>CM042066.1:5038470-5659661 GCA_023512825.1 Liposcelis brunnea
GTTGACACCGATATTGTTAACGCGATTACCGACAATTTATATGATTCGTGATAAGACACCACAATCCAGGACTTCATTGGGAAAAGCAGGTGGGGCACAAAAGGGGGGCACAAGCTAAGGCCCCCCCTTAGCGTCGTCACTGGCAATTCTTCACAAACGCATTATTCGCCTTTCTTCTTTTTGGTGCTCAAATTCAACAAATAAACCGCCTATAAACGGCGGACAAAATATCTATTCATTAAAAACGTAGTTATATCCAATTACAGAATATAGTAAAAGGGTTGGAAATCGATCAGATGTAAAAAATATCCCCTTTAGAGCACCCATTTCTGTTATTCCCCTCAATTTTAATTAAAGTTGATGATTTTGTGTCACTCAATGAACGTCACGATCCCAGCTAGGCCTATCAGTCTCTTTCATCTTCGAAAAATTAACCAACAACAAAATACATAACCTCAAAAACTTGCGAGTGCTTCTCAAAGCTCCCTATTTATCAATGTTTAAAACTTGGGAAAGACCAAAGTCGTGAATCCAGGCCAATCTTGTCTTTTTAAGAAATAATATAAAATAATGAGGAAAGTTTTGGATCATCATTTTCCATGCACTTTAAGGGTTCTTATGTGAGAAAATGGACATGGATAAATTGTTATATATTTAAAAGTGAAAAATGAAGGAAATTTTTGTAAGGAAACAAAAAAAAAAACTAAAAAGCCTTTTTTGAGTTGAAAGAAAAAATTTCATCGTGGCATCTGGATTCTTTCTTCGTTTTTTTACTTTTATGAATTGCTTACCTATCATGTCGTCGGGGAAAGTGTGTTTGCTTTTTCTTTATGGAATTGATGTGAAGGGAAAGCTCGAAATAATTTGTTAAATGAAAATGGACTTTTGGTTTGTTTAGAGTGGAGTAGGCTGGTCACAAAAGTGATGAATGACTTTTAGCCAATGTAGAAGAATAAGCCCTCGCAGTTGAGGGGGAAGGAGGGTCCCCTAAGAAATGGGGCTTTTCTGAAGGTAAAACTTGAAAAAAATGGCCTTGAGAAACATTTGACGGGAAGTGCTGCACCACTGGTTTTAGCTCAATGTGGGCTAAGGCTGCAAGAAAGGAGGGCCCTCTTGTTAAAGAGGCCTCTCTGAGGAAAAAATTTGAGAAAAGGGCCTTGAGGAAACATTTGGTGGGAGGGTCCCTTCTTACATTGCTGCGCCACTGCTGGTTTTAGCTCTAGCCAAATTGGTTAGACTTAAAATTTTTTGTGTTTGGCTGGAGCAGTATAGAAGCTGAGCTGGTGAAAGTTTTATTGAAGATAAGTGGTGATTTTTGAAGGGAGCTATGATATTGGAAAAAAAGAAGGGGGGGGAAGATGAGATGAAAAACGAAATTAAAAGTCGATTCAACTGATATTTTTCAAATTAATTAAATCTCTTTGCTTTTCATTTCAACAGACAGCTCGTAAAATATGATGAAAACACTTGTAATCGAACGTTTTTCGATAATATTAAAAAGAATTCTTGTATTTTTTTTTATTAGGAAGCTTTTATTGAATTCCAAAAATTTATTTTAAATGATTGCTTGTTCAGCTTTGATTGTTAAGGAATTTTTTTATTGTTACTAAATGATTTTCAATTAAAACTTAAGGCTGTTGAAGTTCTAGGAGTTTTTTTGATTTGCTACTAATTTTTAAGCTGAGAGCTTATCGTGAGAGAAACCTACGGCCCATACATTTGTCAGCTCAATACAATTTTAGAAATCCTAAATAACGCTTGAACCAAACAACCCTTTTTTGACAATTCCAAATTCATTTTTCCCCAAAAATATTAACGATCAACAACCAACCCACCATTCAAGAGACGTTGAAAAAAATTATCACAGCACTTTACGCTCAAAACCACAAAATTCGAAAATCGCTTTGGCACAGAATCAATCCCATTTACGATTTTTATTTCATTAACTTTTCCAACGATTTGCCTTTTTTTTTTTTTTTCAAAACTTCGCTGATTTAAATGATTTTATTTTTTTCGCATCTTACAAAAAAATGGGGAGGGAAACGAACACGCTGGGGGGATCGGATCAGCAAACCATTCCAAAGCTATACTATATAGTGTCATCTCATGTTTAGTCACGTTCAAACATTGAATCCATAATAACCATCTCACACACACCTCGAAAGCCAGTCGGGTCACCAGAAAATGGGGGATGTGAGAACCGTATAAAGCTTACATTAAGCTTCATCTTACCGTTCTCTTTTTACTCCATCCTCATGTCAACCCTCACTAAGCCCATTAAAACTAAAAGCGTGCCCAAGTGTACTTCAAGTACCTTTTTTTCTTTTTTTTTCTATCTCCGCGTCGCTTTTACTTTTGATTTCCTTTTCCCTCTTTTCTTTTTTTATATTTCACTTGTGTGAGTTTCTCATGACACTATAAGAAGATTTGTTAGGAGATCCTTTTGTAAATTTCTCTTTCATCTTAATTTTTTTATAATAAGCTGCGGAATAATCAAGTTAGCGGTTGAGATTTTCAGTGGCGGCGGCCATCAACTGTATATAATTAGATCAGATTAAAATTAGCCATAGTGTGCTGTTCCTGAGTCTCCAATTAATTGGTTTCTTACCAAAGGATGCTAAAGTTTGATATTCGGCAACAGGTGATGTCCCCTGCGCAATAATTGCACACACTATGATTCTTAAGCTATGAAACGTGTTGAAACTTGTCTAATGTCTTCTGCAAGATAATACCCATGAATTTTGTCTTTATATTTTTACTGCGATTATTTTTTTCGTGACTTATGCATATATCACGCACTCACTAAACAATGCATCAACCTTGTAGGGGCATAATTTGAGATCAGGTAGAAGCTCTGAGCAGTTTTCAAACCCGGCGCAATTAAAAAGTTTTTAAGATTAGTTCAGGCTGGCCTGGCAGCCTCACTGAGCCAGATTTCAACCCTAAAGCCATCTAGTTAACCTCCTGCTGATAGATTTCGATCAGAAAACTCCATAAAGACTTTTATAAAAACTAAGGGAGGCAATGGCCATAACCTGTTGATAGAGAACGGGTGAATCGATAAACAAGCTAACGATGGGTTATCATCATTTTTGTTATATTTTCATGTCACCGTCACCTGCATCATTCAAAAAACTTTTTAAATATTTTAAAATAAAAAAGCCGTTTTTTTACGGTTATGATTATTACCATTTAGGGGATTGGGGAATATCAATTTGGAACTCCCACAACAGCGATCGTCATTTATTTTTTTGTCGTATCACGCGAACGGGAAAGAAAAGGGAGGGAGGGGAGGAAGTTTTGGGATAAAGAGGGGGGGAGGGGGGCGCGCGAAGTAATGTCGAATAGCAGTTGGGACGGCCCGTTTTCCATGTCAAATGCATGACATCCATCAAATGACAAAACACAACATTGCCCCGTTTAATTAAACCCGACTTAACAAGGGTTCCGGTTGAATAATGATTTTTTTTAATAAAGAGATTTTAATCCCACTGTTTTTTCGCGCTTCGCAGCGGTGGTCCATATGCCTAAAGTTCAGAAAGACCCTGATAAATTTGATATTGAGGTTGCCTGATTGATAAAAGCTAGAAATTTTGGGGATGTGGTTCTTACTTGTCTTGTCTAGAGAAAAGAGGAAGTGCCATAAGACTGGTGGCAAGAGTCAAGACTTAAGAGTAACGAGCCTAGTAGGGAGTGGACACTTCGACGAGTCGTCTGCTACCACTGATCTCGTCTGGATACGGTAATTTAAAGCATTTTGTAGTAGTGTGTAACTAATCTGCAGTTCATCTGTAGTTGAAGCCGTTAACTACATAAGCTAAGTACAGAGAGAGATAGTCATTCGTTTAAGAGTTTCAATGGTAGCAACTGCAGATGTCGCTAGATTCGATTTTTCAAGGCCATGATCTCGAACTGGGAGTCGCCATGATGGTCTAATAGAAAGCTTATGGGGCAATATGGCGATAGATCTTGGCGGATGCCAATTCGAGCACATGGCAGCCTCGTGTGTAGAGGACGACTTACCTTGGTGTCCACTCCCTACTAGGCTCTCTAGTCAAGACTTGTCTTTAGGGATGTCAGTTGCAGGAACGTCATTTGACGGGGGGCTGGCTAGGGCAGTTATACCCTTAAAGAATTTAGCTCACATAAGCTAACCATTAATATTTTTGCCCCTCTCAAAAATGGAATCGAAATTGGGGCCTTTGAAAGCTCAAAAGCTTTAACGGTACGAGCCTGAGCTTAACTTAGGACTGAGGCTAGCATAACATCTTTGGAAAGCTTGATTATTTTGGTCATATTATTGGTAACGGAATAAAGTTTCGCCTCCTGCAGCTGGTGATGGAGGGGAAGATTGAGGGCAGGTGCAGACCGGGTCGGAGGAAAACATCCTGGCTCAAAAATCTAAGAGACTGGTAAGACCAAGATTCGGTACCTCTTTTTTGTTCGGCAGCCTCCAAAGTTAGGATCGCCATCTCTGACAAGGAGCGGGCACTTGAAGAATCAATTAGAAACCGTGCTCTTATTTACTGACACGTCTTGTGGACTGATTAAGACTTGCGCCTCTTTGAAAGTTTTACTAGTCTTGCCTCGATTTTCCAATCCCCAATGTTTTCTTAATGCCATATGCTGGTGCTCGAATCTTACAAAATTGATTCCCTTTGATGAATGGATGATCTTTTGGACATAATGCCCTCGATGCGTTGAAAATGCATTTGTAAACAAAACAAGTCACTCGAGATGAGAATCAGACATATGGGGATTGGGCAAACCCTTCCTAATTTTTTCTTCTTCGTGTGAAAATTTGCAAGAGTTGTTAAGTGGCACTTAAAACTTTTTTCGGTTGGGAATCATCCATTAACATCTCACATCACCATTTTTTAAAAAAAAAAATCGCTCTTTCACCCGACGATTAAATCCCTCATTTTTTTCTTCCTCTCTTCCGGGGTAATAAATTCATTTCGACGACATTCCGCATGTAGCTGGAAAAACACCTGCTGCGGTTAAGTTAAAAAAAAAAAAAGTCAAACATGAAATGGTGAAAAATGAGCTAGGAACACACCCTAATGGTGTATTTTGTCACGGTGATCGATACTTTAACCCTTTTTCTTCTTCCCGGTTGCTGAGTAATTGGCAATAAATTAATCCAGGTAGACGCAATCTTCCCTATATCAAATCCTCCCCTATAGCACCGAGACATATTAACTAGATAGGGTATATTTAAACTGCGGGTTTTGTGCAGTTGCTCGTGACTTTATTAAGGGTTTGACGGGGGGTAAAAATGAAGCACGAGATGAAATTAAATTTCCAGATTTGATCTTAACTTTTGCCCCCCAGATTAATTAATGAAAAAATATTTCCCGATGAGAGTTTTTAAAAATTAAATGAAAATCTCATGTCGAATTATTGGATCATCCTTTATCATTAAATGAGAATATGATTGAGAATCGAGCCATGAAAAAAAAAAAAAAAAATCCCTTTTGCCGATAGTTAATTTAATTTTTCATTTCAAACGATTTTTCCTGGCCATACATCGCCCCTTTTTTTATTTATTCGTATATAGCCCTTTCGCTTACGTGTCTTCTTTTCACTTTTTACTCTTTGACGTTAAAAATTTTTCAGAGAGATAACAAATGATTTTTTAAACTTTTCCCATAGAGTATCAAAAAAGCATGCAAGCGTTATTAAGCTAATGAAGTGGGAATTAATTTATCTTTTCACGATTTTTTGTGTGCAGCAGTGTTTTTTTTATATGCTCTCAAAGCAATGGGTAATTATTCTTTTGTATTGTGTGAGGATGCCTTTCCTGTTGTATGTTACAACAAAAAAAGGAAATCCGAGTGAGTTGGCTTGGCAGCAATATTTTTTATTGTATTCCCCATGGAAGCTGTTGACCTAGAATGGATTCAAATGCAATAGGTGTTTTCAAAATTGAGATATTTAAGAGAACTGGTGACTTAGGAACTGGTTTTTAAACCTGCTGGTTAAAGTGGCACATTGCCAATAATGAAGTAAAAAATAGGTGAAAATCCCTGGCAAAAATCTGTTTGTTTCTTTTCCTAAACTGCAGTTTACTTCCAAACCCTTCGTTTGCACCTTGGATACCGCTGCCCTGAGCCACGGTGTTTTTCTTCTGCCTGGTCCGCGCTGCCCCTCTATCTTCCTTTCCATAATTAGATGCAGCAGCCGGTATTTTTGATTGCGCAACACAAAGCCGAAATATTGAAGCTTCTGTCGCTTAACCTCATAAAGCACCTCCACTTTCACGCCCATGGTGCGAAATAAGTTGCTTTTAATACCAGATAGTACAGTTTGATCCTCAGGTCTCCATTTTGTGGTAAAATTTGTTCCAGCCAATCAAAACGCTCAAAAAGTATTGAACTCGAATTTTCCTACCCTGCAAAAATAATATTACAAATCCAACCAAAAAATTTTCATACAAGATGTAGCTAACATTTTATTAATCTAGGAAAAAAAATGGCACGGAACTACAACATTAGTCATCAGTGGTTCCAATCATAAATCAAATAGTACATCATAACATTTTCATATTTTTTGTGTTATGTTCTAATTTACTTTCTAGAGAAAAAAACATTTTTAATAAAAAAATTCAACGGAATGCAAAAAAAAAAAAACGTAATAATAAAAACTAAATTATCGATTGAAAATAAAGAAATGAAAAAAAAAAGAATTTAATTGCCATCGTGTGAGAAAGTTACCGTTCAAACTGTTGGTCCCTTGTCATATTCTTATAAATCTACACTAAATTTTCTTTTAAAAACGATAAAAATTAAATAGAGTTTTCAAATTTTAAAAAACTAAAAGTCAATTTTGACTAAAAAAATTTTTTTGGGTTATTTTTAAAAATTTTGCCATTTATGAAAATGAGAACTGAGAATTTTAGTTGAACCTGTGTCGAAGTTTTTTTTTGCTCGTAAGATTTACGGTAGAAAATGCCGGATGAAGGGAAATGAGGAAAGTAATAAACCATGAGAAGTAATCAAAAGAAAAAATTATTTGCATATTAACGGTGACGTTGTATTATAATGATATAAATTTGGTGGCAGCGGTTTTCTTCAGGGTTGAAGGCTTTGAAAATCAAGGGAATTTATTTTTCCCTGGAGAAAAATTTTGGAATGAGAGGTAAAAATGATAGAGGGAAGCATGTGCCAAAAAATCCGAAAATTTTTCTGTCATGGTCAATCTCAACTTTCAAAAAAAAAACTTATCTAAATAAATTCGAACAAAATTTCAAAATAACCAAAAATTAAAATTTGACGCCACTCTCAGTCTTCAAAGAGAACGTTAAAAACTTAAATTTTTAAACACTTATGCGTATTCTTTCGCATTTTAAGAACTAAAATAATAATGACAGTAAAAAATTAATGATAAATTTTTAAGTCGAAATATTAAAAAAAAAATAAAAAGGTTTCGTTTTATGGTAACCTCGTCAGATCTGGCTAACTAATTCCCCCGCTGTACAGTAACAACATAAAATCCTTATATAACGGGTTTATTTACACGAATTGTGTTCGCTGGCTAAATTTTAAATAATTCAAATTAAATCAATTTGAAAAAAACCTAACAAATTATCTTGTTGTATTATTTAAAAAAAATAAAAATTGAAAATTAATAATAGGAACAAATAAAAACCTCAAGTTTAAATCTGGATCATATCACAACCAAGTGAAGGAATAAATTTTGAAATTTTTCTCCTTGGTATCGATTATAAAACCTTTCCGCGGATGATGGGTTTGAGAATCGTACGGCTGCTGAATTTTCTTTTGGGAAGTTAAGTTTTATCTCCTGAAAATTAAAAATATTTCGTTAAATTTGAATTGAACTATAACTCGTAAGCCAGACAGATTCAGCCGTAGAAAAAAATTCAAGAGGTAATTCTCAGCTATGAGGATGAACTTGGAAATTGAATTTCTAGATTAGTTTCTTCAGACCTAAGATCGGCCATTGGATTTTCAAATTCAACGTTCTAGCTCTGAGATGTAGAAATTAAGAAAAATTGCTTCTCAGAATTTTTTTAAAGCACGTGCTTGCCCTGGCTTGTAATTTTAGCTAAACACAATTGTTATACTTACTAATGGCTTCCCAAAAGGAGCACACATTCTGAAAACATCATCAGAGCCTAGCGTAGGTGGTAAATTCATTACTTTAACAATGCATCCATTGAGCACGGATTCAGGCTGTAAACAAAAACAAAACATAGATTAATTTTAATCGTTTTTACAATGAATAGATCCATTGATTGAGTTTAGCGTTAATACAGCGGCTTTAGTCTGCTCATTATTATTTTAGTATTTCCTAAAATAAAATAAAAACTCTGGGGCAACAAACGCATTTGAAAGTCTGAATATTCGCGAGCCCAAATAATTGCAGAGGTTAAATTTGGCCGATCGACAGTAATCTCAGTCATGTTTACCCAAGCTCTACATTTCTTCAATTATTTCTGGCACAAAAATTAATTCTTGCATTTTTCAAATGTTTTTTAGCCAAAAAAAAATTTTATTCATGACCCAGATATTTTTTTCAACTAAATAAGTAGAAACTAAGTATTTTCCCACTAAAAAAAAATACGCACCACTAAACTTCTCTCAACAACATGATCAGGTGAACGAATTGACGACACATTACTATCTGACATAGAATTAACCGCATATTCATTCAAGATCGTTTTTTCCAAAACCAGCTGAAAAAAAATAATATTTAATTTTTAAAAAAATAAACCAAAAAAAAATCTCAGAATATCTCAAAACTTACCGGAGGTTCTTCAACTGGCTTAGGAGTTGGACATCTAATCGGATGAGGCGATTTAGGACGTTGCGAAAGGATTCTTGCTGGAGAAGGAGTAGGAGTATTAGGCCTGCTCCTTATAAGACCAAGTTCTTCCATAGATTTAGATATCGTTCTTGTAAAAGTCACATTACTCTTTGAAAAAGAACTATTAAGATCAAACTTCTCAGCTCGTTTCGCCTTTTTCGCATTTACTTCTTCTTCTTTTTTAATATCAATATCCATCGGCATGATACCCGTTTCAGTTTCAAATGGATTTTTTTTATTCATTATACTTTCTTTCTGAGCTATATTTGGTTTTTTAGCTTTAGCATTAACATTTCCTAAAAATAAAAATTTTAAATATTAGTGGCAGTAACAGAGATTGTTCTTGGGGGAAAAGACATCTAATATTATTTCAGGCAAAGCCACGACTATTATTTTTTTACTGACCTGAGCTGTTAAATGACGATGAATCTTCTGAGATTTTTCTTTTCATGAGTTTCTGTTGAAAAATTTCCTCCCTTTTTCGTTTTTGCTCCTCGATGCCCCGTAAGTAATTTTCATCGATTTCTAAGCTCGTGTTGAGAGTACCCTTTAAAAAATAAAATAAAATTTTAATAAGTCTTGCTAGAATTTTTTCTGCCAAGAGAAATTTTTGAGAACTTCCTTGTTAAACAGATTTTTTAGAATATTTCTGGTTAGATAAAATTTTCTAGAAATTTTTCTAGTCAAGAAAAATTTTTAGAATATTTTTTGGTCCAACAAGATTTTTTTGAATGTTTTTCATCATTTATCTTAACTAACCTGATCTATTCCCCATTCAATTGATCCAGCATAGCTACTGGCATCCGAACCACCCACCGCAGTATTATTCGTCGAAAATCGTTGCAAACGTTCCGCTTTCTTCTGATTAACCAACTCCTTATCCATGGGAGTAATCTCAGGTATCGGGATTGGCGTTTTTCGGCCATCCTGGCTCCTAGCTCTCGGTCTAGGTGTCGGTGTTTTCGGCCTTTCTCTACTATTACTCCGATTGCTTTCAATATTTCGACTTTGACTGTTACTCCTACTTCTTTGATTATTAGCTTTTGGACTTATATTCATCGGATTCACATTTGTACTAGTAACATTTTTCCTATCACTAGAATTGTCACGGTAACTATTATTATTATTATTTTGAGAATTGGAACGATAATTATTGTTATTATTATTAGTCTGGTTCTGGTTGTTATTGTTGCTAACAGTGCTGTTGTTCTGGTTGTTTTTATTTGCGTTAAAATTAAAACGAGTATACCAAGTAATTTCCCTCTGCATAGCACTTGTATTTAAAGCTTGATTCGATGGGTTGAATGACTGTCGGCTAATTTGAATATTTGGCAATGTTTGATGATAATTGCCTGAAAAAGAAATAAAAAACGCATAAAAGGCTTCAGTTTTAAGACTTGAAAAAGGAGGCAAGGTTCAAGAAATCAAAGCTTGGAAGCCATAGAAGGCAAAAACAAATTAGATACTTTCACTAGAATTCTAGCGTTCCCTTGCTTTTCCTTGCCTGGCACTCCTTGAAAATCGTAAAATAAAATTGCAGGAATACTTACTGCTTCCGAATGAATTTCTACTCCTAATGTTCTCATTTTTAACATCAACACCACCCAAAAAATTACTTTTGTAAACAGGACCCGTGTTTCTATTGTAAAACTCAGCTGTCTGTGAAGTATTTCCTCTCGAGTAATTTTGTGAAAATGAAGAATTTTCTTTCATTCGATTAAAGTCAGCATTTGAAAAATTTCTATTTTGATTTTGATTATTTTGAAACGTGCTGTAGTTATTAAAATTGTCCAGTTTCTGCTTCGGAGAAAAGAACTTCCCCTCAACCAATGGTGGAGGAACTGACATTGGACGACTATCTCTTAAATCTGGAAATACAAAATTTTTTTTTTAAAAAATAATTCTTACAAATAAAATTTTATTTAAATTCACTTACTTAAAATTGTTCTGGTTACTGGAAAATCATTATTTAGAGTCATGGTAATTGTTGAGTTTCGATTTGTATTTCCAAATCCTTCAGATGACATGAGAACTTGTTTATTCATCAAAGAAGGTATATTTGTAATATTTGTAGAATACTGATTTAAAGGTAACTGATTTCTTGAAATATTTCTAATGGGTCCCTGAGATCTTTGATTGAAATCATTCAACAACGGAGTAGGCTGACTTAATCTTTGTACAGCCTGAATTGCTTGCTGGATGTTTTGCTGAGGAAATATCGTAGTATTTTGTTGAACTGTAGAAGCCTGTTGAATTAAATTTGGATCTGCATTCGGCATCCAAGGGTTTTGTGCTAAAAACAAAAAAAAATTTACTTCCTGAGTTAATTTTAATAATTTACCTAGCAACACTTACTGAATGTTTTATTCATGCTAATAGGTGACGGTGCTCGAGGTGGGAATCTTGCAGAAAATTGGTTCTGACTACGATGTAAAGATTTTGACCTAGATCTAGATCTAGATCTGGACTTTGATTTAGATTTAGATTTAGACTTTGGTCTATGTCTTGGACCTGGACTTGATTGTCTTCCCCTGTTAATATTTATTGACTGCTGTTGATTTCGATTACTTGATTTCTGTCTTCTGTTTGCAGAAAATTGCCTGCTAGTACTCCTTTGATTTTGCCTGTTTTGATTATCTATAAAAAAAAAATTCATAAGCACTTTAAAAGTACAAACCTAAAAATTATCGCTCACCTTTGCTGCTTTCAGATCTTGAATCATTTCTATCAGTCTTGGATATGTTCACACTTGCATTTTCATCTTCTTGATCATAATCATCTGGACAATCTAATTCCAAGTAAAGATCATCACCCCTGAAAAACATTTTTCAATTAACAAACCGCTTTTCAATTGGAAGAATTCTAAAAATTATTTACCCATCGCCTCTATTTCCTCCTTCCTCATTCATGCCTAATAATGAATTTTCTTCGTCAGTATTTGGAGCTTCACCATTTACATCTTCATCACTATAATCTAGTTCCTCATTTTCCATTGTCATACTATCATGAAAAAAAAAAGTGAGTAACATTAATTTTTTCCCAGCATGACTGCTTATTACTTACGACATTGTCAGGACACCTCAAAAAAAAGTAAACTATGCATTTAACTGCATGAAAAATGAAAAAACTTTAATATTTTTACACTTATGAACAAGTGCGCAAGATATTTTAATTAGGTGACATCTCCTAAAATTTGACACTTGAGATTTTTTAAGCAGCTTTGGTTAAAATCGGGGTTAACATAAATAATCAGAATCAGACCGCAGTGTCTCATCTTTTCAGCACGTGTTAGCATTTTACGGTTTCCATAATGTTTCTATTATTGTCGTTAATAAAATAAAATTTAATTACCATGATTAAAATTTGGGTTAAAAAAATGTAATCCGAAAATGACTACTCACTTCAAACTATATGTTAGTAATTGCTACGAAACATGATCGTGCATGTATCCGTAGTCTCTACGTTGAAAGCAAAACTGAACTTACTAATTAAAATCCTTTGAAATCCGATTTCTTCTTCTAAGGAAAGAACGAAATCGCTTGTATGATTGAACGAATTTACACAAACAAGACCTCGCTTTAGGAAATACCAAATAAATGCGACAACGTGGCAGCAGATAAATCTTCAATCCTTCTGAGCACTTTTCTACTTATTTATTTATTTAATTTGTATCTTATAATTTATTAAGGAATAATGCAACAATATCAAAAATATGAGATTTTATTTATAAACGAAACATAATACCCTGCGTTTAAATTTCTATTTTACTATTCCACAACATCTTTTTTTTTTGTTTCTTTATCGTGGCACGATCGAAAATGGAGGTCTTTTCTCTGTTTACATTTTAAACTTATCACTGTATTCGTTTTGTGATTTTTAGTTTTACAGATAGGAAAAAAAGGGGGAAGAAAACAATACACCATAAAAACAGGTACATTATATAATGTAATCTCTTTAACGAAATTTACTCTTTACATTCTTCAACAACATGGCATCAACAGATATAAATTATCAACATCGATATTCATAGGCCTAATTTAAAGTTTATTTTTTTTTATCTAGAACGATTTAATTATTTCAATTATTTTGCCGAGTTAATTTAAAACAAAAGATAAAAAATGAGTTAGATTTTTACATTAACGGTTCTTTACAATCTTATTTCTCTGCTTTTAAATTCAAGGAAGTAAAAGAGATAAAAAATGGGCATTTACAAGTGATTAGGATTTTTAGTGATTGAGACATTATCGTTCAAAAATGGTCTAAAACATTAAACGCCTTATGCTGTGAAAACCATTAGTTTATTTGAAATTCTTGACTGGAGCACAATGATCTAATATTCCTGTACTTTAAGTCCAAAACATGTGGAAACAGGTTTATTCAAATCTATGCTTGTAAAATTTCAAAGCTTCCTTGTTTCTAAGGGGAAACTTGTATGATAATAGTGATTAACCTCATGAAATCTACAATTACAATTGTTTGATTAAATTTACCAAACTTTTGGTTTTGTTGTTTTCAGGGAAAATTCATAGCAGTTGTTCAAAAATAACAAGAGAAGCATATCAAGAGGAAATTTTACCGAAATATAAATAAAGCAAGACTAGAGGAGTCACCTAAGCTTTTGGTTTGTTGTTGCTGCTACTGCTATTGAGGTTACAAGTGAAGTAGAAGCAGATTGGGGTACAACTAAAAAAGAAATCGAAAGAGGTAAGAAAAACTGCTTGTATATGCGGTTTTATGCATTTTAAAAACTGTATTGTTTTGTGTGTACATATACATATTTGTTGAAGCTAATCATGGGTTATTAGTCTCATTTACAAATTTCGAAAGCACTCTTGTTGTACAGCAGTGCTGTCTGGTGAAGGGAAAGTGCAGTGCATTCCAATTTACATGCTAATTCTGTCCAACTTCATTTTGTGATTTAACTCGAGCAAGATCATAAATCTCAAATCCATAATTGCATTAAATCATCTTACTTCCCTGATTTAAACACACAAAAGCAAAAATCTGAAATGTTATGGTGGCTAATGCACCTTAGGTCTCATTTTTAAAATTAAGCTGTAATATCCCTTTAAAAAATGCAACATTTCTGATAGATAAATTATAAAATCATTTGTTCAAATGCCCATTCATAACACTCCCTATAGTTCTTATTTCACTATTAATAACAACAATTCCTAATCAAAATTTTGTAAAATAACAGTCAAAATATTGAAAACACAATAAAACGGACATTTCCTCACGATGCTATAATTTTTAAAAAGTAATAAGCATAATCATTTCTGAAAAATAATTTTGCCCTCGTCTACGGTTGCTACTATTTTTTATTTTTCGTTTTATTTTCAAAAAATAAATTTATCTATATAATTCCAGCGCTTATAATTTTCTCCCAGGGGTAGCACCATGTTGATTTTTTGAGCACTTTTGGTTTTCCCGATGTCTCTTCTACGTAATACTACATTTTTTTATTCGAATTCGAAATTAATAAAATGGCAGCTCATTTTTTCAATAATAGTTTTTGGTTTTTTTTTTATCAAAGAGAAATGAGCTACCACCGAATTTTTCATAGTTGTACTACTATGAATTTTTAATTGAGCTCGCTGAAATCTTATACATTTTAAAATTTTATTTTCTTTCAATAATTACAAAAAATACAATTAAAAATCTGAAAATAAATCAAGGCAAATTTAATTTAAATTTGTTTGAAACAGTAAAATTCTTGATCGAGCTAAGAAAAGATTTATGTTTTTTTTCCCGTTTAAACTGAATTCTACGAAGCGCCAGGTAATTAATGCTAAAGTAAAAAAATAAATCGGGTTTCTTTTTTTAAAAATTTATCCTGCCGATTTTTATATTTTTTCTACTTAAAAAAAATAAAAATTTAATTATTTTTCTCTTGCATTCTTTGTCATTTGATACATTGCAAAAAAAATCAATAGCGAATTTTAAATTACATTATGAATATTTCAACAAGCTCTTGTGAAGCTACAAAAAATTTTCAAATAAAACCGCAAGAGCTCATTCAAAATTCTTTTAACAGAACAAAATATGAATTTAAAAAAACAAATAAAATTAAATTAAATTACTTATTGCACTTAATTTTTTTAAAAGATGCTTAATCTTCCGCAATAAGTATATATAATAGTACACTATACATTACGTTATCTAACATTATTTTATAATGTACATTTATTCAGTGTTGTTATTGGAACTATTCAGAGTTATATTCTAATGGCTTATTTATAAAACTTTCCCTCGATCATTTACCATCACAGAACAGTTTCCATTTCTGCTATTTCAGTTGTGTAAGCTGAACTGTAAGGTCTGAAAATTAAATCATAATCATTAAAATTTTATAATCTTACTTGGAAAATAAATAACTTACCTATAAATGGAAGATGGTTCGGAATAACAACTGCCATATTCAGTAGATGAGACACAATTTCTTGTTAGATCCCTTGGTTTTAATAGATCAGCAGTGCTGACAAACCTGCACAAAAAGATAATTTTCTGTTAAAGCAATGAAAACGACAAATTAAATACATCTTGCAGCTAGGATCAAACAAGACTAAAAAAAAATTATAATTAACTCAAAAAATTTTTATGCATCATGCTTTGAAGCTAAATTTAATCTATATTTCCATTTTTTAAAATGTTTTTCATTGTTTAAAAAATCAAAAAAAAATCTGAGAATGAGCTAATTGTTTGTTTCATTCATTGTTGTTCTTCACACAACAGTTGCTTTGGCTTTTGATTAGAAATAAATGGATCAATGTAAAATTGAAATGGTTTTGCGGATTGATCCAGTTATGTTCTATCAAAATGTCTACATGGTAACACTCAATTTATTTTCATTATGCGGTCAAATATTAAAGTCTTCCAGAATTGCATTTTTTCGATTATAATGTAAATGATTCAACTGCCTTTAATGAAATGATGAATAATTTACAAATGGTTTGTGTAATGAGATGTTTGACATGAAAAATACTGAAGGCACATTTGGATGAGTGATATGTTAAATTTACATAAGATTTTTGATTAATTTTAACCGATTTAACGAGATGGTTGAGATTCTTACCCAATCGGGCAAACTAAAAATTAACATGGCCACTCTCCAAGTTATCTAATTACACCATCCACTTTCTCGTGAATCCAAAATATTACGAAATAAACTGTACTCATGATAATTAAACAGATTTATTGTGTAAATCGATTGAAATTAGAATATTTTTAATTTAACAGGTCGGACATTTTTACGAAAACATAAACGTAAGATAAGCGTCTTCTGCCACGACAAGTCGGCCATCATCAATTTTTTCACACATGTCAATTATCGATCGTGATTTTATCTACAGCAATCCTGCGCGTTATTAACGTTTAAGAAGAAATCATTTGTGGGAGTTATTAGTGGTTAGTACAAATAATTTGACCACATAATTTTTAACCAAACTTACTCGTGTTTAAACTCCCTTTCTCCTTCAGATTGTGACCTGGGTCTACGGGGTGAAGATCCCCGGTCAGCGAGGCACACCCCCCAACACAAAGGGGGCTTCCTCCTCCTGTGCAACGTATAGATGGAGAAATTAGTGGTGCAATGGAAAGTGCTCATTATAGGTAATAAGATAAAGTATTTTTTTTTTTTATCGAAAAAACGGTTTCACATAATGCAACTTCAAAGGATGATGTTTTTGGTTGGATAATGGTGAATTGACTTTGATGACATTGAATCTACTCATTATACAACCAATTCATTATGTTAATATCTTAAAAACGTGATAATATGTAATAAGAAAAGCGTAATTAGTCATATCTGTTCTCTGATTAATAATTCAGAGAATCAGAGGATAGATTTTAAGAAAGTGAATACTTTGAATGATCTAATTATGTATCTACAAGGAAAAGATAAAAGTGTTGAACTCAACAAGCTTCAAATGTTAATTCAAAAGATTTTATATAGGTATGTGCAGGATTTTCGTGCATTTACAGTTATTTATTCAACTTTGCCATGCCTACAACAAATTTTTAAATGACGATTATAAAAATTTATCAGGCCTACCTGAAAAATTTAAAAAAATATTTTCAATAATAAAAAAAGCAAAATTGACAAATGGGAATTTTTTTTTTCAGGAAAAACTACTTGAAAGGATTGAAATGAGAAATTCAAATACCTTCTACTGGGTTTAATCCCATGCGCCTCCAATTCTTTATAAAGCTGACGTATTTTCATTCTTGCAAGATCTAACTCATGCTTCACTTTCCATAAATGTGTGTCGCATATAGGATCCTTGCACCGATGGTGTTTTAGAATGTCTTGCGCTTCAAAAACTGCGCCTCGGAAGGTTAGTGATTTACCCATACTCTGTTTAAAAAAAAATTTGCTTAAAATTAATGTATTTTTAATAAGGCCAATTCTTAAAAAGTGTGTTTGACATAACAAATTTTGAAAAAGTGGCTTGACAAGGAATTGTTTCGTCTACTTACCAGACTTATAAGTGCACAACATCCGCCCTGATCAGTTTTGGCCAAATGTTTGCGAACATACTTAAAATATAAATATTCTAGGAAAAGCAGAAAAGCGGCAAGAAGTATCCCAGACATAAGAAGCAAAAAAGCGGACAAGAATTGTTCAAGTGCTAAAGGATCGCTGGATTTGTGTTCCTGTTTTCCAGGCTTACAAGTTCCTGTCATCCAATAACGCCTGAGTCTTTCTAGATCGCCTGAAAATCAATATAGTAAGTTATTTTTTCTTTTAAATTTGAAAAATTATTAATCACGATTTATATTTACCATTTTCTCTAAAATCTAAAAGTCTCTTATTAAACATTTGAACATATTTGGAGTTTCTACCGAAAGCTATCCCATAGCCCGTCATAGCGTACCAAGACCCCATTGTTATTAATTTACAATCTTCATCTTGCGACGCTAAAAAATCTAACACGGATCCGTCGTAAACAAACGCATCCAGTTCTCTGTAAGTAATTGATAAATAATTAAAAATTTTTTAGTGAAATATTTTACTAAAATTTTAACTTACCCGTTGAGAACTGCTTCGACGCCGTCAGCCACTAAAGTTTTATTATATTGTTGCATGTAATTATGCATTTCTTTAAAATATTTTTTGATAGTCGATTCTGTATGGGTGAACGGAACCGTTCCAAATTTATACATTGGTTTGTGACTGAAAGGTTTCGTTAGCTATTAAAAAAAAATAATTTTATTAATTGTTTGTTTCAGAGGATGTTGCGGGAAATTAGAAAACTTACTCTGTGGTCGTCTAGTCCTGAAAATTCGTGGAACTCTTCCCTCGTTATCATGAAAGCGGCCAAGTTAGCAGTGTATATGGCAAGGAACACGACTGCGAACATAGCCCAGACGTTCGTCATGAAACGAGCTGTAAATCCTCGAGGAGAATCTACGTGTACGGCAGCTTGGAAAAGTACGGCCCAAACTAACCAATATGTACGGAAGAGTGAGAATTTATGAGTAGGCGATGGAGCGACTCGCTGAAAAATAATATGAATGGTGAGTTTAATAGGAATTGAGGGCGTGTTTTGAGGTGGTTTACGTACTTTCATGTCGAAGCCAGAAGGACTTAGCCATTCGAAGAAGAAAATGTTAAATGCGGCGGCTTGGATGGCTACTAGGCCGACTAACATCCATGAAGCGGTGTCGAAAGGTTCTGTAATTGGTTAAAGATAAAAATTATTGTATGAAGAAGAATAAGAGGTTTAACTCGAGGTCCTAGGTTTGTTAAAAGAGGGAAAATCCACCTGGGCGGCATCTTTTAACTTAAAATTTACCTTCAAAATGTTTATTTAAGAAGCATTTAACAGTTGAACGGTGCGGTCGCTTAAACAAGAAAGTAAACCAAAAATGTTTTTATAGGTCACATCAATAGCAGAGTTTTCAAAATATTTAAATGGACAAAGTTTTGTTAGGAAGTCGGTTTCACGTAAGTTGCGGTGAAATAAGCGGATGTATTTTAGGAGGGGAAAGTGGATAACTTGATAAAACTTGCCAAAATAAGATTTATATTTTGATTTGGAAATCATTTGCGAATCTAGGGAAAAATTTTGAAATATTTTTCTTCAAAAATCGCTGGGAAAAAAAATTAGAATGTCTTTCCCATTTTGATTATTTGAATTGATTCTAAAAAAAATTACTAAACACAACGGGAGTTATATAAAATCCCCTTTTTTTTAATATCTACCGAAAAAAAATATACGCTGACTGAATTACCTAAAAACGCTGTCGGCGAAATAATCCCAGTTCTCTTTGCAACTATTATAGCTATTCCTGTTTCGAGAAAAGGGACTGTGAAATCGACCACAGCTTCTCTTTCAGAATTAATCATGAGAGATGTCATCACCATGTCTGTCTTTCTGTTGACTAAATCCGCTATAAGCCCATTCCATTTCCCGTTCTAAAATCAAAAGTAAACAATTCATTATTCATTTTAAAACGATTGATAACCTCGAACGCCATTAAAAGCGTATCCAGAAAAATAATGTTATATTTGAAAAGTTCTTTAGCACAAAAGCTTTTTGTTACGTGACTAGACATTAATATTTCAAAAAACGATAGAAGTGCTTTAAAATTTTTTTTTAGCCAGCTTTAGAAAGTTTTTCTTTTAAAAAAAAAATTATAAATAAATACAACAGGGGAGGAACTTTACATTTTCTTCAACAAATTAGATTTCAAGTTGATGCGGGAAGTATCCTGTAAAATGACTAAAAACCTAAAGAATTTCTTATCAGGAGGAAAATGTGTAAACATTTCCTATTAAATTTGATGAGAAGCTCGATCCTCCATGAAATTGCTTACGCTACCGCTGTTGCCTTCTCGCCTAATACCTAATACGTTTTAACTTTAAATCTTTTAACTTTTTTTAGATTATCATTTATTAAAATGAGGGCTGAATCGATATTGGTTTTGGTTATGAAAGAAAATTTCATGATAGAAAAGGGATATGAAAAAATTTAAGGGTCGAGGAGACATCTTTTAATTTTGGGAGACCTTGTCAATATGGATATGAAATTGACAGGAACGTTTTGACAGTTTTGATGACACAAAGCTTTTAACTAGTTCAAATTTTGTCTGGCTAAAGCAATATTTTATTTTTGGAAATGTTTACGAATAATGGAAGTTGTAAGAAATTGAAGATAAGAAAATATGGGGATTTTTTTTTGACGTTGGAAGCGCAAACGTGAAGCTCCTGAAGGATTTTCAACGAGATTTGAAATCCCTTCATCACCGATCGGATGTTTTTTTATACTCCAGGGGGATTTTTTTTTTTTTTTTTAGATTTTCTTACCTCGATCGTTCCCCATTTGCCATCTTCGACTCTGACTAATTCGTATGAGAAACCGAGTTCTTCTGCGAATTTTTCTAGTAGGTCTATGCAGAATCCGCTGCAGCATTGGTAGAAACTGCCGTTTCGGTGAGCTGCTGTCAGTTCAGCTCTGAAAGAGAAAAAATGGGGTAAAGATTGATTGAAAGTTTAAAGGAAAAGAATTTGAGAGTAGTTGGGCTTGATTTCAAAGCCGGACTAATATTTTTGAGACGAGATCTGACTCATTTTTATTTTTCACTTTTCTTTTTTCAGGGAAAAAATTTTTTTTAAAGTTTTCAAAGTGGTTTTAGCTTGTCCGGTTTCCCTTGACATGAAAAATTCTCAGAGATAATCTCAGCCATTTCCTAAAAAAAATTTCTTTTTCAAATTTCTTCTGGAAATTGCGAAAAAGTTTGATGCTAAAACTCAAAAAAATCAAGACCGGCTAAAATAATTTCTTTAAAAGTCCTTGTTTTTCCCTCAAAAGCCCCTAGACCCCTTAACGTGTGAAAAGGAACAGATTTTAATACATGAAATCTGTTTTTTTAAGGACTTCCAGTCCGCAGCTGTTGCGATTAAATGTGACATTTAAAAACCGAATATAAATATAAAAGCGGACATTTTTTTCTAAAGCTTTAAAAGCAGCATGGGCGGTTTTGGGAGAAAAAGAAAAACCGCAAACCTCAACCTCATTCATTAGCACACTATCTCTTTAGATTTCTTGTTTTATTCCAAAAAGGCGATTTAAATCCATAGAATTCAATTACGGGCTAAAAATAAAAGTTTCAGCAAAAAAGCTTGGAGTTAAAAAAAAACTAAAAAAAAAAGCTCTCTTCGTGTCCGTGCGGATTTAATGAAAGAGACAACATACAAGAGTTTTCGTTACTTTATCCGACGCATTCATTGAAACTTGACATCCTTGTACTTTGGTATTAAATTATCGCCCTTCCTCTCCCTTTAATGCTAAAAACTTTTGACTTGTTTTAACTTTATTTTTCTTTCGATGTTTCATTTTTTTCCCCGTTCGAGGAAACGGATGGGATGGAAGAAAAAATCCTTGAGCCGGTTTTTTCTTCTGTAATTCTTTCTCCCCTTCAACCCCTCTCTCCCTTTTTCTCTCTTGCACATTTTCAAACTTACATTCAATACCTTTACAAAAAAAAGAGGGCAATGTAAATATTATTTCAACTTTTCCCCGAATAATTTCGGGGGGAAAATGAAAAGTTTGGCGTCTCCGTTCTCGAGTAAATAAATCTCCCAATTTGCATTTTTATCGTTTTGCTGGAATATCTTTAATTCTGCAATTTAATTAAACGTCAAACGGTTCCTTCAAACAATGCTTTATGTCTTAGTATTTGAAATCAGACTCTCTGGAAACTCTTTGTCATCCTTTGCTATGTTTTCAACTTTATTCTTATTGATTTATTCTTTTAGTTTTCCGTGGGAGAAGGGAAAGAAATCCGAAAGGTCTTTAAAAAGGCAAAAAGCCAAATTAATTTTAAGCAGAAAAGGGAGATAGTTGGATTTTAAAAGGTAATTTATATGTAAAGGTGAAGATGGAAATTTAATATTTCCTTATTTTCTTTGTTGATTGTATAGTTCGTTCAGGGTAGATAAAGTTCAGTAAGGAAATTTGTGTAGGAGGAAGAAACTGAGCTTTTAAGAGATAACATTGCAAAGCATTGCTTCTGTTTTTAAAAAATTTTTCTAAGTAGCTTTTATTTCTTTTAGGGGTTTTAATGATACGCCTGCTGCTGAACTAGTTGCATAAGGAAAATGAAGAATGACCTGCACTCACAGAGATCAATTGAGCTAAACAAGGCTAGTAGTCTGGAATGGAGCGCGACAAGGAATGATTACGAGGTGAGTACTAAATTAGCCAATTTCATTGTGCAAGGTGCCTTACTCATATTCGAGAGTCTAATAGCCAGCTTAGAGCTATGGGGTAAATTTTTTCCAATTGTATTTCATCTCCGCCTAGAGCGTATTTAATTTGAGGATTTTAGTAGCATTCTGTAAAAGCAAATAAAGGGTGTTTCAGTTTACAAAGTTTTAGGGCCTAAAGTGCCGGATATAAGTGCAAAGAAATCGTCTTTGCTTGAAAACAAGTGTGGAGCTCAAAAAAAGAATCGCCTTAGTTTATGAAACCGTCACTAGACAGCGTTAACTTCGTTTAAATTTCATGAAACGCTTGTTCGAGAGCGCCAATAACGCTTTAGTTCAAAAAAATGACACTTGAAAGCTTTATTGTCCTTTTAATTTTATCTAAAGCTTTTCAGAGGGCGCTACTGTCGCTCTGATTTGTGTTACAGTCACTCGAGAGCGTTAGTATCGTTTTAACTTCACAAAACGCTCGACGGAGGGCGCTACTGTCGCTCTAATTTGTGAAACAGTCATGTAAGAGTGTTAGTATTGTTTCGAGAGTGTCAGTGTCGTTTAAATTCTTTGAAAGTGGTAGTGTAGCTTCATTTTATAAATCAGCCACTTGAGAGCGTCATTAAGCTCACGAAGTATCCGTTGGAGAGCGCTAGTGTCGCTTGAGTTTGTGAAATTTTGCTTGAGATTCTCTTCCTTTCGCACCTTTCATTTTTTCAGCGACCAAAATGGATTTTTCTTGCGTTTTAGCCAGTTGCTACTTTTACCAAAAATTCCTTTTAAAAAAATTTCAACCATCCCACGTTACCAAACATAAATATCAGAATTTTAGCAACGAAATTGATAAAAAAACATCAACGTCTTCATTTTTCTTCCTTATCTACTTCCTCTTTTTCAACTTGAATGACGCATTAACATTTTTTGAATGAATATTCAAAAAAATGAGTGTAAGCAAACAAAAAAATAATAATAATGAAATGATAATTTTCTTATTATTTTCAACCACTACCGGGAAATATGAAATAACGTAAAGTATAATATTTTGTAAATAGCTCTTGAAAAATAAGAAAAAAAAAAAAAGAAAAGGTCCAGAAATGAAAATAAAATTCCACGCTGAATATTTTTCTTCAGTCACGATTGTATTTTGCTTTTATTGGTTTTTATCTACGACTCAAGGCAATATTGCGATTTTTATTCTTTCGTTTTTTTTTCCCGTATATTTCATGGTTAAATTAGACTTAGTTGTTTTGAATCTTCATTTTCTTTCTATGCCTGCTTTGGCAATATTGTCTCGCCCTATTTTCAATAAGTTTCCTTATTGGGTTAAGATAAATATACAAAGGAGTGAATGGTGCTCAGTGTGAGATTTAGTAAGGAAACTATGAGGAGTATTCAAGTGAGATGTCGATGGAAAGCTGTTGTGTGTGGTCTTTGTCAATAATGTTCCAGGAAGATCGAAAGTCTGTATGAAAGGTAGATTTGATGTAACCAGAGCTGTTTTTGAGCTAACGAATAATTACACTTGCTAAGGCCCAGCTAAGTAGTAAAAAGAAATTTAAAGAAATATTTTTTTGTAAAGAAGTGAAGAAATAAGTAATTCTAATTTAAAATATCTGTCAAGAGCGCTAGTCTCGCCAAAGTTTATGAAAAAGTCACTTGGAGCGTCAGTATCGTTTTATGAAGAACTAGATGGTGATCTAGTGTCGCTTGGGTTTGCGAAGATGTCACTTGAGAGAGTTTGTGAGGTTTTACTTAAACAAAACGTGTGTTGGAGAGCGCTAGTTTCGCTTTAGTTTATGAAACAGTCACTCGAGGGCGTTAGTGTCGTCGTAACTTTACAAAGAGCTTGGTGGAGGACGCTACTGTCGCTAAATTTGCAAAACAGTCACTTGAGAGCGTTAGTGTCGTTTTAACTGAGCGTCGTGTCGATTTAGTTTGCGAAAATATCAGTTAAAAGCGGAAGGATAAGAAGAAAAAGGATTTAAATAAATAAAACTGGAAAGACACTCGCCCTCCCTTTTCTCCCACCTGTCTGAACGCAAGCGGGAGAGTTATTTCGATTTAGCATTTAATAGCAAAAGGTTCCATTATATAAAATCGACCTCACGTTTTATATGGTCAGCATTGTTGAGAACTTATGGGAGAAATTAGCATCGAACAGATTACCGAGAGCTTTTTGTCGGGAAAGAATTAAGGTGACGTCACCCGGATTTAACTCTTCTGTTGTCTCTTGTGTTTGCGGTTGAAATTATCCAGACGAAATCGATTTCGCTTTTAAATGAATTTAATCGGTGATTAAAATTTGATAGGATACTTACTCTGTCATATTTTCGTTGCTGGCTACTCTACATAGGACACCTCGGTTCATTGAACATTTTCCACTGACTGGATCTGGCGGTGCTAAATTAATATAAGGCGGCTCTTCCAAAAATGTTATTTTCATATGGAATTTTTCAGGAACTCCCTGCGGTGGTGTATGGCTATTTCCGGGCCATACAATATCCTTGATGTCTAAACCCTCTTTTTGCCATGATTTCCAAACTCCGATCTGAAAAGAAGAGGAAAACGTTTTTTTTTTTGATTTTTTTCCCTCTTTTATTTTTTTTTTTTTGGGAAAAAAATCGGCCTGATCCACATGCTGGGAATTTTCTCTTTCACATTGTTATGGAGAAAGGAGATCGTTTCAAAAAACAATGAATAAAATTCAACCGGGTGAAAGTTCTGTTTGAGAGCTTTTCTCCCTGCTGGATTATTTCAAGATACTTGGTTTTTGGAAATATTTTCCGACAGTTATTGTTTTAATTTTGTTAGTTGATATTTCTTGTAAGTGCTTTACAAATTTTTTTTGTTCGTACAAAAATTTTTTATGAAAGGGGGAATTTTTTTTTTAGGTGTAAACGAGTTTTACGGTTGTAGGATTTCTGTCGGATAATTTGGAAATGTTTGGAAATAAACAAAAACATTTTTTTTTTTAAATTAAAATCAACTAGGGAGCTTAATAGGAAATGGACACTTCGATAAGTCTTCTAATACATAGAATTACGCCATTTTGAAAACTGGAAACTGCCATGATCTCGAATTTTCTGGTCACTATTCTATGACCCTCAAAACTCTGCCGATCGCGTTGTTCGCTTTTTAATTTGAAAATTGTGGCTGTCAAATTTGAGATCACGGCAGCTTCCAGTTTTCAAAATTGCGCACCCTTTCTAGCAGACATCACGGGATTTTGTTTAATTATTGAAGTTGTGAATATAACTCTCAATCCTAAGTTTTGTCTAGGTCGAAAAATAATATTAGTGCTAAAAATCCTGGTCTGAGCCCAAAGACGCCCTACTCAAGCCAGTTGGAGCTGGCACAGCTCAAGTTTAATCTAGCAGAACTAGCCCAGAACTTGTTAAAAGCTTCCAGCTGACCTAAAACCGTTGTTAAAGTTTTACGAAGCATCAGCAGGATCCGAATTTTTTCAAATGAGCTTATTTCGCGGAAAAATTCAGCGACGCTAATTATTGATCTTCGCAACTACGAAATATTCCGAGAACCAAGCCCCCCCTTCCACATTTTTTTTATTTAAAAAAAACTTTTTGCTCCCTTATTTACTCGGTTTGTTCAATTTACTTTATTTTCCTGGTTCCAAGTTTTATTTTATCATTATAAAAAATCTTTGATGGAGGTTTGAAACTTTGTTTTGATCAATCTCTGACGTCATTTCTAAATCGACTAATAACCATGAAGTAAAAAGACCAATTTAGCTCTTTATTAGCCAAAAATACTAAGCTGCAGGATTAGCGTAAATCAACTGAGGTTTAAATGTCAAACCATGGTCATCAAAGCATTAACCGAATAAGATTAATTTAACTAAACCGGTTGAAGCTAGGATTGCCAGACCTAGCTCATCAAGAAGTTCGTACTGGCTAAAAAGCTCTGAACTTGTAAGAGCCATCAGGTTAGATGAAGAACTAAATGAAGCCCTTGCTAGAAAAAGAGCAACCTAACCTTTGACTACTTCCTCTAGAGACCTAAACTAAACCTATTAAAATCTGCCTGGACTAATGAAAACCTTGTTCAAGTTCAAGATCAAACAATATTCAATTTTTTACCGAAACTTTCTAGTCTAGATTTACCATGGCCTTCTTGCTTCCAACAAAAAACCTTCATCATGCTTAAAACTCCAACTTATAATAATATTCGTGATAAGACCATCTTATGTCTTTTTAAGACCGAAAAAAAACGGTAGCTCAAGGGCAAGAAATTATAAATACAGGACTGCTCTTTTCATATTTTCAAGAAAAGGCTTCCTGTCTAATAATATTAAATAAATTATTTAATCATTAAGCAAGTTCTCCTTTATAAACCCCTGAAAATATATATTCCTCCTCTGAACAAGCGCTATGTTTGAGCTCATTATTAATTATTACTCCCCAAGAAATATCAACAAAAATTTTCACCGATATATTTTTCCTAGGTCTTAAATCTAGGTCAACCCAACTTAAAGAACAGTTTAATCTTCATAATTAATAAAAACCCTCGTCGTCTGATGCATTAGCCAGACGCTACGGATCTATTATGTACACGTCTACTTAAAAAATATTATAATCATAGCTAAGTTCCTTATAATTCCTCCTCCCCAAAAAGCATCTTTTATCTTGAAATCTCCTACTTAAAAATGTTTATAAAAGAGCGGAAAGATAACTGAAATGAAAAATGACTAAAACCGGCATTGTAATTAATTAAAAGGAATGTGAAAAAAAAAAAAAAAAAAAAGAGAGAAAAAGTTTCCAATACTTGCACGGAAATATTCAAATAATAGCTTTAATTTTATATTTTTCTTCTCCGCCTTTCGAATTTATTTACAACAAAAAGAAACTAATAAATATTCCGATTTATTTAAGGAATAATGAGAGTTTAATTAAGAAAAGTCGACGGCAATATTTTAAAGTTTAGGCCAACTCCCCCGTTTTAAAATTTTTCGCTTTAAGCCGGTGACCTTTTTTTTTTACGAGTTGCTCCTGCAAGTTTTCAAATGCTTCTAGAAACGATTTTCCCGATAATCTTTCTTGTACAGCTCCTGTAATCTTGTTTTTTCTTGAGATCCTACCCAATCCCGATGTTCTTCTTGCCCTCGAGCTCCTAATAAATTTCAACTTATAAAAGGAAGCTTTATAATATCACAACTCTGGCTGATACTGTTTATCATAATTTATTACGCGAAAAGATTAAAAAGAGAGGATTGAACCGGGGAGGTTCTCAGACTTGTTTTTTTTTTTTTTTAATTTCTTGGTTTTTTTTTCTTTGTCGGGGAGGAAAAGAAAAAGAAGGCGGGTATGCATTAATAAAAATGAAATTTTAATGAGCTTACTGATAAGATAAATTCCCCTTTCTCCCCCCTTTAAATGGAAAGTGTGGCGGAATATATTGTGTCGGAATGTTATACATTAGTAAAAAGGTTTTCTCTAGTCTCTGCGTGAAGTTCTAGAATGGAATTGTGTGTTCCTTGGTTAAACGTCGACTCGGGAATTTAAAATTGTCAGTTGGCTAGGCTTTTGAGTATCAAGGGAGAATATTAGGCGATCGTAAATTTATTAAGGTTACGACCACGCTGAAAAAATCTTGCACGAGAGAGAAGGAAAGGAAAACAAATGAATGGGGTTTGCCTGGAAATTTATATAGAAGAGAATCGGGATGGGGGAGTTGCTGAGTCGCATGTTTCGGTCGACGATCCGCAGAATTATATGTTTGAAAATTTTTTCTTCACTGTCCCGATTTCATAGAAAAATGGGAAAAAATAGGGCTAAGAAATAATAAATTAAGTGCAATAATTAATAAAGCAAGCTTAAAGTTATTTCCGACCTAAGGCCGTGGTTACATTCGGCAGTTTTCGAATCTTTTCGTTGTGAGTCCGGCAATCTTCGGCTCTTTTCGTTACAACTTCGTCAATATTCGGCTCTTCTCGTTGCAACTTCGGCAATCTTCGGATCTTTTCGTTACTACTTCGGTCATTTTCGCCTCTTTTCGTTGAGACTTCGTCAATATTCGGCTCTTCTCGTTGCAACTTCGGCACTCTTCGGATCTTTTCGTTACTACTTCGGTCATTTTCGCCTCTTTTCGTTGAGACTTCGTCAATATTCGGATCTTTTCGTTACAACTTCGTCAATATTCGGATCTTTTCGTTACAACTTCGTCAATATTCGGATCTTTTCGTTGCGACTTCGGCTTTTTTCGATGCGTCTTCCTCAACCTTCGGCTCTTCTCGTTGCAACTTCGGCAATCTTCGGATCTTTTCGTTACCACTTCGGTCATTTTCGCCTCTTTTCGTTGAGACTTCGGTAATATTCGGATCTTTCTCTCTATTGCGTCCGCGCGCAAACATGACTGATATTTAATTTCATGCATCACGATTCTCGTTTCGTTCTTCAAGTCCTTTCTTCACCATTTTGAGTAAAGCAAAAAACTTTTATAAAAATCTTTTCCCTTTTAATATTTCATAAATATTTTACATTATTTTAAGGAAGGAAAAAAACAACTAAGTAGCGAAACTCTTTCAAGACGTTTTTCTTAATTTCAACTCTTGATTAAAAAGTTTAAACTTTGTTCGGAGAGACAAACATTTCCGACAAGTTAGCATTAGTCACATTATGCTTCACCATAAAAGGAAATCAAATTATACAAGGAAGTTTTTTATTCCACAGAAGATTTTACCACACTCGGTTGAAGATGTTTCTGAACATTCTTTGTACGGCCAAAGGAGTATCCTTGTCGTTTGATGTAACATAAGAAATGCGAGATATTT
Source organism: Liposcelis brunnea (assembly GCA_023512825.1). Lineage (NCBI taxonomy): Eukaryota > Metazoa > Arthropoda > Insecta > Psocodea > Liposcelididae > Liposcelis > Liposcelis brunnea. The sequence goes on from CM042066.1 coordinate 5,067,291, forward strand.
TCGATTTTCGGAGGGGTAAATGCCGTCTGGGTTTTATCTTTAAAATTTCCTCTTTCATACGAACTATAACCAATTTCGCAAACTCAGCTCATCAAATTCCTTATAAAGCGAGTTTGTGATGTGGAAGGAAAGCGGGTCACGTACTTTTGCGCGACGACAAACCTTAGCATACTTGAGTGATTTCAAGAGTTAAAATCTAATTTAACATGTAACTATTTGATATGGCTTAACGTGACCGTGAGATGCACGCGTCTGAGCTAAAATAGGGTTAGGAACAGGTGAAGTATTCCCAATGTGAACGAAACAGGGAAAAGCTTTCGATCCAAGAGAATAGGATAGCGCAAAGGTTTTTTTAATAAATCAAAATTTTTTGAGGAAAAGTTTTTGCTTACGGTGATTTCATTTTTGGTTCTTTCGTGAATAATGTTCACGTTACCTTTGAGAATTTACTCCCTCTTTTGTTTTGCATCTTTATATTTTGCTTCTACGTAATAGAATCAGTTATCAAGTCTAACTAGGAGTTATTTCCATATTGCTTTGTCAGTGTGAAAGACTTCGAGACTTTATTAAATAATGTATTTATCGAGTTTTGGGGTGCGTTGGTATAATTTTTGCAAGAATTATAGTTTTGTTTTAAGATTTTACAAAAGAATTATTTGTCTGAGTTTTGAAAGTTGGGAGAATGAAAAGGAATTACATTCCCAGACCTTGACATTGTTTAAGCGGCTTTAAAATTTAGTTGAGGGAAATGTTTCAAAGGAAACAATTTTGATAAGGGTGAGAATTTGTGGCTTACGATTTTTTAGTATTAAGACTTAAAAAGAATGATGATTTTGGCTTGTCGAATTTGTTACAGCCTCCTGGAATTTTTAGTGCATAGTTTACTACTACTATGGCTTTACAGGGTGTGCGGTGTTCAACACCTTATAGCAGAAGATGTTTTATTATTGTTTTGTTTTGTTGTAAAAGAAAGTCAAAGAAAAATATATGAAAATGAACGAATCTATTAAGTAAAACTGTTCAATTTATTTATATAGAACAGAACAAATTGGCGAGACAGGGCCTGTAGCCTGCTGCTGCGAAGTTGTTTCTTCTCTTCCCTTCGGAAATCGCATCTCGCTCTGGTTGCTAACCAGAGTAACGGCATTCCAAGATATTTAGTTTAGTACTGTAAAGATGTTAGTCAGGCAGATTGACTCCAAATACAAAAACTGAACGCTGTATTAAGAATTATGGCGGCTTCCACAAGAATATTCAGCAGCCATGATGGTGAACTTGCCCATCCAGATTCATAAAAATAGGAACTCTCACAGCGATCACGGAGGCTTTGTCCAAGAATGGTTTTTAATAGAGCTTAGCCTCAGAGTAGAATTTGACCGACGGAAAAGACCTCTCAAATAACCCCAAATTTCATCCCTAAACCTTGTTCTTCGTTCCTTGAAAGTTTTTCTCAAAACCCTGCATTCATATTCCGGGACGCGAAAATCAAAATACGGGTTATAAAGTTTAACAAGACAGAATAATAAATCGTTTGCGGCAAAGGCAAAAGTCATTAAGACTTTAAATGACTGATTTCTGTCGGAGAGAATCGCCATTTTGATATTAACTTCAAACAAGGAATAAATTACGGAATCGTTAATTGAAACTAGGCGAGAGCTTGATTAATATTTTCAATTCTCTTTCCCGGGGATCTTTGTTCCGCAATGTTAAATGCTGTCCTTTTCGATTAGAGTACCATCATGGGGCGGCCTGGGAAGGCTGCTCAGGCTGAGCCAGGATTCGCTAAACCTAATTAACTGGGAAGTGCCATTGAGTGAAGCCATTGACTCCAGTAAGGCAAATTAGGCCAATTACAGACTTCAACTGAATCATTTAGTAATATCCCTCGGCCAGTTACAGGCTTAGGGCAAGCTAGACCAATTATTGTGGACTAGTTGCTAGTTAAAGAAAGCGCAAGCCCGAGATAAGTCCTGCAGGCCAGCTGCAGCCGCGAACAGTACCAATTAAGCCATTCTTTTATAAGAGCTAAGCTAGAGAGATCAGCCACCAGCCCGATTTCCCCTTTTCAGGCCAAGTTTGGACCCTATTTAATTTTGATCTAAGAAATCACGATTTATTGCATCTGTGGACAATCCGCCACTGCTCTCAATCAAATTATAAATAGAAAATCGTAACATATTAAAGTTTTGAAAATAAAAATCGTGTGCCGTACGTTCAAGGGGCTCTTCGTAAGTTATCCCCGTAGGATTTTGATTGAAAATGAATGAAATTGTTTACTCTAAGCGGAAAAAAAACGTTAGATGGCTAAACGAGAAAAATATCCACCGTACCAGAATTCCCAAATCGAATCACAGGAATTCTCAACGGGTCCCAATGGGGGCTTACGACCCGAATTCTCATGTCAAGCTCAAACGGTTTGACCTGGGATTTTACTCTACGCGTGAAACAAACCCGTTTTGGAAATATATATATAAAAAAACGAGGATGATTTTTAAAAAAAAAAACCCGAAACGAGAAAAACAAATAATGTTCGCGGGTAAATGTATTTATTTTGCTCATTTATCCTTTACGAATTATACACAATTATGAGGCTGTCAAGTTTTAAAATAAAGGGCCAAGAGTAGGGTTAAAAGGAAGATTTTTTTATTTTAAACAATTATTTTGGGTTTAAATGTTTCTGTTGGTGATTTAGATGGGTTATTATAAATCATACGCCTTTGTTAAGTTTTTGATTTTTATTTAAGTGATTAATTAATGGGGGAAAGTTGAACGGCAATAAAAAATTTTCGTGGATTTTATTTAGAAAGAAAAATTAAAAAAATTGAGTAAGCAGTATTTATTAGCTTGAGAGATGTTCTTTGATGAGCTATGAACCATAATCTGACTGGCCATAATTCTAAGGCCAAAAAAAGAGTGGCCTATTATGGCCCATTAATCCAATTGAAGGATCATCCTAACAAACCTTGTAAGCTCGCTAGGCCGCTTTCAGGCTTAAACTAAGATCGCCAGCCCGGTTACAGGCTCAAATTAAGCCCTGTAGGCTTATCATAGGTTCATTCGAAGCTCATAGGCCGATTAAACAGACTACAGGATTATTTTTAAGCTTACTAAGCCGCTTGTAGGCTCAACGTAAGACCCGTAGACCAATTATAGGCTTAAGATGAACTCTAGGCTTATGGAAGATTCAGCCTAAACTCATTAGGCTGCTTATAGGTTCAACCCAAGATTGCTAAAGCTCAAAATAAGCCTCTAAGCTTTGCACCATAAGTCTAAGCTCACTAATCTACTTGTAGGCTCAATTTAGGCTCTTTAGACTTATTATAAAATCCCTTTCAGCTCTTGAGGCTGCTAATGGGCTCAGTACGTGGCCACTACGCCTAATATAGTATTAAACTAAGTTCACTAGACCGATTACAAGCTCTCAGGCCCAAGGGCGGTCGCAAGCATAAGCTTAACGAGTCAAACCAAGCTAAGTCAAGTTTAGGTTTTAAGATTCTTGCCAAAGTGTCGATAGAGTGTTTTTATGAGGCTGAGGCATCATCTTTAATTCTTAATAATTCTTATTCCGCTCCTGAACTTTTAAAACTAAGTTTTCATGTTCGGCCTCAATTTTTCGATTCCTCCATGCATTATTAATTTTTTTTTTACATTATTAAGGTGACTTGAACTCAAACCATATAATGCAAATACCACCGCAAATATTTCGATATAACATAAAAATACATAAGAAACATAAAAATACATATAACATAAGAATCCTCTTCATCTTGAGCAAGTTCTTAATGTTTCTGCAAATGTACTAACTCAAACTCTGGCTACTCACAATTTGTTAGTTAACGCCTCCAAAACGGGAACTATGCATTTCAATAACAATATTGATTTTGCTCCGACGGTCCAGATTGACGATATGCAACTGAATGAAGTCTCAACGTACAAATGCCTTGGGATGCACCTAAACAAGAATCTTAAATGGGATTTCCATGTGGAGACCCTAGTTCCAAAGATTTTGTCTGGTTTGTATGTCCTTAGGAAGATCTCTGAAATTTGTCCTCAGGAGATAGCTCTCTCCGTGTTCCATGCTCTTATAATGAGTCATATCAGGTACGGAATTATACTATGGGGCTCTTGCACCTTAGAACACCTTCAACAAATTCTTAAGCTGCAAAAGGCTGCAATTCGATACATGTGTAAATTAGGGCGCACAGATAGCTGTCGACCATACTTCATCTCACTCCGAATTTTAACTGTTCCTTCCCTTTACGTCCTAGAAGTGTGTTGCTACGTCAAAAAAAACCCTCACTTAGTTCCTTCGGTTGGGAATAATCACAATTATCGAACTCGAAATAAAAATAAACTCCTATCAGTTCCTCGACACCACACTTCTAGATATGAAAATAAGCCTACGTACCGCGGGATAACCTATTTCAACAAGCTGCCGGACAATATCAAATCGATCGAAAGCTACAATGAATTCAAAAAGAAGCTACAGGATTATTTGCTGGGGAAATGCTTATATACGCTTGATGAATTATAGTTATTGTTTTGTATGTATCATAAATTAATGCTATTTTACACCCATTGTAAGCGGCCATGGGTTCCCTCCTGACGATATTTGTGTAACACGATGTACCAAATAAAATTATTATTATTATTATTATTATTATTAAATATTTTATTTATGTTATTTCATAAACTTGTGTAACGCCCAAAAAACCATCATACACTTTATATCCCATCAAAAGGGAATATTTAATGACATCTTAAAACATCCTTCAACATTTTAGCCAAGCTTATTGGGAAAGCATCCCAGTTTTTTTCGTAAATGGGTAAACAACAACTCTTCAAAGTTTTAAAAAAAAAAATAACAAATTGATTTTCTTACTTGGTTTTTAATGCAAAAAATATGAAATTCCACTTTTAGTTTTAAAGGGTCTTGGATTTGTTTCTTCTTTTTAAAAACTAAGTTTTTTTTCTTGGAATTAATCAATTTGCCCAAGTTTACTTCATCCCTCTTATTTTTTTGTAATTTATTTACAAAATTAGCCCCGTGACAAGGCATTAAGTATTAACGCTGAAAAATTTTTTTGCGAAGGAAATAAACGGAAACCTTTTGAGAGAGTTTTTGCCTTAATAACCTTATCATCACACAAAAACCTAATAGCTTTCCCTCTCGATTGAACGAAAAACCCCGGAAATTACAAAATTATTAAATTATTATCTCGGGATAAATTAATGCTAAGGGAATTTGATACGCGTGCATTTAATTAATGGCATTAAGAAAAAAATTTTTTTGCTGCCTTGCTATCGTCGTTTTACTTTTAACGACGTGTAATTTTACGGAAACGAGAAACCTAACTTCTTAATTTTGTGAAAGGGAGTGATTAATTTAGTTCAATTAATTTTTGTTTAATTTGAAAGGACGTATAGTCAAAAAAAAGAAAGAGGGGGGGGGGGGGGGGGAAGAAGAAAATAAAGCAAAATTCTGGGAAAGAAGACAAGGGAAATTTAATTGGTAATCAGATTCTTCTTCTCGCTTTCTTTCGTAATTGCCCCCAAAAATTTTATTTTCTCTTGTCGTTGTTAATTTTTGTTTTTATTGGACTCACCTCCTCCCAGACAAGTTGTTTACTCGTGCCAGGTCGAAGGTTCATGATTTTCAATTCTACGGATTTTAAGATGCCATCTGCGGTGAATTCGATATTGGGTTTCCCTGCTTCTCCTTCCACTGATACGTTACGGAGGTACCTGAAATAATGTGAGAAGTTAGTGAGAAAAAAAGGGAAAATAAAAATTGAAACGAAACGCTCATTTTAAAAAAAAGACTAAAATAAACCGATTAGAAAAAATTATTCAAAAATTTGTTGAATATTTCTGACAAAGCTTGTTCGACAAGAAAAACTTCTCAACAAATCTGTTCAAAAAGAAAAAAATTTCAACAAATCTGTTTGACAAGAAAAAATTTTCAACAAATCTGTTCGACAAGAAAAAATTTTCAACAAATCTGTTCCACTAGAAAAATGGAAAAAAAATTTCTCTCCACTTGAAACTATTCTGTTACAATAATTTTGAAAAATTTTGTGCCAACTAGGATTTACTTAAATGCAAAACTAAATTATAGAAAAATTTTCATTCAAGAAATCGTTTCTCTCTATCTTTCATTATAAAATAAAAGAAATCGTCTCCAAAGATTTTTCCATTAATATTTTTTATTATTGTTTAAAAAAAGACATAAACTCGTCCGAAACCATAAAATATAAAAATAAATACAGAGAGAAAAAAATTCCACGGTTTTTTTTTATATTAGAATATAAAGATGAAAAACGTGTACGGGCTTCGAAATCAGCTCGTGGAAAATCGTAAACATCCAATGCGTCAAAGACATTGTTTAGTCTGATCATTGAAATCCCAATTGGTAAATAATGATAATCGTAACCTTGTTAAAATGTAAATTTTCGCGGCTACTCACTTGTAAAATCGATCACCAATCTTCCATCTTCCGTCTCCCGTTTGTTCACCGCATGATAGTTGAGTGTTCAAGGACTTGCCCTCGTTTTTAGGGTCGTTAACAAAGTCTTCGACCCCATAGGCATAAACTTTAATGGCGGTTGTTATTTCATTGACGAGGCTTTGGCTGGACGTATCGAAGTGTACGCCTGTAAAAAAGTAAATTAATTTTTAATTTTTAATTTTTTTTTAGAATGGAGATGGGGTAGCAGAAGAATTGAAATACTACTTGAACATGATACTGGTTTTCGGAAATCTAGAAGAGAGAAAATGGTTGCGCATGGGGATGCTCAAAAGCAGTCGACTAAGTTCGGTAAGTGAAATTTTTTTTGATAGAATGTTTTTATAAGATATTTATCGAATATCAATCTTAAGTCGATTCCTTGAGATTAAGATTTTAAATCCCAACCGGCCAGAGATAGACCTTGGTCTCTATTTTCTCTATCCGTAAAAATTTTATGAGAATATTTTCACAGTGAAGCAAACAAGGCTACAATTTTTTAAGTGTTGAAATATTTTTTAGAATTATCTTCCTGAGAATTCATTTAACATTTTTTGTGCTGCAGGAGTTTCTCCAAATTGTTTTTGTAATCAAGAGTATATCTGGAATATTTTTTGTTTAAAAAAAATAGGTTTGATAAGAAAAGTTTATTAAAAAATTTGGTTAACAAGAAAACTCTATTAAAATATTAATCAGAAAGAAATAATTTAGTAAAAGAGTTGTTCGACTAAAAGAAATTATCAAAACATTGGTTTGACTGAAAGAAATTATCAAAACATTTGTTCGACTAAAAGAAATTATCAAAACATTTGTTCGACTAAAAGAAATTATGAAAACATTTGTTCGACTAAAAGAAATTATCAAAATATTTGTCCGACAAGAAAAAATTCTCAAAGGTGTTGATGAAATGAAATTACCAAAAACTTCTTTTGACCATAATAAAATTCTAAAAAATTTTGTTTGAGAAAAAAATTCAAAAAAAATTGCTGAAAACAAAATGGAGCCCAAAAGATGAAAAATTTTTAGTATTCCTGATAAGTTCCTATATTTTTCCCTAAGAAGACTTTAAAATCCCAAAAATTTGGGAAAACCCGATTTCGATTATTATAACCCAAAAAAATTCGATTCTGAGTTTAAAGATAGCAATTTCTTGTCGAAAAACTGAGGAAAAAAGAGAATTAGTTCTCGAATCGTCCTCATCAAGAGCTTTTGTTCGAGTTCTTAGCCATCCCTAGAGCTCACTTATTTTTTCTTAAAATTTAAAATTATTTCTTTCCGAACTTAAATATTATCTCCAAAATTAGTCCCTTGAAATCTCATTAAAAGCCTTTACTATACACACTATTCCACATATTCCGAGTTAATTGTAAAGGGATAGCGACTGACGTTCATTTCGAACCTGAAGGAAAACACAGTCCATAACAACTTACCAAGCATTCCCACCGGAAACTCGCCTGGCGCTTGCGCATCTCCTATCACAGATTGTGTCACTACCCACACATAATTTTCTCCGGTGATTTTATAATCTCTAGCCGCTGTTAAAATGTCTATTGCTTCTTCTCGAGTTGAGTATAAGAGTATCACTCTCGATTCACTTTTAACTAACTCGGTGAGGTCTTTTGGTTTCGTTACTAGGATTGCATTGAGAATAGTAAACCTGAAACGAAAAAGAAAAAAAAATGAAATTTAGAGTGAGATGATGTTGATTTAAACGTGATTAACTTTTTCCCATGTTAAAAAGGAGATTTTCACCTTGAAAGGAAAGTAGAAACGTGTCAAGTATGAAAAATCGATTTTTCACACATGATTTATGAGTTTTAATTTTTTCAATATTCATTGATATGGAAAATTTTTAAAACGTATAAAAAATCATTTTAATCGTCCGGACAAGTCGTTTTTTTTTTTTTTTTAAGGACGTTTAAAGGATGAGAGATTTTTAAAAATTGATATTTTAAAGTAGAAAATGAAATTTTTTGGGCTTTTCTCGGAAGAGGTTTTATTTCTTCTAATTATAGACTGTAGCTTTACCCCGAAACAGCTTGACTAAATTTTTCCCTGAGCTAGAAATCCGTTAAAAGCTTCTTTACTGCTTTAGAATTTTCCTCTCAATAAACGATGATCGTTCATTTACGAAATTAAGACTATTCAATTACATTATTTGAAAATCATCTATTTAAAAATAAAAAAAAACCGACGTCTGGGCCCTATAAAACTTTTCCAAAGCTCTTGCGACTTCCTCTTTGCAATCCGAAACTTTCCCTTAATTCATCAGTCCCAAAAGACATGAGTCCCATTGAATCTTGTAAAGGAAAATTAAAGTTTATTTATTACTGATTTTATTGTTTCGTGTTTTCCCTTCACAAGGAAAGTATCGTAAAGTTTCCACAGGTTGTTGACTTGACTTTGTGATGCTTTATTCTCTCCTCTCCTTTTCTCCCTTTTTTACTTTTCTATTATTCTTCATTTTCTTTTCCTTTTGGGTTTCGTTTACATCAAAAAGATTCTTAAACAGAATCACGATTCTTTTTCTTTAACTTATCATGTTTGATTCAATATTTTTTTTTTGTTGTCGAGCTATAAATATGAGTCGAGGGATTTTTTAAGCTGCTCTTTTTAACGAAACTCTTCAACTTTTATATCGTCCTTTTTTCCCCCGTTTTTTTTTTCCTAACCGAAATGTCGGTGTCGTATTATCCGCCTGAAGAGATTGTCTGGAATTGTCATTTTGAAAAGATTTCATTCTTGTAGGTGTCAAATCTTGATTAGGCTTGGTAGATGGTTTTATCGGATTGAAAAATGTGGTGAAATCGGATTTTTTAAAGTGAATTTTTAAATATTTTTCTTTTGGGATGGGGTTTTTAAAGGCAAAGTTTGATGTTTTTATAAAACTATAAATCAAATTTTTAAATTCTTTTGTATTAATAATATTTTCCCGAAAATCAATTTAAAATTTTTAGTGCTTAGAAATTTTTTGTGAATAAGTCCGTTATTGGAATATTTTTCCTTATAAAAATTGATTTGACCAGAAAAATTTGTCAAAAGATATGATTGACGAAAAGAGATGATTAAAAGATTTGTTCGACTCCAAGAAATGATCACAGGATTTGTTCGACTACAAGAAATCATTACAAGATCTGTTGGACTACAAGAAAGCATTACAGCCCAGTGAAAAATTTTTATACCTTTTCTTATACATTCTTATATCATTTGAATATGAAAAAGGGATATAAACCCAGTGAAAAATTTTTATACCTTTTCTTATACATTCTTATATCATTTGAATATGAAAAAGGGATATAAATTTTCGACTATCTTGTTTTTATACGAAAACGAAATTATATCAATATTGAAACCATCATTTCAATACAAATCAATTATTATTTAATGATGTCTTAATATTTATATCATTTCGTGTCGTATGAAATAAAGTTCAGATTTGTATAAAATAAAGTTCAGATTCGTATAAAATGAAGTTCATATTCGTATGAAAAAAAGATAGTCGAAAATTTCTATCTTTTTTTCATATTCAAATGATATAAAAATATTAAAAGATATAAAAATTTTTCACTGGGAATTTTCGACTATCTTGTTTTTATACGAAAACGAAATCATATGAATATTGAAACCATCATTTCAATACAAATCAATTATTATTTAATGATGTCTTAATATTTATATCATTTCGTGTCGTATGAAATAAAGTTCAGATTCGTATAAAATAAAGTTCAGATTCGTATAAAATGAAGTTCATATTCGTATGAAAAAAAGATAGTCGAAAATTTCTATCTTTTTTTCATATTCAAATGATATAAAAATATTAAAAGATATAAAAATTTTTCACTGGGAGGATTTGTTGGAATACAAGAAAAGATCACTGGATTTGTTCGACCACAAGAAATGATCACAGGATCTGTTCGACTACAAGAAATCATTAAAAGATCTGTTCGACTACAAGAAATCATTAAAAGATCTGTTCGACTACAAGAAATCATTAAAAGATCTGTTCAACTACAAGAAATCATTAAAAGATCTGTTCAACTACAAGAAATCATTAAAAGATCTGTTCGACTACAAGAAATCATTACAGGATTTGTTCGACCACAAGAAAAGATCACAGGATTTGTTCGATCACAAGAAATGATCACAGGATTTGTTCGACCACAAGAAATGATCACAGGATTTGTTCGACTACAAGAAATCATAACAAGATCTGTTCGACTACAAGAAATCATTAAAGGATTTGTTCGACTAAAAGAAATGATCACAGGATTTGTTCAACTACAAGAAATGACCACAGGATTTGTATTATTACAAGAAATGATCACAGGGTTTGTTCAACTACAAGAAATCATTACAGGATTTGTTTTACTACAAGAAATGACCATAGGATTTGTTAGACTACAAGAAATCATTAAAACGTTTGTTCAGCAAGAAAAAAATTTGGAAGTATTTGAGAAGAAAAAAAATGGAATTCGGCACACTGACACATTTGATGAAATTAGTCTAGCACGGCCCTTAACCCACAACCCGACCCCCTTAGCTGCTGCCTTTACTTCCAATTTTAAAAAAATCTTGCAATATGAAAACTTTCAACGCTTCTAACATTACAAGATTAGACCCTCTTACAAATTGGCGAAGCATAACCTGATTATAAAAATTGCCCATGAATTGGTTTTTATTCTGCATGCATATATAGATATTTCTGGGTCGTATTTTCCGGTCGGTGAACTTGAATCTCTTAGAAAAGGGGAAAAAAAAATTCTAAGCGATGTGATGGGATGAAAAGGTTTTTCCTCAATAATCCGGGATAAAAGTTTTATATTCCAGTGCACTTCGTACTTGCTGTACATTCTTATTAATCACAACATTTCCCGTGGAAAAGTGTTCGGACTTTTTGTAGAAGTATCTTAGGAAAAATAAAATGTAAATGGGCTATATACTATTTTTAATCTTTTGACTTTTTTATTTTTTTTTTTTCCGCATCTACAAAGCGTTACGTCCATTACATGTCAAATGTATATTCATTCGTATATTTTGCATCGTTTCGACATTTATTGGATGTATTATTTCGTATGAGATGTTGCGCTCTTGCTTTTAACCTCTCGTTTTTTTAACGTTTATTCGTTCAGGCGTTTCCTTTTCAATTTTGTTCAACGATTTTTAGTTGATACCTATTTTCTGTCGTATCCATTTGTTTCTTTAAAAGGGCTTTTCTTTTACTTTGAAGATGAAATTGATGTGTAAATGCTTTTTTTGTGAAGAGGAGCTATTGAAGCGCATTTCAAATTCGACAGAAGTTAACGTGAAATTTCGACACTTGGAAAAAATTGAATTTTTGGTTGGAGCAGGAATAGTGAAGGAAACTTGGGTGAGTTTCGTAAAACATAAACTCGCCCGTTAAAAAATTTTCGTCCATTGAAAAGATTTGAAGGGTATTCTATAAAATGCTAAACTTCTGAGCCAGCTTTTCACTCTTGAAATTTCATCCATCTTTGATATTAAAAATAAGTGTCTGAGATAAGAAATATCTTGAAGAAAGTAAGGGGAAACCCCTGCCGTCGAGAAGAAAGACCGGAAAAAACGAATTTTTCCCTCTCGTTTTTTTCTTTGCCTTTTTTTATTTTCATGCTCTTTTAATAACAGGTCAAAAATAATTACTTTTATTCTTTTGAAGGCGAGAAAATTGCTTGAGTTTCATTTCAATGGGAAAAAAAATATCGGTAAAATTCAACATGATTGCGGATTTACTTGCCAAAAAGATTATGTGCTGGTAACATACCTTGGCCAAAAAGTTACCCCTGCTAATTAAGCAGGAATCTTATTCAAATATTCGAACTTTTAATTTCTCAATATGGAAAAAAGTTTGGAATCGGACGAAAATTATCGCCGATCGTGTTGAAAATTAAGTTCCCTTGCCGTGATTTTCAAAATTAAACCACGTTCAATTTTTCATTCACACTACATTTTTTTTAAAAAATCCTCCCCCTTGTAAAATTGAAGATAAATCGTTTGATTTTTCTTTCTCATGACCCAAATTCATAGAAACATTTTTTTTTTGTCCAACGAGAAAATGGTTGAATAATGAATGCTAACACGACATCCGATATTCAATTTTTTTTGCACAACCCCTTTAATTTCTAACCTTTTTTTTTATTTTTACCACCCTCCCCCCCCCCCCCCTTGCCCCATTAGGTTTGTTTTTTTTTTAAAGAGAAAAACTAACGCTAAAATATATTTCAATGCTTTTGAAATTTACAACAAAAATATTGTTTTGATATGTCACGTGCATCAATTTTCACGCTGATTTATTGACGTTTTAAATGATTGCAGTTACATATAATCCTTTATGATTTGTTTTAAATTATGAGATCAAATGATCTAAATTTTATCTTAATTAATATTTCGATTTATTTATTTGAAAAAAAAGAATGGAAAGTTAAAAGCTCAATGCTGTTTTTTCCCATGATTTGATGAAGGATCCTGTTGAGAAAGACAAACGATTTTTTTGTGCCCCAACGGGGAAATTAAGCCATTATCAGCCGAAACAGGAAAAAATTCTCAACAAGTCTGTTCGACAAGAAAAGATTCTCACTAAATCTGTTCGACAAGACAAAAATTCTTAACAAATCTGCTCCACAAGAAAAAATTCTCAACTAATCTGTTCGACAAGAAAAAATTTTCAACAAATCTGCTCAGGAAATCTGTTTAACAAGAAAGGATTTTCAAGAAATCTGCTCAACAAAAAAAATTTTCAACAAATCTGTTTCACAAGAAAAAATTCTCAACTAATCTGTTCAACAAGAAAAAATTTTCAACAAATCTGCTGAGGAAATCTGTTTAACAAGAAAGGATTTTCAACAAATCTGTTCGACAAGAAAATATTCTCAACTAATCTGCTCTACAAAAAATGATTTTCAACAAATCTGTTTCACAAGAAAAAATTCTCGACTAATCTGTTCGACAAGAAAGGATTTTCAATAAATCTGCTCCAAAAAAATTCTCAACCAATCTGTCTGACAAGAAAGGATTCTCAACAAATCTGTCTGACAAGAAAGGATTTTCAATAAATCTGCTCCAAAAAAATTCTCAACAAATCTGTCTGACAAGAAAATATTCTCAACAAATTTCTTCACAAGCAATAATTCTCAACTAATTTGTTCGACAAAAAAAAACCCTCAACAAGTTCAACAAGAAAAAATATTAGTAAAATTTATTTGATTAGAAAGAAATGTAAAGGAAATCTGTTTAACAAGAAAAAATTACGTCTGAAAAATTTTGTGCAGAAGTTTGTATGAAGCCATTTTTTAGATGTAAGATCTCTAGTTGGAACCTTAACGGCAGCATAAAATTGATCTTATTTTCAAGCCTAATTTGATAGAGACCTAGCAACGAAATTTAATTTGGGCACAAATAAGGAAATTTTGCGCTGCTGGTAAATTACCTCAGTTCTTGTAACTTCTACAAGATCCACGCCCTATTTGTCGTCAACCAGCCAAAATATTTTTTTTGGCAAACTAATCATCCATCTCGAAGTATCTCCTCTCCACTAAATTCAAAGCACGAAGGCCACATCTCAAACATTGCCAACTTCCCCTCGACAACGAGGTCATTCTAAACTTTCCTTGATCGATACCAAGTAAAACTTATCAGGTAACACAAACGTCAAAGAAGCGAAATTTCAAAGGGATATGCTAATTTTTTAATTAGTAAAATCCGGCTATAATTAACTGACTTTCAAGACAACCTAACGATGAAAAGGTTCTTCGGTTTTTTTTTTTATCTTCTTCTTGTTTATCGAAACTCTCATACAAAACCGTATTAATGAACGCCTAAGAAAAAATCTCCGCCCTAGAGAAGGTTTAATTTAATGTTTCAAGAGGAGGTCGCCGTTAACATTGAGATTAGGATTGTTTTCATTTCCTCGAAAACCGTTTTACATAACATCTCCATTTCGAAACTTAATAAATATTCGTTATCAACATGTTGCGGGCGAAGGACGAATTAAAATTTTGCATTTGAAATCGGTTTGACAACAAATTCCGTCTAAAAGGATAATTACTGATTAGAGGAAGGTAGTGCAGTGTCTTTCCATTAAAGTAATAAACGTCCGGAGAGAGTTATCCTAGATAAACGCTGTATTGAAATAAAAGGGATGAATACCATTTCTAATGGTTGAGTCAGAAGGTTTTTGATGCAATAAAAAAAGGTTATCAAAAATAATTTGATTCTTTTGAAGTGAAAAAGAGATGGTCCGAGAAAAAAAAAAGGGAAAATAAAATTGAAGAAAATAACCATCCTGTATTACGGCTTAACCGCCTAAAGGAAGAATATTTCGCATCCCGGCTTTGCTTTTTTTATTTTTTTTCTGGGCTCTTGACTGGGATTTCATGTTTGTCAAAGAAAACGTTTCAATTCCCTTCTTTTCTTGTTCTGTACTTTTTTCCCCCTTTTCTGTCTTTGAATTTTCCATTTTCAAATTATATGTTTTTTGTTTTCTTTACCTTCATGCGAGATAAGATATCTTCTTGGAAAAGAATGCTATTTTATGTTAATTAAAAATTTTAAGAAGATTCAGGTTCAGTCGAGTCAAGACTTGTCCATCTATTAGGAATTAAAACAATTTGAGTAGTGGTAAAACAATAAAGAGAAATCTTTTGAAATTGGCCAATTGAAAATTGACCCCAATTTTAATGTCAGAAAATTTTGTGACGGAATTCCCAAGGCAAGAAAGGAAAAAGCCATTTAATGAAAAGTAGAAGTTATTATCCATTTGTCAGTATATCCCAAGTAAACACTTACCTATGATATTTTTGAAATGGATAAGCTTAGCTAGAAGGAACGCTTGGTAATTGATTTTTTTAATAAAGGAAAAAAAACCGGAGAAAATTTTTTTTTTTATTTTACTCTGGATTTTTTTTTTTTTTGTTACGGGGAAATGTGAATAACATAGTTGTACGACAAAATGTTATCTGATGACAATATAACATTACAATTAGTTAATTAAATCATGAAACACTCCTGAAAACATTTGAGGGAATGAGTCGGGATCCCAACAAAAAAATCTCGTCGCAGTTTTTTTTTTTCATATTTATTTATTTACTTAATGTCGTTTACTTGATACCGCACATTACTGTGATTTATTTAATGTTATATTCCGCAATTCAAATAAACAAGGGTTCATCTCTTTTCCTCCTTTTTGCCCCCTCCCTCTTGTTCCAAGTACTGTTATTTATGCATTCAGCTTTGTTCCGCTAACGGGAGAAACCATTGGATAAACAATGATTCAAAAATTTCGAAGCCATGATTTTGTTTTGCATCGATGAATTTACCTAAACTGGGGAAAAGTTAAAAGAGTTATTGTTTTTCTATTGTATTCTTTAATGTTTACGATTCTAGTTTGTTTTGATGAAAGGGGAAGCCTTATGGCGGATTCTGTTAAAGTTTTTTCACCGAATTAGGCTTGTAGAGTCGGTTTTCGGTTTTTTTACAGTTAAGATTAAGGAAATCGTCCTGACATTGTTAGCAAGCCTAAAAAAGTTTTTGTTTTTCTATTGTATTCTTTAGTGTTTACGATTCTAGTTTGTTTTGATAAAAAAAAGAAGCCTTATGGCGAACTCTGTTAAGGCTTGTAGAGTCGGTTTTCGGTTTTTTACAGTTAAGATTAAGGGAATCGTCCTGACATTGTTGGAAAGGCTAAAGCATTTATGTGGGCTCACTAAGTGATGTGAATCAGGTACCGAACCTTGGGCGAGATTTGTGCTTTGCTACGACTAAATCGATGCCAGCGCACCTGGCGCATTTTTTACCACCTAACAAAATTGAAAAGCTATAAAACACCGAATAAGCCCACTCTTCTTGTACGATATCTGTACATGATGTTCACCAACAAAGCATAGAATCGGTTTAAAGAGAATTAGAAAACAAGCTAATTTCAAAAAGAAGGGGGGGGGGATCCAATCAGCATGCGCTTTCCCCTCCGAAACGACTAGTGTTTTTAATAATAATAATGTTCATTAAGGTCACAATTGGCAGTGACAGCTCATTAAAATACAAAACTCAAAACTTGAAATGTGATGAAGACATGAAGATTGTTTTACCCGCGTGGAATTTGTATAATCCGCAAATTAGATGATGTTAATGCGCCCTCGTTTTCAAATTTTCCTCTTTAAAACTTTTAATAAATAAAACATACGGAGGGGAAAATCTGTGTAAATTATCAAAACCGCACCCGGGGTTTATCCCCGAAAAACACCTTTTTAAAATGATTTTTTCTTTCTCTTTTTCTTCTTCGGTAAAGTAACGGATTTTGTTTAACGGATTACAAACAGGACAGAAAACCGACGCGGCGGTGAAAGGATTTTAGATACAAACATTTTGATCCCCCAAGGAGACCCGGATGAAAAGGGGTCATCAGTAATGGAAAGGGAAAAAATAAAATAAGAAAGAGGAAAAAAAAGGTCAACAAGATTTAGCACTTGAGTCTTAACTTATTCTTGTCGAGTCGATATAACGAATATGCGTCTCGTTAATGTGTATGGCTGAGTTTCTCTACTTACGAAGGGTCTAAAAGTCGAAGGTCCTACCATGATTTCGGTCGCAGGTAAAATTATCTGTCTCCAAATTTTGACTAAAAATTTTCCCTCCATTAGATTTTTGTGCTTATCTTCTCTAATCAGGCGCCTAGAATTTTATTAATTACTCCCATTAAAACGAACATATAAAACAGCCATAAACCAATCGGACGTGAAGTCACAATCATAATTTAAATCGTGATCTAAATTATTCCACATTCTCGCCAATAAATTTAATATTAAGATAGCCATTTATATTTTTAGAATATCTCATAGCAAGACAATCATATTAAAAGTGTAATCTGTTTTTAAATTTCCCCCGATTTACTGTAAGCACATTATGATGATTTTGTGTAAAACGAGAAACCGGAAAAAATGATTAAATTTGAGCTCTCCTCTCTCTCCCCATCCGAAAAGAGGGATTGAAACCGGAGGAATCTACATAATGAATAATCCCCATTGAATCTCCTTTTTTTTTAAAAAAAAAATTTTATCATCACACTGGAATCCATGTCATTCTAATCTCAGATTACATGCAGAAATATTTTAAACCGATTAGGAAAACTTAAATCCATTTTATAAGGGATGGATAATCTTTTAATGAGATAAACTATCAGTAAGTTTTTTCTTGTGAGGGATAGTTCGAAAACCGAAGATAAGAAAACTTTTCCTAAACTTTATGAATCTTGATCGGTTTTGGTAATGAATTAGTGTTTACCATCCAATATAAATTCTTTGGAAAGTAAACTGATCAAATCAAGCTAAAGATAAATATTAAATAGGAAAAAAGCTAGGCGAGTTTGTTGCCAAACATCCCGGAACGTGAATCAGTTTGTCTAATTCTATGAATTTTCGCAGTTAGCGAAGATTCATATTAAACCGCAAAAATATTCCCCCTTTCCAAAATCGATTAATGGAAAGTCATCATTTAATACGAACAAACAGATGGATTCAAAATGACAGTCTATTGAGGTTTAGCAGGACACGAGCTTCAAGTTCAGTTCAATTAAAGTTGGGTAAAACAATTTTTGTTCTGACCTCGAGGTCAACTCGGTTCAAAGGATGATCACCTACTGCGGAACATGATTTCTGTTTTTCTCCCTTTTTATTTTCCAGCAAAATATATTTATCTTGAGTCAAGAGTAATTAATTTATTCGCACGGCTTTAGAATTATTTGGTTTTATCGTTAGCCATTGATAAATTACTCATTTTCTTTAAAAAATATTTTTCAAGAGAAACTTTTTTCTATTGTACCTGATTATTAAGTTTCAAGACTTTGACGCCAGTTTGGCTATCATCCATTTTCAAAATCCATTAGTAATGAAAACTTTTAAAACTACAAAAAAGGGAAGATGAGGGATGTTTGAAATCATACACAAGTCATCGAGTTGGGAAAAAAAATTTTTTCGATAGTCAATAGAAAGTTTACCTTTAGTAAAATTGAAATTATGATTTATTGTATTTGAAGAGCTCGAAAACTATATTACATTAAGTATTTGGATTGGTTGTGTGCGTTTCGTTTTTCGTTTTTTTTTTTTTTCAGTTCTCTCTCATTTTTTCCCTCTTTTTACTAACTCTCTAGAACTAAGAAGACAAGTTAATCCGAAGCGTCCGTTTTTATTTTCTTGAAGAATTTTCTTGGAAAAGGAAATCGTTAACCGCTGTCATACGTTGAAATTACTTTTATCTGAAATGGGTTTCAGCAGTCGTGGATTTAATTTTAAGTCCGATATGAAGAGACATCTCTTGTTCGCCAGTTGTTTTTAAAAGCACAACGGTCGTGCTTTGTTAGGAAATGTGGCAGAGTATTTTAACGGTAGAATAATTCGAGAAGTGTTGAGTAGGTGGCTTGAGTTAAGGTCAGTTTGAGTTCGTGAGGCAATGTCTGGATCGATTTAACGTCCAAGTTGAGTTAAGGAAATCGCCCGAATTCTGCCCGTAATCTGGCTTGCCCAGTTGTAGCCTAATTTAGACTTTTAATCAATAAGCCAAGAGAAGCTATTTTAGATTTGTTAGGAGGGTGAAATTTTCTCGGGCGTGATCATATTCGTGCCGTATTGTGTCGGATCGGATCAAATTCGGACCTGATCGTGACGGATCAGGCGAGATTTGAGCTAGATGGATTTAAATCGAACCAAGTTTGAGCGGGCTATCTCGAATTCGATCAGACTCAAACCAGACCGTGCCGTGTCGTGTCGCATCGGATAGAGTTCGGACTTATTCGTGACGGATCGGATAAAACTTTGGCTACATAAAATCTCACTGAACCAGATTCGAAAATTGACTCAGATTCGGGCCGTATTCTCTCGGATCGGATCAAGTTCGGACCTAATCGTGACGGATCGGGCGAGATTTATACTAGATCGATTTTAATCGAACCAAGTGCTATCTCAAATTCGATCAGACTCAAACCAGACCGTGCCGTGCCGTGCCGCATCGGATCGAGTTCGGACTTATTCGTGACGGATCGGATAAAACTTTTGCTACATAAAATATCACTGAACCAGATTCGAAAATTGACTCCGATTCGTGCCGGATCGTGACGCATCGTATTGGATCAAACTTTAAAATTATTGTGCGGCAAGAAAAGTATTAAAATTTCTTACTTACTTAAAACGATCCTGCATGTTAGATATGCTTTCCCTTACGGCCTGAATAAAATCATCGTGGCCAGCTATTTGACTGGTAACAATTGAAAATTGATGCCACTTATATCGTTCTAATATGCTAAGCATAGCAGCTGTTTGATGTTCTAACGACGGTGCTAACTGAAGTTGTAAGCTCGATTGAGAGGCTTTCTGAAATTATAACCAAAAAAATAATAATTCGTGATGTAAAACTGGCCACGAATGCGAATTCGCATAAATTACTTACTCGTTCTAAACCGGAATTATCCGCGTTCCAAGCAATAACAGGTATCCCTAAATATCCGGCTAGTTGAAGGAAATACTGAGCAGACGCGGTGCTACGTCCATATTTCTCGTAGTTCATGAGATAGAGTATAGCTGACACGTTTACAGTTAGGAACTCTTGACATAACGAATTCAATATAGCTGAAACGAACAGAGAAAAAGGCAATAAGCAATTTATTATCATATTTTCTTTTTCGGAAAATGAGTTTTTAGTCAGCTGCGGGGAATGACAATTTTTCTAAGGTCAGTATTATTGCTGCAAGTCTGAGTTGTTCCGGTAACGATCTTGAGCCACATAAAACACTTTTAAAGAAACATAAAAAAAATCTAAGAATCCTGCTAAAAGCTCGAAAATACTTTTAAATGGGCCATATTTTTAATGAAGGTTTTTTTTACGATGTGCGGGACATTGACGATTTTTTTTTTTTTATTCGATCGGAGATGTCCCTTAATTTTCCTTTTTGAATTTAAAGTTAAAGCGTTAAAAGCACGTTCTATCGAAAATAACCGCAAGGCTAAAACCGTTTACGATTAACATGTTACAAGATAAAATTAATCGTATTAAAGAAAATGGAGATGGGGTGTCATTATTTTAGCTCAAATAGAAATTAAAACACAGAGACAAAAACAAAAGAAAAAGTAAAGGAATTGAAAAGTGGAAAAGTAGGTCACGGAAATTACTTAAGGAACTTCGGGAGAGACGGCTAGGGAATATCATCAAATTCGTTGTCACAGTTTGGCGCTCTTTTTTTTTTCATTCTTCTCAGTTCGACGCCTAGGATCTGCCCCATTTTTAAGTTTTTAAGGGATTGCCTGTCGGAAGGGTTTCTTCCTGGAGGGGAAATATGGATTGGTGGTCGCCAAATGTATAAGATCGTTTGTATCTTTGATTTGTAGTGGTTTTCGATTCCGGGGAGATTGTTAAGAGTTTGCAGTTGATAATCGCTTTCGGTTTTATTTGCGGATTTGTTGAAAGGAAGTACTACTGACAAGTTTATTTATTGTTCCGCGGGGTAAAGAGCGCAGATGATAGTGAGTTCAGAGGAAGTGTTGAGGATGTTTACGGAAGCACTAGGGTGATGACGTAGTTTTTGAGGAAAATTTTTTGATTTATTTTAATTTACAATATAAGAATGATTTTAAAATTTTTATGGTACTGAAGATTCCAGGAATCAAGTGAACTGATCGAATCAAGCTTGGGCTGAATGATCTGAGTATTAGACTCAGGCCAGATCGTGCAGATCGGATAGCATTCGTTCCTGATTGGGTGAAAGGGCTAGATCGATTTGGGCTGAAGCAGGGCCATCTCGGGTTGATGTGATTCAAGTTGGGTCGTGCTGTGGCGTATAGCATCGGATCGAATTCGGATCTGTTCGTGACGAGTCGGATGAGATTTAGACTAGATTGCAACGAATCGAACGAAACATGAGTCAAATCATTAAGATTGAATCCGAAGTAGGCAAGTTCGTATCGGATGAAATTATTCTGGATTGAATCGAATTTTGATAGAATCGTGCCGGATCGAATCGAATGCAAACTTGATAGTATCAAGTCGGATCAAACTTAGGACTGATCACCTCAGGTTAGATCCAGTTCGGACGGGACCGCATCCTATGTGATCGAACTTGAGCTAAATCATGTTGGATCGGATAGAACTCGGACCTGATCGTGATGGATCGGGTGAGATTGACTTTGATTGAATCAGGCTCGAGCAGGGCCATCTGGGATCGATGAGATTCAAGTTGGGTCGTGCCGTGCCGTGCCGTATAGCATCGGATCGAATTCGGATCTGTTCGTGACGAGTTGGATGAGAATTAAACTAGATTGAAACGGAATAAGGGAAACATAAGTCAGATCATTAAGATTGAATCAGATTTAGGCGAGTTCGTGTCGCACCGTATCATATCGGAACGGAACGAATTCGGTTTGGCTCTCGACGAATTGTAGGAAAGAGTCTAGATCGAATCGCATTGGATGTAATTATCTAGGACTAAATCTTTTGATAGAATCGTGCCGGACCGGATCGAATTCGGGCTTGATAGTATCTAATCGGATCGAACTTGAGCCAAATCATGCTGGATCGCATCAAATTCCGACCTGATCGGGATGGGGGATAGTCGATTTAATGCAAAACTCTCCGTAAGTCTCTTCCCTGGACCACAAACTTGGTTCCCATGACTTTGGCCACTCCCGCAACGATCTCTCTACAAAAAAAATATTTCCACGAAAGGAACCAAATCGAAAAATATAATTTCATTACGCGTCGAATTTTCTTTTCAAGGCTTCTCCTTAGATATTTCTCTTTATAACGTTATGTCACGTGTACAGCAGAAAAAAATTTAGAATTCGCAATCTTCACTTGAATAACAATAAGGAGAAAATATTGCGCTTCTACACATATTTTCTCGGAAAGGCTTACACGTGCAATCTACTTTAATTCGCATTACTTTTCCTCCTCCTTACGAAAATCGAGATGTGTCAATATTTAAAATACGATTACTTGATTGTTAAATCAAGCGGTGGAATCCCATCATGCAAAGATGATTAACATCTTCTCGATCATTAAACTTTGAGGCTGTTTCAGTCTATATATTTCGGAAAAAATAAATAAAACGAGGGGGAAAAGTTTGCTTATGGGCTCCTTTCTTATTTACCTTACGGCAGCCAATTAACGCGGAAATAAGAAATTGATTCCTTCTAACTTCTTTTTAACGAGGGGAAATGTCACTTTTAGAAGGTTAATGGAAGATATGTCGTTTAAAGGTATGAGAAAAAAAGTAATGGAGTAATATCTGACTTTTTAAGTTTGGGAAAAAAGGAATTCGTTTTGCTTTTTTCCTTCTTTTTTTCCGCGTTTTCAAGAAAACCGTGACTCGAAAGAAAATAAACATTTTGAAATAACTCATTAAAGAATAATAGGAGTTTTAACGAAGAGAAGATGGAAATGCTTAATAAAATTAACTTGGTCCCCGGTTTTTGTAGATGTCAAGGAATCCTCCATTTTAAAAATAGGAAACTTTTTAAAGGAATGTTTTATAAAGAGGAGAGTTTTGAAAGATGTTTAGATAACTTTTAAAAGTCGCCTCGACATCGTGTACGATTTTCCTTTTTTTGTAAAGAAGAAAGCGAAGAAGTTAAATATCGTTTTAAGGTTTGATTATAAAAAGATTGGTAGTGATATTGATTGATCTAAGAATAAAGATGCGTAGACGACGACAGACGTCTAGGACCCCTATCGAGTCTAAATCATGTTATTTGTGCAGCGTGCCCTTGAAACTGACTCCCGGTTCTGACCTTTTTGTAACTTTGGGAAAGTTTTAACAGCTTGTGTTTTTATTTTTGAGTTGGGAGTAAATAATCAATAGTCGAGAGCTTTTTAAGACTCTTTCCTTTAAAGCCTAATATGTATGTAGAGTACCTGGTGCCCAAACGTCGCTCTTTCTAGCCTAATCTTGCTTGCGCAGGCATCGATTTTAAACCTGCAGAAAAACGTCTCTTCTAGTCTAGGACTTATTCCAGGGCCGAGGTTTAAATACCCCACTAAACAGTAATCAGAGTCTGGTTCCTTCCTTGCGCAATGTCTTAACATCAAGTCATGCCCAGAGAGCTTAATTTACCTTACCTTTTATACTTGAGACAGAGAGCTGCTCGAGTTTTGTAAATATTTTTTAATCTTATTTAAAATTTTGTACCGCTTCTGAGAAATTCTCTTTCCCAGTGCAGGTCTAGCGCATGAGAAACTGTTAAAAGAGCTAAACGATTAATGAGCTTGTCATTTACTCTTTCTAAGCTATAAATTCCTTATTGACAAGATTTTAAAACCATTTAATTTCATCGTTTCATCAGCCGCGCCGTTTCAGAATCGCAACTAGAGTCCTGCACGGGCCGAAATTTCCCGGCCCGTGGCCCGCCCCAGCCCGTCAAAATCCAACGGGCTAGGCCCGGGCCCGGCTTGGCCCGTTTGGCCAACTCCTTAAAAATCTTCTTTTTGTTTTTTTTTTAAATTTTTTTTTTTTTTGATTTTTTTTGTTAAAATTACTTTTTAATTTACATTTTTATCGGCCGAAATATATTTGTTTATTTGTCTTTAAAAACTTCTGCCAAAAGCATTAATTTTGGCACACGTCCACATCATCTGGAGGGCTGCTGCCCTCCACCAATCATCTCCAAAATCACCCAAACATCATCTCCACCAATCACCCAAACATGTCCACCAATCACCAAAACATCATCTCCACCAATCACCAAAACATCACCTCCACCAATCACCCAAACATCACCTCCACCAATCACCCAAACATCATCTTCCCCAATCACCCAAACATCATCTCCACCAATCACCCAAACATCACCTCCACCAATCACCCAAACATCATCTTCACCAATCACCCAAACATCATCTCCACCAATCACCCAAACATCACCTCCACCAATCACCCAAACATCATCTCCACCAATCACTCAAACACCATCTCCACCAATCACCCTAACATCATCTCCGCCAACTTCCGAAGGCAAGAAACATTCTTTTCCTTTACGCTGTTCCTTGTCTTCATTTACCAACCTTCCTTATCATGCATTATAATTGGTCAAACTTTCCTCGCATAACTTTCATTCACCCTGCTTGCAAAAACAGAAATAACATTTTAAACAAACGATGACGAACTCCCAAATGAAAACGGACGTTTAGAAGATAAAACTTTACCATGTCATACCGCAAACAGGAGAAGTCGCGGCTCGGAGCGTTCGTTCCATTAGCTCTGATTCTCTAAAAACTTTTACATTAACATTCATACAACCTAATAAAGGGAACTTAATTGCATTATTTGCATCTTACCGCTCATATCCTGAAACCCGTAAGTCTTTACCGATGACGCCTGCAAGAAACCTCATTTTTTACTAATTTTTAAAGGATTCCTCTTTCAATTTTTTTTTGATTCCACACCAACCAAAGGAAAACAGCGACCGTGATGGAACATGAATTCTCGTTAAAGCCCTTCAAAAAAAGCGTTATACAAACAAAAAGTAAAAATTTTTTACATTCTGCTGTTTTTTTGTTTTCCTTTTCACTTCAACATCCATTTGAAAATATCTGAAAAAATTTTTTCCCCTTTTTTCAAAAAAATTTTTATATTTCTTTTTATATGTAAAACCTTATATTATAAAAAAAAAATTGAAAAGATGACACGCATTTGATGAATGCGAATTTCAAGCCGGAGGAAAAGAAAATAAGCGTCATCTCCATTCACGAGAATTTAAAGTGTTCAGCAGTTTAGTAAATCTCCCTTTTCTTGCCTTAAAAAAATCTTATTTTCCCCCCTTTTGTGATTGACGAAAAGAGGGAAACTGTCAATTAAAATGAATTAATGGAATTTATATCAATTAATTTATTTTTCCAATGTCAGGATATTCAAGAGATTCATCAAATCCATTTATCATGTCCGGGGAAAGGTTCATCGCTGATATGATTTATTCCATTTTCGCCATTGTCATGGGCCCTTGTTACTCTCGTAGATCATGCGATACTTTTTTATGTATCTGGAATGAATACTGTGGAAAAAAAGACCAGACAATCAGTCACGTCGGGGTTGATTTTGTTTTCTGTGTGAGAATGAAGGGAAAGAAAATTCAACGTTGGATTTTTTTTGAAAATAATTTTCGGTGACCTCGTGTCAGATTATAAAGAATGGAAAAGTGTGTCGTTATGAGGATTAGGATTTTTGTTCTGATTTACATTTTTTGATGCGGTGAAAAATGTTCTCGGGAATGTTTAAATGCGATAAAATGTCGGATTGTAATTGTGGTGGTTTTTTAGTCTTTAGGGTTTTGTGTGAGATGGGATTTTTAAAGGAATAAAGGGGCAGCGGCGTATACGGTTTGTTGACAACATGGCGATGGCTCAAACAGGATTAAGTTTTAATATTTCTAATTAAAATTTTTAGGGGTCACGTACAGAGAATGGATGATGATAACCAAGAACGAGCTGCACTAAGGGAAAGACCCCGAGGCACCCCGGCCGCCCGTACAAAAGATAAAAG
The DNA here is from genome assembly GCA_023512825.1 of Liposcelis brunnea. NCBI lineage: Eukaryota > Metazoa > Arthropoda > Insecta > Psocodea > Liposcelididae > Liposcelis > Liposcelis brunnea. Next base: position 5,093,318 of record CM042066.1, read on the forward strand.
GACTCATGGCAGTCATTTTCACAAGAAACCGGTTGATTTCCAAAATTTAGAAAAGATCAATGCGAGAAAGAAATTTTATAAAACCGTCGCAGCCTCGGTTCTTATTTATGGCAGTGAAGCTTGGACCATTAACCAGAGCCATAAATGTAGAATTTAAGCTGCGGAAATGAGGTTTTTACAAAGAGTGAAGGGTTGCGCGCATCGAGACTTGATCAGAAATAAAGTAATCCAAAGGAAACAGGCAACTAACATCATTGATAAGATAATAGACTACGAAAGAAAGTTGGAAGACCATCTAGCACATGTAGTAGGGCCTAGAATCCCAGAGGCGGCGTTTGCACACGAAGAAAGAGGAAGAAGGTTGATCGGTCATCCTGGAAAATGTTGGAAGGAAGACCTACGTTAATTTTTAAAATCTACTTGAAGGCGCAACAGGCCTTAAGTCCTAAAGCCTGAAGTGAAGAAGAAGCAGCCATTTAAAGAAGAAGATACAGAAAAGCTGATTGGTCATCGGTTTGAGACCAAGAATTCTTCAAATAAAGCGGGCTCTATTTCTTCTAGGCATCAGGTCTCTGCGTCACAACACTGCTGGAATTTTGGCCACTTCTGCTCAGAGTTTCTCTTTTGCTTCAGACAGGTTCAATTGTCGACGTTATGCGCCTAGACGCTTGTTTTTTTTTTTTTTTTTTGATCCCTCGGTGCGGTACAGCAGACTTGGTGGGCTGGTTCTTCGAAAGGAAGACATGTCTATACCTTCCTTTCCAGGGTTGAAGACCGCCTCCACCATGAGTTATTTTCGCCCAGCTTTCTCACAAGTTTCTCCATTCACTGGCATTTATAGCTCGCACAGAACGCGCGTCAGTTGCTCTGGAGCGCCACGACGAAGCCCGTGGACTCCGCCAGGTGAAAACGAGGCCCACTGTTTCCCTCCTGCCTACGGGCCGTTGATTGGCCATTTTTTTTTTTTACCCCGAACATAGTATTCGTGCGAGGCCATATGTTCTGGCACGACTGCCTGCTTTGTATCCGTGATCGGGACAGGGGTAACGCTGGGTTTTCTTTACCTTAGAGAAAAACAGTGGTAAGTCATCATGTTCTTTACATCGAAAAATCAAGTTCTTTACGGCGAAAAATTCTTCTCATGTCTTCTGGCTTTTGGCGTCTGTCTTCATTACTGGCACTCCCCGCCACCCATAGTGCCCTAGTGCATTGTTCAAGCCAAAAAAAACTGTTAAAGGGCCCAGCGCACAGCTTGGTTCCTCTGCCCGGCACGCCACTGCCCAAGAGTAATTTATATACTCAAACGGATCCCATTATAATCCAAGCGGAAGTCAATAAATTCAGGTGTCTAAAAACCTAATTAGCTCGAAATAATTTTATTTATAAAGTGTGAAGAGGACACTCCGGTTAAATTTTTGAGACAGGAGGGTAAAATGTTTTTTGAAAGTTCAATTTTAGGATTTTCAAAAAGGTGGTATTAAAGCTGTTAAAGTTTGAGAGGCGTTCAACCTTATTACGTCGTCTCTTTGTGACCTTTTAACCGAAAATTCAAATGGTTTTATCTTTTATATAAAATGAGTAAAATATTACGGGGAGAAATTTTCCCCGAGATTTTAATCGTTTCCTCTTTTTTTTATTTTATTTTATTTTATTTCGGTTGTTTTCCATTTTAAAATTTCCCAGTTGAAAACTTTTTAGTAGAGAATTAAAATGCGACTTCCCGTGTTAAATTACAAAGAAACTCGGGAATATTTAAAATCGCGGGAAAGGAGAAGAAGAAAAAAGGGAGAAATGAAATAAAAAGAAGAAAACTACGATTGGGGATGCCACGATTCCGACACAGCAAAATTTTCTTTAGAAATCAATATTTGAACAAGAAAATGGTAAAGAATTCCAATAAAATATCTTGATTCTTAATTAAAATTCCCTTTCGTCAAGAACAACGTCATATCGTGCTTGGAGAATCGCCTGTTTTCGATGAGAGGGAAAATAATAATATATAGAAATTCTGATCTCGTTTTCAATGTTATATTTTCTTTTTCTTTTTTTTTTTTTTTAAATAAATACGGGGATTGGCCTGCATGGACCGTTCTGGTTACGTTTTTGAAATAAATTGCAGAGAGAAGAAAAAATATTAATTTATGGAATCTTGAAAATGTCACGTTGACCCCTGATTGAAAGAAAAAAGAAGATTCGTTGTGGTGAAAATAGAAAGAAGAAAAGAAAGAAAAATGTTTAGTCGAATCTGATAAGGTTTTTGCAGCTTGAGTGTTTAAAGCTGATGCTTAACTTGAGGGTTTTGTTCCTTTGATCAGAAAAGTTTTTGAATTTGCGATGTTTGTTTTGATGCTCTTGTGAAAGTTAATGTTTGTTAAGAGGAAGATTTAAGTATTTAAGTTTTCTTCTTAATCTTCCATTTTTGAAATTTTTGCGAAATGTGCGTGAGTAAGAAAATCCGGGGAAAGAATAATTTTCTGGGATTTGGTTTATTAGCCAGAAGATTTAATTAAGGAGATGGCTTGAGGGAGACTTCTTTGCTGCCCAAGAATTTGTTTTGTGAGGATTCGGTTAAAAATGATGAAGCAGAGTATGCGCAGACTAAATCTAAAAAAAAGGTCCTATGGCTCAACAATTTGTGAAACTAGCAAAGTAAACAGAACCGGGGAAGAACGGTGAGTGAGGTAAGCGCCACAGGGGGCGCAAACAGCAAGAGGCGCTGCATAGCTTGCTGAAGACCTTTTTTTTCCCTTTTGCTTAAAGTTTTAAGTTTTTTTTTAAAAGGAAAAGATAACACTATTGCTCCCTGTGGCGGGGGGGGGGGGGGGGGGGGAGGGGGCGCACCAGAGCTTGCTCCAGCTGTGAAGGCAAAGATTTAGTGCTCGTAATGCCTTCGGCTGCCTCTGAGGTGCCAGTCGCCATTTTAATCGCCAATCTCTTCCGCGCATTTGACGATCAAAAAAAATGAAAGAGAAAATTCTGATTAGCTAGATTTAAAATACCTCCAGCGTAAATATGGGTTCCCATAAATGCGTGGGATTAGAAACCTCTCCAAGTTTATTCAACATTAAAGGTAAAGAGGAAAAGTGATCCGCAACGTTTAGACTAACCCAAGTGCTTGTAAATTCAAATCTAAACATCCACGTTTTATTCCATTATTGAATTTCAAGCGCTAAATGAGGTCAGCGGAATTTACATGAACTATTACGATCCGAATTGAGTATCAAATAAAACTGGTAACCTTTTATACCCCGAGTTAGGACTGTCGATTAGTCATAGCCAATTAACTATTCACTTTTATTGAATCGTAATAAAATTTTAAAAGCATAATTTTCTGATAATTATTCACCCATTCGTTTTAAACGAATTGTTTTTCCAAATCGATTACCTGGAAAAATTGTTTTATTTGTGAATGTTTTCTGAGTTCGTTCCTGGTATAAAAATTGTTTTGTTTTTCTTAGGAATTCCATATGGGTCGTTCCATACCAAGTGGGCCAGGATTTAACCTTCAGGTGGAGAATTTTGTTCAAAATTTTTTTATGGGAACACCTCAAAGGGACAAACACCCATGCTCAATATTAGGCCCCAAAAAAATTTCTTACGGGAGTTATGGCCTAAATTAATTTTTTGAATTTTCGAAAAATGGTTTTTTTAAATAATTTATTCTGAATTAACGGGTTGAGATAGAGATGCGTACGAGGTCTTGTTTTGTTTGTATTTTGACAGGCTTTCGACCAGAAAACCTCATTTGGCCATAACAATTTTGCCGCAAAATTTCGATTTAGCCAAAAATTAAATTTTGTCTTTTCTCTCAATACGTATTTTTTGATATTCCTGAAAAAATTCCTCAGAACACTTCTAGGGACCCTCTAAAAGTACCACTAAAAACTGGAGTGGTTGAATTTATTTTGGAAGGAAAAAAAATTTTTTTTAATTTTTTTTTAAATTTGGCCAAATTGAAAAAATCATAGTTTTGGAATGTAGTGATTTGGAAAATCGGTACTATGGGTATGGGTTACTTTCATAAAGGGCTTTTCAAAAAAAATTGGTGCATCCGCACCAATCTTAAAGTTACATTTTGCAAAACAAAGCACATTTTTTCGTATCTCCCCATGCTTTACTTCTCCCAATGCAGATAAACTGCAACATCACAGTCATTGCTCATTAATAATTATTCGTGCACCTCATTCAATTAATATCTCATTTACGTCAAGCAACTCGTTATTGGTTCAAAACGCAAATTGCGACCATTTTCTAGACAACAAATAATTGATGTCACATGAAAGCTTCGTTGTTTCAAAAGCACAAATCCCTCCAGGGGAACAAATCTATGATCCTTAAAATTTCAAATACTCCTCCTTTTCCCTGGAATAAATATTATTCAAACGATGATGTCCATGGAAAGGGAATTCATAATAAAAGCTTTAAAACAAGAGAACTTTTACAAAAGTAGACAAGGAAAATTTTTTTAAGAATAATTTCTTCCTCTGTTTATTCTCCAACGGATTTTTTTATTTGTATAATACTTCCTGGAATGATTTTTTTTACCCTTAAACATTTTTGATATGGAATTCCTAAGAAAAACAAAAAATTTTTTATACCAGGAACGAATTCAGAAAATATTCACAGATTTTTCCAGGTAATCGATTTGGAAAAACAATTCATTTAAAACGAATGGGTGAATAATTATCAGAAAATTATGTTTTTTTTTATTACGATTCAATAAAAGTGAATAGTTATTTGGCTATGACTAATCGAAAGTCCTAACTTGGGGTATGAAAGGTTACCAGCTTTATTTGATACTCAATTCGGATCATTCACGCAAATTCCGCTGACCTTCGTCTGCCGGATAATTATCGGCTCACAAATAGATGGCGCACTGCGTACGTTGACGCACAGAAGTCTGCCTCACTGACAAAACTCAAAAAATTAGTGTGATCAAGTCGAGGAGGCAGCGGTGGGCAGGACACGTGGTGCGGCGCCGGTGAGGAGGGGCATTTACAAAGCCCAGGGCCATGATGAGGTGGGTCGATAACATTCATCAGGATGCCCTTTCTCGCACTGGAAGACTTTGGTGGAGGCAGCAATACGGCTTCAAGCCCTGTAGTGAAAATTAGTGAATGAATTGAGTATCTTCCGTGAAAGTATCCAAGTCTCTAAAACTCGGAAGAAAGTAATATATAACAATTTATGCTAACTGCATGAGTTTTCTGAGCCATGATTAAGGAAAACCTTGACTTAAAATTGAATAGCACGACCAAAACAAGATTACAACAAATGTTCTTAAGACGCATCAAACATAAGATAACTTATGCTAACAATGAGACGCAAGATAATTCATGTATTTAAACAAACTGGGTTTGCTTTGAATTCAGTCTTCCCAGTCTAATTTTCCATTTAAATCTAAACCTACTATTTTAATCTTTGCAAATCCCTCTCGAAGCACCCGAGACTGGTCGTAGCCTTTGGATACATGAATCGCAACATTCATCAAGCTTTTTAAAATTCCATTAAAATAATAATCTGGAAATCCCCTTTTCCACTTGAAACAATATTTGACACTTGTTTAAGCAATAACACTTCTAAATGTATTAAAACAACAATAAGGTGATAAGTTGCAACTTTCTAAACTTTCCCCCTAACTAAAGGTTTATTGAGTTTAACACTTAAAAGGTTACAGAATGACGTGAAAGTTTCCCGTGACTCGACTTTAGGTGACCCAACAACTTAAGAAAGATGCAAATTTAAATACCTTAAACTTAGATAACGAGCACATCCTTCCCACCCTTTCCAGGCACGTGATAATATTTATCTAAGTCATTATTAAAATTTAAAAATATCATAATCAGAACTTTCAGGAATAAATTAATTTGGTTGTAGTCGATCTGCTTCATTCTATAGAATTTTCTGGCCACTTTACAGGTTTCATCCGATGTTATTCTTGATTCCCGAACGGGAAATCGTTATGGAAACGAGATAATTCTGAAACCAAGAGCTTTAGTAATCAAATCTTAGACTCTGATCTTGGAATCGTAACACTTCGAGAATAATCATTCTCAATAAGTAAACTGCAATAATGGGAAAAAGTGTTGATTTGAATCGATCTCGTGGAAAGGAATTTTAAATAAGAAAGGAAACCGCTGCCAAGATTCGGTTGTAATCTCTTTTAAAAAGGAAAATACCCCGAGACTTCATTTTAAGTTTGTAATCCGGGCATTCCTTAGCCGTTTTATTGGTCCTTTCAAAGTTTTATTCTCTCGCTTTTAAAGACCCATCTTAAATTTAATTTCGATCATCATTGTTACTTTGTCATCTGGAAGACTTATCTCCTTCCTTCTTCTCCGAAAACCCGGTTTTCTTTGGCGTTTAAATCGTTTCAAAGTCACGGGGAAGAATTTAATCTTGAGGCAATCAACGAATTTTATATGGAAAGATGTGCGAAACGAAAAAAAGGATAGAAAAGAAAAATTAAGGAACTTGATTGGGATTTTATATATTGTTTAAAAATCGGGAGTTGAGTGTATTGCTGTTTTCGATTTCTGTTTGATTTATCGAGTTGGGAATTGTTCTTGTTTCGAGATTTTCCTCGTGTGGGTTTATTGTCGGTGAATTGTGAATTTTACCTTACGGGTTTTTAAATGTTCGATGGTTTTTTGTGTTTATTACTGGCGAAGTTTATTAAATGATGTCAGGAATAAAGATGGTTGCGGATTGATGAGGAAAGATTGAGCGGAGATGAATTGACAGGACTGAAGGATAGAAAAGGAATGAAAATTTCAAATTTTAAAAAGCCCGCCAAAAACAGCTATACGCCATGTTTGGACAAAAGACGTCGTAATTGAGTCTCTTTTATTTCAATGGCTAATTTTTTTGGCTCGAAAATTCCACCAATAAGAGCAAAGGACCCTACTCAGTTCGAAAGTCGCCAACTCTGTATATCGAAATCCTGGTTTCTCATTCGCTTTGACCAAAATCTTTTTCAACTGACTTCGTTGATTTGTGGTGACTACGTTCGTCTTCTGCTGCTGGGTACTTAAGTTTGATCACAGACAATCAAAAAGCAGCAATTTAGTTGGCAATTGTGTCTCTTTTCAGTCTCTATAGTGACGTCATAATTGCGTGGTTCGTTTTTATACTGTTCAATTTCATAGAAGAGTATATTGCAACCGCTTTGGGGGTTTTTGTAACCAACCTTAACATTGACCGGGGGGTTGGGGGACGATTTTTTTGGTGGGTTACTCTTCATAAGAAAGCCGTTCGTGCATGTCCGTCTGTCCGTCCTCAATTTTTTGTGCTTCGATTGCGGCCGCAATTTTAGCCGCAGAGCCATCTGATAGGAGACTAGAAGGCCCTAAGAATAAAATCTGAATACTTTTTGGCCAGAATTCGTTCGCATTTGAGAGAACGGCAACCGTTTAAAAGTTTTAAACTATCTTAACGTTGGTTTTAAGCAACACATTTAAAAGGAATTATCAATCTTAAACCAAATTCTATCTCTTTCTAGAACATTCTGGAACAAAATACAGTTCGCATAGAAGCGAACGGCGGCCATAACTTTGGTTCTGATCAACACATCAAAGCGGGGCTTTCACTGTTATTTTTAAACCTCATTCTAGACCATTGCAGAACATCTTCAACAGCCTAGAAGTTTCCAGTAGAACATTTGAAATATTCTAAAACAGTTTAGAACATTCTGGAACATGTTTCCTCTGGACGACGCTATGAAATTGAAGAGTTTAAAATACTGGGTTCACCCAGTGTAACTGTGCGTGACCACTTTTACTGTGCACCTACCCCACTGTACACGCACCCTAGTCGACGAGTTTGTCATGCTTGAGAATCAATCAGACTGTTGATTATCTATCCTCTTGAGTGCCATCTTCTGAAAGGCGGATAAAAGAAGATCAAACCGTCACACTGAAATAAAAATGTTTAAACCTGTGGAATGTATTAAAGGGGAAGTGACGTAACGTTTGTTCAATAATACTATCTTCCTATTTATCAGCCCTTATGAGTAAGATCACAGATTTCACTTTTATACTCGAATTCTTTTTTTCCAAAGATTTTTTTCTCGGAAAAACGTTTTAAGCCGGATAAAATTTTTCTTCAGTTCTGGGAAAAGAAAAACAATTAAGCTCTAAAAATGAACGAAACCAAGTCTTTTTGGTTTCGATCCATCTCTTTAAAATGTTCTGAGCTAAATCGGTATCTCAAAACTTGTTCCTATGGTAATTAAAAAATTTAGAGGAAAATTTGTGAGGATTGAACTCGTCTTTGGTTTTTTCGACTGAATAAAAAAAAATGGAAATTTAAAGGGCTTTTGTTGAATTATTAAAAAGTTGAAATATGATTCAAATTTTTTTTATCTCAGCTGCTTGAAATTTTTTTCATTAAGAGGGAAATAATTTTGTCAACAGGAAGCTTTTTTTCTGATTTTCTATTTTTAATCCTCTTGTTTTATGTGAAAATATAAATCGTTGTTAGTCTCATCATCCCAGACTCGAACTTATGAAATTTGGTTGTAGTGAGAGTTTGCAAATTGATCGCCTTGAGACAATTGTTGGTCAGTTGCGAGTTGCGACATTAGTGTCAAAATTTCAAGGTTACTTAATCGGCATTTGAGCCTGTAGGTGGCAAACTTATTAGGTTCCATCTCCACTGAGGAGGTTGACACCAAGACCATATGTTTAGCGTATGGCTAGCTGGTCATAACCTGCGTAGTGGAGATGGGACCCTGTAATATTGAGGTCGCGAGGTGTTACTGAATCTTAAAAAATTAGAAAGAGATACCTAAAGCTTTAATTTATGCGAAAGCATAAGGAGATCAACGAACTGCAATCATTATTTTTGACATCGTAAAATTTCTAAACACAATAACAAAAATTTGAGGGATTTGAAATCATTGTGGAATGTGGTTCAAGCGGTTTTCATGAATACCATAATAACTAACCGTTGAAAGAGAATAAATGAAAAGAGAAAATGAAGCGAAAGGTTTACCCAACCTTGCTCATTATTTATTTTGCAAATAGTGCAGAGATACATTTATTGACATAAGTAAAAGTCTCTATTATTTCTTTAGCTCAAGGTCGCAGATCTGGGCTTAAAAAATCCGAATGAAATTTAAATTTTCATGCCGAAAAGCTTAGTCAAAAAAATGGCGTAACTCCGTTTACCGTTTCATGCGGATTAACGCGTTTATATTCTCTTTGTAATGAAGCGCACAGCAGCGCGATGATCCCCCGGACTTTCATACGCCGAACTCAAATCGTTTCACTTGCGAATCAAAAGGGTACAAACCGGGGTTGCTTTTGTACCTGCCCTTGAGGGATTTTCATGGGTTAATTATTGAGGTAACGTAATTAACGGAAGAAGCGATGACGGATGATATTCCCCATAAGCTAAACATGTTAAATCTTGCATCAAAAAGCCTCTTTGTAAACTCTCACGTCCCTTCAAGGTCGTTTTAAGATTTCATTTTTTTTAAAAAAAAATAAAAGGAAATGATTTTGAGGAAAAGTTTTAGGATTGCTGATGCTGCTAAAAATCGGAAAATTTCTTCCTTTTAAAATTCTACGACAATATCGGACGTTTAAAGAAGTTTCTTTTTCTGAGATTTATGGGCGGAAAGATTTTATACAAAAGGAATTGCTAGCATTCCCATTCATCTTGAATTGGGAGATGAGGATGAGGTTAGGTGTTTTTGGTATGCATCTCTGATAAATAGAGTTTTGCGAGGGTAAATAACGGTTTTCATGGTTTTGTATGCGGGTTATGCCCTTCTTCGATTTTGAAATGTGGTTTTTGGTTTTTTAACGGGTTGGTTAGCAGATAATTTAGATTTTTAGCGGTCGATTTTTTTTGTGAAAAGCTTAATTTAATGAAAAAAGGGAAAATCAAGGAGCGTAAGAATATTTTCAGCCTATCGAGGTCAGCTCTCAACTCAAAAATTTTCCATATAGTCCACAAATGATTTTTTTTATAATTTTTATTCAACAATATAAACCTTAAAGTTAAGAATCTGTGAAGAGCATTATGCTTTGAAAACCGCACGAGCAAGAAAGCAACATGTTGCGCTTCTCAAAGCATCAAATACTATTAAGCTTCACAAAAGGAGACAAAACTTTAATGAATTCTATCCTCGAAATAACAACATTCTAACGGTTTAACAATTACCCGCAGGCTGTTGAGTTTGAAGGGCGTTTCTGGAAACGCGTCAAAAACCAAAACAAAAACGAGCACTTTAAAAAAAAAAAAAAAAAATCGCTTTCCCTAAATTACCCACCTGTTGGACTCGGTGTTAACTTCATCATCGTACTTTTTACTTGTTCAGAACCAAATTGATATTTCTTAAGGAATTCAAGTCTTTGCCCGCGGCCACGATTAAGATTCGTCACGGCCAAATTCATAACGCGTTTATATTCCCGCACTCCGAAACTCGTGTAAGGTAGGATGATCCCGACGGAAAGGGATTGATTTTTTTGCGGCATGCTCGCATTCCCCGCCATCATCCTTCCCCTTAAAGGGCTAATGATGGTATCGTCTATTATTGTCTCCTTCGTTGTCGCGACGCTTAAACTTGTTATACCGATATTTATCCCGCTTAATCGGCGACGGCCGGTGTGATTTCCGTCTCCACGTCTTCCAATGTTTTTTAATGTAATACCTTGTTTCCGTTTCACACCGGTATTGTCCGAGGATATCACGTATCCGATACATTTCGCTGTTAGGATGGCCACATAGAAACAAGCGATTAATGTCCTAAACGATAATTTATTCATTGTACAACATTTTTTTTGGATTTTTTTAAGTCCTTGTAAACATTTTTAGCGTAATCTGTTGAGGGGGGAAAAATTTGCGTTAGAGAAACCGTAATGGGCTTGGAGATATTCCAACGTTTATGCGGACGGAGACAAGAAGCAGATTACTTGAAATATTACCAAAGTGTAAAATTGTGATGGTGAACTCGTATGTATCAAATTTATGACTTTTCTAAGGTGGAACGAGTGAAAAATATGAGAGGTTTTGTGCCAAATGAGGGAAAGGTTCGATGTAGGATTTATGTCTGGTTGGAGAATTTTATAGAGATTAAAGGTTAAGCCGGAATCGCCAAAAGAGACCGAATTAGACAAGCTTTAACTTGCTCAAAAGCTTTATAGCGTTTTCTAAATTAAGAGGTCCTTCTATTTTTTGGCCATCATGGAAAAGCTCATAGTTCAAAGCCGGTTCATGTGGCCTATCATTCAAAATAACTCAGCCTGAATCTTAGCTGACCCAGTCTAGATTTTATAAATTTTTTTATACTCTTTTTGCGAAAAAAAAAAATTGATAATGTTGTGACCATAGCCAATCAAAAAAGATCCATCATTCTATTGTTAATGTACAGCAAAGAAAAGGTGGGCGGATTACGTCAGCTTCCGAAGCGTAAAGGGGTAGGAGACTGACGACGCTCAGTCAGTAGGACGCCACTTCCTATATGTAACCATCAAAAGCAAAAAAAACAGAGAACAAAAAATTTCACGAATCGGAAAAAAAATCGCCATTCACTTAATACATTTTACCCTTTTTCCGAAAATGGTTATTAGAAAGCGAAAAAAATCCTCTTCAGCTAAGAGGAAAAGCTCATTATAATTAAAGAATTAAAATATCCTCTCAGAGCAGAAGAATTTTCGACCCTTAACAACGTCAAAACCAGAACCTTCAGGCGAAGCTGTCTAGTACATTTCACATAGTTTAAAACTTTAAATGAAACAAACCGAGTTTACATCACATGAAATCTCACTAGTCTGAAGAGTGTTTTTCATATTCGTTTAGCCCGAACGGCGCCGTAAGTCGTTCGACGTCTAAACGATGAAAACAGTAAAAACAATACTTTTTTTCGGACATTCCGTCATAAATTCGGGGAAAAACTTGATAATATCAATCAGAGGAAAAAAAAGAAAATGCACAAACGTTTTTTGCACTCAAAATGTGATCACATTTTTTATATCCTGACTTTTTTTTTCTTTTCACAAATCACGACGACCGAGTTCATGACTTGAATAATACGGTTATAAATAAATTCTTTTTTTATATTTTATTTTCTTCGTTTTGATTTTTATCAATAATAAAAGCTTTTTGTTGATATACGAGCGATGATGAATTTCAACGTAAATGATGAAAATTTTGCTTTAGGAATCAACGTCAGGTGAGGGTTTTTTTTCCCCCCTTTCCCGTGGACATATTGTTTCACGTGATCCATACAAAAATTGAAAAAACCTCCGGCTAAGAGAATGATTATCTCGGAAGGCGAGCTTCTCCCTGTATTTTTTTAAAAATTATTAAAATTAATAAAAAAACCGGAGGTTTGGATTTTGAAAAGCTGGAACACGAGGAAATTTCGAAAGATGGAAATCAATCATTTTGTCGATGTTTACGTTAAAATGGTATTTGACGTGGTCGTAATTCTCGTAAAAGGGTTAAGGAGATGCTATGGAAAATGGTTAATACGGGAATGATCAAATTGAAACCCGTAAAACGTTGAACTGATTAATCTCAAGATTCAGGATGTGCATTAGCTTCTGGAATTACCATTCTAAGTAAACAACACCCGGAAAATTTGCCTTCGGGAAGGAGCTTGGGTAATTAGTGTCTTGAACAAGTAACGAATGTTCGATCGTTGAGAATTGTAAGGGGTTATGGGGATGTTGAAGTTTATACGAATGGAGGCGAGTAAGCTCGCAATTATATGTAAAAAATTTGAAGCCATGAAGTTGCTGTTTACATTGAATGATGAAGAATGCGTTTTTGTCCGTTTGGCTGCGTCAAACTTGCAATACTCAACGAAGCGAGAAAGTTAGTACAACCCTCGCACCACTGTTCACTTCGGTTTTTTTATCCATTTCAATTCGTTAAAAATTCAGAATCAAAATTTTCGTGGGAACTAAAAACACATTTTTTTCTCTCCTTTAAATATTTTTCTTAAGTTTTGTTTACATTCAACTTTACATTTCGCGAATTATTTTGAGTAAAGTTGGGTGAGAATATTCAAAACTCGGAGAAGATTTTTGAAGTTAATGAATATTCTTGATTCGCTCTGAGGGAATGCGTTATGGTGTTTACTGGAAAGCGAGTTGTTACTTAACTGACTGTGTAATTTATGATTCCGTTGTACGGATAGAAGTTATATAAAGGTTACTTTCCTTGTTATCACTTTCTTTTTTTAGGGCTCTGGTGATGAAATAATTAATTCTTCGAAAATTACAGTCAAGTTTTTTCGTGAAATCGTTTCAACTTTCCTTACAAAACAAATATTTTTCTAGTGTCTTTCTATAAAAAAAAAAAGGTCGAAAAAATAACCTGCTGAACCTTTTTGTGTTTGGAAATTCGAAACCGTTTTCGATGAGAACTTTGTATACGATTACTCCTCTTAAAAAACGTTTATGGTTGAGAGTAGCTTCTGACTTGTATGTCATTTCTTGTTTTTTTTCTCACGCTATCCTAATTCCTTGTGAAGTTTTGTTTTTTTTTTTTCGTCTGTCGTATAACTTCTAATTATTCCTTTTTTTTTTTTTAAACTAATTACGATTTCACTGAAAAGCTGTCGCTAATTTGAAACGCAAAACTAAGTAATTTAAAACATCATCTACAGAAGAGTTCGAATTTTACGGAATTATCTTCTCGTGAAAAATTTTATTCCTTAAGGAAATTGGAATTTTTTAAAATTACAGTGTTTTCTTCAGTTGTGACTCTTTAATCTTTAACTCTTTTTGAGAATTAGCTTTAATCGGTTTCTTCAACCGATGTATTAATGTTCGAGGTTTGAATTTAAAGAAATCGATGGGGAAATTTTGGGGAAAATTTCAAAACGTTAGAGGAAAATATTTTTTAGAAGAAACGATATCGGATTTCGATATGAGAGTCTTATTGACCAAACAAAAGGAAAATTTTTATAGATAGTGCAATGTTGTGTTCAACAATATTTTAAATTTTATGGTTGGTTTATGAAATAAAAAAATCAAAAAATTTTTTAGATGGTTTTTTGGATTTCGAGAAGTGATCTTAAAAAAATAAAAATGGCTATGGTTTCGGCTTCCATGTCGGCGGTCGATCAGCACATGGTCAATTTGATTGACCGAATGGTCAAACAGTCAATCAAATTGACCATGTGCTGATCGACCGCCGACATGGAAGCTCTGTACAGGACGTACGTGTTTGGAGAGGCGCCGACACTGATTCCGACCACATGCTGGTTATCTGCCGCCTAGCTTTGCGGATCTCCAATAATCCCGCCAGACAGCACCGAGCGGTGAAGCGTTTTGATACGCACAAATTGGAGAGCGAAAATGTTGTCACCAGGTTCCAGGCAGAGCTGAGGAACCGTTTTGAGGCCTTAGAGGTAGATGCGGTGGAGGTCAATGCGTGTTGGGAGGTGGTGAGGGATGCCGCCAAAGCCACGGCCACGAGTGTGCTAGGTCACCAGAAGCAACGTCGAAAAAAGGCATGGTTCGACGAGGACTGCGAGAGGGCAGTAGCGGAACGCGCAAGCGCGAGGCTTAAAGCCCTGCAGGACACCGGAGTTGAGGCCCTACAAGAAGAAAATGCCTCAAACTACGCCTTAAAACAACGGGTCGCCCGTAATCTCTTAAAGGCGAAAAAGAAGCGGTTCGAGACGCGTCTGGTGGAAGAGCTTCAAGTTGAGAGCACCTCGAGAAATAGTCGCCAGTTTTTCCAACAACTGAAAAACTTGAGGAAAGGGTTTCAGCCCAAATCAGGAATAATCCGGTCTACAGCCGGTGATCTTTTAACCGACCCTCATCAGATTCTGGAAAGGTGGAAGGAGTACTTTCAAGATCTGTTAAACGTCCCTCTGCCGGCAAATCCAATGCCTTCCGTACGTGCGGTTGACGGCCCTGCCGAGGATCCTCCCATTTCTCTTGAGGAGGTGGAGGAGGCTGTGCGGAAGCTGAAGTCCCGGAGAGCAAGTGGAGCGGATGAAATCCCAGGAGAGCTGTGGAAACATGGCGGTCTTGCAGCATGCGAAGCATTGCATCAGCTTATAGCGAAAATATGGGAGGCCGAAGAACTGCCCGACCAATGGAAGGAGGCTCTAATCGTTCCCCTTCATAAAAAAGGGGACCGAAAGGAGTGTGCGAATTATCGCGGCATCTCGTTGCTCTGCACGGCATACAAGGTGTTGTCCTCCATTATTCTGCAGCGCATTCTTCCGCTTGCAGAAGAGGTCCTTGGGGAGTATCAGTGCGGCTTTCGCGCAAATCGCAGCACAATCGACCAGATATTCACGTTACGGCAAATTTTGGAAAAGAGGCGCGAGTATAATTGCGAAGTCCATAATTTGTTTGTTGATTTCCGGAAGGCCTATGACAGTATACATCGAAACGGCCTTTTTAACATCATGGCCGAGTTTGGGTTTTCACGGAAGCTAATACGAATGACGGCGGTTTGCTTAAGCGACGTGCGATGTCGAGTCGTTGCTGATGCTCAGCTGAGCAGTGCTTTCGCGGTTAACACCGGACTTAGGCAAGGGGATGGTTTGTCACCCACCCTCTTTAACCTAGTCCTGGAGAAAGTCGTACGGAGCCTGGAGAATGTCCCTGGTGGCGTGAATCTGGGTGGACGTATTAAGGGCTTGGGCTATGCCGACGATCTTGACTTGCTTGGGGAGTCACGCGAGGATGTTCGTCGGCTATCTGCGGAGCTGTTGATTCAGGCTCGCCGAGTCGGTCTCGAAGTAAATGAGGAGAAAACCGAGTATTTGGTAATGGCGAGGAATAGGCAGGATGAGGCACCGTTGGAAGTGGACGGACTGAGTTTTAAAAATGTCACCGAATTTCGGTATCTCGGTTCGTTCGTTACGAGCGACAATGATATAGAATACGAAGTCGCATCGAGGATCCAAAGTGGTAGCCGGTGTCTTTTTTCGCTAGGCCATGTTTTCCGTAGTCGAGTCCTGTCTAGGGGGGCTAAGCTTCGTATCTATAACGCCGTTCTTCGCCCTATTGTCACCTACGGCTGTGAAACTTGGAATCTGACCGTCCGTGCACAAAAGAGGCTGTTGACTTTTGAGAATAAGGTCCTACGTCGGATTCTTGGGCCTAAGCGGGATCCGCTTACGGGGCGCTTGCGTATGCGATCAAATGAAGAAACCCGAAGGCTTACCGGCCAGCCCTTGATTACTGGTATAATCAAGTCGCATAGGCTTCGGTGGGCGGGGCATGTCGCGCGGGCGCCGCCGACGCGGTATATGCGTCAGGTCCTTGACGGGCGGCCTACTAGTCCCAGGCCTCAAGGCAGGCCACGGCTTCGATGGGAGGATAACGTGTCAGCAGATGCGGGTCGGCTGGGGATCCCTGATTGGAGGGTTTCGTGCCAGGATAGGTCCGCCTGGCGAACGATCTCGGATGCGGCAATAGGGCTTCAGGCCCTGTAAATGCCATAGTAGTAGTAGTTATGGTTTCGGGATTTTTTCTGAAGGTGTTGAGCTGTTTAAACAGTTTTCTGCTTTAATGATTTACCGAGACCTCCTTCAATGTCTTCTGCAATTTAAACTTTTACTTGGTGGCCGAGATTCCTTGGAAGCTATAATCTAATCATTCGACCTTTTTTAAAAATATTTTGTTTGCGTGATATATGCATGAGTATTAGTCACGACGCTGGCGACTGATAGCTGAGCATCAGTCAATTCCTGGCTGACGATCATGAGTTTTGTTGGACGTTCATTTGCTGGCGGCAAGCATTGCTGATCGTGGTAACACTTTTCAACAATTCTTGGAGGTCGCCAGCATTGGGTATGATATATCACTGTCTACTAAAGTGAAGTGTCCCTTTCCTTTTTACCTTCCCTTTTCTTTCCCGTACCGTAGGCAGCATTAGGTGAATGAACCAGATCAACCGTTCTTCCGCAATTTTCAATTTAGAATTTACATGAAATTCGATGATTTCCCCCATCGATACCGGAAACACTAAAGTTAAACTCAATCGACGATCATCATCGTTTCCGGGGGAAGTTTATGTATACGACTTTGCCCTACGTTGAACATTTTAACGTTTAACCCTAGAGAAAAAAATGTATCTTTTTATCAAAAAAAAAAAAAAGGGAAATCGTCATTTTCGACCTGGTGAAGTGAAAACAAGACTTACGAAATGCAAAATGACAGATAAAATCCAGAGATAAATATAGTATTTTATGCTTCTTAAGTTTCCACCACTATTTACGGGTTTTTTTTCTCTTATATTTAAGATATAAGAAAAAACCCTGTTCGGGTTTTTTGCACTTGTCTGATTTCGGAAATCGGATAAAGCGTAAAATAAATCTTTGCTCCTTTTCCTTTTTTTTCCTTCTCTCTCTAATAATATTTCAGGTATATTTAGCGAAATGAAATTCTTTAGTATTGTGCCTCGTGGCGATTTAAGAAGTCTAATTACCATATAAAACGCATTTTTGTGTTTTATAGGTTATATCCTTTTTTTGTTGGAAGATAAAAAAGAATATTTATATATATAAATTCGCTCTTGAAAACTTGAATGGCAACCCCCAAAAAATTCCTGAAACGTAATAACGTCTATTATCACTTTTCACCAACCCGGACGTGTCAATTGTTTGCTCTCACTCTCCAACATGATTTAATTGCGGTTATTGGTTTCGTTCGTCGGATTTTTTGATATATTTGTCCGCGCCATGTCCATTTTTTAAACCCACAAACATTCAATCCGATTAATTTAATCGTTCATGCACATTTTCATTTTTACACGTAAAAAACCCCTATTCTTTGTTGAATCGGAATTTATCAATCCAACATCGTTATCTTAACCGGGTTTTCTTATAACATGCCCATTTCGACTCCACGGGTTATTACATCAGACTCAAGCTTATAGCCTTGAATACAAAAATCCTTATTGTCCTTCACGGAATATCAACCACCGGGCAAAGTTGTATATATAAAAAAAAATATCCGCAAGAAAATAAACGATAACAAATGCCAGGTCTGGCTCCATTAAAAGCAAAGTGTTTTATATTATTGTTTCAAATTGCCCGTCGAGTCGGGACGGACTTGTTGATAAATGGTTGACATTCCCCGTGTATTCCAGAGCCTCCCTTTATTCCAATTTATTTACTCTCTTGTTACTGTCTTCGCAATCTTATGTTTCGTGTCATTTCCCATTGTTATTTTATAACAGGTAGGGAGAGGCGGGGCCGTCGCGATGACAAAAAAAAATAAAAATTTGGGGGAGTGCGAAATTGTAAAAACAGAAAAAATCTGCTTTAAAAAAAATTGCGGCCGAAAAATGAAAATTCTGCACGTGTTGAGTCGCATCGTGACAAATCGCGTCGTTTAATTTCGTGTCAATCCGTCGAAACATGGCGGTGGCTTGTGGCAGTCGCCATGATACTTAATATGGCTTTCAATTTTTGTAAAGCTGACAGGTTACCAGTTTCTTTTAATTTAGGGTCTCTTTTATGACTTTTTTTAAAACTCTGATTACTCTGACTTATATCTCAAAACCTTGAATACGAAGCTATTTTTATAAAACTATCCCCGATTTTGAAATCTTAATGAAGAAGCGATACTGGAGACGATTTCTCATGGGAATAAATTTTTCCCAAAAGGGTGGGATTCCGTAACCTCTTGATTCTTTCCCAAGAATCCCTTTCCCTGTCGAATCGAATTTAAAAGTTAGCTTTTGATTTCGACTACCCTCGAAGCTATTCCGGTTTTTTCCCCTACTTGCATTACGCGGAATATCTCATGTTCGGAATCCGCGTGATTTTACGCATGACTTTTCCAACTGTTCAAACACAAGTCCAAAAAAAAAGTCCCGACCATACAAATCTAAACTTATTGCTTTTCTCTTTTCAAACACGAAAGTCGTTATAATTAATACGTAGCGCCAGTTTAATTTTAGAAAACATTTAAATCTTTAAATCCGTTTAATGCGAAAGGAGCTTTCGCTTTTGAATTTAGAAACCTGAGAACAGAGAATAGGAAAACGGTCGCTCTCTGAAAATTGCCAAGTCTTGGCAATCCCGTTACAATCCTTTTTGTTAAAACGAGCGTTTGTTTGTCGATATTAAATAGAAGAGAACGGGTAAAATGAAATCAATTTCCTTTTTAGGGAAAAAAATTCAGTTTTTCAAAGGTGCGAGGCCTAATTAAAAAAACGTTCAGGCTCGCAAGGAATAAAATTAATTGAAAAACCGAATGCTTATTATGATTCGGTCTTTTAGCTTTGGTAAAACGAGAACGTTATTAAGACGAGAGAGTTAGTTGATGAGGATCTATTTAAAATTAATATTGGCAAGCTTTTTTTGGAAACGATTCGATTATGAAGAGTGGATTTCACTTTATTTGATTGAATATTGTTTCAGTGTTAGATTTCAAATTATCATTGCGGGGCATTAATTTTCAAATAGTGATTCCAGGAATAAGGTTACCGAAACTAGTGTTTTTGTGGAACTGTTATAGAATCGCTTTGGAAATTTAATGATGTTTCTATTCCGAGGAATTTGAGTTAATGAGGTAATCGATTTGCATGAAGAAATCTGATACGAAATCAAAGCTCCTATAGAATAGTATAATTTAAAACCGACCATCCAGTGAACTATTTTCCGGACAAAAGTGTTGGCGGTGACCGAATAATCAAAATGGCGGTCTTCTGCTTGTTTGTGTTTAGATGTTTGTTTATTTTGCGCGGCTTTACTTATAAGAGGTTTTGGTGATAATATTTGGTAAGAATTTGATTTTAATATTTTAATTGATTTATCTTTTTCTTTCTTTTCAGGTAAGTTTGTCGAGAATGACCAAACGGGTCATTACACATACATTTACATACATATACATTTTTTACAAATTTATATATAAATTTCAAACCAACATCGTTACCTTAACCGAAAACCCTTGAGTTTTGCGATACGAAATCTAATTATTTTTAGTTTTTTATCCTTTTCTATGTGAAGGATTATTAACGGGAAAAAAATGTATAGAATAAAAAATCACATCATGCTAATAATGAGAGGGAAAAAAAGGAGCCGAGAAAAAAAAATTGAGTTAACAAATGGAAAAACAAATCCTATTGACGGACAAGTATAGACTTTTGTCGGAATGCCAGCGTGAATGAAGGATGTTTTCCCCTGCGGGTTCTCTGTGTTGAAAAAAAAGAAAGTTAAAAAGTGTACTCGGACTTTTTTGTTAATAGAAATGAGGAGGGAAGGTTTTTTTATGTTTTGAAAATTAGATAACCTCGTCTGGTTTTGTTACACAAGAAGCGACGAAAATGGATAAGCGGTTTAAAATTTAATTTTAGGAGTAATTTTGGTTGGGATATGAATATTTGGGTTTTGAGGGGAAGTTTTCTTTGGTTGTGGGCAATGGGGTATTTAGAATATTATCCCTTGGCTCTACCTTTTGCTGGATACGCTTTTTGAAAACGATTTAGTTTAGATTGAATTGAGTGTTTTTACGTTTTAATGAAACGTGGCTTATTAGGACGACGCTAAGGGGGAAAATATTTGGCCTTACTTTGGCCCTTCTTATTTCAGGAGAAGTTGAAGCAGAGAATAGTGATGAAAATCTTTGTTTATTGATTTGCCGTTGTCAGATTTTGGCCCCAAATAAAATAAACAACTGGCCCACCTTTGACCCGACCTAAGATTTTTTCCTGGTGCCAATCGTGCTCGCCGCACTTTTTGAATTTTGTTGACTGAATGTGTGAGCAATGGCGAGATTTCCCATAGTACGGGGAAAGAGACAGATCGAAAACTCTGGTAGAGAGTTTAGGCGGGGGTTTAGCTCCAAAGAAAGAGGAAGAGTTAAACCGTTTTCGCTGTTTGAACTGGAATTCGCGTTTCTTCACCTAGGTTTATCGTCTCATTCAAATGCGCTCCCGAGAATATTTATATGATGACCCCAAACTTTCCTGGGTCGATTTCGGTTAGAGCACAAACTAAAGGAAAAAATTTCGTGGCTCTGATAACCTTGAAACTCCAAACCGATTTTATCAAGATTTTACAAAGTCAGACAACGCATCCGCTCTAATCCTTTTTCCTTCTAGTATGAAAATGAAAGAAGAAAAAAAACATAAAGAACTCTATCCCTCGTTTATCCCAACATTTTATCTTCTTTTGAATTTTTGAGTGTTTTAGAATGAATGATTTTTAACATCATGACAATGATTGATTTCATTTTGCATATTCGGGAGGAAATAATAAACTCGATCAGTATTGGGATCAACCCTAAAACGGTCGATTTCACCAACTTGACCCTTTTCAAGAAAACAATGGAATAGTATATCAAGCCCGGAAGGGGGAACACAACAGAAACACACTTTGAAAATTAGCATTTCCACCTTTTCTCACGGAAATTTCCACGGGTCAAACTTTGGGGTAAAATCTTCTTTGTCAGGACGCGAGAAACCGGGCGAGACTTTCTCTCTTTTCAGAAATCCTTCGATTAGCTATTTTGAAATCTCAACGGTTTTCAATCAATAGAAACCACTTTGAGTTTTCCGATAAAGTTTTCCAACCGTACAAAAAATCTAACCGGAGTTCTTCAACATGATTCATTCTTCATTACTCGCGAAACCGAATGTGGCGAATTATCCCTAAACAAGCGCAACGTTGATTTTATTGACGGAAAAAGGTAATTTAATCCCTTGGACTAAATATCAAGGTAATTAACCGAATCATTTAATCTTTGACCTCTATGATTTACCAGTCTATGAAATTAAAACAGCCGGGAGCTGTACATTGAAATAATTAATTCGTGCCCAATTTCCTAACTACTTTACATTCACTTTCCGATTGTGCTTTTGCCTTTAATTTTTTTGCAAATGAGTTTCCTATTATCATTATTACCCCTTATAATGGAAGAAACTCGTTTTTAGGTGAGTTAATTCGTTAATCCGATTTTATTACGTGACTAAAATCCGAATCGGTGTTTAATGATCCCTCGATGGGGATCATCAATCTTTGTCCTTTTATTTTTTTTATACTTGTTTTTCCGGTTAAGGTTGGCCACACGACAGAATTTTCCTTTTCGAGTTGAATTATTTTAGGTTGGAATTTAAAATAATCTTGTGAATTGTGTTTTGAGTTGGGGAGTTCGTTTTGTTGATTTTCCAATAAGCTACTGTCTGAAATTCAGTCGAGCGGAAATATTGTATTAGAGCTTTAAATCATTATTAAGCTTTTCTCATTTTTTTTTTTTTTCGTTCGGATGGGATTATATACTTCTGATGTGTGTTCAATGGAAGTAAATTACCTGAGCTTAATTTGGGATTTAAAAAATTTAACGTCAAAAGTAAGGATTGTGAAAATTTCAAGTGGGAGAGTTTGAATGGCGTTTAAAGTTGAAAAGAGGGAGAGAAGGTCGATCGGGAGATGAAACGAAAATTTATAAAGACAGGATTTACACACACAAGGCTCTGCAGGGCGCAAAGCCCTATTGCCGCATCAGAAACACAGAGTCAAGCTGCTCCATCCTGGCAGGAGGCCCGCCAGTCAGGGATCCCCAGACGTCCTGCATCCATAGACACATTATCCTTCCAGCGAAGCCGAGGTCTTCCAACCTCTTGGAAGACCGAGGCCTTGCTGGGAGCGGAGCCGCAAAACAGGATTTAAGATGATCAAAAGCGCTAGCTACCTTCGCGTAGTGGGGCACCACAATCTGCAAATAAATGCAAGTGATGGAGGAAGTGAGAAGCGCTGCAGAACTGAAATTGCGATCTCAATATTATATGGTTCCATCTCCACTGCAGAGGCTAACATCAAGTCCATGGCAAGCTGGTGTCAACCTGCTCAATGGAGATGGAACATTATAATACTAAAGTCGCGAAATGATAATTGGTCGGACAAGACCAGGGCCAGGATGAACACAATAAAGACCACGAGAAGCAGCCAGAAGCAATAGAAGATTTCAGAAATAATGACTCGACGACATAATTAAAACATCGGGAAAGGGCTGGTTCTGGATAGTGCAGAACCAAACAGAATGGCAAATATTAGGAGAGGCCTATGTCCAAGAGTGGATGCGAAAAAGCTTAAAAAGCATCGACCCAAGCAAATCGATTGCATCTACATGTAATTAAGCTGAGTGTTTTGAAAGTTATTTGGTTTCATCTCCACTGATTGTCCCATCGAACGGAGATATAGTATTAACCAGCGGGAAAAAGATACTGCTGTAAAATTTTAGATGCGCGTAAAATCTCTTAAAATTAAACGAAGTAAATCGCTGCCAGAATTTTTTATCGCCGCGAATTTTCCTTTTTTTTTGTGGAGAGAATCTACATTAAATCCAGTTATCTAAATTTCATTCAGTTATCTAGACAAATTAGAGGAAATTCCATCTTGGCTTTTTTCCAAACATTTTTATAGGGTACTTTACCGAAGATGTCTAACCGATTTTAAAAACTTAAGTCGTCGTTACTTTAACTATAAAAAATACAAGGTCAAAGATTTAAAATGTTTTCATTTTTGATATGAAGTTCATGACACCGGATTTGCCAATGTGCGGTTGGCCAAAGCTAAGGATGTGAATACTAAAACTTATTATCAATGGATACAAATACAGCCAATTAGAAAGAGAGAAAGAAAGCTAGCGACAAAGTCAAAGATTTGCCGCCTACGTCTAAACATTGTCCTTGCAGAAAAAATCATGAGAAAAAAATCGAAAAAGATTTTAGTATGCAGAGAGTTCTCCATTCATTCGTTCATTCATTCATTCATTTCTGCATTGTTATTGCAAACCAGGAAAGATAAGGGAAAAAATTTCAAGATTAATTCAACTAATTCAACCCCTTACGCCTTCTCCAATATGCCTCAGCCGTTCTCCCTTCTTAACGTCGTCACCTTTTCCTTCTCACACCCTCCTAACTCTAACGCTTCCAATCCGCGAATTTCTCGGCTTTTCTCCGTTACGATTTATGCCGGACCCGTCACTTTCCCCGTTCTCATAATCCCGGAACATGGTTTTAGCGCTCACGCAAAATAATAATAATACCTTCCCCTTCGACTTTTCCAAAAAAATAAAAAATTGTCTCCTATCATGCTGCATTTAAAAAAATAACCGAAGAACTAAATTTCAAGACATAAAAATACTTCAGCCATGACGCCAAAACGTTTTTTCATCATTCCAGAAAAAAACAAAAAAAAACAAAAATGAAGTTAAGGGAAAAGCTATGTATAATTGCCGAAGCTTTTTTGAGAAATGGCGAAAGTTTAACAAGTTCTTCGCGGGGGTTTTTCGAATATAAACCATTCTAGACTTAACGACGGGAAACGGGGAAAAGCGAATCACTTTGCCGGTGAAACTGGAGAAACGTCATGTATGACTTGACTGATGGATCTGGGACAAGTCCTCAATCCTCGGGCATGTTAAACCCGAAGGTAGCGGATAGAATGTGGAAAGAGGAATCAAACTTTTCATGATGTTAAATTTCAATGTGGGAAAATTTTTCAGTTTTTCTTAAAAAATTTACGATAGACGGGCAAACATTGATGCATTAGGGTTTTTCCGTTATCGATGAGATTTTTATTTTTCATGTGAAATCAACACTTTCCTTTTACCAAAGCTTTCCTTTTTTTTTATAAATTGTGAAAAAACAAAAAAAGAACTGAGAATTAAATAATTTTATTTAAATCAGAAAGGATTTTTTCTTATTTTTTATTTCCTCGTTGGGAAAAAAGCTGAAAGAATCAAGCGAGGGGGGGAGGAAAATTCTTTTTTTACAAATGGTTACCTTAACTCGAGATCAGTGGAAATCTACTCCGGTTTATGTAATAAATAAACAGGCTTTTGTATCATCTGCTGCGCGGAATAAATTTTAAATCAAGATGTAAAAAAAAAGAGGGAAAAAACGGCAAATTGCTTTTATGTTTATTCACTTCTTATTTCTATTTCTCCTTCGTCGCTTTCTTTGTTCGTTATATTTTTTTTATATCACCCTAATGAAACTACAGTTAGGCGAATTTTCAGGAAAAACTCCAGGATTTTTTTTTATATCTTTTTGAGAAATCAAGCACGTTTTTCTATTGATAAGTTTTTATTTGATTCATAAGAAATTTAATTTGTAAGGCTCAAAGGGCGATACGATTCTTGTGATTTTCAGTTCATTCATGGCTTAAAGAATTATTTCTATTTCATCGTTTCAGATTTTCTTCGTAACGAGACTTAAGTTGGGTATTTTTAGTATCAGTCGTCGTTGATTACTTAAAGATTTTGATAGGAAACCCAGGACCGGATGTTGTCCGTGAAAAAATTATTTTTTTAATGTTTTTCAAAAACGAAAAGTGGTTGGCGCTAAAGCACAAATCTCGAATCCCAATTTTTTTTTGGAAATTGGATAATATTTGCACTAAGTTAACTTATTAATGCCTTTCTTGTCCTAAAGTCGTGAAATCGCAATCCGAAACATTTTCCACGACACACTCTCATTTACTGATTAAATTTCAAAATTCCCCCGTCGATTCAACTTCTCTTCTCGTCCACTTCACCTCAAGGTCAAGCCGGACATAAGAATATTTCAAACCAACTTCCATTTCCTTTGAGACAAAACTCAAAACCATCATTCCTGTTTTAAATGTTTTCTACACATCAAACGAGACTTAATTATTACCTTCCGCTTTCGATAAACTCACCTCGTCTATTTTTAGCAATAAAACGAAACTGTTACTAAAGTCCCAAAACGCCGAAGAATTTAAATTCGAAAAGGAAAGGTAAACAATACCAAGAATCGTTTATAGTTGAAAACTGATGATGTACGTCTAAGGTACAATACCGTATACAATCTCTCTTCTTCCCGTCCTTTGAGCTCCCCTCTCTCCCCCACTTGACATAGTTTTCGAATCGATTAAATTGATACCGAGGATGAAAATTTCCTCTGAATTGAACATGAAAATCGAGAAGAGAGAACGAGAATATGGAAGAAGGGGAGGGAAAGAGAAAGAGGTTTTCTTGATTAATGAGTTAGCAAGTGACGAATCATTGGTACAAGTTTCTCTAACAAAGTTATCTATTTCCAATAATATCGATCTCGTATCATGGAAATTCGATATTTAAACAAAATTGTTTGAAAATGAAAATTTAAAGAATATCTGACGTCTTCGATTTTGCTTTTTAAAAAAAAGTTTTAACTCGTGAAAATGGCACGTGTCAGTTTTAGTAGAAGAATCCCGAGTCAGCCACTTTGCAATTTTGCACTGTCCCCTAATTGTTTTTTTTTTTTTTGAAATGAACTGTTTAAAAAAGGTTTTTGCGAGAAATGATTTACTGATATTCTCTGTAAAGTCCATTGGTTTTCTCTGAAAAAAAGAACGGGGAAAACCGCCCGTTGCCTTTTTCCTTCATCAAGCTTTTCGTTCAATAATTGAATTATGAGGTAATTTAAAGTGTTAATAAAAATGAGCTGGGGAAAAAGGGGATTGTTGGAAAATGGTTAAAAAGAAAATGGGTTTTCTCGAATATTTTTTTTTGAATCTTTAGGCGCTTAGAATAACGGGGAAACGTTTTTCTCTTTCTGAGGAATTTGTTAATGGACGAAACAGTACAAGGGTAATCCTTGTAGAAATTTTAACACTTCCTCGAGCTGATTTCTTGTTCCCTTTAGATTGTTGTAGACGGTTGGATGTTTTGTGTAAAGTTACGCTAACATCAATCACGTGGTCAACCACCCGTCAGACTTAGATAGTTCGCAACCTTTTCCTTCATGTTTTGAGAAAAGGATTTGCTGTTGATAGTGGCCACTAAAAAAAATTTATAAGAGGATATGGATGTGTACAGGATGGATAATTAATCAATTTAATGGGGAATTGCTTTTTTAAGAAAGATGAAGTGAAGTAGAGAGGAGTTGTGACGTCAACATAGCTTCTAAAGCGCTATTGTTGACGGTTCTGAGGTCAGGAATTTATGGTTGAGAGTTCAGATCTAGTGGTTGAGTGCTCGCTAATAATGGACTTGAATATCAGATTTCAATAATCTGTGCAGATGTGATGTGGATTTTAAAAGAAAAACTAAAGTGGAAGAGTGATTTTGGGTGGGAAGAGATCTCGGAGGCCGAGAGAACTTTTGCAATTTAAGATTTGCGAATCTTGTTGTTAACAGAAGGTAGGAGTGAGAGTAGCAATGGCACCAGCAAAATTAGCAGTGGCACGAGCAAGAGTAGCAACGGCACGAGCAAGAGTGGCAATGCAATGGTACGAGCAAGAGTAGCAATGGTACGAGCAAGCGTAGCAACGGCACCAGCAAGAGTAACAATGGTAAGAGCAAGAGAAGCAATGGTACGAGCAAGCGTAGCAACGGCACCAGCAAGAGTAGCAATGGTAAGAGCAAGAGTAGCAATGGTAAGAGCAAGAGTAGCAATGGTACGAGCAATGGTAGCAATGGCAACAGCAAGAGTAGCTATGGTACCATCAAGAGTAGGAAAGGTATGAGTAAGGCAGCGAATCGTCTAAACCCCCTTTTTACAAATTTTCACTCGACTGCGATGGTGATTTTCAGTTCAGAAAAAATAGGTTCATCCTACTGGACAAAAGGTAAATAAAAGTAGGTACTCTTGATAAGAATGCTAGAGCCAAACAATACTCTTTTATGAGTCCTGAGCCCTGAAATCCGAAGCAATCTTGCAAAACAAGAACACAGACTCTGTATTGGCAGGAGCTCTGATATCGTCGACGATTTTAAAGGAATCGACAAAGACCCGTTGTTATTTTCATCAACCAACAAAAGCTCCTTCAAACATGGCTTTCTGCTGAACACAACTCTGCCAAAAAACTTTCATCCTTGCTTTTCGATCCTTCCGTGAACCTTATTAGCACTTTTCTTAATACCCTTAATTTTGTTTTCCAGGACACGAAAAATTCTTCCAGCTTCCTCTAAAAGTTAAAAAGAAAGTTTCCCAAGCTAATTCTAAATCAACTTATACGTGGCTTTAAGGGATTTGATCTTTTTTTTGCGTGCTTATTTCCCCGAAGCCTTTCTTGTCTTTATCCGAACAATGACCGCGCTTAAAGCTTCTCGTTTCAAAATCTTTTTACAAGGGTTCGAGATTTTTTTTTTTTTTGTATTTCAAAAAAAAAAAAAAAAATAAATAAACCGGGCGGAGGATGGTCGGACCGGAAATTGTTCCGCTCGGTTCATGTCTTTTATTGTTAGTGGAAGTTATTCAAGTTACAGCTGTTCCGCTTTTTAAGAAAAAAAAGAGAAATGGAAAAAATCTAATCTTTCACAAAGGCATAAGAGATTTAATCTCTTGGTACTAGAGAAATTGGATCAGTTTTCGTTTTTTTTTATTATATTTGGATGGTGTTTGGGAATGAGAACGAACGGGGGGGGGGGGGGGGGGGGCAACGTGACTGAATGACTTATTAAAGGATTTGCAGAACATAAAATTTGTCGATTTCACTGGTGGAATCAAAAACAATCGTTGATTGTTGGCGAACAATAATAAACCGGGGGAAGATAAATGAAAAAAACGAATTTTTATGGTTGTATTTTTAGTGTAAGCAGTGCAGGAATGAAGGAGAAGGCGTTAATGGCCAGAAAATGGGCCGGGATCAAGAATTAAAGTATTCGGAAATTGTAAATTTCTGAACAGTGAAAAAATTAGATCGTGTTAAGCTTTGTATTGAGATTAAGGAAAACGATTTTTGGGAATTTTCATTAAGATTGATTATCGCTTTTAATCATTGATTTTCTTGGAACCAAAATAGACAATCGGTGATTACTGAGATGCAATAATAATGCGAAAGAGGATTAATGCAGAAAATACATTCCAACAATCGTGACATCAATGCAGACGACCTAAAAATACTGGAGAAAGCACTAATTACCAGAAATTAGGCTGGGAATATGAACAGTCGGACAAGTGTATCCGACGCTCACCAATAAAATCGGATAAAAGAATTCTCACAATGAATTTAACCAGAGTCGATTTAACTCTTTCATTAGTATTATATGATTGAAAATGATAAAATCAAAAACGACAGTCGGTGATGGGCAATAATAAAGCGAAATAAGATGAATAAAAAAACCGAGTTCGAATAATCATACCATCAATATATGCGACAGGGATATTAATGAGGACAGATTGAAAACCAGGAAATGACTCGGGAACGGAAACAATAATTCAAGCACAATCAACAATCACTAATATCAGGGCAAAATCGGATCAGAATTTTTTTATTGCCATTCAAACAGGTTTGAATTCAACGCAGCCATGAAGATTTCATATTTACAATTTGTGGAATAAAAACGATTGTTTGGTGATTATTGATGAGCAATAATAAAGCGGGATAAGACGAATGAAGAAAGGGAATCCCAATAATCGTACCATCAATATAGGCGATAGGGAAATAAATGAGAAGGCATCCCAAACTCTAAAATGGATCGGGAACAGGAACAACAATAAGAGCACATCCCACATTCTCATTTTTCAAACCTTTTTGTATAAAATTAATGTTTTTTTTCTTTCGTATTGTGACAGTCTATAAATGATATTTGAAAAAAAGAAAAAGGTAACATCTTCGCATCATATTATTACGATGACAAGTGACATCAAGACAAAAACTTCGCATCACCTAAACATAAAGTTATTTATAAAATGTCCGACTCGGTTACATCTTGAAATGATACGCGCGCGTGTGTACAAACGTCAGTTGCGATGTTGCTGGATATAGAAATGGCAAGCTTACATGTCAATCTGCGTTATTTTTAAATAGCATTTCCAATCTGATAAAGGAACATGTCACTTGCATTATTATTGCTAAAACGTCAAACGGAATAGACGCCAAGAAATTTTTTTTCGGAAGAAAATATTATCGGAAACGACGGTTAAAAATTAGAATTTATAATTTGATGTTTATTATTTTGGAGTTTCTTAAACGGCGAGGAGGAAATTTTTAAGGGATTGTTTTTCATGCGTGTTAAATTCCAGCCGGGATTATTAAATATTAACATCCTGTATACGCGAATCTGTCTCATACATCATTTAACTCCCGTGAGGTGTACGGAGGAAGAAAATAATAATACCAAACCCATCATATTGTTTCTCGACCCATTTTCTTAAGTTTCTGGTAAAACTTGGAATTTATTGAGAAAGTTAGACAAAAAAATATTTTTTAGGCGAAGATTGAAGTACTAATCTTGTGGTAAAACTTTTACTGTCTAGTGGGTCCCTTTTAAGGGTCATACGACACGATCGTAAAAAAAACAAAGCCAGCTCGAAACATCAGCTTAATCAATATTTCCCGTTGTAAACAGATATACTGTATAAATCTTGTCTGGGAATTTTCTTAAAACGATTTCCCGCTAAACGAAAATTTAACTAGAAGGAAACGAAGCAGAGTTCTAGTTTAGTTGCCGGGATAAGCTCTGTGATTAGAACAAATACGCCGTGGTTAGGTGTTGTTTACATTATAAATATTTACCGCCCTCCTTTTCAGTTCGTACTACGTGCCTTACCCCCCCCCCCCCCCACCATTTTCCCTCCCTCTGGTAACCTTATTTTAAGAAGAGTGAAAAGTTTTGTTTTCGTTTTCTCCTTGTGGTTAAGCGGTAGTGCTTAAGCTTCTGGTAACTTTCTCCGCATAGTTGGAATATCTTTTTTTTTTTTTTGGGCCCAAACCTTTTTTTCTTTTTTTTTTAAATTCACTCACTCACTTTAAATCCGAATCACGTTTTTTTCCGCGTAACAAAAAAATTAAAAAATAAAAAAAAAATTCGCGAGGTTGAATTTAATTACTTTCGCATTTTTTTTTTCCTCCGATGAAATATTTTCCCGATTTGTTTACACGGGGAAAACCCGGTAAATTGTATTGATAACGAACAGGAGGGAGCCGCCCTCTACAATGTGCCCTGATAAGAGAGTGCACGGATCCTACCCCACGGGCGGAAAATAACGCATGCGTCTTAGGTTGCCATAGTGATATCACCTCCCTGGCATCTCCATATCTAGGATATGTAACTGCATTGTTTCTTTTTTTTTCTCAAAAAACGGACCATATGATGGTATTTTATCACGTTTCTTATACGAGGGGAAGGGGGTTGGTTTTCACCTTTACTTCCGGTACGAAAAAGAAATTCTGTGGAAATTTTATTTTCAAAGTTTATTTTACCAGGGAGAATTTTTTTGCCGGTTTTTTTTTTTTGGTGAAAAGGAAAAAATTGAAAGACAGAACGGTCCTTCGCCTAAAGCGTTTTCGACAACTTGTTGAAACAAAAGGGGAAGGTTTTTCCATCTGGGTTTTTGTTGGTTTATTTGTTCGTGTTTTATCGCTGGCGTTACCAGCAAAGCTTTTGTGTGTGTTTTTTTTTTTAAAGAAAAAAAAATAAATACAAATGATCTTTGGGTATTAATCTTGTTTCGAGACTTTTATTTTTTTTTAGAATAATTTCACGGATGCTGCGGAGTGAATTTATGAGTGTTTTCCTAGAATTGATTAAAAGTTGACCAAGCTATTGTCCACTTTCGCCCTTTATTTCTCTCAACCCGTTTAATTATTAGTTTATTACCTGACTTAGAAGCTCTGTGTAGAAATCGAGAAAGGTTTTTACGGATATTGGTCTAAGGGATAAAATGGAAGTTGAAAATATTTGCTTAGTAGCTTAATTTTTAATTGTGAATGGTGTAAGAGTATCGGAAAGGATTTAAGTGTTTTTTAATGGTTGAAGGGCTTTAAGGAGCGTTGACACTGGAGTATTGGGAGAAGTTTGTAGTTTAATCGAAAGGAAGAGATTAATTGGCAGCAAAAATTTATCTTATTTGCGCAGCATGCGAATTTGGGCAGGACCGACTATAGAAAAGGTTAAAGCCCGCCTTTGTGTTTTCCAGAGAACTGTCAGAAACACAGAAATTTTTTGGGCTCGAGCCCGAAGAGGTTGAAAATTTTTGAGGCCCAACTTGGGCCCGAGCCTGCCGATGGCGCAGTAGAAAGTCTGAGCCCGAACTTAGCGGTCCAACCCGGTGCTGGAATCTATCGCCTAAACTCAATTATAAATAAGGCATCGAAGAAATTATAATAAAAAATAAAACCCCTTAAATATGGCGATTAGACTTTTATGTATTTCAAGCACACCAAAAACTAATCAACCATTCTAAGGCGTTTTCCCATCCATTACCCCAAAACGAGACAAAAGCCTCACTTTTTGTAATTAAATACCCTCGGTTGAAAATATTAATCAATCTTACGCGTTAAAACCCCAAAAAACAAAATCGCTTTAATTTTTTTTTTTCAAAAACACAAAACCGCTTGTCGTCTGGTTTTCTTGCGCGACGAAAATGCGACCACGCGATCAGTTTATCATTATCGCCCGACCCCTTTTTTGCGACTAACAAATATCCACCATCCTTTCAATTGTTTTTAAGCGTGAAAAAGGGAGAGAGAGAGAGGATTAAAAAAGTTGAGGAAAACTTTCCGCTGTTTTGTTTTCGATCCTATTCTATTGTATTCAAATCCCAGAGATACGATATGCATATAACAAACTGAAACATCCTGGACTAGAAAACGTTGATCCAAATCTAAATTCCGGGCTTCAATACAAGTGTGCAACGAATAAAAGCACATTTAGATAAGGAAGATGTTTCCGCTTCCCTCCGTTTTAGTAATCCACTAAAATTAAATAAGATGAAAAAAAAAAGTTAAACTTCCCTTTTTTTTTTTATATGCTCTAGAGTATATTGGATTCGTTTGGTGACTGAGTTCGTGCTATGTTTTTTAATATTCATTGCGAAGTATTTTTCTGTTCAATTATATGTTTTAGCTCCGGAGTGATTTATAAAAAGCTTTTTCATCAAAAAAATGTATGAGATTATAAAATACAGGAGACGAGTTTTTTTTTTTTGTTTTGTAACTGACAATGTGAAATTTAGTCTTATAGAAAACGATTTATTTCCTTCGAGTTTTCTTAGTCTTTCCCGCCTTGCCGGAACCTTCTTTACGACTTTCAGAATCAGTTAATAAGTTCACCCCGTTAATGCCCATGAGATGTTTATATGGCCCGGCAGAGCAATTTCGCACAGCTTTCGTCATAAGTCGACAAGTTATTACATGAAAGATAAGGTTATTAAATCATTCTTTTTTCGTGAGGCCCAAGGATGTAATAAATTGGGATTTTTGTGATTGAAGTATTGGCAGTTGAACTGGTTTTAAGGATGAGAAAGAAGAATTTAAGTGACTCGTGTGGCCCAAATTTCACGTCTTTGTTCCGTTTGGCGGCACCCAAGGCTTGAATCACTGTGGAGATCTCCAATTTGTGGTACAGGAAGAAGCACTTGATATCTTCACGCTTTTACTAATTAATTATTACTTTATAACGCATAGAACAGTGAACAATTTCCAACAATCCGGAACCGGGAAGTACCTTGTGGTGATTACCTAGAGCCTCTAGCAATCTCATGATATTGGCCACAACTGTTAAAATTTTCTTTCACTATAGCCAGAGGCCAAAACGGAATTATGTTTTTATTGAAGGTTGGGACTCAGAATTTGGGTCCTTGAGTAGCCAAAAAATCTTAGTATTCTTGCTTCTTTAAAATTCGATAGTTGTGCGAAGTCCTTTGAAAGTTCGAAAAGATGAGGAATTATAAAATAATTTAAAACCAATTATAAAAGAGAATAAAAAAGCTTTTTTTAGAACTTTTACTATAATTGGATAATCAATCTTTTTAAAACAATAACCGAGTCGTCTGGTTTAAAATTTTAAGAGTGAAATCTTTATTTTAGATTGATTAAAAGAGTAAGGTTAGGGTTTGGGTTGGGATTTTTTATCACGTTGTTGGTTGAACTGGAGTTAGCTCCAAGTATTCTAGCTCCAAGATGCCGGACGCTCCGGTTAAGTAATGGACGCTAAAGCAAAGATAATGGACGCTCAAGTAAACATAATGGACGCGCCCTAGCGAAGATAATGGATGCTCAAGCAAAGAGAATAGTCGCTGAAGCAAAGACAAGGGACGCTCAAGCAAAGATAATGGACGCTCAAGCAAAAATAGTGGACGCTCGAATAAAGATAATGGACGCTCAAGCAAAAATAGTGGACGCTCGAATAAAGATAATGGACGCTCAAGCAAAAATAGTGGACGCTCGAATAAAGATAATGGACGCTCAAGCAAAAATAGTGGACGCTCGAATAAAGATAATGGACGCTCAAGCAAAAATAGTGGACGCTCGAATAAAGATAATGGACGCTCAAGCAAAAATAGTGGACGCTCGAATAAAGATAATGGACGCTCAAGCAAAAATAGTGGACGCTCGAATAAAGATAATGGACGCTCAAGCAAAAATAGTGGACGCTCGAATAAAGATAATGGACGCTCAAGCAAAAATAGTGGACGCTCGAATAAAGATAATGGACGCTCAAGCAAAAATAGTGGACGCTCGAATAAAGATAATGGACGCTCAAGCAAAAATAGTGGACGCTCAAGCAAAAATAGTGGATGCTCGATTAAAGATAATGGACGCTCAAGCAAAGATAATGGATGCTAAAGCAAAGGAGGTATAACGCGCTTCACAGGCAGATTCAATCCAAGAACCGCATAGCAAAAGAGGAGTGGATGGCCAAGAAATGTCGGGAAATCGAGGAGCTGCAGAGAAAGCACGATACGTTTCACCTGCATAAGAAAATAAAGGAGTTTACAGGGAGACGGTCCAGGCCAGCATGTGGGGTTCTGTCAGACGAAAATGACCAACTAATCGCTGACATCTCCGATAAGCTTAGGCTCTGGGAGAGATACGTGGACAGACTCTTCGACGACGTTCGGCCTGCGGATCATGGCATTGGAGAAGCAGATTTGGGCCCTTATATTTTAAAGGAGGAGGTGATGAAGGTTATACGGGAGTTAAAGCCTGGTAAGGCCGCGGGACCCGACGAAGTTCATGCGGAGTTGCTAAAGGTTTTAACCGACGAAGACCTTAATGTTCTTACATCCCTTTTCAATAAAGTGTATAGGACCGGCGTAATCCCCGAGGACTGGTTGAGATCTACGTTCATTCCCCTCCCGAAAAAGCCGAACGCCAGGCGTTGCGAGGATCATCGAACAATCAGCTTGATGTCTCATGTTTTAAAGCTCTTCCTAAAGGTAATTCATGGAAGAGTCTTTCGTAGGTGCGAGGAGCTAATGACCGATACGCAATTCGGGTTTCGCGGTGGATTCGGCACCAGAGACGCTTTGTTCACAACTCAGGTTCTTGTGCAAAGGTGCCAAGATGTGGACAATGACGTATTTATGTGTTTTATCGATTATGAGAAGGCCTTTGATCGTGTTCAGCACCAGCCAATGCTTGATCTCCTTCAAAGGATAGGGCTTGATAATCGAGATATTCGCATTATTGCCAATCTTTACTGGAACCAGCGAGCAAATGTTCGGGTCGGAGATGCGTTATCGGAGGAGGTCCTTATAAAGCGTGGGGTACGTCAAGGCTGTGTATTGTCTCCGATGCTTTTCAATAATTATTCGGAGGCAATCCTTTCCGAGGCGCTTGATGGATTTGACAGAGGGATCGTCGTCAACGGCGAAGTCATTAACAATCTGCGGTACGCAGATGACACGGCCTTGGTTGCAGGGAGTCAAAACGACCTGCAAGCACTGTTGGATCGCGTGCACGCGGTCAGCAGCAATTATGGCCTAAACATGAATATCCGTAAAACGAAATTCATGGTCGTTAGCAAGCGAGATGTTAATGCTCAACTAAGTGTCGCTGGCGAAGCCGTAGAGCGTGTTGCTTCTTACAAATATCTGGGGTGTTTACTGAATGAGAAGTGGGATTACAGCCAGGAAGTCAAGGCTCGAATAGAGCAAGCCAGGAATGCTTTCATGAAAATGCGAAACCTGTTGTGTAAGCGTGAACTTAGTCTCAATACAAGAATCCGTATCGTCCGTTGTTACGTCTTCCCTGTTCTTTTATATGGGCATGAAGGGTGGACGTTAACAAAAGTGCTGGAAAAGAAGTTGGCGGCTTTTGAAATGTGGATATATCGCCGCATGTTACGAATTCCGTGGACCGCACGAGTAAGCAATGTCGAAGTCTTGAATCGTATGGGCAAGGAGATGGAGGTGCTCTTCGAGATCAAGAGGCGAAGGCTTGAATATTTCGGCCATATTATTCGTAACGGAAAGTATCGCCTTCTGCAGCTGGTGATGGAGGGTAAGATTGAGGGCAAGCGTAGACCGGGTCGGAGGAAAACATCCTGGCTCAAGAATCTAAGAGACTGGTATGGCCAAAGTTCAGTATCCCTTTTTCGTTCGGCAGCCTCCAAAGTTAGGATCGCCATGATGATCGCCAATCTCCGACGAGGAGCGGGCATTTAAAGAAGAAGAAGAAAGCAAAGACGATGGAGTCTGAAGCAAAAATAGTGGACGCTCAAGCAAGATGTGATAAAATTTTAAGAACGATGTTTTTTTTAAATATGTAATCTATAAAGGAGGACTTCCTTGCTTCAATTTTATATAAATTTCTTGCATCGTACAAAATCATAGGACTTGACCACACATCGGAAAACATTTAAAGCAAAGTTCAGGGTGTGATACTAAAATTTAATTGACAATCTACAGGAAACGATGATTCCGCACTTTATGAGCAACCATCAGTTGCTGCGAATTTTCCCCATTATCACGATAATGTAACTAAATGGAAAAAAATCCAAAGACATATGAAAAATATTTCTAAATTTCCGGTTGAAATACAAGACCGTACGTAATTACATAAAAGACGGGAAACTAAAAATATGAGAGGAAATTATTTTATTTGCAAAAAGAATTCAATTAAAGCCTATCCTTCCAAAAACCTTAAATTTTCACATACCCCGTCCGACTTATTTAATTATATTTTATCGCTGTAATTAATTAAAAATTTCTCTCCCTCCGCTTCTTGTCGGTCGCGTTTTCTTGATTTTTAATTCTCTTCCCCTTCTCGTTTGGCCTTGGCATCTAAAATATCCTTTTAAAATATTCCCCGCTTGATTTCTTTATGTTAATTATCTAAAAACTTTTATAAGTACTTTTTTTTACAAAAAAAAAAGATCCATCTCCGTGTTTAATATTCCCACTAAATGAGGCAGGAGATAATTAATTAATTAATTTAAATCTGATTAAAATAAAATTAAAATACCCGAGAGACTCGAGGTAAATAAAAAGCGTACGCTTTGCAATTAAGTGGTTTTTAAACAAACGATGGAATTTTTTTTTCTCCCCTTCGTCGTCTTCTCTCAATTTTGAGTTTCCGTTTTTTCCGACGACCAAAGCTCAAATGATTATTTTTCAAAGTTGAAAGAGGAATGACCTAAAAAAAAAGAGAGAAATAAACGGGATGCTGGGAAATTCGCGATCGTAGCACCATCTCTGCTTTTACGTCGGAACTATTTCGAAAATTCTTTACCGACTTTACCGCAAATTTTTTTATGCTCCCAGAAAAAAAATCAAAATAAAATAGAATAATTTATTTTTTCCAGTAGAACGTAATTTTGCGTTTTAAAAAAAAATTGCGGGGAACCGCCGTTCGTAATCTACTAGATCACGGAGATACAAATGGATTAAACGTAATTTATCGTCGGTCTAGTTCGTTTAACCCAATGGTCCGGTTCATTTTTTTAAATTTCTACCATCTTAGACTCTTTTTTTTTCCTTTTTATTTTACTTCGTCAGCGCGTTTTAAATTTATACATTACATTTGTACATTTTAGCTGAGTTCAGGAAAAGTTTTCAGTTTTTTCTTTTTCGAAATGTTATTTGAGGTTAAAAACGTGAGGATTTTTTTTTTTTTGAGAAATATTCTTTTAATTTTTTTTATATTAAAATGAAACGTAACAAACGAAGGACATGCGTGTGAGTCCGACGTAATTACTCAGATTTTCATCCCTAAGGACATTTCCCAATAGTATATGTTTACCTGAATTAACTAATGTAATTGGTCACTTTGGATGGATTATCATTAAAGTTGTATTAGGGCCTTCGCCAAATTGCAAAGCGCTCATGTTTATTAATATTGATTTAATTATATTAATCTTAAGACGATGATTGTAATTGATTTTTAAGATTTTGTTTGAGGAAATTGATATTGGGGAGTTTGGCCTTAGTAAGGCGTGCTGAAGAGCTGAAGTTGCAGTGGGCTATTAAACCCGACGACGCAAGTGCACTGTATTCTGGGAGGAGGAAACTAATCGCTTTGAATTTTTGGGGGAACAAAAATCATGCAATGCTTAGCTTATGGGATTTCGAATTTCCGCTCTTTTGCCTTTTTTCCTAATGAAACTTAAGCGAATCCAGTGTTCGTATGTTTAACTACGACGAGAAAATTTTTATCATTTTTCTCCACTCATGATTTTTCCATGAACATAAAAATGCACTCCGCCTCAAAATAAAGATCCTCGACTTTTTTTTTTAATTTAACAAAGTAGATTTCTTATAAATTAATCGCCTGGAAACAAACTCTTAAACCTTTTAAAATTTATGGCTAGATTTCTATTTTAAATTAGCATCCTGCACGCGAAATGTCAGTGCAACATCTCGACACGAAATTCCAATATATCCATTTTCTTCTACATTCTAAATCGAATCCTTTTTAGAAAAGAAAAAGAGACTATCACTGGAAAAGCAGAAAAACTCGTTGAGTGGATTGTTCTTGATCATCCATATCGAAAAAGGGGCTGATATAGCGGAAAATCAAAGGTCACAAGCTACAATAAGAATCGTGAACGGATCTCTCAATACTGACATCTGTTCCTAAGAAAAAAAAGTCTTTACGTTTCCCGTATGATACTTTTTCTTACTTGGAAATAGTTTTTTTTTCTGAACGTTATTAACTTTTTTCGCAATCATTTTCTTTTCGGAACTTTTTTTTTTACCGGAATCGCTTTTTTTTTGTTCTTCGGGGAACGGACAAATGAACTGAACTTTTGCTGTTGTCAGCCAAGGGAGCCATGCGTTATTTCCTTATTGGCGAGACATAGGTTCTTGTGTATCCAAACAGGCACTGACTGGCTTTTCCAGGTAAAAATACGAGGAGGTGACTACAGAAGTTCAGCAGAGCTGCTTTTACTTATTTTTTAAAAAAATGGGCCCACACTGTAAGAAGACGAGGTGAACTATTGATTAGTCCATAAGTGAACTGCCTTCTTTAAATGCAGGTAAAATTTTTTATTTTAAAACTGAAATTTTGGAAAGTTGTCGCGTTCTTCTGTGAAAAAAATTCATCCAATTCCTCTTGGTTTTCATTCGAAAAGAAAAAAAAATCAAATATTTTAGTCCTTCTTTTAAAAACTGCAAAAGCAACAGGGCGTTTTTATTCGAGGAACGCACCGGGATTATTTCTGGTAGCCCTGGTAGCCCCTCTTTGCTAAAGCTAGTGCCAGAGCAAAGATACTGCCATCCTGCCTTCTTGCAGCCAATTTTAGCCATAAATAAAACTTGTGGGCGTTATACCTTATACCGCACCTGCTGAAAATAAATGACAAGACAATAGAATCTTCACGGACGCCCGTTATGATTAACGAATTTCAATCGAATGTTCATTCCATTTCATATTTCAACGACAAACCCAAACACATATGAAAACCCACTTTCATCAACAAAAAAAAAAAAAGAAGAAAAAAAAAGATTTATAATGTGGAAGCAAAATAAATCACACGCAATGCATCATGTCGACCAAAATCATCTTTTTATAGTCTTTCACCCTTTCAAGAATTATTCAAGTTTGAAATGGTTAAAATAAAAAAATTTGTGAACGTCATATATCTGCCTAAAAAAGGAAGGATCGGGTCTCATAAAAAAATATCTTTTACGGAATTCCTGCCATTTTTTTTATTTACACTGCGTTGGGTCTCTTGTTTCAATTTTTCATGGCCCACGGATTATATTAGACGTTTTGAACCTTTTCCCTCGTTCATATTAATCCCCATGATTTTTTTTTCTCATTTGCACTTAATACTTTCAACTTTTGATATTTTTAAAAAAAAAAATGATAGCCGTCCATCGAAGAAGGTTATTTTCCAGGGTGGCATAATTCAATTTCCAGGGTTGAAAAAAGGGTCCATCAGCAACAGCAGGTCGTATAGCCACCTTTAAAAGTAAATAAAAAAAAGGAAAAGGACTCAAAATAAATCTTTCTTTCACTTTTTTCTTTGCTAAAGGGTTTTAGCCAGAAAAAACTTTTTAAATCAAAATATCATTTACTTAAGGATTTTACTTCCCTTTTTTGACGAAAACAAGATTTTACGGTAAAGATAAAGGAATTTTCACGGCTGAATTGTTTTCGAGATTGTGGGGTGAGCTAGAATAGCGAAAAGGAAAATTCTCGTCCCAACTTGCAACGACAATAGAGAGTAATTTCACAATACCAACGTCATCTAAGTACATTATTTTCCTCCCGTTTTATCAGACGAAGATTTATTATCAAAATATAAATCCTGAAAAGCCACGGTTCTTACGAGTTCTTAGATTAGAGCATCTGGACTTTTCCAAGGATATGATAAATCAGTTTTTTAGAACCGAAAAAAAAAGTTTTCCATTCATCATCGTTATTCGGGTTAAAGGTTGACGATCGGCTTCTTTAGGCCAGCCCCGGGGCCAAGAAAGGGGAAACTGTGGGACCCTTTTCTTTGGAGGCGAGTGCATCTTGTGTCACAGCCTTCCCGTTTCTTTCTGGTGGCAATGGCGCCATTTCACCGAAATCTGGGGGGGGGGGGGCAAAAGCATCAGTCAATGCTTAGGTTATATAAGAAAAAATTCCAGGGGCGCAGCTGTCCGGCGGGAAACGACGACTCCATAAAAGAAGAGAACAAATGATAGTTTTTGTCACCTTGGTTGGTCTCAAGTTAAGTCAGCTCAGTTGGCAATCGGTATTACAGAAGAGGGGAAGGGGAAGATCGAAAGTAGGCGCAGACCAGGTCTGAAGAAAACATCAGACTAACATGGTCAAGATTTGGTACCCCATTCTTCGTTCACCAGTCTCCAAAATTAGAGTTGCCGATAATCGCCAATCTCCGACGAGGAGCAGGCATTTAAAGAAGATCCAAGAAGCCCAGTCTTCTTCTTCTTCTTCTTCTTCTTCAGCCTGTTTGCATCCACTCCTGGATATAGGCCTCTCCAAAATTTTTCCATGTCTAACGGTTCTCCGCTTTCTGGAACCAACCTCTTCCTGCCGTTTGAATGATATCATCGAGCCACCGTTTTTAAGGTCTTCCCCTACTTCTAGATTTTAAGCGCGGTCTCCATTGGGTTAATGTTACCGCCCACCGCTCGTGATCCTGTCTGGCCACATGCCCTACCCACTGCCACTTCAACTCTGCAACACGCCTTACCACATCACGGATCGTTTCATTCCTGATTCGATCTCTCAGGCTTATGCCCAAAATGGACGTCTCCATCGAGGTCTTTGCCATTGGCACTTCTGATAGAAGAAGCCCAGTGACGTAATTGAAATCTATGGCACCAGCCACAATTTCATAATCAGGCGGACATTTAGCTTATGCTAATCCGCTTGATGATCCTGGCATTGGAGTGCAAAGCTTGTAAGCCTGATAGTTTTTGAGCTTTTACAATTTCTTTCACGCCATTCCCCATTCTAACCAACTTATCCCATTACTAACACCCTCGAACTAATTTTTACCTGTTAATTGTTCGATATTAGCCCATTTAAATAAATAATAAACCCTCCGTATAATAACAAAACATAAATCCAAACAGCTTTGTAACGCCATAATTTTCACCTTTAGTTTGAAAATTATGAAATAGAAATCCCGATCCCAGGGAAAGTTTGACCGCGTGCTCCCATCGACTCATTTATAGGAGTAAAGGGTCGTAATTACGGGGGATCGGGTCGGGTGTGTGAGTATATACATTTTAAAATCGTACCTTCCCCTCCCAAACGCTTCTCGCTCCTTTTTCGGCTTTTCAATCTTTTGAGAAAATGTTTCAAAGGGAAAAAGGTTAACACCTCTTTTCGTTTCGGAGCTCGTGTATTTTAAACCACCTTTTGAGAACTATTAAATTTCCCACGTTCTCTTCATTAATCTTTTAGGTTGACTACTCATTACCGCCTGTTTATGTTTTCTTTACTTTTTAGGGAGACGGTTTCGCTTTACAAATTTTTTTATGGGTCGTGTTTAGTGGTGGTTGAATTTGGAAAGGGTTCAGGGACTCGGCAATAGGGACACCTGGGTCAGAAAAAGGAAGATCTTGGAGGAACTTTTGAAGAGTTAGGGCCACGGTTGGCGACACTAAACTGGGGCCGTCCGAGGGGCGCGAATGTGAGTGGTTGCTATGGTGTTGTCATGGAATATTGTTCTTATTGCGATGGTGCGAACATAATTAGTCCTGCTTCAAGTTTGGCGCACTTGCCCTTGACGAGCTCCAGATTCCTTTTGACCCGAGAGGTAGCAAACTTGTAGGGGGCAGCAGTCCTACTAGGTCTGGCTTAAGGAAAAAGACGCTAAAAGTTGGCTTTTAAAAGCAGGAGGCTGAGTCGAGGACTGACGGTATGGCTCGTGTGCTGTGATGCGGAAGGTGTTGGGAAGCCACCGCATTAAGCTCTCTAGTGTAGCCATCATGGCCGAGGTATTGTTGTGCAAGACCCAAGGCAGTCGATTCGGATAGGGTCTCTTGCGCAATAAGCTCTCTAGCCAATGCCCGTCGCGGGAAGGCATTGTAAGAAGAAGTAGCCACGTAGGCTAGATGCAAGCTAGGCAGAGTAGTTATGCAATGGGACGTTTAAGGTCATATTTTTGGTTGTGTGGTCGCTAGACTAGATAACCAAGCAGACGTAAAGCGCTTCACAAACTTTTGGAAAGAGTTTAGCCATGAGTCGCCCCTGATAAAGACTTTGTGACTTTTCAGTCGAAATTAGCTTTTAATATTTAATCGATGATAAGAACAAAGTAACTTTTTTAAAAATTTACGATTTTAAAAAAGCGGGATACTTGTCTTTGAGTTTTTCAAAGTCCTCAAGAGGTTAAAAAAAGTCAAGTGGGACTCATTGAAATTTTTCAAAAAGACATTCTTCGAATTTAATCTCATTCAGCGTATAAGATTAATAGGTCGGAAGGAAAGTTTTTTTTTTTAGTTTCGCAAAACGAAATCATGATCAAATTGTTACCCCCGATTTAAGGAGAAAGGGGTTGATTGATAATGGGAAATCGTATATCGGGATTAACGTGTACATAGATTCGGTCGGTTAATCCATTTTGAAGAACAGATTATCGAACCATTGACGATTAATGAAGCTACAATGAATTCAAAAAGAAGCTACAGGATTATTTGCTGGGGAAATGCTTATATACGCTTGATGAATTATAGTTATT
Source organism: Liposcelis brunnea (assembly GCA_023512825.1). Taxonomy (NCBI): domain Eukaryota; kingdom Metazoa; phylum Arthropoda; class Insecta; order Psocodea; family Liposcelididae; genus Liposcelis; species Liposcelis brunnea. The sequence goes on from CM042066.1 coordinate 5,136,586, forward strand.
GTTTTGTATGTATCATAAATTAATGCTATTTTACACCCATTGTAAGCGGCCATGGGTTCCCTCCTGACGATATTTGTGTAACACGATGTACCAAATAAAATTATTATTATTATTATTATTATGGAACACCTCTCGATACTCATTTAAAACTCCCCGTTTAATCGATATTGTAAAAAAGAGAGAAAGTGGGATTGAGATTTTTAACGGGGCAAAATTAACCGCTTTGATCTTTTTTCGGAGTGAAAAATGAGCGCTGATACTATTGTCGATGACCAAACGTCTAACTTTCAAATGGAATGGATAATATAAGGTTATTCGAGTTCGCTCAAACGTGCGAACCAATATTTTTGAGGTTTTTCTTTTTTCCTTTATTGTTTCCCGCAAGCAGCATTAATGACGTCGATATTCAGGCATTTTTGGCTTGGAGTATAGAAGTATGGCTAGCAACTGGAGGATTGAGGTCCAAAGCCCTACAGCAAAATTAATTACTTTTTTGCGACTGCTTTCCTCATTTCTCAAAAACTTCATGACCTTCTCTCACACTTACACTTTCTCATTCTAAATCTTCCCACACTCTGTACATATAAATCGGCTTTGCTAATTCACTTTACTGCATTAAAACTACTCCGATATTAATCTAAATAAGTAGATAAGGCGTTAATTTAATTTAAATTTCGTTGAAAAGTTGGCATCAACATTATATAATGAATATTAGGCGCGATTTAAATGCCTCTTCATCGTGTTAACGAATCCAATTACGATCTAATTAATTATTTCGTTCTTTTTTCTTGGAATAAACATCAACATCTCGAAAAAAGGGAAGCAGTTCCTTTGATAACAAAAATGTTACCATAGAAACTAATGGGTTTATAAGACATAGAAAGATATATATATAAAGGGCAAGGAGTGATAAAAAGACTTTAAGGTCCTTTTCCAAAGCCAATTATCGTAAAGCTCTTTTTTTCGTCACGACAGCTTGGGAGTTTATTTTTTAATTTACCGTAAAGTTTTTTTTTTTTTTTATTCGTTTTTCTTGTAACCTAAAAGGCGTTAATAAAATTTATTTTGGCTAAATGGAGTTGACTGTATCAAGAGAAGTAGATCGATTTGAGGAGTTAATGTGGATTTATGTTCTTCGTATGAAAGGTAAAATATATGGGAATATAACTTGGTTTCCTCAAGGGTGTCGACATGTTTCGGAAACTTTGAAGTTTTTACACGGTTCTAGTTATTCGTCTTTCGTATTCAAATGAACGATTAGTTTGGGTTTCCTCTCCGGCTTTAATTGCTCTTTGAACAAATTATTTAATTTTTGTAGTGACTGAAATATTTTGAACGTGATGAAAATCTTCACCGGAATATTATCCGATCTGGAACAGACGTTCTCTTTGTGAATCCATTTAAAGCCATTGATTGGATTAATTGTTTACTCCGGATGTACACTACATCGTTAACTTGGTTATAAAATGAATTTCTGGAATCTATTCCTCACGTGTACAGGATGCCATCCTCCCATTCCAAATAATTGACTAACCTTTATTTTAAACAGAGAGATGAACATCAAACTGTAAGTGAAGTGATTTACAGAACATTCGAAGAAACTTTCCCCTTGAACTTAATTTCTTTGAAGAAGAAGTTCTAAATAACTCAATATTCTCACAATGCGTGGAAAATATTTCATCATATAGCACAGCTAATTACTTTTAAATGGTTCTTTTGTTTGGATTTGATTCGATTCTTTGATAATTAGATGGAAGTAAGCGACTAGAAATAAATTTACCGTGGTTTTTTCGTTTTAGGAATGGGAAATGTTTGCCAAATTAAAACAGAATCGTTTATCCTGTTTTTTGGCTCGATGACTTTTCTGCTCGCGACGGTTCCTTCTCAGTCCAGGATTTCTCTTACTGCAGACAAGGTCTACTTGCATGTGCCACTATTCTCGTGGCCTAAAGCTCTGTGACGTCAGTTGTTTGTTATTGCCACAACTGACTTGGCGTACCTGCCTGGTAGCAAGAGCGGCCGATGGGTTTTTCCCTTTACATGGATTTTTACGTGTAAGGGGCAGTCAAAGAAATCGTCCTCAAATATCCATCTTCAGCTGTAGAAAACATAAAGCAGAAAGTAATGGAAACCTTAGATGAACTCTGGCAAAGAAAACCCACTGAAGGGTAACTAAAGCATTAAAACTGTCGCACATGTTAATAGAATAATCAATAACGATTGTGGCACTAACCAATTTTGGTTAGATAACTTCTAGAACTTCTGTAATAGGCAACTTGCATAAATATTAAAATCACAAATTTTTTTGTCAATATTAATTCTTCAAGTCAATAACTAAGATTAAGCAAAAACTTTCATCAAAAAAAATTTTTTTAGTAGCCTAAAACTTGTTTTGAAATTCAAAGCCCGCCAAAAACGAATGACGCCATTATGACGTCACTACGAAGTCGTATCCTTTGTTCCTATTGGTAGAATTTTCGCGCCAAAAAATTAGTTAATAAAATAAACGGGTTATGACGTCATAACACGACTTCGCTCATGACGTCATAACACAGTTATGATGTCATGAACCCAAATATGACGGACAGTTGTTTTTAGCGGGCTTTTTAGAATTTGAATTTGTTGCTTTGAAAAACATATTTTTTGATAAATTTGTTCTGGCTAAGCCTTAGTTAAGAATTTAAGAATTTGTTCCCAGAAAGACGTCTTTTGTCTTTTGTCATTAGAAATTTCTCAAGCTCCGTCTGGCGTCTTAAAAATCCAACCGAAACATTTTCGAGCCCATAAAATTAGTCACCCCTACTTTTATTCATATTTTCTTTCAAAACAAAAACTCCATCGATCATTATAACTTATAAATCAGAAACAGACCCGCAAAATAATTAGAAATCCGATATTGTAAACGAAGACAAGTTTTAAGATTGAGTTAAGAAGATAACAAATTAACTTTTTATTGAAAAATTTTAATTCGATTAATTAATTTTTTTGCGAGGCGGAATCTGATTAATCATATTCAAAGCAATAAATATCCATCTTGTCAGTTTTCATCCGCATTATTTCCCGATATAATAAAATCCCCCCCATATTTCTAATATCGCGATAAAAATCATCGAATGCGAAAACCAGCCAGGCGTATTAATCTTAGCTTTCCATTCCACTAAATGTAAATATTAAAGATTCGGAAAATGATACTTACTTGTTGGGCTCGGTGTCAGCATAAGAGTTTTATACTTCGCATCGATATCGTACACCTTAAATAAATCTAATTTCTTTTGAAGTAAGGTCGTTGTCGATGTGATGGCTTTGTTATAATCCCTAGATCCAAATCTTTTATGCGGCAATAAAAGTTGAAGGTTTAACTTTTTCAGTTGCGTTTTTTTTGTGTCGTTAGTTGTATTACCGTTTGAATACGAATTGGTGGATTTATCAATCACATCGCGGATTGTTGTCCTTGTCATTTCCGTGGCCGTCGGGATTTCTTTCGGTTTGAGGGTTCCGCCGACACCGATTTTTACTCCCGGCCCGAACCGACCTCCCGTTCCGTTTGGCTTAAGCCCTCTTTCGCTTCCGCCTATTTTTACACCTGAGTTTCGTTCTCGGTCCCCGATTTTGAGGCCACCACCGCGGCCTATTGTTTGATTTCGATTGTTCCAACCGCATAGCACCGTGTTAACTATCGATAGCCAAAAAATTAAATAAGTAATGAAGTATCTTTTGATTATTTTTTTCGTTTCATAGTCGATTTTTATTAATTCCATTGTTTAGATGGGATGGTAGTGTCCGCTAGCTCCTTCTACATCTGAAAGAAAAAGAAAATAAAAGATGGTTAGAATTTGCATTGCGGAACGTTATTGTCTTGTAAAGTTATCGAAGATTTAACTAAGCTTGTCAAAACCCTTTTGGCTTAGCCAAACTTAGGAAAGGTCTTAATTAGTGATTGCAAATCTGGGATTGTTTTTCTAAGCCGAAATCTTGAGATTGAAAAGTGACAAAATTTCCTTTCTAAAATTGTTACCAATTAATTCTTTTCGAAAAAATTAATTCAGACATTTTTGTAATAAAAAGTTCTCTTTGATTAAAAATAAATATGTTTCCAAAAACTCTTGACAATAATTCACAGAACTAGGCCTTGAATTTTTCTTTTTGGTAAATAAAAAGAATTTTCAATATTTCGGCAATAGATCTACAATTTATTCCCGCGTATTTTTTTTTACGATCGAACCATAAAATCGATGATACGAAAGAAGTATGCATCTTATTTACATCCCTCCCAAGACCTATCAAGGCATATCATATCATCTTAATTTAAAATTCGCAATATTCAAGAATCTGAAAAGAAATTTCATATTAAGAAAGAAAAATTTCTGACATATCTAATTTTATGCGAATATATCCCATTTGATCGACGTTATGCTAATATTAGAATCTTCGAGTCTTTCAAGTCTGACTTTATTTAGTACCGTTCTCATTTCTTTCTTTTTATTATTTCTTATCGGGAAACCTTAAGATCTTTAGCCTAGAATAAATTCTTTAAGGGAACAAAAAAACACTTTTTTTTTTAGTTTCATATAAAAACGACTGAGAATTTTATTTCATCGTCTCGATCAACTTGGTATTTTCCTGTCGAATAATTCTAGCTCAATAATAACGATAGTAAAAAATATTTTTAAAAAAAATCCTTTTTCCTGATCAATCCTAACTTTTGAAAAAAAAAACTTTCCGGTTTTTATCCTCCGGATCTCTTATTTTTTTCTCCCATAAAATGCTTTAAATAACCTTTTACTAAAAGGAAATTTTTTTCCCCCTCCTCGTTCGGTTAAAAGTGTTTTTTTAAAGGATTTTCTGGGTGAATCCTCTCTTTCCTTCCATCCTAAAAATTTAATAAATAGTTATTATCTCTTAAAAAGTATGAAAATGTCGGGATAAGATGACCTCAAAAGGATAGGGTTAAAAATTTAGCCACTACCGTTCTTGTTGGCTTTAAAAAACCTGAAGCTAATCGTCTCGTCTTTTTATTAAAATCGTGTGAAGGACCATCAAGATGGTCAGTCTTAGTGATCTAGAGCGTCCACCATCTTTGCTTGAACCTCCATTCTCTTTACTTGCGTCATGGACCGTTGTAAGTCTTAATCTTTTTCTCAAGCTTTAAAGCACAAGCCACAACCAGCAACAAAAACAATTTTTTAAAAAAAGACTTATTAACCGCTTCTGTCCTCACTTGAAATAAACACGATTTGTAATCTCTATAACAAACACTAAAGGTGTTTCCTCTGTAAGGATAATGAAAAGGAAGTGGTTGAGGAAGAATGAATGCACCGTAAAATTTTAAAGAGAAGGAAAAGGACCATAATAAAGTGCAAGATAATAATTAAATCGTGTTTTTATGGCTCTTCAGCACGAAGACCGACTTTTCCGCTTTTATACACAAAAACTGCATTTTATTCCCTTGTTCAAAGTTTCTTTTTTAAGAAACTTCAAATTTAAAAAGTCTAATTTATCAACCTAGCATTTGTAATTAAAAAAACGTCGCCTTCAAAAAAAAAGAGAAACTTGATGAATAATTTGCATGCGATGAAAACTTGCTAAGAGAGTGATTATTAATTAAAAAAAAGAATTTGAATTAATTTCCATTCCAAAGTTTGTTTGTTGTTACATTCTTGGCCTTTTAACTTTTTTTTAGGAAAAAAAATTATTATAATACACATGAATGAACTAGAAATACTAGATTTTATATATTTGAGCATCAGTATGTGGGAATGATTATTTTTAGTGAAATCTTGTTAAGTGATGTTAATAAACATGTTTCGGCCGTTTAAAAATCTTGAGGTAGTGTTCCATTGGAGCCTGAGAATTCCTTTTTTGTTTTTTAATGCTGATATAACGGGGCAGCCATATTGAATTTCCAGTCAGTTCTGTTCAGATTTCCTCCCCCATCTCTATTTTTTAAACTTCATCCGGAAGGGCGATATGGAATTCGATTTTGATTAATTTTAGGTCGTAGATTTTGATTTTTCAGTCGCTATTCTTTTTAGTCGAAATCAGGTCACCGAAATTCGAATTCGGGGGCCTGTTTGAATAGATTTTCAGGCTTAATGACGACCGCCTGTTAATGATTCTCAAACATGGTCATTTAAAATTTTTTTTCAATAAAATAGAACCAGAAATTTTTCATCGAAGGAAATAATATCAAAAGTCACCGATTCAAACGTGATAAATTCCACATGTCAAAAAATTTCCACACGAAAACGTTCCAAACAGATTACGTCCCCTTTTCTTGATTTCTCGCAAATCTAAAGTATGTCAAATTCCATTTCAACGAGTTTTTAAACAACCTTTTCGGTAAAACGAAAAAAAAAAAATCAAGACCATCCGTGAAAATAAAATTCTTAATGAAACATTCAAGGGGATAAAATTTTTAGAATAGAAAATAATTAAAAAGCAAATGAATATCAATTTAAAATAAATATTAAAATTAATGTTTCAAATGATTTTTTAGCTACAGTCTTCAAATCATATGCTTTGGCTAAAGCACATAATTAGTGACGCTTTCAGGAAAAAAAAATTAAACCGAAGAAAAATGAAAATGAGCTCATAAGTTACCCTCAGGGAAATAATTTTTTAACTGGAAGAACCGTATATTTTCAATTTTTATGTTTTCGAAATTTCCTCCTTGGTTTTTAATCCGATTATATAACTTCGCCGGAATATTTTTTCATTAAATCTACATATAAACAATTTCATTACTTCTTACAAATCCAAAATCTCGGGGATTAAGTAAACCGACCTGATTCTGTCACATTAGCAAGAAACTTTTTTGTTCCCTCTTGCAATTAATTAAATTTTTTTTTATCTTAAAAAAATAAAAAGAAAAAAAAACTATCCACGAAACAAAGAAAGAAATATTTTTTTTTAAAAAAAAAAACCCCTCCGCTTAGAAAACCGGAAAGAGAAACGGAGAATTTTCCCCCACATGAGGAAACTTTAATTTATGCTTTGGCCAAGTTTAAAGATAAATCATTTTACGTTTTGAATTGGGGGGGAAGAAGACAAATATGAATTGTGTCAGCTGAAGAAATCATCCTGGTTCTACAACAAACTCATTTCACCCTCTGATATCATTTTCAGCCATTAATCTCGTAAGTTTAATCGAGTGTTTCCTTATTACTCCTTTTGATTTTAAACTCTTTTGGGAGATTTTTCGACGTGCGAGTCATTTTCAAGCTCTAGAGGAAGAAAAAAAAATAAAAAGGAAAAAATGAGAGGGAAAAGGAAATGGGAAAATATCTTTCCTGCTTCCCACTTTTATTATCGATTCATCAATCTGTTCGATGATCGAAATAAATAAAGAAGTGAATTAAAATTTAATCAATCAATCCAAATGATTCATTTTTTATTTGGTTTTTGGTTTTTTTTTGCTTCGACTCACCGGGGGGAAGTGTTTTTACCCGGCTTTTTAAGGGATTTCCTATCCGATTAAATCCGAGCTGGGGGGTGGGTGAGGAGATTATCTGACTCTTTTTTGCCATTTGTTCATAAGGAAGTTGAAACGAGTGTTGATATCGGCTGCTGGGAGAGTATCAATCGTTGAAAGTTAAAAGCTCAATACCAAATCTAATTTTTAATAAAATCTTAAAAATAATTCATCTTGTCAGGAAAAAAATCTTAATCGTTCCGATTTATTAACGAAACACTACTTAAGGCTATTAAATTTTCTCCATGATTTCTTCCTTAACCGATTGAGAATCGTGAGGCGAACGTGAAAAGTTTTACGTGACGTGAAAACCTATACTTTAACCGTCTGCGAAGATCAATTTTGCACGAAATGTGAAAACATTCCCAACACTTGACTTCTCTTTCTTCCGATTGACATTAAAGTCGAAAATTTTATACTAAAAAACGAAAACTTTTTTATTACAACTTTCCAATTGATATGATCAATGGCGGAATCAGATTGTTTTGCTTGAAGAGGCTCAAACAGTTTGATCAGGCTTTTGTTAAACCGGTAGAAGCTAAGGCCTCATGGTTAATAGTTTTGGCAGAAGAAAATCCCAAACTTGTGATTAGTTTCTAAAAAACAGTGCTGCAGCTCTCTTGCTGGTGGCGCCGCCTATGAATACGATTTTTTTTCATATCTTTTGAAAACTTGCAGAGTAATTCTTTAAATTTTCAATGTCTCTTTTGTTTCTTTGTTTTTTTCTAAAGATTATATTCAATACATCCCGGAGATTCTTGTAATAATGAAGTTCGGGCGAAGGGTTTTTGGCTGTAATCCAGCAGGATTCTCCTGTTGTTCCCATTAAATAAATCTGCGGCATATTATTTCCCAGGAATAAGACGGGACATTTTCTATTTTTTTTCTCCCTTTGTTTTTCGTTTCCGCCGTTGCATAAATTACTAAAAACAACGTTTCTATTTTTTCCCCTTTCTTATCCCCGAACATTGTTTTTGAAATGAAGATTTCCCTCTACTGATGTTTAATTAATTCTCCGCTTGACGTTTAACATTGAGAAAAAAAGGATTTTCGCCGGTTTTATTATATTTTTTAAAATCGTTATTCATTTCCTTCTGGAAACCCAAAAAATAAACATCTTGCAGCCGGAAAAAAAATTCTTGCAAATAAAAAAATCTATTAAAAATCTCTTCGACAAAACCCGGAAATTGCCACCGTTGGGAGGATTGTTAATAAATAAAAAGATGAACCCGCTCACTCCGTTTCATTGATAATTTTCTTTATATTTACAGTTTTAAAAGTTTACGTGGCAGGACTCCAATAAGAAAAAAGAGGGAAACATTTTTCACTTTCTGAAAGCGTTTTCGTTAAGAATTTTAGCTAGCTGCGAAAGTTCCCAAAAAGGAAATACACAAAAGCCAATTTTCTCCCCTTTCATATTACTTTCATTTTATTTTTCGGGCGGGTGTTTTTTTTTTTTTTTTGTGAAAAGAAGAGCGATAATTCGATTCTACCGGTCGAAATTGTTTGCAAAAACGGTTTTGAAAATTATTTTCACGTCCTCCTCGACGAGGAATAAAAACGTTGAGCGAATACAAGGGGAGTTAACAATAAACAAAATTACGATGGGGGATAGTCAATGGGAAAAGAGAAAAAAAAAATTGTATTTGAAATTTTTTGTTAGCCTCGGAAAAGCGTGTGATGTGTGATGCATGTAATGTGCAGAATGATAACCAGATTGACAATGCCAGAAGCTGTGGATGTCACGGTATAAATCAGCTGTTGCTGACTTCATTAACATTTTATCCCTGAAAAGTATCATAATTCAAATCTTTGTAATTAAAATAACGGGGCGAATGATTCTCACTTTTAGTAATTATGATTTTAATCCGTGTACGGATTATAATGAAAATACTATGTTGGTTTGGGATTTTCGAGATTTATGCCCATGATAATTTAATTATTAAATGGAATTTCAATTTTTATCGATGGAAAAAAATTATAAAATCGGTTTAGTTGGATGAAATTGTTGGAAGTTTTAAATTTGGGGTAGTCTGAACAATAAGGTTCAAACGGATGAGCCTTTTTAATCCTCATTTCCGGTGCTGTTTTTTATTGTCTCTATCATAACGGTCGAGTTTCAATTCCATATCTTTTTAATAGCAAAACCATGGTCCCATCTGCTTGAACTATTATACTGTATAATAAAAGGGCCAATCCGCGATCCCAAATGTGCAAAGATTTAAGTATTCATAGGAAAAAATGTATCAGATTTTATTCTTATTCAGAATATTTTTTTAAAATTTCTAAAGTTTCACTCCAACTAAAATGAATTTTTATAATTTTTTCCATTAGAATTTTTTGATTTTTTTACCAGAAAAATCTTTTAAAATTCATTCTTGTTAAATAAGATACTTTCTAGAATTATTTTTTATACCAAAAAGGTTTTTATTTTTTATTTTTACTGAAATAATTTTCTTTTTTTTTTATAGGTAAGTTTGATCACTATCTATCGATTCCCTTAAAAACTTCTGCGGCCAGCACTCTGGAAAAGTCCCGCGAAAGTACAATGGCAAAATCCCAATTGGAGAAACTCTTCATGGCTCAAGCCTCAAACACTCGGTTTCAGTTCGCTACTATGATGATCGCTAATTTCAGGCAATTTCAAGAAAAAGTACTTTATTCACTATGGGAAAAAAACTAAATTACTCGGGTCTTGGATCTCTCAAATCAGCTGTAACAAACAACACCATAAAGCACACGAGCAGAATGGCGAAGGAAACATGACCATAATGCACGCGAACTCAAGCACGAAGCAGAATTCAATTTCGAGTGCAGGTAATTTTTATTTCAAGTCGAGTCAGACGATTTTGCAGTCGATTCGAGTCAATGGAATTCGAATCTACTCTACTCGTGCGCTGTTTAGACATAGACAAAGTAGGTAGACTAGGAACCCACTTGCCAAGATTGAGCAAATTTAGGGGTCTATTTGCTACTGCAAAACATTAGCTCTGAAGTCCGCCGTTTTTAAGGTTTTCTCCTACTTCTAGATGTTAAACCCGGCCTCCATTGAGTTAAAGTTATTGCCTACCGCTCCTGGTCTTGCCAGGTCACATGTCCTGCCCACTGCCACTTCAGCTCTGCAACTCGCCTTACCCGCGAGCTCGCTGGCTCGATCACGCTGGCTTGAACCTGTGAGCCCCTTAGGTCCTCATGCCCATAAACAATCAGGTTTTGTTTGACTTTAATAAGATTATGGATGATAACTTCATATTTTTAAAGAATTCCTATTTCTGGAAAACTTCTCTCCGCAGCGAGAAAGTTAGTACAAGCGTCAATCGCCATTACTCCTGTTTTTCTTTCTGCAAAAATTTTAATGTCATGTTTACCTGAACTTGACACAAAAATATTTTTCAGTTTTTGACTTAAAATTTTTTTTTAAACTTTCATCTTGTAATTTATTAAAAAACAAAAAAAACATTCCTTACAAAGAAAATGATATAAAACAGTCGCAGTGGAAAAACTCCAGCTGCCAAAGAAGGCCATCTGCAAGAACTTATAAAAAGGTAATTCATCAGCCTCCGGGTAAACTTAAAAACCAGTTTTAATGAAGAAGGTTAAATTTCCCTTCCATTTTCCAAGACAAAGTATTTAAACCACCACTGGCAAACTGTAAAAGAATCTCGAATCTTTCATCTTTATTTTTTCTCTCCTAACTCCACGAAATTATGTAAAGCAAAAAAATTCCACTTTTCCCCCTCCCCTTAAAAAATTTTATTTAACTCTTCTTCCATTTGCTCACGAGTGCATTTTCGGTTCTGGAAATGTCATTAGTTTGGGAATCAAAGAAGTAAAGACAAAAAAAAAAGAGGGAAAAGCTGGGTTTCTTTAGTGATAGGTTTTGACGTCAACGAGGGTGCAACATCCATGACAGGGAATCGCATTCAGAAACATGTCGCGTTTTTCTAAGAAAACATTATGTTGTCTTAGCCCGAGCTCTCAACCCATCAAGTTTGTTTCCTTGTGTGAAATGAATCGAAGCTAAATGTTAGTTCGTGGCAGAACTTTTTCATCGAGCTGAAAAAGTTCACGGGAAAACATTGCAAACTATCAAAGGAAATAAAAAATGCCCCATATTGTTGATATCTCTTGAAGGGAAGCCGTAATCATTTATCTTAGCCTCGATATAACAGACACACATCATTTACTGAGGAAATATCTTTTTTGTCAACGGTTTGTCTCATGTTTTTTCATCTTTTCCTGTCACTTTCGAATCGATTCGGAGATTATTCAATGTATCTTTTGCAATGATAAGAGAGAGAAGGGTTTCAAAAAAAATTAAATGGGGATCAAAAACCGAAAAATTCAATATGGTGACGGAAATTTGTTTGTTTATTCGAGGTCGGATTTCCCAACCATTGAAATGATTTCGGATTACAATAATGATTCTCTTCATTCAAAAAAAGGATTTCGTTTTTGAATGGATTCCAAATTGTCGCGGATTTGTTTTTTTTGGAAATGATTGTTTAGGGAATGATGAAATTGAATGAAAAATGCATTCGACAATTAAAAAAAGGATTCAATGGGGGGAAAATATTGCAGGTCATAAATTTCAGTCTGTAACGGTTTTATTTTTAGTTTGTTGTTTGCGGTAGGTCTAGTTCTGAGTGACGAAAGAAGTATAAATACCAAATGTAACAGGTTATGGGCTCAGGTTCAGTTTTAACCCTTCGCCTAACATTTTTCTCGATCCTAAGTAGCTGAAGATGAAGTGAAGTGCTAGGCTAGTAAGTGCACCAGAAATACTGAGATTTCTGAATCAGGGATATGCAACATGTCGTACATCACTGCATATACATTGCCAGTAATTACGTAAAATCATTGGAATTGAATTTTTCTTTGCTCCAAGGAGTTTCGGGGGTCGCTAATTTCAAATATGAGCTTGGAATTTCAAAATCTTAAAGAATAGGCCCAATAGGGCGGCCTACTTCTAAAAAATTTGTATAATTATGCAATATGTAAACTCTTATGTATCGCTGGTGGCATAACTGTATTTAAAGGGGCCAGTTTTTTGAACAGCTTAGATAAAGTGATGTGTTTTGTGAATAATCATTAATTCATTTTTAATTTGAATGCAGAGAGGTACAGAAAAAGATTAAGATAAGTTGAGAAAATGATCTTTCGCCATCTTAAATCTCAATTTTTTAGAAAGTCTGACTTCATATTCAAAATTTACGATCAAAAATACTCGATTACGCAAATTTCATAAAATTCTACAACTCAGTAATTGAGTAGAAGACGAATCTTCAACAAACGTTGAAAAAACTATGGAAATAAATGAAGCAAAATTTCAAAACTAGAATTTGGACTCATTCATGTGAAGATGGGAGAAAAGGAGAAGCCTTACCGCCCTGATTCCTGGATTGGATGAAGCTTGGCAGTGGCAGAAAATATACAAAATGAACTTCCTAATCTGCGAAAAGCCAACTAAGCTTCTGCTCTTGGGAAATAACTAAATATTCCGAATCCTAACCGAACTGTACATTCAGAACTTTCATTTTAATTGAATTTACGAAAAAATGAAAACTTCAATAGATTATTAACTTTATGGTTATTGGAGCATAATGAGGAAAGAATGAGGTTTTAGTAGATTGAAAAGAAATATGGAATTGGTTTTTTGATTTTCTATGAATAATCAAAAAAAAGGAAAATGAAAAAGCGGAAACTTTGCCTTTAGAGATCAAATTATTGATTAAAAGAAATAATCATACACGATAAAAAGTTTTTAAAGAAAATTACGAGGAAATTGAGAATACGGGTTCGATTCCAAGAATGTTGCCGATGATATTGGAGGAGCGGGGAGGAAAGAGAGGAAAAAGTTAAGAATTTTTTATTGGCGACTCGCCAGCTGGTTAATATTGTCGGGAAATAAATCAAAGAAAAATATATCTGGAAATCAAATAAGTTTGGGAAATGAATATTTGGAGATTTCGATATTCTATCTCTGGAGGAGAGCAAATGGTATTCGTGTTTCATTACTGCCCGAAATGGGGAAATTTGAAATAAAAAAAAGGAGGATTAGATTTCACACTTGGATCAGTCGAATGGTTGGAGATGTGGGTATTTTTTTTGGAGGTTTTTGTGAATGCAAATTTTTGATGTAGTTGTGGACGCGTTCGTGGAAAGACAAGCTAAGAGATTGGAAGGCTTATAGGACAGACACTCGTTACAAGTGTGATTAAAACCTAGAGGCTGCTGAGGCCACTAGGCGGGTGCTGAATAATCTTTGGCATGGCCGCGGTTGCCAGTAGTTGCATAGTGCCGGATTAGAGTAAGGCGGCCCAGGATAGGTTGGGGTCACGCACAAAACCGCTAAAGGCGGGTTGGCAGCGCGCAACGCGATTGACAAACAAAAACAATATTTCTATAAGATTTCCTCTAAATTTTTTTTTTTTTTATAAAAACGCATCCACTGGCTCGTTGGCTTCAGGCGACTGCAATAAAATTGGATTTTACAGCACGACGAAAAATTCATCATACTTACACAAAAAACCCCCGATTTCATTTAATTAATGAAATATGAATGGATCGGAATGGCGGCGTATCGCATGCAGATCCCACGTAGGTTAATAGTTCAAGCGGAAGTAAGAGAAATTGTTAAAAAGCATATCGGGTTTTTTTCAAAGCGGAAAAAAGGGGATAAAAGTCTACGTTCTGAATTCTCGAGGATGAAAAACCGCGTGCAACAGGTGCGTTTTTTTAAGTTTTGATATTTTTGCTTTATTATATTCCCAAACTGAAAGGCTTTTACTTGTCAATTATGATCTTTCCAAAAGCTTTTAGGTTAAATAATATTTGTAGGAAATATTGGATTAAACTATTCTGGTTAGAATTTAAAAGCTAAGAAAATTTTTATTCGAAGTTTTTCTGTTTCAGCCAAACAGCACTTGATCGTTGTCAAAGTGCCGGGTCGTTGTTTAGCTGGTTCATTAATAGATTTTACGTGGAGTGTCAAAAGTGTGGATCGCCTCATTGGCTTATAAAGGTACTATCCAAAAACATGGAAAAAGTTACAAATGCTGAAGAGAGAAACCTGAAATAAACCGACCTCTCCAATTTTTGCGAAAATCGGTCTAAAAATCCGCAGATCAATTTCCCTAGACCTTATTGACGTTTCCTTTTTAGACCTCAATATTAGGAGGTTCCATCTCCACTCCGGAGGTTGACACCAGGTTGAAACCTCATAATATTGAGGTCTCTATAATTTCTAAAATTCTCCCTCAAAACAAAACATTAAAAGAAATAATCGAATTGTTTTAATTTCTCTTCTTCAAAGACATTTATAATCTTTCCCACATTTAAAAAAAACTTCTTAATTAAATTTTCGTTATTCAAAAGAATTTTTAAAAATTCTTATCGGAATCGATGTCGATTCAATTAGAGCTTATTTTAATTAATTAAATCCCATTTGGATTTAATCCGATTGATGTAAACCCGCAGACACTCCAAAATCGGTTTCAGTGACAAAATTATATCGGCATTAACGCAATGTATACGGGAATTCACAGACTTTGGCGTGTTATCAAACTCCTTTTGTAGCCCCCGTAAAAGGAGAAGTTGTCAGCAAGATTTATGTTTCTCTTTGACTTGGAAGGAAAACTCAATTCAGTCGAATGTCTTAGAGGTGATACCAAGGGACAACCTTTACGATTAATTTGTTTTCGTGAAAGGAGAATGACGCTTTGGTCTTCCTTTCATTAACCCGCTGACTTCTGATCTCCCCCACCCCCTCGTGTTAAAAATCGCCCACAAAAATGTTTGCTGATCTTTGCTTAAAAACGGAAATTCATACGCGATGTTTTTGTATTCAAAACATCTCTTATGGAAATTTTATAATTGGGAACTGTAGAAAAGTTTTGTATAAATGATAACAGTCGATTATATAAGTTATAATTTATGGAAAATTTTTAAAATTGATGAGTTGGAAAAGTTTAAGAAAAAAATATTGTCTAAATTGTAACGAGTTGTAATTTCGAAAAATGTTAAATGCACATGAGCGTAGTTTTTGAAATGTTCTCAACTTTTTCGTTATATTTTTCAACAAGACGAATGCGAATAAGATGGATTATGAAATTAAATCCTGTCAAGTTGAGAAAAGGCCTGGTGATACAATACTTTCGGGCTTGAAAGGAGAATGAGACTTTTTTTGAAATGGATTGCTAAAGAATTAGATTGCAATTTTCCACTCTCGTGAACAAATTTGTAGTTTTGAAAGATGGGTGCACTTCTTGAAATTGAGATCGTGGTTTTGTAATGATTGCTAGTGCTGCCCCGAGGGTTTAGTTCAGCTGAGTTTCGGATGTGGTTGTACAATGCATATTAATATATCGGGGAATTTAAACTTGATGGTTGAACAACAAGGAGGATCTTAGAAACTTTGGAACAAGTCTGATAAAATTAGAGATATCGCTACAGATTGTATTGTGAAGTGTATACAGTTCGTCTTTAAAGGAAAAGCAGCGAACAAATGTTGTTAGGATTTAAATCTCACAGTTGTCAGTAAAAATATTTCGGTCAAAACATTATCTTCAAAATAGAATTTTTTCTTGTGGGAAAATTTTTAAAATCCTGGCAGTAAATTATATGGGTAAAATCAAAATGGGTTATGAATCAAAACGCCCTTGAGATTTCCCTCCGTGATCTTTTGATAATTAATTGAATTAAATCGCGTTCAACACTTGTTTGATCGTCTGTCTTTACCTCTCAATCTATGACATTTCTAACTAGCACAACTTTACGGTGAAGTTTTGAATAAGGCGACACCTTTTTTAACAGGATTATGAAGCTACGTTCGGGGCCATGGCCCAAAAAATCTCAAAAAAATTTCCAAGATGATCCTGGCTCTTATCTGACCTTGAATTTTTCCTATGTCTCGTTCTAAGCCAAGAAAACGTTTTATTTCATTCATTGATTTAAAGAAACTGATTAGTTTTCAATATTTCTCCAAGAAAAAAAACTTGTAACTGCAAAATCAAAGCAGTAAACATCTAAAAAGAACCTTTAGGGCTGTGTTTTTACTTTCTTTTATCTTGTATTAACCTACTTCTCTGATCTTTATTAACAAAGCTTTGACAATAATCAGCTTAGAAGTTTTTCTTTTTCTCCACCTAATTTTTTTTTAAAAGTGAACAAAGTTTCCGCGAGACAGGAGTTGTGATTCGGGTCAAAACGGCACCTGATAACTCTAATAAATTTTTTTGTTTCTATATTTTTTTCAAACGTCTCCAATCGTGATATTTCGAAATGCTGTAGTAGCGATGTCAGAATGAACCCGAAGAACAATATTTTTCTCATTTCGGAAAATTTTTATTAAATCTCTTGTTTTGAATTCAGGTTTTAGTTTTCAAAAAAAAGGAGGAAAGTACAAAAGGAAGAATGTGAGAACGTTTTAGAAAATTGAAAATGAAACAGATGATGTTTCCATTTTACTTGAGAAACACAACAAATATATATTGTTGCGATTTTTCAAGTGTAAAGATGGGAAATGATAAAATTGCAGAGACAGATCCTTTAAGAAAAAATTGTGCTGCTGAAAATTAGCGCTAGAAGCACTTTTCACTATAGTTTTTTGCCATGATAAAAAAAACTAAGGAAACGACCTCGAGTTCTGGGCTTCTACTGCATTTTCAACATTTTTTATAATTAAAAATTATGAAAATTATTTTGCATGAACATCAAACGAGACCCGAAATATAATTAGCTAGCCACAAAATCAAATTGTACGCCATAAAGGGATTTCATAAGTGGGTTACCGATAATAAAGGCATAAATTTTCTACTTTAATTAAGGTAAAGATTTCGTTCTTCCGTGAAATCTTATAAACGCTAAATTCTAATAAGCTTACAAAAGAACGATGATTACATTTTAATAGACTTTTACTCTCATTTACACATCAGTACAAAATAGTAAATGGTTTTTTAAAATTAAAAATCCCCGAACTTCAAAGCCGAATCATAATTTTTTAATAACACTATTATCAAAAATAGCACCGGTAAATCATTCGCCTTTTTTATGTGCAGCTTAATCCTTTGAACGAAGTTACTTGAAAGGAATTCTTTTTTTTTTTTTTTTTACAAAAAAAAGGATGGGGAAATCCTTTCGAAATGTGCTTCGCGTAATTACCCATTATAAAGAGTCAGCCTTTAAACGGAATTCTCTGTCATTTATTTTTCTTCGGGGATTCCTGCTTTTATAAAAAATTATTATACAACTACTCCCCGTTTTTAAAAAAAAGCGAAATAACGTTTTTAAGCTGTGATGTTACTCCCCGAAATGATTAATGACCTATTAAATTAACCTTAATTATGTAGATTGATGAATTCGCTTTGATTAGTAATAGCCTGCGGTGTTGACGGAAAACGTTTACTGTCAAATGCCTTGACTGACTGAATCGATTCCCATTTAAAAGAGGACGATAACTATTCCTGAAGTTAACCTCCTTTCCTCATTTTATGGGCTTATCAATTGAGCTCTGGGAAATTCGAT
Organism: Liposcelis brunnea; assembly: GCA_023512825.1. NCBI lineage: Eukaryota > Metazoa > Arthropoda > Insecta > Psocodea > Liposcelididae > Liposcelis > Liposcelis brunnea. Next base: position 5,154,581 of record CM042066.1, read on the forward strand.
TTAATTGTTTTGCCTGGGTATAATTCGATTACGAAAATTTGAATTCAGATTATGATAAATTATAGAGAAGAGCATAAGCCAAACAACGAAAAGTAGTTGAGAGGTAAGGATTTCATATATAAGAAATAAGGGAATCAAAAGGGAAATATGATTTACAATTCAAATTGTTTGGTTAAACTTTATGTTCGGGTGTATTGTAGTGCAGTTTAGGTTGAACTTTGATTCTAGTTGTCATCGGGGGGGAAGTTTTGATTGTTTTAAGTGTAGGAGGAAGGATTGCTTGGAATGAAAAAAATTTCATAGTGAAAATTTTGACTTAATTGCTTATCTACGTTTTACAGGTTTTGACAACAGCGAGAATCAGCGGGCAAATGTACGAGTAGGCAGAGTCGTCTCAGGAAGTTCAAATTTTGGAGTGGTGTTCAGCAGTGGTGCAAATCTTTTGCTATCCTTTTCAATTTAAAGAAAGTCGAAACCCAAACTTTGGGTTCCGTGCGGGTCGTCATAAGCGAAACAAGAAAATTTAAATGACTGAAATCGGATGTGAACAACGGGCAAACTAGACCAAAAAATTACAAAGATTTTGCTTAATTTACAAAATGAAAAGCCTGATTCCAATTTATAATGCCAAAGCCTTGTTAGCCAGATTTCCAACTTTTCCCGCTATTTTTATATTACTGACTTAATCAACGTTTACTGACAAGAACAAAAACTACAAATCTACTCCACTTTCCCTTTTTCCATTAAGAAAAAATCAAGCCAGAATCGAAAAGTTATCTTTCTTAAGACGGAAATTATGATTCAAAACGGAATTCTTACTCAGGAAAAGTTTTTACTCCAATTCCAAGGGCAAGGCGGTGATTAAAGTTTATGAACGTTTTCAAAACTACATGACGAGACTTAAAAACACGTATATATGAGAGGTTAAGGAGAACGTGGGAGATGGTTATTTACCTCTTGGAACAATTCCACTTTAGCTTGCTTAAACAGAAATATAACAATTTAAGTTAATACTAAGAGAGATAACTTCTACAACATATCATTTTCACGAGATAGTTTATACAAGAACGTGTTCTTTATCATCGGAGCGCTGGTAAAATATAAAATGACTAGGCGCTTGTAAAATTGCAAATTAATTCTTTGCGAATGTGACGTCATATGGTCCCCCTAAGCGCCTAGGGGCTCCTGGCTGTGTCTAGCTGCGCTTAGCCATTGTTTTTTTAATTTTTAAAAAACAAAAACTTGAGATATTTAAATAGGCAGAAAGTTCAAGGCTAAGTCGACGAAAGAGGAAAAATACTCGCTCAATTTTTCCTTTCATAACCTTCACTTTCTAAAAGTGCTAAAAAAATATTTATTCTCGGAATCCTAATGAGTCCTTTATCTTGAAATTATTATAATACTTGTAGCTAAGATTTTTTATTCGAAGCGGAAAAAATTTATTTATAATTTTCTTTTTTCCCATTCTTGTTTGAGAAAAATGGTTGCTAGTCTTTTTCTATTTATTTATTTATTTATTTATTTATTTAATGCGCCGTTCGAGTTCCTTTCGGAACTATTGGCGTGCGTTAACAAAAAAAACCCTTAACAACAAAACAAAAAAAAAAAGAATAATTGAAAAAGAATAACAATGAAAAATCATCAAAATCAGCAAATTCAAAAACAGCAAAACGTATTGAAAAAAAAATAGAAATCGAAGCCTTGACATTATAATTTTAATTTTTATTTTTTAACCTCGATTTCTATTTTGGGCAGATGATCCAAGATCTCTCCAAAATCGTAAGGTGCTAAAGCTAGCAATTCCGATCGAATTGTTCTTTTAAAAGATCCGAGTGGTAAGGCCAAAATGGAACGAGGGAGCAGATTATAGAACTTTAAGCCTGCGAAATATGGTAAACGAGCCTTAATTTTTAATCTACATAGATCTGACTGCAAGAGATGTCCCTGACGAGTATTATACTGATGATAACAGCCAACTTTGTCAAATTTAGACTCGTGCTTTTTTATATATATTAAAAGTTGAAATACATATTGCCCATAAATTGTAAAAACGTTATGCTGTCTGAAATGTTCCTGGCAATGCGCATTGTGTTTAAGCCGAAGTACAAACCTTAAGGCCTTTTTTTGAGATGTGAAAATGGTGTGCAAATTATCTAACGATGTCCCCCCCCAGATTAATAGGCAATACGAAATATGAGAGTGAAAGATGGAATGATATACCATTAACCTAGTTTTGAGGTCACAAATCGAGGAGAGGCGTCGAAGAAGGAATAAAGCATATTCCTGTCAATTTACCGATGATCTATTTCATTTCTTGTTGAAAGTTATCAAATAATCGTTCGACGATATTTTATCTTCCGATGTAATTTTTTATTCCTTCAGAAATTTTTCCATTAACTGAATATTTTTCTTGAATTGAATATTGTTTCTTAGACGAAATAATCTCATAATCCTTGCCTAACGAGGTTATTCCTTACTCGCAGCTTAGCTATAAAGTTTAGCTTGTTAGCAGTTAAATGAAGATAGTTAATCAAAGAGGTGTTCGATTCCATTTAAATTGATTATTGATTGGAACAATGACTAATTTACAGCATGAAATTGAAAAACTTTAAGGTTGTGTTGGAAAACCGTCTGAACTTCCCGATTCTACTCGTAAAAATTTCTAGCCCAATCAAAATTTATGCCCAGATCACGATCGTGACCTTTTGCTATTTAGAAATAAATGCAAATTCGTAACATCTAAGAAGTTTCTTTCGCTTTCATCTGCAAAAATCCCCAAGATTGCTATCCTCCATTTTCATATAAATGGAAACTTGTTTTTTTTCCTTCTCATGGAAACGACTTCCTTTTCCTGGAAACATATAAACACTTCACAAGATCAATTTTTGTTTTTTTCACAGATAAAAAACATTCTTTTCGATTTTAGCAGTCACTTAACGCTATTCAGCAATGACGTGGGTTTTTGCAAATGTCATCCATTAATCAAACTAATCCTCTTTCCCCTGTCATTGTTTTCATTCTCTTTTTATAAGGCTCGAAATAAAAATGTTTCGTAATATTTGGATTACGGAGAGATTAATGAAAATACACTCGACTAATGGTTTTAAAAAAGAAAACTACACATTTCTATGTTAGGCATTTTTTTTAGATATTAAAAAATATCAGCCCAAAAAAAAGAGACTCCGTGAACTCGCCTTTTATCTGATTTAAAGGGACGAGAGGAAAATGGTGGCAGTAAACTTCGGCCTGAATTTTTTAAACGGGAATAGGGAGCAAAAATTTTACCTTAAGACAATATCCATAGCAGAATCTAAACTACAGCGGCCAGTCTAAAGAGAGTAATTGTAGAAATATGAACATCCCAATATGCAAATGAACATGAACATCCTAAATATGCAACCGATGAGCCGTAAATGTATTGATGTAGCTAATTATTATGCAATACATATTCAGCCATGTATTGAGAGTTGCATACCCAAGATTTGAAATTCTAAAATTTCTGGCAAATTTGTTGAGCTTTGTTTTTTCAGTTGTATAGCTGATCTGTCAAAACAAAATTTAGGCAGTTTCTGACATCACCTGATGTGAAGTAAATTTTTAAAGAATTGAGCCAGTCATCTTAGATTTTTGATGAACATCGAGATTAAATGTTGACAAAAGGTTAGGGAAGATACAGTTAGCTTAACTTGAGTGCTAAGGTCGTTAAACCACTTGAAAAACCGAACCGGCGAAAAAAGTAACCCCCTCATTATTTTCCTAAACAGGCTCAGGAATTAAAAGTTTGTTTTGAATTCCCCGTTATCAAGTTCATAATTAAATCAACCTCGAAAAAAATAAATATATAAATAAATTGACCAATAAACTTCAACGGGAAAGGTTGGACTTTCACCACGTTTGACAAATATATGAGTGGTAACTTTTATAATATACCCAGAGAGTTCGTATGTAAATAAAACTTTACTACGCTGGGTTTTGTTTGTTCGTGCGAAGTTATTTAAAACTTGGGCAGCTGTTTTATTGCGAGCGAATTTATCCCCCTCCTCGGTTGTAAAAACAGGAATGGATTAAAAAAAATATATACATATGTGGATTAAATAAACCTTGAGAATGTCAACAGAGTCTTTAATTAGAAAATTATTGTCACCGGTGAGGGATTTCGATACATATACATATCCGATTAAAATCAAAGATTCGGGTCTGTTAATTAGAGATAACGATGTAAATTAATGATAGGATTTGACACTCAATCAGTATTCCAGATAAATCTCGTGATCTTTCATTTTCCTTGTCAGCGTTGAAGTGTTAAATGTGATTTGTCACAAAATCAATACGCGAAATGGTAACGTGTCGAAATATTATTATTTTTTTTTCAATCATTCGGATTTGGGATTCAGTTATGATGTCTGTGAACGTGTGAATTCGATATTGAAAACAGGGAAAAGCGTGAGGAAATGTTTAGGGTGAATTTTAATGCTCGAAAATAAGTGGGCGAATCTTGGCAACGTTGCTTTTGTAAACAATATCCATTTTGATTTTCTAAACTCTCCTATTACCGCTTGTCAAAACCTGATAAGCAAACAAGTGCGTCAGTAGTCTTTTAATGTACAAACCATGTTCAGTTTTGATATTCAAAAAAAGTGATCGGGTTTTAGTTCTTACTTGACGTTTTCAGCTTTGTTCTCTCAATCAAAGTGAGCGAATCGCCGTTAGGTGAAAAAGTTGACACGTCCCTTCTTTTCTTTTGGCAGGATACGTACCTGAAAAAAAAAAGAAATTTTATATTTATTTCTCTTACCATATTTTTTAAATGTGTCAAATACTTCCTCTCAACTTTTTAATTGATTTAACAGCGATGAAATCCAATATCCAAAACCTGTTTAAATTTTCTAAATTTCAACCTCTTTTCATTTCGGATAAAAATTAAAAACTTTAACGTGTTTTTCCAAAAGATTGCTCCTTTGAATTTTCACGAAAAACCGCATTTAATTTTCTTTAAGAATGCGAGAATGTTCAACCTAATTAGCTTCTCTCATTATTACATTTTCATTCCTGAAAATGAAACATCAACACTGCGGATGAGAATTCCAGTGTCATATAAATCAACGTACAAATAATTCAAGAGATGGTGCAACAATTACTGTTTTACCGATTACGATTATTAAAAAAAATTTTAAGTCCGAATTCTTTCCCAGTTTGACATGATTTTTTTTCTATTCAAGAACTTAAAATTTCTGGTTCCCAGGAATTGTTCAGGGGCAATCCCAATGCTGAGACTTTGAAAGTTTCTTCTCATCCAGCATTGTAAATTCAACATTTCTTTCCATATTTTCTTTTACAAAAAATTAAAAATCTTGTTGAAAGAATTCAAGTATCTTTTACTCTAAACGTTACAGAAGCCGGAGGAAATTTGGAATTTCCTTAAGCCCGGAAAATAAATCCTTATAGGAATTGTTTTAGCTCAAAGCAAACTGAATAACGTCATTTATCATATTGCGTATGCATAAACCTTGTCAAAAAAAACAAAGATAACAACATGAAAAGGGAAAAGAAAAAATTTTTTTTTGAAACAAGAAAAAGCAAAAGAAACTTATCCCCCGGGAAAATTTCCCTTCTGTTCTGCCGAGGAAATCATGCCCTAGATTAGATTTAATATTTATAGAAGCAACAAATATCTGAACGTGATCTAAATTAACTGCTGTTCATTGTTCGATATCCCTTTTCGGGGAAGCCCGAAATTTCATTTGCATGTGACTTGAGAAGACCAAGAGAAAGAGTGTTGTGTGTGGACGACGTTGAAATATTTCCAACCCTTGCTTTTCTTTCTTTGAAAATTTTCGAGTTTTGCTTTTTGTTTAAAAATTTCTTTTTCAAAAGACTCCGTTTTTTATTATTTCCTTACAATTTAAAAGCGTGCAAGTTTAAAGGGTTGAGACTTGTTAAGTCAACAGAGATGAGAAACCCTCATCGTCGTCTTTTCTTCTCCTTAAAGTTTTTTTTAGATTTTATTTCCAACTGCATTTAGCGAAACTGTCTTGTCTGCGTTTCGGTTGTGAGATAAGTTTTTGAAATTGATTTTTTAGGGTCAGGAAAGGTGACTTGGAGATGTTGAGGAACTTTACTTAGCGCTTGAGGCAAAAATTGCTGAAAAAAAATTCTGTTAAAATTATTGCAATCTCTGGACCAGAGATACCTGCAAAGTCTATCAGATTTTCCTCTGCGTGTATAAAATTTCACACGATGAGTTCAATGACTTTTCATCCTACCTTTTTTTATCCTATCTCATTTTCTGACCCAAAGCGAGAATGTAAAGGTAGCTCGGTGACGTAACACAACCTCGAATTTCATTTTTCTTTCCGGGCGCATTGATACCATGGGAATCTCTTTGTATCAGCTCAAAAAAGTGGAAAAGGGTCGTGGAGGAAATGTTGGGAAGTAAACTCGACAGGAGAAAAAAAAATCCGAAAACAACCCGTCGACATATTTTTCCGCTGTTAAAACTTTTTTTTGAAAAATAACTTTAAAACGTGGTAAGTTGAAACGGTTCTAACCATTTCCAGTCTGGGCTTTACTAGAGATCAAAAAAGTCATGGCTTGTTTTTTCCCCTCCTCCCATTGTTTTACTTTTCTCATTTTTTTATTGCTTGTATTTGGATAAATATGCAAATGTCGGGAGAATTTTGTAACTTTTTTACAAGCTTCCGTTTCGGGGAGGGGGAGACTTCCAAACCTTTAATTTTTTTTATTAAAAATATTTTCCGCTTTAATCATCGTATTTTTTATACAAGGACAATATGCGCCTTGAAAAAATTGAGCGAAACAAGCGAGGAAAGAACAAAGTGAAATGATTTATCATAAATTTTCAGAAAGTTGCAAGTTTATACATCATTGGAATGAGCAATAATTCATCGAAGCTTTCAAAATCTCTTATGAGTTTTATACCGCTGAGAGGTTTCCCTTCTTGATAGGTGTAAGTTATCAGAGGGAAATTTGAGGGGTCCCAAAGGAAATTGTTGGGGAAAACTTGAGTACTTTCTTAATTTTTGTTAATTAACAATTATATAGTAGGCCTAAGATTTAAAATAGCAAAGGCAAAACGCTTTCAAAAATAGAAAGAGACTTCAAGGTGGCGTTGGGAGCTTTTTAGGGAGTGGACACTTCGATGAGTCGTCTGCTACTTAGGGGCACGCCATTTTGAAAGCTGGAAGCTGCCATGATCTTGAATTTGGTGGCCGCCATTTTTGAATTGAGAAATCTCGCCGGCAGCTTTCAGTTTTCAAAATGGGTTCTATGAAGAAATAGACTCATCGAAGTGTCGACTCTCCATAAGGCTTTCTAGGCAGAAGGATGACCTCGTTGTTCATGGCTACTCTAGCTGAGATCTTTGTTCAGGGCGACTGCACCGAAGGCTATAGTCCTGAAAAACTATTGATTGAGTGCCATTGACCCTGTTTGTTTGATCTATTACGAACGCACTCACCCTAAACATTTTCTATTCCGTAAACATAACTCATTTACATTCCTTTCAAATGAACCTGAAGGGAAATTGCCTTCCAACCCGAAGACAATTAAAACCCAGGCATAGAGAACTAATCAAACTGGCGATATATAAGAGCGGTTTAGTGGTTTACCTTTTCGGTAGTGTAGGTTTAGTTCTGTCGTCTCTTGTACCCTTGGGGTCTTTTGCCGCAACAGATATTTATTCACTTCGATGAACGTCAAAGGGGAAAATTGGAAGGACATGTGAAAAATCGACTAGCAACATTCATACTCCTTCTAGTCTATTTGTTTAATAACGAAAAAGCGATCCTTGTTGTTCAACCGCCATGTGAATCTTTGTCTTTTCAACTTGCCCTTTCCCCCTCGCTGTGTCCTCTCCCGTAAAAAGCTACATGATGAAACACAAAAAAACGTGACTCCATAAAATTTGTCTTTCGTGTAATGTTCGCAATTAAATAAGTCGACCGGTGACATTTACCCCGGAGTTTCTATTTTTAGTTTTAAAAAAATGTTTCATCGGGTTTCAAAGAGAAAAATTTCCCTTAAAATGATTCCTCTTGTTCAACCATTCGTATTATTTTTTTTTCTTTTGTTCCATTAAATAAGAATCGTGGAGAGAGAGAGAGAGAGAGAGAGAGAGAGAGGGATATAAAAAAAAGACAATCGGGGTCAGTCTGGAAATATCGGGAAGGAAATCGCCGTGATTTCGATAGAAAATTATTACCGTTTCTTCCTCCCGGATAAAATTCCAATTTATATTTTAAAATCAATTTTTCCGTTAGGAGGAATAACATCATCGTTGTTTTAATTAATCAACGGAGGTGGACGCGGAGAATGATCGGTAGGTGCGAGATTGAAATTTATTTTAATTTTGACGATGACCTACTTCAAAAGGCGGCTTTTATTTGATCATCATGGCACTCTGTTGTGTCTATTGTGCAACGAAACGTATAACCGTCGAAAATATATATATCTCGTTTTCCGTTCCAGTTCTTTTATGATGACTTTATGTTTGAAAATACAAAAGTGAAAATTGGAATGCGGGGTTCATTCAAAAAAAGATATATAGAACGATTGACTGTATGACGCTTTTTTTTCATGTTTATGAATGGAGGGAATTCCCCATAGGAAAAATACCTTTGCTACATATCTTCAATATTCGGAATTAATTTTTTTATATGATTCATGCATTTTTTTGAAACATTGATGAAAATTATCGATCTGCTGTGTAAAAGAACGAAAAATAAGATTTCTTGGTGGTTGAGGTAACGTTCGATTGAGTCGATCGACGCTTACTTCAAAACTAACGTAGTTATGCTAAACGCTAGAGAAGAAAAATGCTCGAAAATGAAAGAAAACGAGAAGTAGCAAAGATAAAATCAAAGAAAACAAAAACGAGGAAAAGGAATGTGAAGGAAAACGTGTGCAGAGAAGATGAAATTAGAAAACAATGAATATTTGGGGGGAAAAAAGGAGGAAAAAAATTAAATTCATAATATTCAAAATGAAGAAAACCAAAAATCAAAACGAAGAACATCAAAAATCAAAATGAAGAAAACCAAAAATCAAAATGAAGAAAACCAAAAATCAAAATGAAGAAAACCAAAAATCAAAATAAAGAAAACCAAAAATCAAGAAAATCAAATTTAATTTTAATTAAAATTTAAAAAAATAATTAGGTATTGTTTGTTTATTGGAGAAAGGCTGCATTTTTTTAAAATCATAAAATACTTGTCTGAGGAATGGCAACGAGACTCAATTAAATCCGAGTTTTCTTCTTCCAGTCTTGAAATACATTAATTAAAATCTCAGTTAACTGTCTTCAAAAATTTCTAAATAGAGGCATCACTGGAACGGATGACTTCACCTTAACATTTTGCCAACTCAGTCGATTAACTGTCAGACCGTTTAACCATTTAATCAGAGGTCAGTTTACAAGTTGAGGTTAAAGTTTGTGTAAAGTTTTCCCAAGCATATCCCCCCTCCCCTAAAGCTAGCGGTGTCTCCCCTTTATCACGAAGACGGGGGCTAATTTTCAAAACTAAACCAAAATGGACAAAGTGTCCGCATCAGAAACATGTGTCAAAAGTTCAAACCGTCTTTTCATTGTCTTCCAGAAAGTTTTCTTTAAGGAACCCCGGATGGGAGCAGCGCTGTGAAAACGCAAAGCAAAAGAAGTCATAAACCATGAAAGCTACTTTATTTCCTTTTGTTAGAGAATGTGACGTTACGCTTATGTTTCTTTACTACTCGTTAAGAAGAAAAAGAAAAAAGAAAAGCTTTTATCAGCGCTGCATAAAGAATTATAACAAACTGAGAAAAGTCAGCTTTTTTGGGTGATCCCATTGCTTTTAAAAATGCGTTACACTTCCTTTTTTTTTGACATAGAGAGAAGTGTTTTTGATCCTTTATGTAGATAACCAAACTTAATGCACATGTTTCTTTCATTTTAAGCAGTGGCGGATTTGTATCGGCGCCAAGAACTTAGTCTTAGAGCGTTTCGTCGACTTTTCTCAGTTTTCTCTTGAAGACTTTTTCCGTTTTTTTTTTTTTTTTTTGGAAATACATAAACATACATTTCTCTCACGAATAATAAGCTTCTTCTTCAAAAATCTTTATCGCTCTCATGCTTGGTTAAATAAAATCATCCAAAAGCGCAAAATTATTCAACTAAAATTCCATTGACAACATCGTTTGAGGTTCTCAACCTTCTCTGAAAACGATATCAAACAAATATTTTTAAAAAAAATAATAAAATTATTTAATTTTGTTTTTAATATTCGCGGTTTCCTTTCCACTTACAGTCTGCAAATAAACTTTCACCCTAACTTCATTCAAAATAACATAAATTTCATTAATTAAATCCTTGTTAAAAGCTCTCAGATTTTAAACAACTCAACCAACAATAAAAATCGCAAGAAAATTTTAAATGTCATTCACAAAAAAATTTTAAAAAAATCATGATGGAAATTGAGCTCTTCGAGGCGACATAACACCGCCTCCATTCCCTTTTTTTCCTTTATTTTCTTATGGATGAACATCATCCTCGGCAATACTTGTCGCCTCCGTCAAGTGTGAAATGTAATTTCACAGTATTGTAGGTTAATACGGGTATGGAGTTTCGATTAATATTCCCATTTGCGGATGAAATCTGGGAATCTTCCCGGAATATTATATACAGACTTCTAAACGATTTGATTCGTTTATTAAATACCGGCATATGTATTTTTATTTAAATTTAGCTAAAAGAAGCGTAAAGGGTTGAATGAGATGTATTTACATTAAAGGAACTTTAAAGATAAATTGTAAAATGAGATTAAATTTTAAGGCTAAAGATTTAATCCGCACATCTCTTTCTACCATTTTCATATAAATTCTCTTCCATTTATGTTTCTATATTAAATACGTCACTTTCATGCAGATGCTCTTAAGTAAAATGTTATCTTTATGTTGTAGTTGAAACTAAATCGTTTGAAATATTTATTAATTAACTAGTAAGAGTAATATTCAAGTTGTACGAATTATAGAGAATGTTAAGACAGATCATTTTATTGTCTCTATTTAGGAGCGATCTATGACTTTATTTTGGTCCCTCACAAATAGGATTTTTTAAAATTGATTAGCTATTTTACTTAGTTTGTTTTTCTCGTTCGGCTGGCGATTTTCCATCCAGCTCAATTTAGACGTGCACCAAGCGAACAGCCCTGACCGCATTCATTGAGACATTATCAAGGGTGGTATGCCAACCAGCATTTTGCCGATTGGCTGCAGCTAAATCCGTTGCCCAGTTAAACGACTTTAATAGCATCATCAAAAAAAAACCTTTCATATCTTGCTCTTTTCTATTTTTCACAAAATAGATTTATTAATTTTCAAATATGAAGCTGGATAAGCAATTTTGTTGCATATTAAAATTTTGACGTGAAGCCACTTTTGTTCTTATATTTTTCCTAAATATCATTGAAAACCGCCGTCCTGTCCCAACTTCAAATTTATTTACTCTAAAACTTTCCTTTATTAATTTCCCTTTCAACGCATTACGAAAACGCGCCCGTTATAGCCAGGAATATTTTAAAGCTATGATAAACAAAAAAGGAGGATCGATGAAAAATTGCCTCGAGTTGTAATAATTTACTCGGTTTTTATCAATTTTTTTTCCTTCCACGCAGCTTCAGACTCTTTAAAATTTTCTTAAAAGACAAATCTTTATGGTATACGTTTCCCATTAAATTGCCCTTTTAAAAAAAGAAAATATAAATAATTCGTTATTTCCCTGAGGTTATACAAACAAAGAAAAAATGAATGGTCTCAAATGTATCGTAAAGTAAACTCCCACATTTATTTATTTATTCACTTCCTTTTTCCTATTTTCCGACGGTAGTTTTTTCCTATTTTTATTAATAAGCAAGTGCTTCTAAATATTCAATATGGTAAAATTATTTTTTCACTTTCATTTATTCCCCATTTCAAATTACTCTAAATCCATAGCCTCAGTATTTTATTGCAATACATTTTTTTTTTTTGCGAAAAGTTGTGACCTAACATTATTTTTCTTTCGAATTTGTCACTTACCACATTAATGCACACATGTTCCCTATTGCGCACTTGATAAATTGCTTAAAATTTATTATCCGAAATCAAGTGGAAAAGTTTTGACGTTAACGATTCCTCTACCAGCAATTTTCTTTTTTTTATATTTTTTCACATAACTAATAAAAAAAAAAGAAAAATAAACAAAAGAATACAATTTTAGATACCGTACGACAGAGCCCCCAAGGGTCTGATTTTTTTCTCTCTCCTGCATGAGGTCTTCTCTAGATGGCCTTCAGTTTCATTTCCGTTTTTATTTTTCTTCATTCTTTTTTTACAACAAAAAAAAAATACCTGCCATTATTATTTTCGTACTTATGTCTGGCAAAAGAAAAGAAATAAAACCCGATACGATTTAACTAAAACACTACAGAAGAAAATTTCCTCTTTTTGAATTTCCCTCCCAGGATCGAATTTAACTCAAATAACCTTAATAAGAATCGCTTCTCTTTTCCGAAGAAGAAAAATATTCACGCGAGATGAAAAGCTTTTTTTTTTTTTCAAAAAAAAATAATGATTAGGATCCTTTGGGAAATACGATAGAGGTAGATATTTTGTCAGAGAATACTTTCATTACATAAATGATAGATTTTATTTCCGATTATTTAAAATTTTATTTCTTTTCGATTTTTTTTTCTTTATTCGCCCCGTTTTAAGGCGACAGCGTAAAATTCCTTTGGTCCTGGAGATGTGGATATATTTCTTCGTCGCGCTGGCAGTGTATCAAGTTTTTGTTTTTCTAGCTTTTAGAAAAAAAAATCCCTTCACGGTGATAAGAACGTTTTGACATTTTTCCTTACAATCTCTACTCACTTTCTCGGTCGTTTTTTTTGGTGGATGTGTTTTTCTTTTTTTCGTTTTACTTTCTAGAAGAATTGAAAATGTTAATAATATTTTTTTAATTTGTTTTAGATTTCGAGATGAGGAGGAATTGGAGTGGCGAGGGAAAAAGTTCCAGATATAGAGAACTATTGATGGCAAGTTTGATGGGAAAAACATCAGGTATGAAAAAGTAAGTCTATTTAGAATTTTTAATCTCCTTTAAATAGTCTAATGAAACTATGGAAAGCTTGAGCCAAGCTTTGATGCTAAAGCATAGATAATGGACGCTAAAGTAAAGATAGTGGACGCTGAAGCAAAGAAATGGACGCTAAAGCAAAAATAATGGACGCTTAAGCAAAGATAGTGGACGTTTAAGCAAAGATGGTGGACGCTCAAGCAAAGAATGTAGAGCCCCATACAATTGCCCTTTTAGCGGAAAATTCTCCACCCAAGTTTCCCACTTTTGCACTATTGAAATTTGAAGACAAATAATTTAATTGGTGTTCGTGCTTGCTACCCCGAATGCCTGTAAAATTTTTCCTTGCTTGATTCCCCCATTAGCACTAGAAAACACTCATTAAAAGCATTTTTTGCGCAAAGTATCTCTCTATTAGCAAGAAGACGATAGATTGCTTGGAAGTTTGTCAAAAAGAAAAAATTGTCCTCATGAGAAAATAAAGAAAAAGAGTTTCGACTTTTCAACTCTAAACTTTGCAAAAAAAAAAAAAAATAACTTTTTATCCGAAAAGTTTAAAATTAGGTTGTATACACAAAACGAAACATCCAATTTTCTGCTACAAAAAGCTCGTAAAAAACTACCTTAATCCCTTTTTTCTCTTTTTTGTATTAAAAAATAGGTTTTTAAAAGCGTTGCCAATCTTTAAAAAAAAGTAACACCGGATATTTGAAGGAAATTGGATTTCCCATTTTAAAAAAATAAGCGGCACTTATAGCTAAACAATAACCGGACGTCTCACTCAACATCCAAACCGTTGAAAGCTACGCAAATTTAGCTAGACTTGAAATTCAATATATTTTTCAAATGGAAATTTGATGCTAAAAGCAAAACCATGCATTCATCCAAGTTCATAAATTTCAATGTTAATTTTATTCAACGTGAAAAGTCGGTTAAAAGATCATGCACAGACGGTTCACTCACGCAAACAGACGCGTACACGTACACCGAAAATCCTAATCACATACACATTTCATCCGTACATCTAGCCGTAAATCAGGTAAGGCAAATAATGAGTCATTCAGTCTGGCTTTTCCGCCGTGTTTAACAAAATAAATGAATCGGCGATGTTGCTGCCTAGAGATAGAACGGCATAATTATTTAGGAGTCGGTTTTATTTGCGATATCGTTTAATTCCCCCTCAGTCATTTTTTTAATGCGAAAAAATTCGATGTTTTGCACAAAGGATGCCAAGAACACCCTGATAAAATGTTTTATTGTTGAAATGTTAAAAGGAGAAAATTCAAGCCTGACTTTAATGTAAATGGGAATAAATTCTACTGTTAGACTAATTACATCACTCGCATTCTTTTTGTCCTAAATTTAATTTTGATCTTACTAAGTTGAATATTTACTTTATAAAAAATGAAGAGGGAAAAAGAAATTTTTAAATGGAAAGAATTCACAGGGTTAGTTAAAATAATTTTTTACCAATAGAAAATTGATTTTTTAAGGCCAAGTTTTCATTCGTGTCTGATGCGATCAATCAGAATGCTACATTTCCAAGGTCGTGATTACTGACGTCTCATTGGTGCGTTTTCAAGGTCAGCCACGCCCATTCTTTTAAGTAGAAATGAATGAAGGGTGGAACTAATTTTTTTCTGAACCAATAGGAGACTGATTTTTCAATGCTACTTTTTCATTCGCGCCTTATGTGACCAATCAGAATGCTACATTTCCAAGGTCGTGATTATTGACGTCTCATTGGTGCGTTTTCAAGGTCAGCCACACCCATTCGTTTAGATAGAAATGAATGAAGAGGGGTGGAGCTAATTTTTTTCCACCAATAGGAGACTGATTTTTCAATGCTGCTTTTCATTCGCGCCTTATGTGACAAATAAGAACGCTTCATTTCAAGGTCAGACCCGTTGATTCGTTAAAATAGAAATTAAGAGGGTTAGAGTTTAAAAATTTTTTACCAATAAGAAATTAATTTTTCAAGGTTGCTTTCTCGCTCGCCTCTGACGCAACCAATGAGAACGCTTCATTTTCAAGGTCATCCTTCTTACAATCTCATTGGTGCGTTTTCAAGGACAGTCCCGCCTCATCGCCCATACAAAGGAATTCAAAACGATTAGAGCTACAAAATTTTTAACCCTACTAAATTTTTTTAAGGTTGTTTTATTTTTACCAATTAAAATGCTTTATTGTCAAGGTCATCACCTCCCTATTTGTTGAATTACAAACGACATTTGCACGTTAATATATTCAGTCCCGACAAGAAATAGTTGGTCATATTAATCCTAATAAATCCTCTTTGGGTTATCTAAAACCCTTTTAATGCATCAGCCATTGAATTTCTGTGACCTTTATCAAAATTGATTCATAAATTTCCTTAATTCATCGATTATGCTGATCTCACTGTTGAATATTATAGCCATTATATTATAACTTTTTTCTTTTAAGGATTTTTTTTTCTTTAAAACCCGTCAGTTTGCCTGAATTTATATTCAAGATTCGAAACTCAATTTTTCAATCTCTTAAATTTCACGGGTAACTGATATCCTTATCTCGGGATCTCTTTTTTGATTAATCGTCAATTATATCATGTAGAAAACCTTAAGCAAATGAAATTAGACACCTGAAGCTTTAAACAATATAATTAATGAGATTTTTTTTGCCATGCGACTTTTTAACGTTAAATTTTTTTCTTTCATGAGGGTTCATCATTTTTTTTTTTTTTTTTTTTAAATTTTAACGTGGAGATTGAATGGGATTCCTTTTAATAAAAAGGGTTGATTGGTTATTCATTATGGAAAGTGAAGGATGGTGAACGTTGGCCCTTTTCATGTTTTATTTTAAGAAAAGTTCAAACGTTTTTTATTTTAGAAAAATAAATTAACCGCGAGTTTTTTTGATCGATTATTCTTAAAAATGATAAGTAGTGCAGAATTTATTTGCTTCCTGGTAATTTTGAATACGAGGCCTCATTAAAATATGGCGCGATTTATAATTACGAATAGTTTTTACTCAGAGATTTGTAACTAGAAGTTAATTTTGGTGAGTGCTTTCGTAATGATTACATAGAAGAATGTGATATCTTATTGCAGAAACATGCATTTTGTTATAAGGAAAATTTTTTTGTCGACTATAGTTTTCAATAATGAAAATTCCAAAATGACAGTGATGTTTTTAATTTATTACTTAAAATTTTGTTTCTTGCTGCGATGTTTTTTTTAAGTGTTTGGCAAAAATCTTTTTTGGTCGAGTAATAATTTGACTGCAAATTGTGATTTTACTAAAATCAGAGCAGACATGTTAAATTCAGTAGCAATGAAAAATTAACAAACAAAAAGCACAAATCTTGTGAAAACAAATCTAATAAAACAAACTCCGGAAAAAATTTGAGTTTATCATTGAAGTCATTTAAACTTTTAGAAAGATTTATATAGAAATTAAAGTACCGAAGAAGAATATAGTATATCTCTTCAATTACAAAACTTTCAGTTTGTAGACGATATTATCCTCTTAATGTCAACTTTAATAGTTTGCTACTTTTTACAATGGACAAGTATACAATTTTTATGCATTAATTATTTTTACTAAGTGCAATTCGTGTCAGTCATGATTACAATATTTTAAGAAAAAGATCCGGAAAGTCTGTATTATTTCATTCTTTTCCTTAGTTTACTTATAACTTTTTTAAGAAAAAGTTTTTACTTGTAATTAAGCTTTTTTAAAAATGCTAATTTGATTTTTTTTTAACTTTTTCTATCTTGAAACGTTTAGCATGAAGATGTGAAAACTAATAATAAAAAATTTTTCAAGGCAAAATTATTTCATCGGAAGGAAAAATCAAGTTTTCTCGAATATTATTATCCCGATAATTACCCGCTAATTATGCCGGTTAAGAGGAAGGGAATTAATTCCAGCTGATTGAAAATATTTCCACTTGAACGCTATCGGTAAAGACATTTAAAAAGCACAATATAAACCATACCCGTGCTAAAGAATTATCTTCTTTACAAAATCCATCCGTAAAGTAACAAATTAAAACACCGATCACCACAAACTTTCAACTTATTTAAAATTACCGCCATTGATAAGGAAATCGAGACAAATAAAAACGGTTACGAATATGCGTTCGAAAAGTTGAACCGATAAGATGTGACTGGACGGAGGGAAAGCGCCCTTCAGCGTCGCTAAGCTACAGCCCAGGCGCGGAAAACCCGTTCTATCTAAAACGTGGTTTTAAAGCAAATTTTTTTTTTGTTTTTATCACCGACGACGCGCTGCATCCAGTTGTGTATTTCGAACTCGAATATCGAATTATCGTATTTCCGCTATAAGTAGAACGTACCCGCCCTCCGTTCCCCCCTGAACGTTTTACTTAACCTTTTTTCGATTCGATTAGGAAAAGTGGATTTAAGTTTCGGCAGGCTTTCTCCGAATGAATGGGGGGTGTCTCGAAAACCGATCGGGTAAAGGAGCCCTAGAGGTAATTTTGTATATTATTGGTAAATATTTACGGTTTGTACATGATATAATTATCCCGCCGGTTTAAGTTGCTCATTTGAAATGAGTTCGCTGAATGAAATTGTTTGTTGAAAGACAAAAACCTCAAAAGAGCCCATTACGTCTTGGAGGGACCGCTTAAGAGCTTAGTTTTGAACCATAGAGAATTCGAAGGGCTGATTCTAAGCCACTAAAGGCGATTTCGACTCTTACAGTTTACTAAAGAGTCCAGTTTTGCACTATTGACCATAAAAGAGTCAAATGTTGCCCACAAAAGCCACTTTAGAGTCTCATTAGGGCAGTGTAGACCACTGAAGAGCCAAATTTGGCATTAAGAAGCCATAAAAAGCCAATACTAGCCCGCAGTGACCAATGAAGAGGCGATTTTCATCCACAGAAACTCTCAAGAGCCAAAACTGGCCCGCAGAGGCCACTGAAGAGTTTATGTTGGCCACAGAGACTCATGAAGAGCTAATGTTGATCAGCAGAGATTCCTGGAGAGTTAAATTTGAGTCGTTAAGGCCTCAGAAGCAACATTCGTAACTGTTGGCAAATTTCAAAAACCAATTTTGGGCTTATAAGGCCACAAACAAACTGAATTTGGCTTATTTAGGCTACAAACTAACTGAAGTTGGCTTATGTATGCCAAAAACGAACTGAACTTGGCTTATTTAGGCCGCAAACTAACTGAATTTGGCGTATTTAGGCTGCAGGCTGACTGAGTTGAGCTTATTTGGACCACAAACGAACTGAACTTGGCTTATATAAGCCAGAAACGAACTGAATTCGGGTTATATATGCCAAAAAGAGCTAGTTTTAGCCCACAGAGGGCGGTCAAGAATTTCTTAAGACCTCTGAAAATTAATGAAAAAATCTTCGAAGCCCATAAATGGCGAATTTTCGACCTGTAGAGGCCACAGAAAAGCCAATTCTGACCTCCAGAGACCCCAAACAACTCATTTTGACCGGTAGAAAGCTAATTTTACTTACAGAGGTCACTGAAAATCAAACAAATTTTTTATGCCTGCGAGTGGCTAAAATGCCTTAATAATATTTCTATTGCAATTTTAGCGATCTTATAAATTCAAAAACTACTCCTCAATATATAAAGAAGCGTTTTGATAAAGGAAAGCAAATTAACTTAACATGAATAAAAAGGTCCTTTTAAAGGAAAGTGTGATGACATCCGTTAGAATGATGATATTACATTTGGAGAACACGTTTTGAAAAATCGCAGGCAATCAAAGATTTTTCTTTTTCCCTGGAAATTTTCCCCGTTTGGGGTGTTTAGATATGTATCACGTGCTTGGATTTTATCTATTAAACCTTTTTCATCTCATTGAGTTTGAATTAACTGACTTAATGATATAATTTCCGTGTTTTTGGTAATTGGGCTTACGATCTAGAGATAGATATATGTAACTACATTTAATTTAATCGAACGTACTTTCCGAAAGTTGAAAATGTTTAAATTTTGAAAGTTAGTCTAGGAACTTGTCGAATTTAATAGGGTGAAAGGTAATTATCGTCTCAAGGTCGTTTCTTTAGCTGTAAGGTTGGAGCTTGACTGAACATTATGATAGTTGTGCAGTCGAATTGTAATAAGTTTGGTTGTTTTGTTGCAGAGAGAAGAGAATTATTGAAATATCCAAAGTTGGGCTTGGTGAAGTTCGAGTGTTTCGAGGACAATGGATTGTTGTAGAAAGCTTCTCGGCTCATCAGGATAAGCAGATGGATGTCAGGAAAATAAAGGCAATACAGAATACTGATTCAGGTAAGTGTGCAATTTTTGTCATTCTTTAAGTTCAAGCTTTACTTTCTTTCCCACCCAATATTCAATCACTGTTCAGTATTGTTCGAAGTCAGTGCGACTCAAACGTTTTGGGCACAAGTTGTCTTTGATATGAAATCTGACCGGCTGCGCCCAAGAGAGGTTGTTGGTCTTTGAAAATAAGGTGTTGTTAATTTTGGGGCTAAAGAGAAATCTTGTGATGGGGTTTTTGAGAATGAGCTCGAATGAAGAGATCCGCAGGTTTACGGTACAGCCGCTGATCACTAATATGATCAAAACACGTCGGCTTCAGTTGTCGGGACATGTAACGCCTTGATGGACGCCTTACAAGTCCAAGACCTTAAAGTAGGCTGCTGCTTCGTTGGTAGGACAACGTATCGAAGGATGCGGGTCGATTAGGAGTCCCTGACTGGTGGGCCAGGATAGGGCCGTCTGGATGGGAGTCTGCGATGCGAGCGATGGAGCTTCAGGCTCTTTAAAGTCATAGATAGATTTTTGTATTTGTCACAAACAAAATTTTAGGACCAGAAAAATCTAACCCTTTTTCCTCAACCAAGTCTTTGGAAAAATCAACAATCTCAAACAAAAATCTTTTTATTTGAGTGAAAACAATCCTCACACTAAAAAGTCATCATTACTTTTCACTTGATCCTTCTCCCTTCGTTTATTTTTAAAGTGTCAATCTTACTCTTCTTATATCTTTCCCTTTTTTTTTCCTTATTCGGAAAGCGACAAGATATATAAAAGATCCATCGATCCTTAACAAGTCGCCACAAGCTTTCACAAGTCAACCCTAACCAATCCCCGGAGACCCATAAAGAGCTTTCCTGTCTCATGTTCCTTTCATCGCCAACGAACCACAGCCTTAAAGCGTGTCAGTCCTGGCGGTCTTACCGTTCGAACATCGAATCGGTTTTACCATACCTTGCATGCCATTAAAATTTTATTACCAAATCTTTTTTATCCAATCTTCAATTTATCAAATCATCTTCCAACGCGTTACAATCTTTTTTTACCAACCTACATCCCACCGATTTATACTCCTCTTTTTTTTAAATGCCCTAATTGCAAAATTTAATTATCTTTAATAAAATAATTTTAAAGTCAATAAAAAATTTTTTATGGTTGCTAATTTCATTTATAGACTTGATCGGGAAGATTTAATACTGAAAATATACCGAAATTATATGTGAATCGTTATTTTGCTTAATTAGAATCTCTCGGGGGGATTGATTTTTAAGGTAACTCGTAAAAATTTTTAACGTGCTGAAGAAAAAAAAATCAGTTAAAATAAGCAAACGAGTTTTTTTTGAAAATAGAATTTTTTTTCATTTTCTTTCATTTTTTTTTTTTTTTTTTTTTTTCATATTGCGTTTTCATTTTAAATTATATGTCTCCGGGTATTTTACATAATTGTACCTCTTCTTTTTCTTTAAATGGATTTCGAATCAGGAAAAAATAAGCAAACTGAATAGGAAGAGAATATTTCTCGGTCATGATCGTTGAAATGTTGGGAGAGTGTTTTTCTTTTGGGAAAAATTTTCTTTAATAATGAAGCAAAAATGGGTTAGGGAAATTTATTTATTGTTTATGTTTCATAATATGAAGCAGACATGCTGTAAAAGGATTATAAAAACCCCGTTTGTTTTTTACTTATATTACCCATTGACGAGGTTTCGGGGTTTTGTTGCAGTTATGCTGCAGCATGAATTTTTTTATATATCTTCTTTTAGTTTCGAGACTAGTTTTTAAGAAAATTGTAAGTCAAGCTGGTTTCTTTGAATTTTTTTTCAAGACCAGGGACCATTCTCGTGTTTTTCAAATTCTTTTAAGAGCAGGGACCAATTTTTTTTGGCGAAAGAGGCCATTAGAAAATCATGATGCTCCTAATTTTTCAGAAATTCTTCCTGAAGTTTTTGCTCAATCTCGTTCCTTTCATATTTTTCCCCATAAGCATATTTGTTAATATTTCCTCGTTCATTCTCACCCTTTTCTTAGAAAACTCAAAAAATGAAAGCTTCATCCTGTTCAATCCTGAAGAACTCATCAAAAAAGCTCTTACCATGCGTTTTCAATATCCTGAAGTCCTTCAAACCTTTTAAATTTTTTCTTTCAAATTAAAATAAATCTGCCCGCGACCTTTTCCCCCATTCTCAGAAATAAAATTTTCAATCGATTTTTAAAATTGTTCGAGGAAAAAATCAGATTTAAAATCAATCTGAGCTAATCGACATGAAAGCGTTTCCTACTTTATCGAAAAGAAATGAAGAAAAGCAAGCGATTTAAGGTCGTAATAACCTCCCAGTATCGAATACACCACGTATTACATTTAAGTTTGCTTTGATTACTCGCCTCTGACTTGTTTAAACAACGGTCGGTTTTCTTAAGTCCATAAGTCCCCACTTCAAAAAGCTTCGCCTTCGTTTCTATTTCAAGAAACTTTTCCAATATTATGCGAAGGGTTTCTTTGTGAATTGTCTATAGGAAATTTTATTGTGGTAACTCAGGCCCGGAGTGGCTCTTTCGGAGAATGCGGGTAAAAATACCAGCAGCTGCGCTCTAAGGTGACTACAGAATTCCTGAAGAGGTGTTTTTATTTATTTTGAAAAAATTGGCTCACACTTTAAGAAGACGAGGTGAACTATTGAATAATCTATAAGTGCCCTGTCTTCTTAGAATGCGGATAAAAATTTTTTATTTGAAAACGAAATTTTAGGAAGTTGTTTTTTCTTCTGTAAAAAGACGCCGCTTTTTCGGAAAAAAAATTTCAGAAAAATTCACGAAAATGGGCAAAAAATTATTTTTGCTTAATTAAAAATTTTAATCCTATTTTTCAAAACTGCAGGAGCAAGAGAACGCTTTTATTCAAGGGGCGCACTGAGATTTTTCCCGGTTGCTTAATGGGCCAATCCGTGTCTGGCATAACTTGATAGTCATATTTTGTCATTTTAATAAACTATGTCAAGGGAATAAAGCGGCCTGCTGACTATAAGGTAATAATATGAAATATAAACATAAACAATAATGCTGAATAAAAAGGCTGGTTTAGTCCCAATCAAGGAGCATTCGGGATTAACTTGGTAAGATGGATGTTCACCTGTATTTGACCAATCTCGACTAAATAAAGCTTAAAATAAAATACATTACGCCTCCTCTTTTATAATATATCAAACTAAGCAGTAATTAGTTTTTTTATCAACTAATCGGAAAATTTTTGAAGAGTCCCAACCATTTTTTTTTTAGGATTGCTCTTCCGTTCCTAAGTCTGTGGCAACTCTCTTCCAACTAATAAAAAAATATCTTCAGTTTTTTCTCCGGAACTATTTTAAAAGGACAGCTGTATGTGAAAAAAATGAGAAAAATGAAACATATACGATAGTTTCCGTCAAAAAAAAAGGATCCAGACAATGGAAAAGAAACAGAAAGAAGGAAATGAAAAAAAGAGATGAAAAAAAACCTTCTGAGAAGAACTTGTAAAAAATGATGGAATGTCTCTTCTATGATTGGCATTTTTAGCAATAGGTCATTCGACATCTAGTGCGCTTTATTTACTTCCCAGATTAATCAATAATGACGTATTTAGGTGATCGTTCATGTCTTTTCCAAAGTCCATTCTCTTTTGTATACCTGCCCTCGGGTCTCGAGAAGTATCTTTTTTATAGACTGGACAAAGGCAAATGATAAAACGGTTGAATTGTTGCATGTTTTCGATACCGATAAAAGGATTTGAACAAAAGCACTTATGGGGCATTTTCCTTTTTGCGGTTTTAACCTGACCTATACAACCTATACAACTCTCCCCTTTTCGGTCTAGATAATCATCATGATATCTCTTTTAAATGTAACCGCGAAAGAGACTTTTACTCTCGTTTCCTTTTTTCCCTAAAAGTTAGCCATGAAAAGATTTAAATAATAAAGAAGGAAAAGGACAAGTTCATTTTCCAAACTTTTTCTTTTTTGTAAACTTTTCGGTAAACTTTCCCCCTTCTCAGTTAAATCATCATTCAGAGTTGACCGAAAAAAGGGAAAAAGTTTGAACTTAAGTTTTCATTAGCAGTTTATTTTTTCCTTCCTTTTTTTCCTTTTCTTATATTCGTATCTCTATTTTGACTATTTCTTTTTTTTAAGGTAAAGTTTTTTTTTTTTTTTCATTCACCGATTCGACACTTTTTCGATTAAGAGGGTTTTCCTTTAAGCGTTTTGTGTATAACTACGCATCACTTTACCCGGATTTGAGGCTTTCCAAAGTTCCTTCTTCACTTAACCTCCCTTGATCTCTCTTTATCTGCGTTCATCCTGGTTGATTTCGCTGAATATCACGTTCTCCTTCGCTTTACCTTGTCTATTAATCTTGCTTTATCTTGGTAGGGGCTTCTTAATCCTGCAGTGTCTCTTGCCTTGATTTGCCAACCCTTGGGACGTTAATAATGTATCTATGGCTTCTTGATTTAATGGATGGTTACACTTTTCGGATATTTTTATTTAGGATCGTCTTAGTAGTTTAGAATTTTGTAGAATTCAGTTGGTAGCAGTCAAATTTCGAGTAGAAAGTTTATTTTTGAGGTGGAGATAAAATTTAAGAGAAATGAGGCAAAAAAACGAACAAAGAGCTTTGAGAAGGAGATCTGGTTTGAGCAGCCATGACGATTTTATGTTAAAAACAGAATCAGATCAAACTTGGCCAATTATTATTTTTCGATTAATTCTTTAAAAGTTTCTATTTTGATAAAAAAATTATCAAAAATCAAAATGAAAAAAAATTTTTAAAAATGTATTTTAAAAAAAATTTTAATTTTTTTTCTTTACAAAAACTTTTAGCCTTCAGCAAAAATTTTTTGGACTGCAAAATTTTTGAAAAAATTTGTTTTAAATGAGAAATTTTGAGAAGAATTTTTGAAAAAATTTTCTTTTGCAATATTACTTTAATTTTTTCTATATCCCAGAACGATTTTTCTAAATTTTTCCATTCTTTTATCTGTGCCAATTTAAATTGTCCGACATATTCTGACCTTGAAATCCTCACCCAAAGCGACTGGTTTTTTCTTCTTTTCCCTTAAACTTATCTACGACATCTTTTTCTCCGATCAACAATGAAAGAAATAACATTGCGCTCGGATTTATATTAAAGGAGCAGTCCGCGTTCGCGAACCATTACCGGCTAACATTCGGAAAAAATTAAGAAAAAAATATTATTTAGAATAGTCGTTGTCCCATTTTAATCTGATAAGGCTATCACGAAAAACAAGGCTCCCGAGAATTCCTTGTGACGTCACAAGTCGTACGCGAGTCTGAGCTCTTATATCGCTGCATTGCATTTTCATTGATTCTACTTATTTTAGCTGCTCATTTTTTTCCTTCCGGGCTTTAATGTTTTAAATTTTTATTTCCATTTCTTTATAAAAGCTTTTTAGTAGACATGAGTTCTTTCGATCCTTATCAATTTCAGCCTTCTGCAAAAAAAGTAAGCGCGGGAAAAGCGAAGACGAATATGAAAATCGCGACTTTATGGGTAGGCTAGAAAATATTCAGTAATGTTCCTGCGGTAATTTTCAATTAATGCCTTTTGATTTAGAGTGCGCATGTTGTGGAGAAAGTGCCCTTATAAAAAAATTGATGAACGAAATTGAGTGTATTACAAACCATGAAAGTTTCGATTCTGTTATTTCAAATTTGAATTCTCTGAATACTGCCCGGCAGTTCATACCGCGAATGCTAAAGTCAAAAAAAGGTTGAAGAAAACTAACAAATCAATGTGGCGACATGTTGCTTATACCCAATTTATTTATTTATTGGATTAATTCTTGGGAAACTTTGGGGAGAAACATTAGAAAAGTCATATTATCATGCGTTCTAAAAATCAAAATCAGGAAAAAATATCCGGATGAAAATAACCAATAGGTATTCTGAATTGAAACCTTATGATGATGGAAATTTCAGCTTTCTAAGTTTCAAAATTTTATTGTGAAAGATTAATTTTTTACAATAATTAATCCCGTTGTCCCGGATTTTTTCCGTTTTCCCGGATTTCGGGATTTTGGATTTCAAAAGTAGGCACAGCAATAAAAAGGCATTTTAACGACAAGTCACCTTTAAATAAAAAAAAAAGGCGAATTAATGGAAGTTCCGCGCACGCAAAATTATTATTGAACCGTTTCACTATAATATCTAATTCTCAAACAAAGTAAGGTTTTAAAACTTTTTTAAATCGAAATTAAAAACACACTTTTATTAGGATCAAGAAAAAACATCCAGTAAATTACAAAAACCCCCCAAAAAAATAGGGCGCATAGCGATTTTACCGAAGAAAAACCATGTGTTAATACAGCTTTGAATGGTCAGCGGCTAGACGAGTACGACTTGTGACGTA
Organism: Liposcelis brunnea; assembly: GCA_023512825.1. Classification (NCBI taxonomy): domain Eukaryota; kingdom Metazoa; phylum Arthropoda; class Insecta; order Psocodea; family Liposcelididae; genus Liposcelis; species Liposcelis brunnea. The sequence continues at coordinate 5,180,339 of CM042066.1, forward strand.
ATCATTTGTCAGCAAATAATTTGTCGTTCGCCTTATCTTCATTATTATCTATCACAGATAAAAATAAAAAAATACGTACAACTTATTTTTTTCCCCTCTTTCAATTAAAAATAAGTGAAATTTTGCGCGGACTGCTCCTTTAAGGAAGAATGAGTTACTTTTAGAATCAATTTTAATATTTCACGGTCGCCTTTCTATTTCAAAATCGATCCCAAGCGTAAATAAATTATTCCCAAAGTTGAACTTCTCTCATTTATAAGATTTTCTCTCTTTTTCTTTTTAAGACTTTTCCCTCCCTTTAAACTTTTGAGAATCCCGATGCTCCTATATACTTCTATGGAAACAACATTGTTAATAATTAAACATGAATTTAAAATAACTTTCTCATGCCGAGTCTCCACTTGTGAGTTAATCCACAACTTTGATTAACTTTCCTTGTGGATTAACTTTTTCACCATCGAATTCCTTTTATTTTTTCAATCAACGAACATTTAAAAACACGAAAAATGTTTGGACAAGCAAAGCCATTGACTAAAAAAAATCATACTTCTTTTGATTTGAAGATTAATGCACAAGAAAAGATAATCAAAGTTGTTGATTAACTCACAAGTGGAGACTCAGCATCAGAGAATTTAAACTTTCTGCAGCGCAATTATTATTACCTATCTATTTGTAAAATATTTTTCTGGAGAATATAAAGAACCCGCGCTCTTTTCCCTTTCATCCTAATTTTTTTATTCTCTCATCTCTTTAAGTTGTTTTTCTTTTTAAAATTTATTTTCCAAATTCACGCCTTCTCTTTATTTTAAATCCTTTTCTTAAAAAAAAAATATTCTCTTGCGCTCAAAAAAATTTCCCACGGATTTTCTTTAAATGTTATTTACCACCAAGTTCTTAATCCGGAATTTTTTAAAGGATTATTTCGTATTCATCCGAATATAAATATCTTTTTTATTAGCTGAAATCCATCGCATATGCCATAAATCAAATTTGCTTACCTTATTTTTAGTGAAAGGGGGGAAAAAAGGTAATTCGAGGAAATATTAACTCCGGCAATTTTACAAGAGAAAAAAAAAGGTTTTTATTTTATTTTTTTATATTTTTACACGAATAAATCCTTGGCGTCTTCGCTTATGCTTTAATAAAAAAAAAGAAGGGGAAAAAAATTATTTTGCTCCATTGGGAGAGTTTTACACGTAACCCGCACGATTAATCAGGGAAAGGGAAATTACGAGGTTGCGGCTGACGACATGGAAAGTCATGAAGAAAGGTTTACATCAATTTTATTTTCGTTTTTTTTTATATTAAAAGAGACAGAAAATCTCGTGTAAATGTTTTTTGGGAGATTTGTCGTGAGAAATAATCGTTTTGTTCTTTTAACCTTTTGCTATCGAACTCCTAGCCGTGAATCTAGATCTTTTTTCCTCCTAAATTATATACGACCTCATCCCTATAAATTCTGCGATAAATAACCTCGCTATAGATTGAAACAAATTGATATCTTTAAAAATCTTATATTCTTTTTTATACCCGAAAAATATTGACGACTTTTTTTATGCTTTTGTTGAGCACCCTATAAAAGTAAATGAAGGAAAACAGCAAAGCTCTGCTTAAAAAAATATCACTCCAGTTTCTGAGCTACAGCGCGAAAAAAAAAATCCCCAAAACTCAAGTTTTTAAAACTTTACCCGATAACCGTTAACATATTCCCGATCCCTCATATTTGCATTCCGATTTTGCCTAAGGACCTGGAAATGTAAAATCCCCGCATCTGTTCAAACTAAAAAGATATTGCTTTCTAAAAAAAAATTCTTATAGGTGAAACTTTCCACGCATTTTATTTTTTCCGGAAAAAAAAGTAATTATTCGTAAGCATTCGCGAAAATCGTTCCCAATTCATTTTTATTCTTTTTTTTTTTTTTGTACTTCTTTCAAAAAGCTCTCGGCTATTAACGTTTTTCTCTCCCAAACAGTCGCATGGAGAAAATTGTGACGATATCGCACAATTTTCGGAAAATATCCTCAAGGCTTTAAGCGGTTTTCGAATAAGGTCGGACCATTTATTCCATTCCATGTTCCGCTTCATTGGTTTCCCGGACCTTATCTGTTGGGTTAACTTTGTTCTCTTCATCCTATAAAACCGGTTTGCTTCTTTTTCAGTTGGGAAGTTTATTTTGATGATGAAAATTAGTCCGCATTGGAAAACGAAAAAAAAAAAACGAGACGTTAGCTATCGATTTATTCCAAAAAGCTTTCCTAGAAAAAAAAATTTTCACGCAGGAAAAAACTCAGAACGTGACGTTATATTGACATTAAATAAAGATACTAGGGAATAGCTTTGAGCAAACAAATCCATTTCTGCAAGTCTTTTTCTTTTTTTCTCTCAAAGATTAGATCATACCCGCGTATAAAAATCAGGACCGGACACGGGCTTGTTTTTAGATCAAAATAAAAAAGGACTTGTGAGCTCGTTATTTTTAATTAGACGAGACGCCACTGATATATTTTACAAAACAAAAAACCCTTTATTGTCGGCCGAGATTAACGATAACAGTTTGAAATAGATACCGAGAGTCAGGGAAGAGTTTTCGTGTCCTGAGCTTTAAGTTAAACAGTATTTGTTTTCTTTCCTCCTCCGCTCTCTCTCGTTTTTTTATTGTTATAAAAAAGTAATATGTCTTTTGTTAGGTAGTACATATTAGCAGAAACCTTTTTTAACCCGACTTTTATTTTAAACGAAAAATCCCTTTTGTAATTTCATTATTCTTCCAACTTATTAAGCATAGCGTAAACGCAGTTTGTGGAAGTTGCTTTTTTTTAAAAAAAAGAAACTTGGGTTTTTGTATAGAAGCGGAGGAAATTGTTTTAAAGAAAGAAGAGTTCTTGTTTTCGCAGAATAGCTTTAGACAAGAGTTTCTTCATATTTGTTTTTTTTTGGGCAGTTGGTGACTTGGGTGAGACTTGATCGCTTCTGCGATGGACGGCGAGACTTTCGAGACAAGATGAGACCTGGCGAGAAAAAACCGGATTTGGAATCCTTGGATGTTTTGAGGTTGGGAGCCAAAATTTAAGGAATTTCTCGAAAGTCTTGCCGTCCATCCCTTTAGCGAAATCGAGACCAAGTTCCCAGACGTTTTTCCCGGAAAAGTCTATCCCAAAAATCAGATCAATCAATCAGTCAACGGCCTTACAAGACCTGAAGCTGTATTGCCGCTACTTACCACCAGTCAAAGACTCCCAATCCAACAAAAAATCCAATTTTCTACCCACCGAAAATTTCCCACTCTTATCTCCTAAAATATTATTCGGCCCTGCAGAAAATTCGTTTCCAAATTTAGTTGTCGAAAATTCAATCAGACTATCAAAATCCTCCACATTGCGAAAAGGTCTAACCAACATTAGTCCAATCCCTCAAATGTCAACATCGACGGTGTTTAAACTCGGGAAATCGTTGAATTTTCCTTCGACATTAAAAATTTTTCCTCACGATTTTATAATTTTTTTTTTTTTAAATACGATAACGACGATTATAAATTATCACATAATTGAAAGCTAATATTTGAGTCGTGAGATTTCCTGGCTGCAGTAAGGTCCATTCTAGAGTAATTAATTTTAACCCGAAAGCCTTTCGAAATCCTTCTGGTAATCAGGATTACACGATTTCCAATCCTCAACCCGTAATCCATTTCACTCGGAGTTTTTTCCCGCCTTAGTTTTTCATTCTTTAAATTCAGAGTTTTTTTTTCTCTTTTTCTTCTTTATCGAATAGATTTTTGTATTTGAAACTTTTGCTTTCAAAAGGAAATGAGATAGTTAGTGGCTTAATTTCAGGAATGGGCGCTCAAAATTCCTTCTTACCGTTAAAAGGGTATATGTGCATAGAAAACAATATTTTAAATTCGTTTTTTTATAAATCAATATTGTTGCACTAATATTTTTTTTTTAATCTCGCAAGATTATTTAGCTGTAAAGTCTTTCTTTTATTTTAAAAATCGTAACCGAAGAATTTATTTGGCAAAGTAAGTTTTTGTATCTTCTTAAAACAAAAATGGGATGGTATCTCTGAATCTAAAAAAAAATTAAACTTTTCTAAATTCTTCATTTTCTCCCTTTTTTTCCCTCTTTTAGGCGCCTTACCAGGGAAATAAGATTTCTAAAATACGGGGAAAAGGGAAAAGTGAAGTTTTAATGACGTCATCAAGCTAATCGACCATAGCTGAGGTATCTCACAAAAGATGATGAGCTTTGTGAATTTTCTGATCATTCCTAAATCCATTTGGATGTTTTCCAGGAGTCTTGAATTAAATAATTTTTATACATCCAGTCTTTCATCAAAAAATTTTTTTTATTCTCTTTCCGAGCGTAAAAAATCATTACGATTCGTTTTTTTTTCACACGTTTGTTTTATGTATACGTTTCTCAGAAAATCGAAGCCGTGAAATAAAACTAAAATAAAATAACGAAAAAGGGATTTATTTATTTTTTTTCTTCGCGTTATTATAGAAACTTTACTCTCTCGTTTCTTAATCTTTAGATGCGGGGTTTAAGTCTGTGATTGTGATTTTTATTTTTACTCATTCCAATTTTTGCTTTCTCGCATTGAAGTAAATAGTTGGGACTATATTTTAAGCTTTGGAGAAGGAAAAGAAAATGTTTTTATTTTAAAATGCGAAAGATATAATCTTTATTGTTAAGGGGGGATATTAACGATTCTACGGGTTAGGCGATTTCCATAAATTATTACAAAGAAGACAAAGACGGTTTAGATTAGATATTGTTTTTATTGGATAGTCTCTAACGACAATGTTTAGCCAAAAAAAATTTAGAGAAAGGATGGGAGTTTATTATGAAGAGGATTTTGTAATGTCTTTCAGTCCTTGTTAAAAATTTCCCAATCCGCCACTGATCATGATCAATAGCAGATACAAGGGTAAGAGAAAGCAAAACTGGCACTAATTAGTAAAACAATATATTAAAAGGGTAAAAGACAATCTCGAATTTCAGCCTCCGGGAGCTGACCCCTATCCCGCAAGGAGCGAAGTTTAACCAAGATTAAGCACTTTTTGGACACATAGGCAAATCACGAAATATCTCAAGAAAATAATAACCAATTAAAATCTATTCCTTGGACCGTTAGACTAAAAATTCAAAAGCTTGAACTTAGACGGACTTTTGACCTTTCCCTATTTCTCCTTTTCAATTAAACTTCTCGTCCCTTTTCATCATAATCTCAGACCAGTCTCGAAGTTGTAGAAATGACAATTTAACGAGCAAATCAATCGAGTTTGATTATTTTTATTTTAAATGCTTATAATGGAAAATTTTCAAAATTTTAGATCCTCTCACTATTAAACAATGGATATTAATAAGCCCCTCGGCGAATTTCTATAAGGAAATTTTAAGATTTAAGATTAATTTTAAGTTTGTCATGGAAGCAAATTTAATGCAAGTGAAAGAGTAAAAGGATTTAAAGAGAATTTTCGTATCTTTTCATATATAAAATGAAAGTATACACATTAAAAGTTTACGAGAAGGGGAATTAGGGTGGAAAATGGGGATTTAATCGAGTACGGATCAGGAACCTAGGAAAACAACAATAAAAAAAATAAAAATTGAAAATGATGTTACCGTCTGCATTGAAAACATTCGGCAGAACTCAAATGGAATACAAATAATACGAAATGGAAATGTAAACAATCAGGTGACTCATTATTTCCTCTTTTGTTTGTCTGCGTTTTCCATTATTTCCAATGGCATTGTCGGGCAATTCAGTCAATGTTGTAACTTATCCGATTAAATTACAAAAAAAAAAACGATTTTAGAGAATGAATTTTTTTGAATGGGAAAGGATTATATTTGATTCATTGTAATTAAGCGATAAAAACGTCTTCCGGTGAATAAAATTTGATCGTGAAATTTTGGACTTTAGGCGTTTGGACAAAAATAAACAAAAAATTGTTATTTACGTTTTTGCTCGTATAAAAAAATCATCTAAGTGAAAATTTTATTACTTTATCAAAAGTTAAAACTTCAATGTAGCTTCTAAAAAAAAACTACTTTTTCTCATGAAAAAACTATATCGGCGTGTTCACATATTTTTAATAATATTCCCAGAGTTGCCCTAAAACCATCCCCCCTCAACCCCCATTCATCATTTAAAACTTTAGCAATAGAAACAAAGCAATAAAACAACGACTGCTTCTCTTGAATAAACTTTTTCCCCGTTTTATTTTATATAACGAGATCGGATATTATTAAATAAATAACTGCAATGCTTTTTAGATAGTCTTCGAAATTTATGTTTTTCAAATTTAATTATCTACCCAGAAATTTTATAAAATAGTTTGGAAATTTAAATTATTTAAAAGGAAGTTACGGATTTTCTCTCTTATTTTTGTAAAATCCAAAAGATTCACTTTCGAGGTAATTTATATTTGCGAAAATTGTCAGCTGACAACCGTTAAAACGATTTTAAAGGCGTTCGGTTAATGTATCGTGAATTAAAAGCAAGTTGGCGTATTTGATGAGAGGAATATTTTTTTTTTTTTTAAAAAGGTGGGAAATGGGAAAATGAAAAGAACGACGAGGGAAAAACAAGTAGAAAATGGTTGTTTTCCCCGAGCATTGTGAGGTTGGTTAAAATAGATTAAAATCTGGAAGACGCGTTCATTGTCAGAGTGTTTGGTTGTTTCTCTGTAAAATTATTAAAATGGCGTTTTCCGGATGCTATTCTACGGAAATAAACGAGGTTTCTTTCATTTTTATTCGTCGAGCACAAGACTTTCTAATTATTTTGTTTCTTCTATCTCTTAGGGGAGTATGACGCACAAATGGATTCTTTCTAATAGTTTTGGAATAGAGTCGAGGTGAGTATGCAAGAAGAGACTATATGCTTTTCAGCGAAAGAGAATCGACGATCGAGTATTCTTGTCTTTTGATAAGGGCGAATTATAAATCTTAGCAAGTGAAGTTTGAACGAAAATGCAAAAGGGATTGCAGTTGCAGTGTTAGAAGCAAAATCTACCATTATTTTTAAGGCATTCAGGAGTTTGTTCAAAGCACTGTTTCTGCAAAGCTGCCTCCGCGTTCCGGCTCAGAATTCTTGGGGAAGCATTCCCCTCACCTCAGGTGATTAGGGCTTCAGCCCCTACGAAAGTCTTGATGTGTGGCCCATGATAGTCCAAGAGGAGTCTGGAAAGTGCACTACTGGAGAAGATCAGCCAGGAAAGAATGAGAAAAATGATAAATACTCCGCAACCAATTGCCGAGGACATTAAAATGAAACAGTTAGTGTGGTTCGGACACGTACAAAGAATTGCAGAGAATAGAAGTAAGTGTTTTAATGCGGGGGTGGTAGCTACGTCACTGACTTTCACCTCCTCCAAAAAATTTTCACAGCAACTCCCCTTTCACCAAAAAAATTTCGCAGCAATTTGCACTTCCTCCAAAAAAATTTTAGAACAGCGCAACTCACTTCCTCCAAGAAAAATTCAAAGCAACTTGCACTTCCTCCAAAAAAATTTCGGAGCAACGTAACTCGCACTTCCTGTAAAAAAACTTCGGAGCAACTTGCAATTCCTCGAAAAAAACTTCGGAGCAACTTGCAATTCCTCGAAAAAAACTTCGGAGCAACTTGCACTTCCTCCAAAAAAATTTCGGAGCAACGCAAATCGCACTTCCTCCAAAAAAGTGTCGCAGCAATTTGCACTTCCTCCAAAAAAACTTTGGAGCAACTTCCACTTCCTCAAAAAAAATTTTAGAACAGCGCAACTCTCACTTCCTCAAAAAAAAATTCAAAGCAACTTGCACTTCCTCCAAAAAAATTTCGGAGCAACGCAACTCGCACTTCCTGTAAAAAAAATTCGGAGCAACTTGCAATTCCTCGAAAAAAATTTCGAAGCAACTTGCACTTCCTCCGAAAAAACTTCGGAACAACTCTAAACCAGTGGCGTAGCAATGTTAAATAGCCCCCCCCCCCCCTCTCCAGCAGAAGGTTTACTGAAGGGGCCTTTCTCAATTTTTTAGAGCTGAAAAGAACGGGGTCTGCTTGGGCTGCTTGACCCCGGGTCCCCCACGGACCGCGTGGGTTGCCGGGGTGGTTGCTTCGTCACTGTTGAATAGGAATAATACAAGTCTGTACTTGTCCTCAATATTCTTATTATTAGTGCTATCGGCAAAACTTTCAAGTCGCTTCCGAAATAACTACCGATGATGAAAAGAATCCATTTCTAAAAATATTACCAACAACAGAAAAACTCCCGGGGATTAGGAAATAAATTGGAATCGACGCGAAATCCAAATCTCGGAAGGGAAATTATGTCATTAGGGTTACGGATATTGATTTAGATTTTTCGTGGTTTCGATAGATCATTTAAACCAATTTATTTTGAAAAATCGGTAAATTCACTGGATCACGAGACAAACTCGACGAGGAAGAAAAATCCATTTGATAAATGATACTTTAACCGTGCCGCGGCATTTTGTAAATAAAAAATAAAAAAGCAGGAAACCGGCACAACAGGCAAAATTTTTCAATATAAATCTTGCGCTTTGGAATCGGAATTCTCCCTTCTCTTGATATCGCATTTTTCGGATTCCTTTAACTTCACTGCCACTTTAAAGACACCCCAGAAAGATTTTTCTTTTTGAAAACGGGTTTCTTTTTTTTCGGGGGGAAACAAAAACAAGTCGTACATTCCGTTTATTGTCGCCCGCCGTCGGAGTGATACGGCTTCTACTTTGAAGGTTAATAGTTAACAAAAGTGTAATTTGGGAGGTCGTTATGTGGGGATTATGAGGATTCTTATCCTCGGAATTTTCGCGGGAATGCGAACCAGTTAAATCCTTTTATGTAATTTTGAAATTTCCATCACGGAATACTCTTTCATTTCCTTTAACTTGTCATTTGTAGTAAAATACAATCTTTGTCTTCGGAGTTATTATCATTTCGTACGCTGACCACGTGCTACGTAACGAAAAGGTTTAACGTCAATATTTTCGCTGGGAAAGGAGTTATTCGTTTTTATGGTTTGGTGTAAGTTTTTCTTTCGCAATCCATTAAGATTTTTTAAAAGAGAAATGTAATTGGGTATGTGATTTTCTGCGCATCAAAAATTTATTCACTCGCGTATTTTTCACTATTGTGATTTTTAGAACAGTCAGAGAAGCATTAAAAAAGGAATAGAGAGTGACATTATTTCTGCTTATTCCGATCATATTTTTTTTTCGTGCGATATCGTTTTTTCTGTAGAATTCCTAGAAATTGGAGGATCTACTCGTAGGCGGTGGTTGTGACTTTTCTAGAGGTGAAAGGGGTGAGATTCAAGAGCTTATAAACATGGTATCTAGGATTTACTGGTTCAAGCGACATCGATTTTCGGATTCGATTGGAAATTGGCGCCAACATGATTGTGGCTACATTCTCCAGAGTTAAGAGTTAAGTATGCGCTCCAATTAGAAGCATCCTTTTGGCAGGACATGTTGCACTTGAGTTCCCGACTCGGATGCTAAGACAAGTTCTGGGTGGATATCCTAATTCCTAAATTCAAAGGAGACCATGGTTTCGTTTGGAGGACAACAGTAAATAAAGCTGACTTGGAGTTTCAGACTGGTGAGCCATCTGACATTTGTGATACTGTAGTAGAGCTTTTTCTTGGACTTGGACGGTCAAAGTTGCCATAATGAATCGTCTGGAGGCTTTTGAGATGCGGTGTTACAGGAAAATCTCGAATATCCTGGACCCAACGTATGACCAACGAGGAGATCTTGCTTAGGTTGCACAAAGATCGTGAACTACTTGCGACTATAAAGCGCAGGAAGTTGGAGTACCTTGGGCATATGTTGCGGAGACCCAAGTACAGGCTGCTGCAAACCATCATGCAGGGCAAGGTCGACGGTAAAAGAAGACTTGGTCATGAGAATCTCTCCTGGTTGCGGAAAATCCGGAATTGAACCAGGTTAACCGTAGAGGCCGCCGATCGCCTAAGCTCGTGTGCAAGCAGGGCACCCAAAGAAGAAGAAGAAGCCTTCACCCCTAAAAATCCAACATGGCTCTGCACTTAACAATACAGGGTGTCCAAAAATTCATGGAATTTTTTTAAGAGAATATTCCTTAGATTATTCCGAGTCCAAAAAACCTACAACCTGTATTCCAAAATGTTTCTGGACTTTACTACGGCCGTCTAAAGTTTAAAATTTCTCCTGTGTGGGAGGCAATGTTTAACGATCCCGCCATTTTTTCCGCTTTCTTGTTAAAATTCCTCAAACCGGAAGCCAAAACCTGTGCGAGTTTTCTGCAGCGAAGGTTAGTCTTTTTATATCTGTTCTTGTAAACACTAAAAATAGCGTGTAATGAGTCTATTACTGTTGTAAAAATGGAAACTGTTGACGTCACGCACATTGCGGGTTTCCTTTTCAGATAATGATTCGAAGGTGGTGGTTAACGGTTCTTCGTTAATTTTCAATAGATATTCGATAGAACTTTAGCAAAAGGGCTAATTTCCAGTTCGTTGGAAGGTCGAATCTGTTTATAATTTGTTGTGTTTGAATATTGCTGTAAGGCACTCGAGAAAAGGATTTTTTTTAATCCTCAAGGACCAAACCTGAACCGCAATGCACGTTCTACCCGTAGACAAGATGACAACCTTAATATTTCAACATTCCTGTTAAACAATTGCAGAGTCAAGAAGCCCAAGATCAACAACATTTATCTCTATATACTCCCTTTAAAATCCTTCACGAGATTCCCGCGGGAGGGGAAACCCGAGTTTTGTTTTCATCTTTCCCAACTATAACCATAGATCCAGTGGACTTTAAAACCATTTAGACAACTTTTACGAACCTCGTAAAACCGCCTAACTATCCTCCCTATACGTGATGCATGAAACTATATGTCAAGCCATCGCCATTTTTGAAAAATTGTTTTTTGACATTTTTTCCTTCGACCGCTTCCTGTTTTCTGATCTTCTCGATCCCTTTTCATCTACATATGCGAGTGAATGACCTTTTAAAATATTCATCACATCCATTCTCCTTGACTCTTTCATTCCTTTTCTTAAAGAAAACTTTTTTTCTTTTAATGTACTAGAAAAACCCTCAAGGGCGATAAGTTTTCCTCGGGATTTAATTTCGATCTGCCTCGGCTAGCTGAGAGATTTCCCGCGACTTTAAAAGTTGCCATCTTCGATGCATACTTTAAGACGTGAGGGTTTTTGCAAGGATCCTTTTTGAGTGAAAGGAAACTAGAGAAAATAAATTTGTCATCGTTGTTTTTGGGGGGGAAATACCGGAATTTCCGCTTTTCCGTTTTCGGATATGGCTAAGACGACGCAATATTCTACAAGTTTGGCGGTTTTAAAGGGAATTTAATGCCACTTTATCTCTTTAAACAGCATGTTAATAAGAAATTTGAATATAAAATGCAGTGGCGTAGCAATGCTAAGTGAAGCCCCCTCATATGAAAAAGGGGAACTTAAAATTTTTTGGATGTTTGTTTGTCCGTCTGTCTGTTTGTCTTGGAACCAAAAATTATTTCAATTTTCCCAAAATCCAATCAAATTTTTTTGATTTTTGTAAAAATTATAAATATTTTTGCCTTTTTCTCAAAACTTTCCTCTGCTTTTCTCTGAAACTTCATCCACGTTTCCGTCTCTGTTCCTTTCTGGCCGAAGCTTTTGTGTATTGATTACGGTTTTGTAATGCAATATCAACTGTTCTTAAAGTTGTATAATGATGATCTGTCGTGCTTTCTAAGAGTTTAGAAACAACGTTTTTGTTAAAAGGGTTAGAAGTAGGTCATGATAAAGAAGACACGACAAAAAAGGAGAAGTTGAATAGGAATTCCAAGATGGGAAAATTTTCCTGGGTTATATAATTTCGTCGAGGAGAATGTGTAGTCGTTTTGTTTATAAATGTTTGGGTTTTTTCATGCGTGGAAAAGTTTATTATGTCTAATGGGAATGCGTTTGATTGATGAGTTTTTATTGCAATGCCCTGTCAGCGTTCAGTTAAGGGGATGGGAGTGTGAGAATCGGAAATGGAAGAGAATTTTGAGGAAGGCGAATGGTTTAAATAAATTCTGCTTATTACTTTCCTTTTTAGGTCATTGTGAATGGTTTGGGTTTAAAAAATAAATGAGAAGTTAGAAATTTGAAGTAAAAACTAGGGCGAGATTTCCTCCGGGGTCTTAATTTAACGAACAAAATATTGTGATTTTAGACAAAAAAAAATTAATTCTTTAAAAATCTCAAACATCATTACATTTGTTTTAGCTCCATTTCATATTTGCAATGCAAATTCCAAGTTGAAGGATTTTCCAAGCTCGTTATAAAACCGTGTTAATATTTTATCATCCCCCTAAACTAATTGTCTCGGTATTTTATATAGCCACAAGGAAATCAAAAACATTCATATGATAACTCACATATTTCACATTTACAAAAAAAAAAGTTCAAGAGGGAAAGTTGTTAGAGAAATTAAACCCTTTGGATAATATTCAAATTTCAAAATCTACCCTTGTATTTTCATATAATCAGGATTTGGTCTATTTTAAATTTTCATCGTGTTTAAGGGGTATTAGTTTACACGACGTACGAACAACAAAATACGTGGTCGTTGTCAACTAAATTGCAGCGCATAATTCAAAGCCTTTTTTTCCCTCTTTTCTTTTTTTTTTTCCTTTAGAATTTTTATTCCATCAAAGAAAATTATTTTTTTTTCTTTCGGAATCGAACGAATCCTTGTAACAGATATCGCTTCGAGGCGAAGAAATCCTTTAGCTAACGTATATGTCAATCTTTCAAGCATTTGTCATAAAGGAGATTAATTTAAACTTGATGTTGCTCCAAGGGCGACGTTCTGGAATTGAAAGTCTTTTTTTTTTTTTTTTTTTGCTGGAGAAAAAAAAAGGAAAATAAAATCAATATAAAAATAAACGTTTACTCCCTTTTAAACAAACTTTAGGAGTTTGATTTCGTCACCCGTTTACGTTCTGCTATGTCGATTGTTTGCATAAATTTTATTTTTTTTCGATTTAGATTTTCGCTTTTAAACGATCGGAGACGTTGAGAATTACTTGAGGATTTTTTTTTGTTGTTGAAATAAATGTTTTTGGGTTCGATCATGTGGAAATGAAAGATAAAAGTCTTTGTGCAATAAAGAGCTGGGGGAAAATTGACCGGAAGTGGAAATCATAGCGAAATGGTCAAAGGTTGAGAGCTAGAGAGATTTTATGGTATGAGGAAAAATTGGTGCCAAGTTTGGGGTGGAGTTTTAGATTTTTTATATAATAAACTATTTTAAGATTTGTTTCAAAAATTATTGCTAAAGTTGTTAGTAGTTTTAACGATATCGAAGGAATGCTGCAGCCATCTAGTCGTGGACATTTCAACCAAGTTGCTCTGTTTTATCATTTGATTGCTTGAATTCGCGCGCCTCCAGGTTGATGAAAATTGAAGCTTGGAATGCTTACACAATTTAAAAATAAAACACAGCTCATTTAATTGAAAATATTTGCCTTTTCATTTTTAATTGATACTTTAAGCGTGATTAACAACGCTTGTTTAATTTTGTAATCGAGTAAATGGCGATGTAGAGGCTGTAAAATATTGTTTGTTTTGTTCTGTTAATTTGTCGATTCTGACACAGGAATCCATTACTTAATAAATACTTGAATCAGTGGCTTAGGAACAGAATGGAGCAGGTAGAGCTACTAGCAGGTGGAGAATTTTTTAAAAGGGAAATGAGATTACCCAAACTTACTGTGGTTCGTTGTGGAAGCAAGTATTTTTGCTTCGCACACTATCTCTGCTATTTAGTGGAAAGAAGGAACGAGTTTAGGAACTGCTAGGCCAGTTTTATATCAAGGCAGAATCCTTTGAAGACGTCCAGTCGCCCGTTGCACTTAATGGCCAAATTTTTAAATAGCGGACTGAGCTCATTTTCTGCTTATATTTGTTCTGGCTCTTCTGTTTCTTCTCACTTGACGCCCTTAATGCAAACATTATAAGCGTCTCAGTGTTCTCTCGAATCTTAACAAAATACTTTATCGAACTTACCAGCACATAATTTCCAGCCCATTGCAAAGACATTCAAAATGATGAAATAGGAGATCGACAAAAAAGACAGCAAAACAAAAATAATTATCCAAATATATTTAATATTACAACTTAATCCAAATAACAAACAATAAATCTAAAAAGAAAATCATAGCTGACGGCTTTACTTCAAATTAATTCAAAATCATTACAAGTATAAATTTCAAAAATTAATTAAAAAACAGAGTGATAGCAAAATATGTTTTCATTTTTTTCTTTTATACAACATCCGGCATCGGATCTAAATTCAACATTTGAAGACTCGTGCTTACTGATAAATCATTATTAATCCCCCCGTATTCCCCGTACTTGGTCCTTCTGAAAGATCTCGTATATATTTTAAGAACTTGACAATTGCAAGTGACGCAAAGAGCGACAAATATTCCCTGTATCCCTTGTAAGATGTTAAATACGACCCAAAACACCCGTAACGGTGTCAGCTGATAAATAACAGATGAAAACGACACCGCCGACACTATTGCCGTGATTTTGATGAATAACGAGAGTTGAAGAGTTCTTTTTTTATGCATTTTATCTCTTACTTTTTTGCTCACCTGGAAAAGAAATGGTTTTGTCATGAGAAAATTTATGGCGGTCGGGAAATTTTGGCTTAAACTCGCTGAATATTTCTAAGTCTGGTCGAAAAATCGTTTTCTTTATGCCCAAAATTTTTTGACATACCTGAACTCCTACTGTTTGCTTTATGGCTATAAATGTTTTAGCTAGGTAGACTGTTGTCATTATGAAAATTAAAATCATCGGAATGGTGTACGCGATGATGTAAGCGTACCCCGTCAGGAACCAACAATTTTCTATTTGTAATTCGGATACATCTTGGAGTTTGTTTGTTCCGGTTGATTGTAGAAAAATAGCGATGGCTAGAAGAGCAGCCGGTGAGCCCCAACCGATAAGGCTGCATTTCCAGAATGTTGTTTTGATTTTCGGGTCGATCGGTGGCAGCAGGCTCATGTTTTCGGAAAACGCGCTGGAAAAAAAAATTCACTCCCTTGATTCATTTTCACGTTTTTTTCTAAAAATTTTTAACCGCCGGAAGTGGTTTTCATTTCCCGTTTATATCACTTTGAGTTATGTATATTACACAAAGCGACAATTGAAATCCAAAACTCTTTGTAGTTCTTTTTTTTTTTTGCGGTGCGGAGATTTATTTTCTACCCACCTGTATGTGTTATGTATCATTATCAGCAACCAACAATAAACGGTCATGCGGATGTATTGTAAACCGAAAACCAATCCAATGCAGAGCTCCTTGTCCTGGAAACAAAACGAAATAGAGATATTAAGTGTCATTTTGATTTGTATATTTGTTTTTAACAAAGGATGGCAACGTCATAAATTTTAAGACTGCAGGGCGTGCAGAAATTATTTTATATTGGGGTTTTATGAGACTGAGCTCGGTACATCCAGTGGCGTAGCAACCACCCCTCTCTGTCAGCAGGAAAGTAGTTTTGCACTAGATAAAAAGCTTTAAAAAATTAAGGAAGAGCCCTCGAGTGAAAATTCTGCTGGAGGGCCTCTCCTAACATTGCTACGCCACTGATGTAAACCCTTTGACTACCCATTCCCAATTAAGCCAATGCTTTACCGAATTTAATTTTGAATGACCAACAACTTTATAGTGAAGTACTCCCAGTAAGTTGGCAAGACATATGGAAACCCCTGAATTATGGATATGCAATTTGCCGTACATGCGTGCATATGAATTGCCAATTTCCTAAAATTAATTTATTGGTTTTTAAATCACTTCAAGGGGTATCCAGGGTCAGTAAATTCAAATCTGAGCGTAGAATCTCAAAATTTTAAACGGAAAATTCAACATGGCGGCGTAGTTTTAAAATTTTTAAACCATTATGCAATGTGTAAACTTTTATGTACTGTGGGTAGCATAACTGCATTTTAGTGAGTCATTTTTTGAAAAAGCTATACAAAAGTGACTTATTTTTAAGGTTGTTAGGTACAGAAAATAATTTGTGAACAAAAATTTAGGGCAAGTCGGAAAAATGGCCTTCCGCCATCTTGGATTTACATTTTTGGGGATTTTGACTCTCATTTTCGAAATCTACGCATAAAATTACCCCTGTAACCCAATTCCAAGGAAAAGAGTTAAAATTTTTGTAGATTATTGTATGAAGGTTTCTTTTCCAACTATTTGGCGAGAAATTTGGCTGTGAAAGTAAAAATCGAACTACTCATTTAATATGCACGCTACTTCCTCGTCTACGTTTGGAAACACTGGAGTAGAATCTCAGCTCAGAGCACATCCATTAGACTGGGAACGTTTTTCCGAAACAATACAATTATCTCCTCCGTTGTCTCTTTTGTCACATAATAATTGAATCTGCGCCGTGACACGTGACGGTCCAGTCACGTGAAGGATTGAATTACTAATTTGAATCTAACTTCGTCTTTGCGTGAAATCACTTAATATTTTTTAAAAAAAACATTCAACCTTTTCATTTTCCTTATTGAGTTTTTTAATACTGACCTGCACGCCTCCGACCCCAATGACGTAAAGCAACTGATTCATGAAAAGAGATGCTAAAAGGTTCATCAACGCGGTCCCGCTTAGATTTCTCCAATCTGAAAACAAACTATAGCCCAAAGGGATTGAAAATTACGCAATAAACACAAAACGGTTTATCGACCATTGAATAAACAAACAGTACGTCGGTTAATACAGTTAAGACATGTTTGCCTGGAAGTTTATTTAAAACGGACGTTACCGGAGGGGGTGGAAGTTTGTTTAATAAGGAAAGAGTGAATTTTTTTTTTGGAAAAGATTTTAATAAGCGACGGGTGAAATTGGGGATAAATACCCGTGAACGAAACAATATAAGGGTTAATTTATCTTTCTGTAACAGAAGTTCAACGGGGTAAAAAAGTATTTTCAACCGGCTGGTGAAGATCTTCGGCTTAGAATTAATTCAACCATCCGAGAAACTTGATATTTCCTTTTCGATCATTCCGCGTTTCCTGTAATTAATGAAATTTTACCGTATGAAACTTTAAAGGATTTTGAATGTTAATAGGTTCGGATTTTAGTGATGGAGAAGAATCACCGATTAATCGAGTGGATTACATGTGCGTATGTCCCGGAGATAAGCATGAGTAAGTGTATTCAGTTTATATGTGAATATTGCGGAGGCGGATTCATGGAAATGGTTTAAGGGAAGTTAGGAGAGCTTTAGTAACGCAGATTGGGGTCGTAGACGAGATGATCTGTAGGCCCAGAGTAGTGAAATTAAGAAGGTACTATAACTATAAGGAGGATGTGTTTCAATGAGAAGTTTCGGAAAAAAAAAACCGTTCCGAAAATTGTTTGTCAATTTTTTTACTTATACTAACGTTTCAGGCTCTCGCGATAAAGAAAGTTCAGTTTAACCCTTTGAGTCCCGATGGTCCTTTGGAGTAGCGCAAAGAACTTATCATTAAATTAAGTCAGAAGTCGAACGTCTTCTGCCAAAAATTTTCAATTGAACACTTTACGGGAAAAATTACGAATGTCCATTGTTTTCAAAACATTTATATGTTTAGCTTGAGTCAAAGAATGTAAACAAAAAGTGGACATTAGTCATTTTTCCCGTAAAGTCTTCAATTATAAAGAATAAATTTTTTTAATCCTCAATTAATGTAAATTCTGTGTTGCAACTTTTTAATTATTATTCTGATCAATTTTTTTCATATGACCTTTTTTGTAAAGATTTCAATTCTGTACAAAATGGTTTTTTTGTTTTTGTTCTAGAGCCAAAAATAGCGTAGTTATGGCCGCTTTTTTCGACCAAAATAACGTCATAACTTTGTACCACATGTAGGCCATGTTTAATCCATATTCGTTTCAGAAAACGTTCATGGTAACATTAATTAACCGGTTTTAAAACCTATTGGGCGCGTTTTCAGTTTTTGGCCAAAAAAATTGAAATTGTTTTTTGGGCGTAACTTTATTATTTCTGGCCTTAGAGCAAAACCTAAAAAACAGTTTTGCTTGAAATTTTTTTACCTACAAAAAAGGTCCTATGAGCCAAATTGATCCGACTAATAGTTTAAAAGTTGCCCCAGCAGATTATAGATTAGGCAACCGAGATTATGGCCCCTGCAGATTATGGAATAGGCAACTAAACAAGTTTTTTAAAATTTACAAAAAATTTAAAACTCAAAGAGTTAAAAAGAATCGATGCTATTGCTTCCCTTTAAAGAAATCTTTAGAAATTTCTCTGTCAAAGCTAAAATTCTTAAATCAGGATTACGAAATATTTTAGGTGAAGGAATAAAATAGCGACATCAATAAACCGTGTTAGGCTTGGATCCAACTTTCGAAAAGAAAATCCCACCTCTAACCTTATAAAATAATTTCAAAGTTAAAAAGGTCAAAGGTCACAGACAAACTGCAAAAGTAAAATCCTCTAAATTGACATATCCTGAACGATTCCGAAAAAAAGATTCTTTACTCATTTGGCCCATTCCACGTTATTTATTTTTCCCCCGTAACGAAAAAATCCCTTCGGGGTAAAAACCTCTTCCTGCCCTTTTTTTTTAAAAACTCTGATTACAAAAGTTAAAATTTTAATCCATTTTATGGTATGTTAAGCATGTAAAAACCCGCGCGTGAAACGGACTTTTAAACGATGAAAATTGTTGGTATGTAAATTTTACTTAAACTAACAGACTGCCCGAATTAAAACAAACAGAATTTATGTGGAAAAAGGGAGAAAATCGGCGAAAAGCACAATTTGAAGAGAAAACCTGAGAGGGAAACCCGGGTTAATGAAGTTAAGTTGTAACTTGATTAACTTATATATAGGAAACATCGTGAAAATGAAAAGATGAGTTTGTTAAGTACGAATATAAAAAAAAAAGGTGCTACCATTGTTTCCCTTGACGAGTTGAGTCATACGTCATGTAAAAGAAAAACGAAGAGAAAAGGAGAGAAAAAAAATTTTTTCCTCGTTGACTTTGATAGTTTTTAAAAACCCGGTGACATGAAAATAATCCGATGTCATATTAAATTGGACTAACTTGTCAGTGACACCGGCTTCGTTAAGTTCATATCGATATGTCTTGAGGATGGAAAAGAAAACTAAAAAAGAAATTAATTTTTGTTTCGAATTATTGTGGTTTCAAGATTTTATACTTTTTTTTTTATATATAGAGAAGCTGCGGTGGAAACTTTTTTAATATCGCGGTTAAATTAAAGCCTGCTGCTTTCGTTTACCTTTTTCTTTTTTCCCCTTCGGATTTTTTAAAGAAGATCGTTTTTATTGATAAAATTTAAATGAACGTAACTTGATAAAAATGTTATTCAATTGGTGATTGAATTTGTTCATTTTCTAGTTCGTTTGCATCAGAATAACGTAATGATGAGAAATACGAGTTTGGGATTTTGATTGGTTTTTAGAATTTAACCGATTTTAAGTGGTTTCGGGCTTTTAAAAAGATTTTTTATTTTTAGTTTAAAATTTATTCTGATTCTCGGGCAGATTTTCCAATGAAAGTGAGTGACCATAGGTCGTGTTTTTTGGACTGCGAACAAGGGAATGGATGAACTTTTTTAGAGTGAAACACTGATCTGTAGATGTAATTTAGTTTCCATAAAATTTCCTTTGAATTCCAGAAACCTACTACTCTTGTACAGCCACAATTCAAACCGTGTGGCGCGTCATGGCGCTTTATTTTTTGTAAGCACTAAGCGCGAGAAATATTTTAAAAGTTGTGTGAAATTTTATGGAGCAAAATGGAGACCTTTTCCGCTGTGAACCTGATTTGCATGTCACGGGTGCTAAATGGCATAGTTCCTCAGCACCTCCCTAACCGGGGGATCGTCGTTAGGAGTGTCTCGAAATGACGCCGCAAAAGATGGGAAACTTAAATGGGTAGACGTTTTGCTTCAATTTTGAGCAATGTTACTGCAAAATTGCTAACGTTGTGGCAGCATTACGCGACCTCTATAGGGTTCCATCTCCACTGCACAGGTTGACATCAGCTAGCCATAAGAAAAACATATGGTCTTTAGTCTCAATCTCCGCACTGGAGATGGAATTCCATAACATTGAGGTCACGATTAGTGCAATATCTCTGAAACAAATGTGTTAGAACGGAAATAATTAAAAATTGGTCCCATCGGAGCTCTGAAAAATTTTCGCGACCTCAATATTATAAGGTTCCATCTCCACTGGGAAGATTGACATCAAGCTTAATTGTTTAAATTTCAGCTGGAAATGGAACCTTATAATATTGAGGTCGCGACTTTTCTACTAGTCAACTGACCATGAAGCTGCCTCATCACAAAGCCTTTTCAAAATAATGATATTATTTTTTGTAAAAAAAAATTCTATTTACCTTTTACTAATATTTTGCTTGAAGATAAACCACGTAAAAATTACCTCCTGCTCTGCAAACAATCTTTTAATTGGATTATCGATAGCCTTCTATATAACCTCAGACAAGAGGAAAAAATATCCAAAAGCTTTCTTTTGAAATTTCTCCTCTTTCTCTCGAAAACCATTTTCAACCTCTCCATTTTTTTGTAATTTTTACTAAATCCCCTTTTTTTTTTGTTACTTTATTGTTTGTTTCCGGAGCCATCTCGCATCATGAACATTATTTATGCTAATGCTACGTGAGTCAAATAATTAGTAAACTTTATCAACTTGACGTCACATTCGTGTCTTGGGTAACCGCGTAATATCTTGTCATCAAGTTTTAATACGTGTTTCTCTCTTTCTCTCTTATAGTATCTTTCCCATTCCTTATATACCATATCGTATTACGGGATTTCGTCGTTGCGTTTCCCCACATTTAAGTTTCATAGAATTCATACACCCAACACACCTGGAACTTTACGGGTTTTAAGGAATGCCTCGTTTATTTTCTCGTAAAGAATGTTTTATTTACTACGTTATCCCCTTTTTGTCACCTAGAGGAAAAACCAAAATGAAAAATTGGAGATGTAGTGTTGTAGAAAATGTTTAAGCCAAGCAATCCGAGTCTCTTTTTCAAGTTGCTGGAGAAGGTTTTCTTTGAAATGTTTGCTGAGAAAGATTCGAAGTATTGCTGCCGCAGCTGCACTAGCCTAGCGCTGATGCGATGTAGAGATGAACCTAAAAAAGAAGTCTGCCTTTCCTATTAGAGAAAACGAGAGAGGTCCAAAGAAAAATAAAAGTGAAGTTTCGACTTCATTTCTAATAACAGCAGAAACTCAATAATAGGCATATAAGGGCTGAAAGAGGAATTCTGCTTTTCGATGTTAAACATTTTCCATTGAAAATTCTACTAAACATCCTCCTTTTCGGACACTTAACCTTTCTTAACTTCTAACGAAACTCTCGTGCTTTATCAAACATTTTGAATAAATCCATAAGTACACAAAATATACGCGAGAGCCTCCCATGCTCCATAAATCCCCACCGCAGGAACTGAATGAATTTTAAAGAGAGCGAAATAAGGTTCTGTTTATTTGCCAGTTTAATATAGCTTTTCATGCCAGAATTTCAACTTCCTCCTGAATAAAGAGGAAAGAGAGAGAGATAAGGAAGAAAATCATACGCAGAAGACAATCACATGTGCTTCGCTTTATTACCAAACAATTCAAAATTACACAGACATAATAAACCTTTTATCAAGCTATAAAACCACACTCCAGAAGGAGAATTTTCCCTTTAAAATTTTGAATAGTGTGTATAGGAAATGCAATTTTGCCTGCTTGGAGCCATTTTCTGCATAAAATCACTTCTCTAATGTAAATTAAACTCATCGCGATATTACGTTGAAACTAAATTTTCCTTCTAAGCGAGGAGGAATTGATCTATTTACCGAGAAACTATGAAACTTTTGAGTATACATTCTATATATTCATAATTGCTAATGCATAAATCATCTATTGCAGTTGAAAGGAAAAAAAGATTTAAAGAGAGGAAAAAAAACAGAAAAAACTCTTTAAGGATTTCTTCGTCATTTAAAAAGCACGAGACCTTGGAGTGTTGGGTAAACAAGAGGTTTAAAAAAAAAAAAGAAAACGAAAAGGGAAGAAAAGCAGAAGAGAAAAGGAAGAGAGCACGATGAACGCAATTAACAAGTGAAAAAGAAAACTTAAAAGCTAAGTTAAATAAGAAGAAGAAAAAAAATTTTTTCCACCCTTTTTCCGCTGAAGTAGAATCAGTACAATTTCTTTTTCTAATTAAAACAAGGATCACGATGGTGATGCCTTATAATGATCTACGCTCCACATCTTGTTTTAAATTAAAAAAAGGTTTATTAAAAGAAAATATCTGTTAAATGGAATAAAATCGTACGCGCGGAATTTTTTAATAGGTTATGGGTAATATTTTCTCTATCGACGAAAGCGAAGCACTTTCCCTACCCCGAAAAGACTATACACGGTGTGTATATAGGGTTTTAAGTCTTAAATTACGTTTCGTTAGCAATTTCCCGCTTCAACTTCCTACCGAGAAATTTTCAAAGGAATCGTCTTTCTTTTTGTGTTAAAGTTTTTGTATTATAAAGTCGACATCCTTTTGCAATAAAAGCATAAGTGAGACGGGAAATGAAAGTTTTGTTTTAAAATGAGCTTGTTGGCTCATGACCTAGATAGTGTTAAATATCACGCTAATGGCAAAAATGAGGGTGTAAGGTTATACCCCCATATTTTTTTAAAGGTAATCGAATTTGGGCCAATTAAATTTAAAAAGCGAGTGTGTAATTTTAGATGACATAACCGTTAAGTGGGGAATATCAAAAGGCAGCTTATCATTTGCTGCTATGCTGTAGATTTGCCCCTCCCCTATTTTTTAATAAAATAAGTTTGAGTTTTGTTTTTTTAAATTTTTCATTCTAATTATTTTTATTTTTTTATAATTTTTTATTTTTGTTTTTTATAATTTTATATTTTTGTTTTTTTATAATTTTATATTTTTGTTTTTTTTATAATTTTATATTTTTATACTTTTTATTTTTTATATTTGATGTCTTCTATGGATATTGTCGCCCTTTTCTTCGTTCTACCTTCACGGTATAAGATGGCGCCCTGTTAAAATATCATAAATTATTCTCATTACTAAAAGAATCCTTGCTTTAATTAAAACTCGCGTCACTTCTCTCCATCAAAACATTTACTTCCTACAAATTACCATCTCAGCAACAGTTAACATCAAAAAAATTTCATTTCACAGGTTACGACTCGAATTTAAACCTGCCATAACTCCTAAAATTACAAAAAAAAAACGCCATCCCGGAAAATGATTAAATCTCATAATAATATTAAACGCGAACCCGAAATTAAAAATAACTTCACAACCGTTTCTGACTTTCGCGAAGAGCTTCCAACTTGTCGATTTTAATTTTCTGAGTAATTCATCACTTTTCCACGTTTACTATGTCGATCCCCCTATCTTCTTTCACATTTTACTAGGAATTAATTAAAAATCTTTTTGTAATATGCGTGATGTAACTTATTCTATCTCGTCTCTTCACTCTTTCTTCCAAGAACTTTTAACAAGTTTTGTTATATTTTAGCTTTGGCATTTATATTCGAATAATTGCTAAAAATAAATAAAAAGAAATCGGAGTTTGTTTATCGAATTCTCATTCCCTCCCCTCCCAATTCTTAATGACTTCTCTACCCCAAAAAAGGTTGTCAGCACCGACTTATCAGATCCCTTTTAAAAACCTTATCTCAAGTTTGAAAGGCTTATTTAAATTCGTAAGAAATCTAAACCAATAATGGAAATTTTGAAGAAATCTTAGCCGACTTTTATGAACGATGTTTATCTTTTCCTTTAAAATATTTTAGTTTTTTAAAATTCAATTTTTCTTTTTTATTTTTTTTTCATTTGAGAAGTTGTAAATGAATAAATTGAAGGAAGTTTTTCATTTTGATGAAAATAAGGGAAATTTTATTTTCAAAAAAAAAATCCTTATTTCCGACGTTGTCCTTTTTTTTTTTTTGCACTCCCCGCCTGACTGATGGCAGGTGAGTCCAGTTTTTTCCCGAGGGAAAATGAGTAAAGGATAAAATTTGATGACATTTAGCCTGACGCTTGAAAATTTCGTCACCTGAAATTCCTTTCATCCCCGAAGCCTTAATAAAATTCGTTGGAAAAAAAGGTTGCTTTTGATTTTTTGAAAGTTTCCCCCTCTCCTCGATCTCCCGCTTCAGAGGATCAAATTGTTTCGGGAAAAAAAGAGAAATCGGAGATTCGAGTACGTTTCGGATGATTTAAATTACTTTAGATTTAAAGGTTTTGCTTGTAAGGGGAGAATTTATAAAGAGGCAGTGCTTCCCTTTTTCCATTATTCAGGAATAATGCTTCTGTTGTAGTTTTTAATCATAATAACCTTCGTTTAGGCAATTAATTCATTAGGCGGTGCACTAAATTAATTGAACGGCTGGCCATAAATCCTCTGCTTGGTTTTGTATATTGTTCGTGTATCTAAGCAGCGTTGAGTTTTAGTTAGAAAATAACTTATTCTGGATCACTTTGTTCTCAAGCTATGTCTTGTCAGTTTGTAAGAAATATTACTTGCAATATTGTTATTGTTTCCCCTTTAGAATAAGGATGCGTCAACGTGAATGAAAAGGGAAAATATTTGGTCTTTTGAATAATTTAGTGAGTTGGAAGAAATAAAAGGTCTGGCAGGTCGTTGACATATTTTTTTTATTTGTTTCAGGTATTGAATTTGGAAATGTTTTTACTCGAAAGACAGTTTAGAAGAAGGTTGAGATGGGAGATTAGAGCGTCGTTGCAAAGCTGAAATTGGAATGGGTTAGTCATGTAGATTGAAGGCAGGCGTAGACCGGGTCGGAGGAAAACATCCTGGCTCAAGAATTTAAGAGACTGGTTCGGCCAAAATACAGTTTCCCTTTTTCTTTCGGCAGCCTCCAAAGTTAGGATCGCCATGATGATCGCCAATCTCCGACGAGGAGCGGGCATTTAAAGAAGAAGAAGTCATGTAGCCAGGCAAAATTAAAGGCTCTGGAAAAGGACTGAAGAAGAAGAACAGGGAAAACTTATTTTGGTAAGTTAGTAAAAATTACTACGGACAAC
Organism: Liposcelis brunnea; assembly: GCA_023512825.1. Taxonomy (NCBI): domain Eukaryota; kingdom Metazoa; phylum Arthropoda; class Insecta; order Psocodea; family Liposcelididae; genus Liposcelis; species Liposcelis brunnea. Next base: position 5,205,486 of record CM042066.1, read on the forward strand.
GTCCGTAGCCTGCTTGATCACGACGGTGTTGTAAGATCACCGAAGTTAAGCGGCATCGAGTAAGGTTCATTCTAGGATGGGTGACCGCTCAACAATGCACTGCGTTTGTTATTCAGTTAGGCTCGACATCTACCGAATTAAGGTCATACACACTATCAGGGAAATTTTGATTTCGGGAACTTTTTTTTCATCAATCAAGTGCTTGACCTTGCTCGACCTTGCTTGCAAGGACCCAACCTTGCTCCATTAAAATTAGGGGTTGCAGGGGGTGAAAATGATTTTTTTCCATTTTTTTCCATAAATCAAGTGCTTGACCTTGCTCGAGCTTGCTTGTGAAGTCCCAAGCTTGCTTCATCAAAAATAAGGATTCCAGACTTAAAATAAGGGTTGAAGGGGGTGAAAATGTTTTTCTTTCGTCATTCAAGTGCTTGACCTTGCTCGACCTTGCTTGTAAAGTCCCAACCTTGCTCCACCAAAAATAAGGGTTGTAGAGGGTAAAATTGATTTTCTTTTAAAAATCAAGTGCTTGACCTTGCTCGAGCTTGCTTGCAAAGTCCCAACCTTGCTTCATCAAAAATAAGAGTTCCAGGCTTGAAATAAGAATTGAAGGGGGTGAAAAAGTTTTTCTTTCGTCATTGAAGTGCTTGACCTTGCTCGAACTTGCTTGCCAAATCCCAACCTTGCTCCACCAAAAATAAGGGTTGTAGAGGGTGAAATTGATTTTCTTTTAAAAATCAAGTGCTTGATCTTGCTCGAACTTGCTCATGTACCTCTAAATAATTTTTTTTTAATCATTAACTCGCTTTAATGAGCTGGCTTGAGCTTGCTTAAGCTTGCTCAAGCTTGCTCAAGCTTGCTCATGTCCCTAAACAATTTTTTTTTATCTTTTTCAGTCATTAACTACCTTTAGTAAGCAAGCTTAAGCAAGCTCACTAAAGGCAGTTAATGATCAAAAATAAGAGAAAAAAATTCATTAGAAACATGAGCAAGCTTAAGCAAGCTCAAGCAAGCTCACTAAAGGCAGTTAATGACCAAAAATAAGGGAAAAAAATTCATTAGAAGCATGAGCAAGCTTAAGCAAACTCACTAAAGGGAGTTCATGATTAAAAAAAATTAAAAAAAATTATTTAGAGGTACATGAGCAAGTTCGAGCAAGGTCAAGCACTTGATTTTTAAAAGAAAATCAATTTCACCCTCTACAACCCTTATTTTTGGTGGAGCAAGGTTGGGATTTGGCAAGCAAGTTCGAGCAAGGTCAAGCACTTCAATGACGAAAGAAAAACTTTTTCACCCCCTTCAATTCTTATTTCAAGCCTGGAACCCTTATTTTTGATGAAGCAAGGTTGGGACTTTGCAAGCAAGCTCGAGCAAGGTCAAGCACTTGATTTTTAAAAGAAAATCAATTTCACCCTCTGGAACCCTTATTCTTAACCGAGCAAGCTTGGGACTTTACAAGCAAGCTCGAGCAAGGTCAAGCACTTGATTTTTAAAAGAAAATCAATTTTACCCTCTACAACCCTTATTTTTGGTGGAGCAAGGTTGGGACTTTACAAGCAAGGTCGAGCAAGGTCAAGCACTTGAATGACGAAAGAAAAACATTTTCACCCCCTTCAACCCTTATTTTAAGTCTGGAATCCTTATTTTTGATGAAGCAAGCTTGGGACTTCACAAGCAAGCTCGAGCAAGGTCAAGCACTTGATTTATGGAAAAAAATGGAAAAAAATCATTTTCACCCCCTGCAACCCCTAATTTTAATGGAGCAAGGTTGGGTCCTTGCAAGCAAGGTCGAGCAAGGTCAAGCACTTGATTGATGAAAAAAAAGTTCCCGAAATCAAAATTTCCCTGATAGTGTGTATGACCTACCGAATTATGAAGGCGCATAGTATTTATCTAATTTTGAAAAAGTGACTAGATTAGGGAAAAACAGACCAATGGTTTCTTCCCATATTAACTCTTTAACAGCCCGATCAAATTTCGGCCTTACTCCCCGTATCGCCCAATTTTTTTTGACAATGTAATCCTTATGAACTTATGACCGCCCCTGGGCGGTTCGGGCGTTAAAGGGAATCTTTCTTCGAACGAGTAAGGGGTTAAAAATTTTAGAATCGACGCTTAAGTACGAACTTGTGATCCCGATTCTTTTATTTCCTCACCTCCCTCTCATCCTGTAATAACCTCCAATCTTTCTTATTCTTTCCCATTTCTCTAATTTAATTTTTTAAAACCACTTTCCTTCAAATCCTGTTTTCTACTATCCCGCACATAAAACGACTTATTCTTTTTGAACCGAACAAAAAAAAAAAAAGAAGAAAATATTATTATTTGGAAAATAGTGAAAAGAAACGGAAGTGACGGGTGAAAAACGAAAAAACTCGTTTTCAAAGTATATTATCATCTAAAATGAAAGGGGGAGGAAAAAAGACAAAAGTTAATTATGTCGGAGGTATTAAAGGAAATGACATTATTTAAAATAAGGTTTTAGGCGATTTCATTCGGGGTTTTACTTTCCTAGCTGTCGGGACTGTAATAATAATAACCAACGTTTTTAAAATCATTTATTTTAATATAAATAAATCACATACAAATGAGGAAAAAAGCATTTCGGTTAATAGCTCGTGGGGCTAATTGTTAACTGTTGTTTTTATTTTTTTTAATTTATATATCAAAAAAATTCAGGTAGCCTCGAGCGTTTCATGTTAAAAAATAAAAGGTTCTCTAGTGCTTTCAAAGACCGAAAAGCTTTGCTTGTAATTGTTAGCAGAGTTTTCTATACAAAACCCTAATTAGGGTTTGTTTTCATTTCCCATTATAAGATAACCAGGTTCCCGGAGAGATGATGAAATCACACGTTTCACGAATATTTCATTTTAAATCCTTTTTATTTATCTTTTGAAGTGAAATAAGGGTTTTTCGAATTTCGTAGCTCATTAAGTTTTTCTCGCTCAGTAGCGACAGCAGTTTTTCAGCGGAGAGTAGAGATACAATTTTCAATGCTTAAGCAAAGATAATGGGCGCTCAAGCAAAGATAATGGACGCTCAAGCAAAGATAATGGACGCTCAAGCAAAGTCAATGGACGCTCAAGCAAAGATTAAGGACTCTCAAGCGAAGATAGTGGACGCTCAAGCAAAAATAATAAACACTCAAGCAAAGATAATGGACGCTCAAGCAAAGTCAATGGACGCTCAAGCAAAGATAATGGGCGCTCAAGCAAAGACAATGGACACTCAAGCAAAGATAATGGACGCTCCAGCATACAAAGAAAAATGGAATTAAACTACGGAAATTTTGCGAAAAAAATTCCTGAATCCGTTGCTGATTGAAATTTCAAACATCTGACACGATTAAGTTTCTCTTCATAAAATTAATTACCGGAGATCGTGCCTTAAACGGAATCTGTAAATATAAGGGAAAGATAAAAGGCATCCAGTTACATTTATTATTCAAACTGGGAGATCAGGATGGATTTTCCAAGATAAAACGTGAAGAAGGAGTCCCAACATATGAAATCCATTAACCGACTGTAAAACCCAAATCGTCTCAAAACCAAGATTCCCAAGGATGGTAGCAAAGGTTGATGGGTCAGCCACGACCGATATTTTTCTTCCATTAATATCACTCTCTTATACTGACATATGATATTTTACAATGGTGCTCGCATTTTTCAATTTCCTTTTTTCCAGAATTAATTTATTTCGTTGTTGTCGTTTCTCCCTTTCCTCCCGTATACTCATCGTCATTTTTCTTCAGGTTTTAAATTTTCCAAAAGGGTGAGTGAGTTATGTTGAAGGGGATCGAATGAAAATGATGAAATTTATTGATGTAATGTATCAGTCACCTTTATCAAAATGACTGACAATCGTTAAGCTCAGCCTAATACCATGTTGCTGTTTGATGTGTTACGTTCTCAAGTGTCATTAAGTTAGTTGGATATCTTGTCAAGTATTATGTTGTGCATGTCATGGCTAAGCCTGGGAGAATGTATCTTGGTAAGGATGTTGGAACGGTACTAACCTGGAAGTGAAGAGCTTTTAGGATATCATATCGATAATCAATTGCATTTCCTTTGAGTGCCTTGATTAATTACTCTTGTGCTATAAAGAACGAGAATTTCAAAATAAAATAGGGTTAGGTAAAAATGTGATGAACTCCAATGGAACAGTCTGGGAGGCTGAGGTGGCCAGGACACGTGGTGCGGCCGCCGCCGGAGATGGGCATTTACAAGGCCCTGCATGAACAGGAGGCTGTCCGGCGGCTCAGGATGAGGTGGATCGATAACGTTCGTTAGGACGTACTCTCCCTGGAGGTCAGGGATCGGAAGGTTACGGCCTTGGATCGCTGTCAGTAAAGGAATTTGTTAGAGGCGGCGGTAGGGCTTCTTGCTCTGCAGTGCCAGCGGAGACTAGATTGATGCAGGTCGAGTGGGGACGCTCGAACCATTGACTTACGGAATGTGAGTCAATGACTTTAGGCACCACGCCACCGCCTCCCCCAGCCTTGAAAAATGCTCTCAAATCAAGGCTTTTTGTTCTTCTGCCACTTTTTAAAATGTCCGGGAAAGTTTGTAATCAAAGAATTAAAACAAAACATATGGGAAAATGTTTTAGGAATGAAAATTGATGGTAAATATTTTATTTTTCCAATAATTTAGAGCTTACACTTAAGATTTCTGTTCGAGTTTTTCCTTCAAAAAAGCCGTTCGCACGTTTTCATAAGTTTCCGCGAATTCGCTAAAATTGTTCTTTGCCTCATTCAATATTTTTTTTAAATTCATTGCCTTGAATTGCCTTGCGTCTTCGTTTGTTTCAACGCAAAACGTTGATGCAATCAAGTAATCCTTGCATTGTCGTCCATCACTAGTTGAAAGCTTCATCCAATGATGGACCTCATTTTGGTAAAAGCAGTTGTCACCATTTCAATGCAAATTCAAATCTGTTAGTCATTTTCTCGAATCTTTCCGAAAAAACCCGCAGATCCTACATAATTTTCCGCTTCACCTTCCCAGTCCTACAATTTACCGGGATTGAAAACCGAATTCGCCCACGCTTTTATTTTCAAGTAATGTTAAACTTTCTTTCCCCTTTTTTTCCCAACTCGCAACAATTTCGCGTCGCTGTAAAGTTCCCATCCGCACGCAAACCCAGAGAAAGAACTTAATTTCTAGCTAAAAACTTTCAATACAAACAAAGAAAGATTAGAATCCTAATAAAGAGAATTCCTGAGTTAAAATACATGGAAATTTATATTCTAGGAAATTAGTTTTACATTTCAAGGAACCTTAGCCGTTTTCGCAATCCTCGGATGCAGCCAGCATAAATCTTTCATTTTTTTTCTCCCAAGAATTTTTAAAATTACTTCTTCAAAATTTACAAGAATAAAATGTGATTTTTCTCTAATGATATCAGATTCCACTCCGACGAAAAAAGTAATTTTTTTTTACTTAAATTTTCCCTTTGCCAGTTTCCCTGGCAATAATTAGCAAACATACAATGTACCTTAATTAAACGAAGAGGATCATAAGAGCATCGAGAATACGACTCAAAAGTCCTAATTGTGAAGTCGAATCTATAATTGGGCGAAAAAGAGATCAAGGCTAGAAGTTCTTGGAAAGTGAGGGTGAAATCAGGCTGAGAGAAATGAATTGTGAACAGAACTTTGCAATTTTCCATGAATATAATAATTAATGAGAACGTAGTCATGCACAAACTTCGATTTAGTCCCCCCCGAAGGGCTATCTTTGAGAATGGAAACTTTGTTTAGAATAACTCGCGGTTCCAACGGCATGGTCGGACATCCTTAAGGCTTTTGTCCCGTGTTAATTAGCATGTGAAATGTTGAGGATTCGTCCGGTTGTGGCAAGGAACCCTTTGGGTACCATACACCTCAACATGGAAGGATAATACTTGAAGAGGATCAGCCTTGAGACAATTTTACTATCAGACATCGAAGCTTTTGAAAGAGTGACTGCGAGAGACAAATTTGAAAACTACAAAGCTTCTTAAACTTTTTTCCTGACTTACCCAAAGGGAATTTCTAAGTATTTTTCCTCTTCTTCTTTTCCTCAATGTCAGTCATTTAAAAATATTGTCTTTTATAATTTTTTTCCTTGCGATTTTTCTTTCTATGTATTTGTTAACCGTCTTATCAATTTGAGTCTTTCCTCCAATTTTTTTGATTGAGCAGTTGTAATCCGGTTAGATTTTTTTGTAAAGATTTTATTTCATAAGTATTAAGTCTTTTTATTTTTTTTCCAAGGACGTAGTTTTTTCTATTTTACTCCCCAGTTACAAATTTGGCGCCCAATTTTGGGCTCGAACCCGCGACTCTGGTCCTGATTGGGGCTCTTGTTAATGACTCATTTGTTTATGACACTTACCGTATATTCTGCCCTCAGGCCATTAGTATATATATTATTCGAAATTTTAATATTCATTGAAAACGCTAGAGACTTTCTTAATGCTTTTCCGTTTCATCAAACAATAGGGGTCTCGGTATTAATCGTCGCATAAATTTTACCCCGCACGGGAGTGATTTATTTTTCTGTAAAGGAAGTAGGACGCTTGAGCTTTTTAGACTTTCCGGCTTAGTATATTTAAAATAAGCTTTGAATATTCCAGAGGGGAAAAAAAATTTCAAAAGAAAAGAAGCACTTCGACTTTTCCGTTTTTATTAAATCCCATTTCCCGCCCTCCGAAAAAAAAAAGAAAGGCAATCTACCCTAACCTAGGTTAAATAAACCGGATCGCGACGACGAAATGATTAATAGCGGGTGGTTTCCTAAGAAGAAAAAAAACCGAAAGAAAAATCTGTCACCTAAAAATTAAAAATATGAAAATGGCTTAGGGAAAAATAAAAATAAAAAAAGCTTGATAAAAAATTCGAGACAAATTTGTCGTCACTATTTTTCAAACTCAGGGGAAAATAGTATTTTGAAAGCCTCCTTCCGCCTCTTTTAATGGAAACGCCACATAAACTCCTTCATTTAAGACGGAGTAGGAAAAAATAACCCGAAACAAAATTATCGATTCTTAGAAAGAAGCCATTTTCATTTCAGGAGCGACTCCAAGAGATGTAAAGAGGGAGGAAGGTTAATAAAAGAGAAAAAAGGCTGACGCGTGGTGGTTTTCAGCGAACCAAGTATCGTTAAGCCTTTCAAAAATCTGACCAAGGTGCAGTTAATTCGTTACATCTTAAGCTAACCCGGTTGGAGTCGTAAGGGGCCCAGACTAAGCCTTTAAAAGCTTTCTGAAGCTCAGGCAAAGCCTGATAAGGACTTTGCAGACTCGGGAGTAGCCATTTGGCCGTTGAGGTCGCTCAAAATAGGCCGCCAGCCACTTAAACTCTTTTATTTTATTGGACGATTTTTTTTTTTTGGGAAGTAACTTTACCAATAGGAAAAAACTCCAACTAAATTGCTGCTTTTTGATTGGCTATGACCAAAAGTAAGTTAAGCATCTAGCAACAGAAGACGTATGACTTCACCACCAATCAACAAAAGTCAGTTGAAAACGATTTTGACCACAGACAATGAGAAGCCAGGATTTTGGTATGCAGACCTTTCAGGCTCTGTAGGGAAGAACAATGAGTTGTGACGTCATTTTTACAAATATGGCTGAAAATTGCTTTAGGTAGGGGTGCTCTTAATCTAGTTTTCTTGGCTATGTAAGTCTTTCCCTAAGCAAAACTAACTTTGAATAATCTTTTGTGGAGCAGTATTAAGAGGGAGGCTAAAAGCCTTTTTTGTAAAGATTCAATTAAAAAGCCCTTGCCAGAAAAATTTATACAGTCAATAAAAAAAGTAAAGCATTATCCCGTAAAATTTAAAATGAATTAAAAAAACAATTTTGTTCAAAAAAAAAGTAAGGTTAGCCTTTTTTTTAAAAGAAGTATAAAAATGTAAATACACGAACAGGGCCGGCACCTGCATTCCCTGAAAAAAAAAAGGTTTCCTATTGTTACCATACGAGACTGACTGATATTAAATCGGCAAAATGAAAGACTATGAGTTTCATTTTGAGTATTCCCTCGTGAATTTAGTTAATATAATTTCCTTTTTTTTTCTCCTCTAGAAAAACCCAATGAACGGGGCAGATAAAAAATCCTCGTGGATGAAGATAATCTCTTTTATTTCGAATTTAGTTTTTTTTTTTTTTTATCAGATCTTCGAATTTTTAAGAGACACGTATTTTTTCGTTCGGATACAGGGGGGTTTTTTTATTATTGCAATGATCAAATTTTCATGGCGTGATTTTTTTTGCATAAAATCTGGGTTTGTGATTGAAATTTGTAGGGGAGAAAAAGCTCGGTCGTTGCTGAATAATTGAATGAAAATGGGACGGTTTTAGTTGCTGTGATTAAAATGGGCAAGGAGCGTTATTAATTAATTAGGGAAGAATTAGAGATCATAATGCTAATCAGATGAGTATAGTTGAGTTAAATTTTTTGAGATAACGAATTTTGAATTTTTAGTCTGTGCAATAATTTCTCACCCTGGGGAGCTCGAAAATAAAAATTTATTATCAAGAAAGTTGGTTAATTTTCGATGGAGACTGGATTATAGGATTGTTTGCAAGATGGCGTTAGCATCGCATGAGGAATTCTGGCAATGGCCTCTACATGCCGTTGTTAACAAGAAAGAGCAAACGGTGCCTCCGTGATCGCTTGCTCTTCTTATTTTGATTGAGCGAATGAACCAATGGTAATTTTGTATAAGGCTGGGAGGATTTTATACTTAAGCTACATAACGAGACCTGAGGATTGAACTAGGGAATCTCAGGTACGGAAGTCCCTACTCAGGTTTGGAATTGACTAAGCGCTGTACAAGCTAAACATGCGGCTCTAGTGTAAATTGCCAATAAGAGATAGTTCAGTTTTAATTCTCAGGTCTCGATAAGACGATGTTTATTGAGATATGATAGCTCTAAACTAACACAAGATCCTTTTATGAACGTCTCAACCGTTCCCTGTAGAGCACTTGACTGCCGCGTTCGACATCTAGTAGCTATTCCCAGGATACAGCTCTAGCGACACTAACGCCATCTATATTAAAAATCCTGTAAAGCAGACTCGTGTTTGCATCCGTTTAGCAGCAAAATCCTGCGGCTATTATTAGAATATAATAAGTTACCTTTCCTTTTAAGGCTAAATAATTAAAATAACAAAAATTAATCACTAAGGCGTTGAAAGGAACAAGCCTCAGGAAACTATAACTCAATTACAGTTGTTTAAAGTAAAGATACTTCAATCTCCATTGAAAATTGATTAAATGACGTTTTCAATACATCTTCAAAACTTGAACGTAAACTTCATTAAGTAAATACCTGTAAGTTATAAAGGCGAAAACTAATCCGACTAGAGAGATGCTACTTCCCAAAACAGCTATAAGTGATAGAACGCTTTCCTGTGAGAATTCCCCGTTCGACAATGACGTATAATTCGGAAACCCATGAATTTTGGAAGAATAAAAGTTTTCCATATTGTTGATGGATTATGTTCCTTCCTTCTCGTTTTTTTTTTTATGTTGATCCAACAACAACAACAAACTTATGAATAATTCATGCTGAGTGATATTAAACACTCCTCATAAGATGCAAAACTTAAAAAACATTCTTAAAACAATTGTTAGTTTTTTGATGTTTGTTTTTTAAACTACGAAAATTTTAACGCTAAATATTCATCATTTTTCAGTGAAAATGTTTGGAAGTTTGATTTTTGTTTGAAAGAAAAGTTACGCTAAAGGGATTTTCAGGTTTTTTTTTTAGAAAATGTTCTTAGAGTCTTTCGGTATTTAAATTTCGTAAGATATTAGCTTCGGGGTATGTCAATCTCTGTTTGATAAACATTAATAACAAACAAATCGGAAGAAAGTTGGGAAATGAGTTAGAAATTTGAAAGCTTCTCTTTATAGAAGGTTTTCGGGAAGGAGTTCGGAAGATGGGTGGCCGACTGATGACTCGGAAAGTTCATTTTTAAAGTTTATTTTGAGGTTGTTTGCTTAGTTGTAAATAGCTAAGAAGTTTGGGACGTTCTCGATACTTTCTCAAAGGAAAGTATTTAGTCTGTGTTGAAGGGCTGGATGGGTATATCTCGAAATTTTACTCCTGCGGTGTAAAATCTTGCATTATCAGACCGTGCTCATGAGTTGAAGAGAGGGTCGAAAACTTACGAAGTTATGTTTACTTATGGTGCTAGTTGGGCCGACTAGCTGCCAAAACTGGGGAGGGGCACCATTTGGGGGTTAGAAAGGACCATCGTTCTCAAAAGTCAAATGTTTGCTCCCCTCCCCTGAAGTAAAGCCAAACTTGGGCCAGAGGTTTTGAGACCATCCAGATCCAAGTTTTATAAGACTCAAATCGGGCGTATTTCTGGGGGTTCTTTCTGAAAACTGTAAAATGATGACTCTTACTTTTAGTGATGCGTACAAGACCAAGAAAGTCTTGCAGTGTCTTCTTATTGTTTTGTTTTGACAAAACAATAAAAGAACAAGACCTCTTTCAAATGGAGGATCTGGACAATTATTCATATTTACTTGCCATCAGGGAAACAAGACTCTTGTTTTTGAAGACAAGAAACAATAACGATACCATTTGTTATTGTCTTGTGCGCTTCGCGGAATCAACAAAAGATTGCATCACCAGCGTCGAGTGCATCATCAAAACGCAATTTCACTTAAGTAACTTATGCCCTCTCATGCTAAATAATGCAGCCTTTCTCTTCCACTCCCCCTGCTTACATTTTCGTATGATAATCCTTAATAAAATTCATCGTTGCAAAATACACCACCCACCAATTTTGTTCTTCATAAAGAATCCATTTTATTTTCCTTTATAATGTTAAAATTAAAGACAAAACCTGCCTTTAAAAATGTTTCACCTTAAATCCTCTTTTATTTTTTCAAGCTTTTTCAAAGCTGTCGATTTCATTAAGGATTAAAACGGAACATTTTCTCTCTTCACATCTTGTCTAAAAGTCAAACACAGATTTCCTGAAAAGTTTCCCTCTTGTTTCAAACTGTCAACCGTCTTTTCCTATCGGAACTTTATCTAATTTGCCCCGCATTTTTTTTTTTTTGCTGCGAATTCCTATGAATTCAAAACTTAATCGAATTTATCGAAAGGATGTTATTCCTAATTATTATCCATTTTAGGGAATCATCTTGTCCTAGGACAAACTTATATGATTGATGTGACAAGTTGAAAGAAGGTCATGAAACTGTCATTAACTGTCCGCTCCGATCCGGTCGTGACAAAAGGTCATTTTGAAAAGCGAGAGGAATCAAAAGTCCACTTTACCAAACCCGTTCGCTTTTGAAATCTATAGGTTTATTATTAAACTCGCTCGATAAATTAAGAAAATTAAAAAACGAATTTTTTAAAACAAATTTCTGTTTGATAAAAATCTTAGCGTAACTTTTCAATCAAAGACAAATCATTCAACAGGATTGCCATGAAACTTTTTTTGTACGAACCGCGGAAACTAGTAATGTTAAAAAATGATGTTTGATAAATTCCGCCGAATGAAAACTGTTACGCGTAAACCGTTTACGTTTTTTAAATCGCATCATAAGCGTAAAGACGCAACGTGAATTTTATTCGGAAACATGACGGAGACACGGTTCTGGTTTGACGCTACGTGGAGCATCGTGTTCTGATAACTGAAGTGTTTTCAACGAACGGGATGGGATCCCTTAAGTTCGCTTTGAATATGCGTACACCATTTGTCCCTTTTCCCTACAGGTGACATTATCCTCCCCTTAAATCAGACATAAATAAATCATCACGTCGTAGGTGTCCGAAAATTTCGAAAGGGATGACGTAAAAGGAATAGTTTGTTGTAGTTTGATCATATATCAAGAAAAAAATTCGTGGCAGAAGTATTATTTCACTCGTCTCTCTTTTTTACACGCGAAACTTCTATTTGACAAGTTTCCCGAGTTTTCTGCCAGGTTAAGGTATTAGTCTTAAAGGCAGAAGAGACTTTTCTTTTGTTAGGTAGTTTGACTGATAAGTACTATGATAATAAGGCTTCCTTAGCTATTCATTATTGCCCAGGCAGGTTTGTACATGTATATCTCGACCATCGGCCATTCTATAGAATCCGCCACAAAATTGGTTCATGCCCAAAAAAAGGTAATGCAGCCATGACGCAGTTTATCATTTTAGCTGCGCCACTGTGCGCCGTGAAACTTAAACGGTTGGCCGTTAGAAAAAAAGGAATTCAACCTCTGAAATGCTATTTAATTGCTGCTTTGTGAAAAGCAAGAGCTAGACAGCCTAAAAAAAGAGAGTCGGCAACTTTATATATCAAAATCCTGGCTTTTCATTGACTGAGATTAAAATCGTTTTCAACTGACTTCCGTTGATTGGTGGTGACGTCGTACGACTTCTGCTGCTCGGTATTTAACTTGTTTTTGGTCGCAGCCAATCAAAAAGCAGCAATTTAGTTGACGACTTTGCCCTTTCAAGCTCTCTAGCAAGAGCCATTCTGAAACTGTGCTCCAGAGATAAACTAACAAATTTAGATTTCCACAAAATAGCGTCCAATTTAGAGAATAAAATCCTCAGACTACTAATTTCTTCAAGCCAGAAAAAAAAAGTGTAACATCAAACAATTCTTAGCTTACGAAGCACAATAGGAAAAAAATGGGAAAAAAACCGTTACAATGAGTAATGTTTAACATCTATTTTAAAGCTTTACAAATACACATTTTACATCAAATACAATTAAATCATCCGCGAAAACATTCTTAATCGAAAACAAACGCTGCATAAACCAACGAATCCTTTTTAAAAATAAAATATCGAAATTATTAATCCTCGACACATTACAAATGAAAAATCATAACAAAAGAAATGGCGGCTGATATCATTTCTATTGACACGACACGTGACGCTGCCAACATACGATAAAAAAAATTGGGTTAGAAAAATAAATGTGAAATGGCCGTAATTTGTGAAACAAAACAATAACATTATTTTTTTTAAATTATTTCCTTAAAGAATTCTTCTATATGAAAGGTAATTATTAATTTCACTTGCGTTAATTATCAATTATATATTTCGTCACCAAAAATTAAACTTATCAACTTAATGATTCAAGGACGAATCGTAATGGCTGAGTCATCGAAACTAACATCGCATTTTCTCTAACCTTTTTAATTTCCAGATCATGGCTGAAGAAAGGTCTTTACCTGAATATATCGAACAGCTTCGGATAGCATCAAAATCCGCGACTTCTAGTACAAACCAAATCAATCCATTTAGGAGGAAAACTCAAAATGTGCCATCTGGTCAGGTTAAATTATGGGACAACAATAATCAGCACTGTTCAAAATGCGTTTTAGCACGATTTCCGACTGCACCTACTAAATTCAAAGCACCTAAACCCAAAACGAGATTGAAAGGGAATCCAATTATTAAAGATTCAGTGTTAAAGCTTTGCGATGGCATGAATAATATTTGTATTAGAAGATGTCCTGCTTCAAAATTTAATAATGAACGATTAGAATGTTTCATGCAAAGGAATGATGAATCATTAAGTTTTAAATCATTTGATAGCAAAAACAATGAAAAGCGTAAAGTAGAATATGTAGGTAAAAGCTTTGTAACGAGGCAAGGCAGTTTGAATAAGCATCAAGATACTCGAATTAAAAGATACAGTGATCCTGGAATCATTTCTATTAGGGAACAACCAGCTACTTCGACTACTAGATTAAGTGATGTATCATGTTCGCAACAAGCAAGAATGGGTGCAGATGATACAACTATTGACGATTTAGCTGGTTATTTGGACGATATGCTTCATATCCCTAAGAAAATGTCTCACATGGCTGAAATGATGTATATTTAATGAGATTATGTCGGTTGTAATTCTTCTCTTTTTGTAAAAAATGAAATCGTAAAAAGGTATTTGTATGAATTTTGAAAAAAAATTGATTCATCTTGCATATGATGTAGTGATTTTTTTTTCTCTCTTCGATTATTCCAAAATTTTATGAATTTTTTTTCTTTCCTGTGATTTTTTTTCATAAGTTTGTAATTTTTTGTTTGTGTAAATTCGAGAGTAATATAAGTTTATAAGAATTTAAAATGTGTTTAGTTTTTATTTTTAAAATTGTGTATAGAATGTGGAAATAGAGCAATGACCGTGAGATAGGTCAGGAGTAGAGGTCTTGGCAGTAGATCTATTTGTAAACAATTTAATGCCTATGTTAACTTGTCTTAAGATCTCAATCTTGATTTTAGTTTTAGATATGAAGAATTTTTTTTCAAGGTGAAATGCTGCTATACTTATAAAATTGTGAAATGCACTTAAAAGGCGGCTGTTTTTTTTTTTACTTTGAATATTTCTGTTGACATAACCAAAACTGGTTATATCTTGTTAGTTATTTTAATAGCACACTCCTTCTAGAGACGAGTTTGAAACGTTCCCGAAACGAAGTGTGGTGTTAGGCTTGGTTGAATTATATTTATTTATGAAATAGTTTTTAAAAATATGACTCCAAAGGGCATTTATTGGGTGAGAGGAGAGTGTGGCTAATTCAATCTGAGATTTTTGGAATTTAAGTATCATTTTTGCGACCAGAAAAATGTAGCCAGTTAGTAACGATCGCAAAACTTTGAGTTAAGAAGTGAAAGAATTATTGAATTGATTGTTTACCGGTATCGCCATGAGCATGAGGCAATAAAGGGTTCAAGGTCACCAAAAAGTCGTGGTCGGCAGCTTAAAAGATATCAAATGATTAGTGTATCTGTGTAAGTCTCAAGCTCATCCTAATGGACTCGGAATTTTAAGGCTTAAAATTACGTCAGTGACTTCTGATAAATCCAACCGGAACGGGAATAAGGTAGGGCAGCAGACGATTTTAGGCCATGTTGAAGTAATTTATTTTGAATCCATATAGTCAAATACTGAAGGCATTACGTCTGCAGCTAAATCTATAAGAATAATATGGTCAACTCTAACTTCCAATGGTTAGAAAAGGATTTGTGACCAATCAGAGGACAGAACGGCTAAGATAAATGGCGACTCTCTCGTCATATGCTTCCTACCCAAAGCTACCGTATCTAGAAGGTTTTAAAATTTTTTAACCAATCAGTTTTCTGGTTTCCAAGGAACTAGCAGACGATTTTCGCTTTCTGAACGTGATTTCGACGTCACACTACCTGACTTTAAAGTTGTAACTCAAGTTCAAGCTCATAAAATTACCCTTTTACCTTCTGTGAAGATCTACCAACTATTGTTTTTACTTGTCCATGAGGCGGATTTTCTTTTGAGTTTTATTCCTGTTTATACTTTAGTCTCATCATTCACCCAAGAAAAACTACTGATGATAAGATGGAGGTATTTTTAAAAAAAAGCCATCGCTTCCTTAAAAAAAATTTATTTATTAACAATTACCAAAATATAGAGGTTCTTAGCATTTAACGGGACTTTCAAAATATGCTCTAGATTTTTAATACCCGCGCCAATGAGTGGGAGCTTTCAATTATTACAGTTATGAGAAAAAATCTAATTTTCCTTCACTAAAAAAGCCGAATTATGTTCATTTTTATGTCCTTTTTTCTCATTAAAAACAAGGTTAAAGATGAAACCTCAAAACCCCATAAATTTCTTCAATTCATCTTAACCATCAAGGATTGACCCAATTACATAATCACTGGACTAATTTTCGAAAAAATCGGCCATTCTTTCTTTACATTTACCGTTATGATCATAAACGAATAAAGGAGGCAACGGATCATCATAATTAAAAAAATTCACAACGAATGAGCTAACATTTCAATTTATCGTGCTCAAACATTGTGAATATTACCCTTTTTATGTTTTTTTTTTCGTAAAATCGAGTCGCAAATGGCGAACGTGGTGTGATTCATTAATTTTGAGCAACCAAAAAATACTTTAAAATTATATTTATCGACAATAAGAACGTTAAATCAAAATAAATTCGTGTAAATTTTTAATTTTAAAAAAAAAGTGGCTGTAACACTGACATTATTTTCTATAGTGAGGCATATATTCAATCCTCGACACGGATCCATTATAACTTTCACTTTCAACGAAGGCTTCATGATTATTATTTAACGCCGGCTTTATTTATTTATTTATCAAAAACTGAACTGGATTAAAAGAGAAGGAAACTGAAAGTTGATGAATTGGTTTATGAGTAAATGATTTTATATCGAGTGTTCGGGATTTGTGGTCTACATTATAGGCAACCGGTTCGGATACTAGAACGGGTTCTATCAAAGTACCGTTATTCAAAACTAGGCTTTTGTGCCAGTAGAAATATAGCTTTGTGTAGGATCACGAGTGTTTCTTATCAACTCTTATCAAAATTTAGTGTTGTTAAAGTTGATATAAATACAAATTATCATTGGAAAAGATCATTAGAGGAACCTAAGTTGAAAATGCCGGAACCGAAACCCTTTGAACGTTTACCGAAAAATGTAGTGCCTTCACATTATAATTTGTTTTTAAAACCGGATTTGAAAAAATTCGTCTTCGAAGGAAGGGAAATCATTGATATCGAGGTATGATTGTGATTGATAAAAAAATTAGGAAATCGATGTGGCAGTTTTTTTTTTAAAATTCGAATTGTTATTTGTTTCTAAGCGCATGGATTAAAAAATGAAACATGAGGATTTCTCAGTGTAAGAAAAAAGCTCTCATCATTGATTATACAACATGACCAAGTAGCAACTTGTTAGATGGTCATGGTCAAGGTCACTATTTTTACAATAATTGGTTTTTGCAAAATCATTCATCCTTAAATTATTTTTTAAATGCAAGCTTTTTGTCGAGGGAAATGTATTTTAAGAAGAGATTTGTTTGGCATACTGAAAGTTTTGTGGCAAAAAGTTTGGAGTAAAATATTTCTTTCCATATTCAAGGTTGTAGTAATAATGTTTTTTTTTTTTTTTGATTTCAGGTTAAAATACCGACAGATAGTATAGTATTAAATTGTTTAGATTTAACAATTAATAAAGCAAGCGTAGCTAGCTCTGGATCAACGAGGCAGGATGCGACTCAGATTACATTAAACAATGACCTTGAAACGTTAACACTGGTATTCCCAAATGAGGTGCCAGCTGGAAGGGCTTGGCTCAGCCTGGAATTCACAGGAGAGATTAATGATAAGATGAAAGGGTTATATAGGAGCAAATACACTAGGTTTGTATGAAATTGGAATGATTCGAAAAGAAGAAAAAAATTATTTGTCCGATAAACATATATATCCCTTGTTAATCGAAAAATTTCTGATCTGAAAATTTGGGATGTCTTTTGATGCTCGAAATGTTGTACTTCTTTTTTAACATAAATACATTTTAGTCCAGAGGGGGAAGAAAGATATGCAGCTGTCACACAATTTGAAGCGACAGATGCAAGGAGATGTTTTCCATGTTGGGATGAGCCTGCAATCAAAGCAACGTTTGACATAACCCTAGCAGTACCAGAAAATAAAGTTGCCCTTTCAAATATGGTAAGAAAATTTTTTTTATTTTATTTAATGAACTCAATATGACTTGTGCTAGGGATACTGTATCTCCTTATAGTTAAGTTTCTTAGCCTATTAGCTTCGAAATATTTTTTTTAAATCAAATTTTTCTTTTCTTCAGCCAGTGTCAAGTGAAGTCGAAGAAAACGGACTCCGAATGGTTAAATTCGACACAACGCCCGTCATGTCAACCTATTTAGTTGCAGTTGTAGTCGGTGAATACGATTGCATAGAAGATAGAAGTAAAGATGGAGTACTAGTTAGAGTATACACACCGGTTGGGAAAAAGGAGCAGGGGAAATTCGCACTTCACGTCGCCACCAAAGTTTTGCCGTATTATAAGGAATATTTTAATATTGCTTACCCGTTGCCAAAAATTGATTTAATTGCAATAGCTGATTTTTCTGCAGGCAAGTATTTAATTGTTTTAAAAATGTTTTTCCTATTATTGATATATTTCATTATAATTTATTTTTTGTTAATAGGAGCTATGGAAAATTGGGGCCTAGTAACGTACCGAGAAACTTGTCTTCTAGTCGACCCGGAAAATACATCGGCCATCAGGAAACAATGGATTGCGTTAGTGGTTGGCCACGAGCTTGCTCATCAGTGGTTTGGAAATTTGGTGACAATGGTATTGAAAATAGTTTTTTTTATTCAATGAAAGTTCTTAAGGAAACAACGTGGTGACTTTGTGTCAACAAAATCTGTATTGAAATTGCTGATTCAGCAGGACTGTTTATTTATCGTAAAACAATACTATTAGTATTTAATATCAGTCTTACTCAGTGAAATTTAATGCTACTTTAAATATCAAGTTTTTCTTAAATTCAAACTAAGTAAAATTATTAGTTTAATTTTACTAAAAAATTTACTAGAAAAATGGTTTTTTGCATCCTGGCCTGTAGCCAAAATTTTGAAAAAAGATCTCGGAATTTTTCAAGGATCTTCCTGGACTTTTTTTGGCTATGAGCCTATTTTTGTCTCTTTTTTTTAAAAATTCATTTTTATGACCGTTTCTAATCCATTTTTGTTTATCTAGGAATGGTGGACTCATCTTTGGTTAAACGAAGGCTACGCCTCATTCGTCGAGTTCCTCTGCGTCGAGCATTTATTCCCAGAATACGACATATGGACTCAATTCGTCACGGATACATACTGTAGAGCATTAGAATTAGATTGCCTCAATAATTCTCATCCCATCGAAGTGCCAGTCGGTCATCCTTCTGAAATCGACGAAATATTCGATGATATTTCGTACAACAAGGGAGCGTCCGTTATCAGGATGTTGCATAAATATATCGGAGACGAGGTGAATTGAATTAGAGTTGTAAAATTTGGTATTTTTCATGCTCACCAGCTTTTAAAGTAATCTAGAAGTTCTCTAGAATTTTCTTTCCAAAAATGCACTTAATTCTTTTTGTTTAGATTTATTTGTAAAAATTTTTTTCAATCAGAAATCAAAAATTTGAATTTTTTTTGAATTCTTTCTAGTCAGTGCAGAGGCTTTTTCTAAATATATTTTATATATCCGCTTGAAATAATTTATTCCACAAGAAAAAATTAGAAAAAATTTGCCCGACTAGAGAAAATTAGAAAAAATTTGCTCGACTAGAGAAAATTAGAAAAAATTTGCTCGACTAGAGAAAATTAGAAAAAATTTGCTCGACTAGAGAAAATTAGAAAAAATTTGCTCGACTAGAGAAAATTAGAAAAAATTTGCTCGACTAGAGAAAATTAGAAAAAATTTGCTCGACTAGAGAAAATTAGAAAAAATTTGCTCGACTAGAGAAAATTAGAAAAAATTTGCTCGACTAGAGAAAATTAGAAAAAATTTGCTCGACTAGAGAAAATTAGAAAAAATTTGCTCGACTAGAGAAAATTAGAAAAAATTTGCTCGACTAGAGAAAATTAGAAAAAATTTGCTCGACTAGAGAAAATTAGAAAAAATTTGCTCGACTAGAGAAAATTAGAAAAAATTTGCTCGACTAGAGAAAATTAGAAAAAATTTGCTCGACTAGAGAAAATTAGAAAAAATTTGCTCGACTAGAGAAAATTAGAAAAAATTTGCTCGACAACAGAATTTTATGAGAAAATTTGCTTGAAAAAAGAAAATTTTGAAAAAATTGCTCGAGAAAAGAAAATTTTGGAAAAATTGCTCATAAAAAATTTTGAAAAACAGATTAAATCAGAATCAGAATCTGAGTCTGAGCCAGCTAAAGCCAAAACTGTTGTATCCTGACTGATTTTTTAAATCTTATTTCTTTTTTAGGATTTCAGGAAAGGAATGAACATTTATCTTACCAGACACCAGTACAAGAACACATTCACCGAAGATTTATGGGCAGCATTAGAAGAAGCTTCTAAAAAACCGGTGGCCGCTGTTATGAGCACATGGACCAAACAAATGGGATTCCCTGTCGTCAGGGTAACCGTTACCGAAAAACCAGATTCAACTTCTTTAACATTATCCCAGGAAAGATTTTGCGCAGATGGAAACAGAAATAGTACGAATTAATTTTTTTATTCAAGCCAAAATAAAATTTCTTGGCCGAAATTAGTAATTTTTTTTTTTAATTTTCAGATTTAAAGAGTTTGTGGATGATCCCTATAACGATATCCACGTCGGAGTCAAATGGAAAAGAAGTTGTGTCAACGGTACTCGAATCAAAATCTATGGACGTTACCTTACCCGTCGGACCCGAAAGTTGGATTAAAATTAATCCAGGGACGGTCGGTTATTACAGAACTCAATATCCACCTGAATTGTTAAAAAGATTTTTGCCAGCTATTAGGGATAAAACATTACCACCTTTGGATAGATTAGGACTTTTGGATGATTTGTTTGCGCTTGTCGAAGCCGGTGAAACCTCAACCGTTGTAGTATTGAAAATGATGGAAGCCTTCAGCGACGAAGATAATTATACGGTTTGGTCGAATATTAATAATTGCCTTTCAAAGCTCAATTTGTTACTTTCTCATACCGATCTCCAAGACGATTTGAAAAGATATGTAAGGAAGTTGATGACGCCCATTTATCAAAGGCTTGGATGGGAACCTAAAAATAATGAAAGTGAGTGAAATTCAGAATTCAAAGCTAGGCGGATTTTTTTTTTTATTTTGTAAAAAATTTTTTCGACTCTGTACAATGGAAAAGAATCGAATTTCTTGAATTGTGCCTAAAAACTATAAAAATTAATGCAGAATTTTTATTTTTTTCAGGTCATTTGGATACTCTCCTACGATCCCTAATCATCGGCAGTCTAGCCATTTCCTGCGACGAGTCAGTCTACGCTGAATCGAAGAAAAGGTTCGATGACCATTCCTCGGGGAAAGCTCTTATCCCAGCCGATTTAAGAGGAGCAGTTTACAGAGCTGTGATGATCTCTGGTGATGAAAAAACATACGACGCCTTCTTAAAAGTAAATATTTGCCTAAATAATTTTTTCTTATTAAAAATTTTAAAAACTTATTTAAATTTTTTCTTGTTTTTTAGTTATATAGGGAGGCTGATTTGCATGAGGAAAAAGACAGAATATGCAGGAATTTAGGAGCTCTCAAAGACGAAAATATTCTCCGAAAAGTCTTGGATTTTGCTATTTCAGAAGAAGTGCGGAGTCAAGACTCAATTTTCGTAATTATTTCAGTAGCGGCTTTAAGCAGAGCTGGACGGAATCTTGCCTGGGAATTTTTTAAAGATAATTGGGAAGTTTTATTGAAGAGATACGAGGTTAGTTAACATATTGGATAAATTGTTAATTTTTAGGAATTTTAAAGGCAGAGAGAGCACTCGTTTAGTGTAAGTTTGTAAGTTTAAAACCGGATGAGATTATTTACCTAAGATGTATTAGGGGTAAGATTGAAAAAAAGATCCAAATAACATTAGGAAAGGGTAATAAAGAATTCGAACCTACCCCGTCAGAAATAGATTTAAAAAATCTAATCCTTTTCTATTGAAAAGAGCTAAAAAAAAATCGGCAAAAAATTCAATACTTTTTTGGTTATAATTTCAAAAATATAATTGAATGCTACGAGCCTCTAGGACATAGTCCTACTTCTATGTAAAGAAAACTTCGATTATGCAGCCACAACCAACAGCTAATTTCTCTTTTGATTTTTTTTCCAGGGAGGCTTCTTACTCGCTCGGCTCGTTAAATTCACAACGGAAAATTTTGCATCAGAGCAAATGGCGCAAGAAGTGGACGAATTTTTCAAAAACCATAAATTCCCAGGAACGGAAAGGACAGTTCAACAAAGTTTAGAAACGATCCGGTTGAACGAAGCGTGGTTGAAACGTGACGAAGCTTCTATCAGAGAATTTTTAACCCAATCACGCTGAGTTAATATAACACTTTTTGACAGTGAAATTAATTCTGGTCAAATTTATTAGTTTAAATAAGGATAATGTGTAGTTAGTTTTCACTTTTTTTCGTACGTTTAAAAAAAACAGATTTTTGAATCTATCTTCATGTAGAGATTCTCTGTGATCGAAGTATTTGTTGGGCTTTTTGTTTTTTGAAAATGCCAGGACTCTTTTAAAAAAACTCGATCAATATTTAAAATGATTTTAACACTCAAAAATTTAATGTTTTTACGGTCTTTAAAACCAGGATTTCTTTTAAATTTAAAACGTAAATAAGGAAATAAGCATAATTAATGTACCTGGCTGATGTAATCAAATTTGATTGTATAATCATGTTTTATGGAAGATGAAAAAAAAAAAAAAAAGAATTTTTAAGTTTTATAAAAAAATATATGTATTCTCATGATCCTAAATCATTTTACTTTTTTCATTGCTGATTCAACAATGACAACAATCAAACTTATTTTTCTTATTATGCGATTTAAATAGCGCATTTTAACCTAAATCCTCTCTCTTAAAATCTATGCTCAAGTCTCATAAAAAAAAAGGTAAGAAGCAAGAAACGCGCCATTTTTCATCTAGTTCAAAAATTGCAACAAGACGAAATTAGCGGAGCCATTTTTCTAATGACACGGAAGAAAAGTAAACACGAAGATTTTCCAGACTTTTCCGACTGATATTTATAGTAATTGACGCCCTCTATCCAGTGGTGCAGTCAGATTCCCGAAATTCCCACGGGAACTGCCTGAAAAAAAAGTCTTTTAAAAAAGCACGATTTCCTTGTGAATACTACGAAAATTTTTCTAAAATTACGAGCAAACCTTACCATGTTTCTTAATGCGATTATTTTACTCATTTCCAAAAGTATTTTCCAGACTTTTCCGACTGATACCCATAGTAATTGACGCCCTCTATCCAGTGGTGCAGTCAGATTCCCGTAATTTTAGAAAAATTTTCATAGTATTCACGAGGAAATCGTGCTTTTTTTTAGACTTTTTTTTTCAGGCAGTTCCCGTGGGAATTTCGGGAATCTGACTGCACCACTGGATAGAGGGCGTCAATTACTATGGGTATCAGTCGGAAAAGTCTGGAAAATACTTTTGGAAATGAGTAAAATAATCGCATTAAGAAACATGGCAAGGTTTGCTCGTAATTTTAGAAAAATTTTCGTAGTATTCACAAGGAAATCGTGCTTTTTTAAAAGACTTTTTTTTCAGGCAGTTCCCGTGGGAATTTCGGGAATCTGACTGCACCACTGGATAGAGGGCGTCAATTACTATAAATATCAGTCGGAAAAGTCTGGAAAATCCTTTTGGAAATGAGTAAAATAATCGCATTAAGAAACATGGCAAGGTTTGCTCGTAATTTTAGAAAAATTTTCGTAGTATTCACAAGGAAATCGTGCTTTTTTAAAAGACTTTTTTTTCAGGCAGTTCCCGTGGGAATTTCGGGAATCTGACTGCACCACTGGATAGAGGGCGTCAATTACTATACATATCAGTCGGAAAAGTCTGGAAAATCCTTTTGGAAATGAGTAAAATAATCGCATTAAGAAACATGGCAAGGTTTGCTCGTAATTTTAGAAAAATTTTCGTAGTATTCACAAGGAAATCGTGCTTTTTTTAAAGACTTTTTTTCAGGCAGTTCCCATGGGAATTTCGGGAATCTGACTGCACCACTGGATAGAGTGCGTCAATTACTATAAATATCAGTCGGAAAAGTCTGGAAAATCCTTTTGGAAATGAGTAAAATAATCGCATTAAGAAACATGGCAAGGTTTGCTCGTAATTTTAGAAAAATTTTCGTAGTATTCACGAGGAAATCGTGCTTTTTATAAAGACTTTTTTTTCAGGCAGTTTCCGTGGGAATTTCGGGGATCTGACTGCACCACTGGATAGAGGGCGTCAATTACTATAAATATCAGTCGGAAAAGTCTGGAAAATCTTCGTACTTACTTTTCTTCCGTGTCATTGGAAAAATGGCTCCGCTAATTTCGTCTTGTTGCAATTTTTGAACTAGATGAAAAATGGCGCGTTTTTCTTGCTTCTTACCATAGTTCTTTTCGGCTAAATGATATGTTTAGAGGTTTTGAAGGATAATTACTAAATAACATGAACAATATTTTTTTAACTTAATTCTTTATTATTTTAATTTTTTTAAGTATTACAAAGACACTCATTTATTTCCATTCTAATTTTTTTTTCATTCAAAAGAAAACGATTTCTAAAAACCTAGAAAAGAAATTAAAAAAGAATTATTTACACTTTTTTTAGAAAATTTACATTAAGTCTCTGTGGAGGGTTGTATAAAAAAGATAAAAAGGGGGAAAGAAATAATATTCAGTGCTTCTGAAACGTGTCAAGGTGTTCATTTTAAAAAAATGGACAGAAAAAATGATTAAAGCTTCACACAAGCTCTTTTACATCTAAAATAGAAATATGCAACACGCCTCACAAGACATTGAAGTTTCCTTCTTTTTTTCTTTTATTATTTTTTAAATCTCGGCATCGAATTAACAAGAAAATCCTTTTATTTAAATTAAATATATATTTCCATTCTTCTTATTTAATAATAAAATTTTTTTTGGACGAATTTCAACTGGTATGAGATCGCCATGTAATTTATTAAAAAGAGGCATTTTTATATCAAGGAAGAAAAATAATAAGGGGAGTTCACGTCTCCGTATAAGGGTCCCTTCAAAGTGGTCTCAAGAAAAAAAAATCGTTGAAATAAAAATCAAAAATAATTGTTAATAAAGAAACCTGCTCATCCATGTTATTGCTTAATAATTTTGAGCAATTCGAGATGCTATAAAAAACCGCCTTGTGCTTTAATTAACGTTGTATAGCGATAGATTTCGAAATCCGAGGGGAAATAAAAAAAAAATTTGATAACAAATCGCGACATATCTAAGCAAACTTTTTTTTCATATCTACTTGCATATTTAAAATCCAATCTACTCACGTCTACGGTTAACTACTTTTTGAGATTTGGCACGATTAAAAAATCAAGTGTGTAATTTTTAAGCCTAATTATAAATGCACTAATTGAAAAAATTATAAAAGGTTTGGCGATTTAACCGCAGATGGCTAAGGCAGCGGCTTAAAATGGAAAAGGAAATCGTCAATATAAAAGAAAAGACAGCTTTGTAGCCAGAAAATACTCAAGTCGATTCGCAGCCCGTCTGCATTTAAAAAGAATTCTGTCTACGAAGCTGACAAAAGAAAAATTTAAAAAAAAATAAAATAAAAAATAAATCCATCATTTTTGGTATATTTTCTTTAAAAATTAATTATTTTTTTTAATTAAATTAATCCTAACGGTCATACTTCCGACTTTTCTTCGTAAATTAATAAAATCCTTTCAGAATATTTTTCCTTTTTAAGAAAAAATCGACTCGTGTTACGAAAAAAAAAATCTTAACTAAAAAAATTATACATCAATTCCCAAGAAAAATAATAGATTGCTTTCTAAAAATGGAAAATATATCACAAAAGAAATAATTTGTTATATAAAAAAAAATATTAAATAAATAGAATGAACTAATATATGGAATTATTGGTGCTGATTTTTCGGGCAATAATATTTCACAAAAAAAACTCTACAAAGTTCAATTCCAAGCACCAAACCTTTCTTACTCTTGAGCATTAATTTCTTTTAAGTTAAATTAAATTTGTTCGAGGTTAAATTTTTGCTAAAAAATTTATATGGCCAGTTTTTTTTAAAAATAAAAAAATTCGGTTAACTATTTATCACCTAGGAACTAGTTTTCGGGCAATTTTTAGAGCGTCCTAATAAAATGTCAATTTCAAAAATTCGTCAAATTAAAATTTAAAAAAAAATTAACTTGACAAATTTTCACACCCTAAAACTTCATTCTAAATATTTTTTTTAATAATTCATAAACAATTAAAAGGAAAAAGCAGAAATTTAAAAAAAATACAAAATAAACAAAAAACCATTTTCCCCAAAAAAATTTCAAATCACTGCTTTCCCCTAGAAAAAAATTTAAAAAAACTGACAGATTTCCCTTCCCGTAATTACATTAGACGGAATAATTTTTTGTTAATTATTTTTATACTCTCCCAAACCGTTAGACAATCACCTAAACAATTCCTTTCATCTTAGGCCAGCACTACAAAACAAAAAAAAAATACAATTCATTTCCATAATTCAAAGAACTTTTAGTTAAAAATTAATTTTTTTAAAAGTGAAAAACTAAACAATAGAATATTTTCTTTCAACTTTTGTAATCGACTACGTATTTTTTTTAATTTTCTTTAACAATTAAATTAAAAATTTTTATCCTATTTTAATTTTTTTTTATTTGGCCAAGCAGATCACTGAATCGTTTTTTTCATTTTTCTAATAATATTTAAATTAAATAAATAAAAAAAAGATTTTAATTTTTTTGTTATTTCATCGTAATGAATTCAACTAAATAAATTTTTTTGTTTTTTAAACAAAAAAAAATTGATAAACTCGAGAAAAAAAAACCGATTCGTTAATGTTTCATGATTGTACAAATTATTATTTTATTTTTATTTTTTTCTTCTTCTAGATAATATTTATATGAAATTAATTAATTGACTTTCTAAGAAAAACAGAAAAATTATAGATAAAATCCGGAAAGCAAAATTACTGATCTTGGGAAAACGGTCGAGGTTTGTTTTTGTAATGACCCGTGCAGTGACACTCCCCCGGAGTATCGGCGGTGACCACATCTAAATACTCCAAATAGGAAACCACTGATCGTGGGTAGTTAAGCCGGTCTCAAGTTTTTAATGATAAAGACCTTGTTTCTGGATACAGATGAACTCCCTCGACGCTGAATATTGACGTTTCTGAAAAATATTGAACGAAAAAAATAAATTTTGAAAATTCATATAATTTTTCCCAAGCCCGAAAACTCGATTTTAAATTAAAAATCCTCACCGTCAGGTAGTTCGTATAATTTTTTAGGAAGCGATGCGAAATAACGATGTCTTAATGCTTCCTCTGCGCCTATCCTGTCATCTGGATTTAGCTGCAAAAAAAAAAAATTATTAGTTCACGTCTTAAAATTAAAATTAATTTTTTTTAAAATATTAACTTACCTGGAGCAAAGCTGAAGCCATATTTTCTCCTTCCACGATATCGTATAAACGAGGAAAGGATAAACCTAATTTTCGACCATGGTAAAATCCTATTTTATGTGGATTATATCCGGGTAACTGAGTGACTCCGGACCAAATTTCTTCGCACGGAGTTCCCAATATCTGAAAAAAATAACCAGATTAGGTTAAATCACTTGTTTTAATTCACAGCGCCCCTGCGGCACTAGAGCTTTCCACAAAAATTATTTCCTTAAAAAACATGCTCAACCAGATTAGGTTAGGTTGCTCACTCTAAAAAAAATTGGCAGATGGCGCTAGAGTCGTTTTAGTTTGCATCAACATCAAGATTTGCCAGGAAAATCGAGTCTTATGAATTTTATAACTCACCTTGAAAATTTTATCTAACTGGTCATATGTGTCCCTCACTCCAGGAAAAGTAGGCACGCCGGTGATCATTTCAACAAAGATACAGCCCACACCCCACATATCGAGAGAGGTAGAATACTCCGTGGAGCCCAGAAGTACATCCGGAGGCCGATACCATAGAGTTACTACTTCGTGTGAATATGTATGAGAAGGAACAGACTTAGCCCTTGCCAATCCGAAATCAGCCAATTTCAGTTCTCCTATTTCGGAAATAAGCAAGTTCTGCGGTTTGACGTCCCTATGAAGGACTCTACGTCGATGGCAGTAACACAACCCTCGAAGCAATTGAAATAAAAACAAACGTACGTTCCTATATTCTAAACCGCCGCTATGTCTCTCCATATATTGCGACAAGTCAGTGTGCTGAAAAAATACAACAAATAAAATTAATTCTTGAACGATTAATAATTTTTTAAATTAATTAAATACTTACGACATATTCAAAAACAAATGTAAGAGTTTGCCTAGTATGAACGATATCATGTAACGTGACTATATTGGTGTGTTTGAGCTCTTTGAGGAGTGAAGCTTCACGTATTGCTGTAAACGGAGCTCCTTCCTCTTCCTGGAGTCTTATTTCTTTTAAAGCTACCACTTGATTCGTTAGGCTAGAAAAAAAAAGAAAAATGTTAAATTTCGATGAGTAAAATGAGTTAGATGCAGTTTCATGTGTTTGCCACAACTAATCAATGTTAACCCTTCAGAGATCAAAACATCCTGATATCCACTTATTGGTATTTGATTATTTTCCTACATCAAATATTTAGCACTTGACATAAAATTAAGAAATCCAACACTAAATCTGCAGTAAAATATCAGTTAAATCATTCAGACAGTAACATTTATATTTTCAAGGCAAAACCTAATTGTATTCACATGTTCGAATCTAGTGAAAAACCACAAAATGTAAAAATTTAATAGAGCACTCACAGTTGCTTATGTCTAAACTATCAAATCTCATTATTTAATTGCAATAATACTATAATCACAAGGCTTACAGACACTGATTTGCTAATAGATTGACTATGGCCTATGGATATAACTTAAATGGGGAGATATCGGTTTTACTTAACCTAACCTCAACAACTGTATTAAGCCGGTAAGACACCATTTTTTCGTGTTCCCGTTTATTCACTTATCTTGCTAAGAAATGATTTTCAGACAATAAAAACTGCAGTTCAATACTTTAAAAAAAAATTAGAATCCACGATTTTCTAGAGAAAAAAAATTTCAAAGCCGCCATGATTGTTTATGTTTTGCACTTGACGTGGCAGCAAACACACGACATTATGTTTTTTTTTTTTTTCAAAATTCGTTTCTCTCAATATTATTTTCTTTTCACCTTCTTCAGGTCAGTTCGAATCATTTTTTAAATCACTATATCGACAATTAATGTAAAATCACGACCAGTGAAAACACGATCGAGATTGATTCACGTGCAGGTGCCTTCTTGATTTTCAACAAGCTAGAATTACGCAAAAATCTCGATCTCGGTGGCTTTTCGAATATAAGAAAATCAAGATGGCTGCACTTTTTTCACCATAACGTTTTTTAGAATTATCAAGCCCGATATTTGATTTATGACTGTAATTTTCGAAAATTCTGACTAGAATTTAAAATTTTAATTGTAATTTCTTTTAATCCTGAATTGCAGGGGAAACATTAAAGAAATTCAGGGACTATATCATTGTGTGATTTTTCTTTCTATAGGAATGAAAACCAGCCAGTACAGTACAGTACAAATTCACCTCGACAATTTCAGTTTACAGCCTAATTAAACATGACCGGTTTGATCATGGTAAAGCACAATGTCCTTAACTAAGTTCGATAGGGGGATCCTTTCTAAAGGCATCCAAGAATATTTCCTTGGCAAATTTGATTACCATAAATCGATACTCACTTACTGTAACCTTTGAATACAGTGGCATAGGAACCTTCTCCTAGTTGCTCGAGCTTAATGTAAGCTTCAGACTTTCCAAAAGGCGAGTCTCCCTGGAAATAGAAAAAAAAAGAAAATTGATTTTATGTGTGACGATGGGGGGAAAAAAACCATCTCGCGGTTACTTAAAAATAATAATCCTTCGCGGTTTAATGCCTCGAGGATATAACCCAGCATTTTTTTTTCTCTTAAGGGTAATCCCTTTAGGTTTGGAATTTTATTACCCTTTTTTTGTAATATGGACGAAGCCATAGAGGGCGAGGGAGAGGAAATAGGACATGGATATGATGAAAACAAGAGAGCAAAATGTAAAGATGTGAAAAAATTCTAAAAAAATTTTAAAAAATTAAAAAAAATATAAAAGAAAACATTTAAAACATATTTTCAACAAAATCCCTTTGACAATAAAAAACGATTTCTGCCTAAAAACCAAAATTATAATAACTTAATCAAAAATTCAACAAGTGCCTGCCCCAAAGGTTAAGAAAAAAATGTTTTCCACTGTATAATTCCTCCGAACAAAGCTTGAAACATAAAACATTAAAAAAAAACTAGCTACAAAATCCAATAAATGATTTACAACCCTTTTGTGACGCGTATAAAAGGCAAAACCATTAGAATTCATTAACATTGACATCGAATTCGAAGGCGAAAGCTCTCCTTTTAACGCGTAGCTTATGTCAAGGGTAAAATGAAAAGCTTTAGATCCTGGAAATGACCCAGTTTATCATTTCCTTGACATTAAAAAATCAAAAAAGGGCGTGCCTCTTTCACATTACAAAAAAAAATGTCTAACGAACTAACCTGACACCCGCAAGGTATGCTATACCTCCTTATGGCCCGAAATAAAAAATTTTCCAAGTTCGTAATGGAATTTCGAATCACCGAACTTCCCATAACGCAACATGCCCTTAGCCCTGAAAATGAACAACTACCCCCCCTTTTCGTTGCAGTATAAATACGATAATAATAGATTATGCTAAAAACCACACGACCCGTCAATGCCAAAGTCAAGACGCAGACTAAACGCAGAAATTTTCAAAGTCAAGGGCACGTCCCACTAAAAATGAACTGCATACAACAGGTAAAAAGGGTTTAGTTAAAATAATAATGGTTCAACCGACGGCACCACTTGCCTATTCAATAACCTTCGTACAATGGTCTGGATCGAGTGTGCAGCTTTTGATCACGTCATTCTTTCGGCACGCAAGCCCTTTCTTTTTTTTTTAAAAAACAAAAAAACTCTTCCGCTAAACCAGATTTGGGATTCCGGGAAATGAAGTCGTGGCTGAGAGTGATGCTGATGAAATGTCATCGGTTTTGCGAAAAAAATGTAGGGGAAATTGAAATCAAGCCAATGATCGGGAGGAGAAACTAGGGGTCTATCAGTCCGGGTATATGCACAGTAATGGTGGATAGATGGTAAGGGCGAACGCACCCTGTGCATACTTTCTCGCTCCTTGTGTTAACCGTGTCGTGTAAAAGAGCCGCTTTTCTGGCCGAAAACGGCTGCTTACACTTTTTTACTATCACTTGACAAAAGGTTTTACCGAATTTGAGGTAACTGTAGAGCGGTTTCAGAATTATGGTTTAGGCCGAAAATGGCCAAAAACGGATTTTCGGGGGCCGGCTATGAAAATTTTTTTATGGATACCTTTTTTAGACCATAAACCTGTGAACCAAATAGGAGCGAAATCTGTTGATCCGTTCTCAAGTTATGATTTTGCCCTAAAAATGGCTAAAATAGACGCACATCTGAGCATCACTGAACACATTTTAATCCCAAGTAACAACTTCGACCAAAAAAATCAAAATTTTTTGTATTTAGGCCAAAGTTAAGCCCATTGAGGCCAAATTCGAATTTTGCCAGCCAAACCCCCCACCGGGGTGTTCATTGTCACGGCTTCTAGTATGGCTGTGCAAAATTTAAGAAAAAATCGGGACTTTGTGTACGGACGGACGGACGGACGTTTGCTCTACAACACCTGAAACGGATTTCCCAATTGAAAAAACTTGCAAAAACTTGAAAATAACGGAAAGTCAATTTTTCGACGATTACAATACTTCCTTCACTTCTAGGGTCGCTCGAAAGTAAAAAGAAGAATGATTTTCAGTTTTGGAAAATCCAAGAAATATACGATGGGAATTCGGGATAATTGAAAAAATATTAAAAGGAAGTTATTCAATTCGTAGTCAAATCCATGGGATCCTTAAAAAAAATTTATCTGCGATATTACTGGTGCTTTATGATTATTACGTCAATGCGACGCTTTTTCCATAGCGTGTTTGCTTATTTTTATGGTTTCGTTCGGGGTTTTTTTTTTTTTTTTTTTGAAAAAGGAAAGTTTTAAGGAAAAATGGGGGGTTAACTTTCAATTCCACCTGCGGAACGGAAATATTTACAGAATTTAATAAAAAAATATAACACGGAGAATTTTGTGTAAAATTGAAAATTCTTTCTTTTGAGGAAAGGGTAGCGAGAAGTAGCGGAAGGTTTGATCACACATTATACAGATGGCCAGTGCTGTAGTTCTCGATCGTCCTAGCCCTCGGGGTACGGGCAACAGCCGCAGAGATGCCACTAGTTCAATCCTACCCACAAAAAAAAATCGTACCATAAATAAATGCTAGCTGGAGGGAAACAAAATGTTAAGTAGATCTTTTCCTTTTTTTCAAAACAACCAAATCGAGACGTCTGGCCATTCACTCATTCCCAATAGTCCAATCAAACATCTCCCCCATCCCATTTAATGATTTCATCAAACTTAACAAAAACCCGTTCGGTAAATGAATGAAAATCTTCAACAGAGCACGAATGAAGAAAAAAAAACATTAAAACTGATTACAACTTCCGTTCCTGTCGCTGTTTCCATTATTATCATGGGACTTGAAAAGCTTGGACGTTGAAGATATAATTTCACAAGACATGTCTACCTCTCTCCTTCCTAGAATTTTTTTTTCTTCCTCTTCTTATTTTCTTTTCATCTTTCCCGCTGTTATTGTCGTTACGATTTTTCCTCCCCATCAATCAAAACCGTTTTCTTTGAGCAACCGATATTTTTCAATAAACCAGGAAAAGGGCTATTCGAAACCCTTGCTCGGGATAAAGGCATCCTTCACATATAAAAATAACCATTCCCACATGTACCCTTGCCTTGAGGGGGCTTTTGTTTTGATCGTTTATCGATATTAGATATTGCATGAGAATGAAAGTCATTTGATATTTTGAAAAATGTATAAACCGATGTTATTCGTGGGGGGGAATTTTTTTTTTTGGCGAATTTGAAAAACATCAATCGAATCCCACTCGATATCTTAAAATTGTTTCTTAAAGGATTTGCTAAATCGAAAATATTTTTCTTAATCGAAAAAAATTTTTAAAACGAGTTTCTTTACCACGGGATAATAAAGATAAAAGTAGAATTGCTTTTGATGTGAGCCCGCAATGAACCTTATTCCCCGAGAATCTTATGGGTTAATCTAAAGTGCCGGGTTTTATGTGACACGTATCTTGAAAGATTTTTTTTTTATCAAGCTTGGAGATATCAAAATTCCATAAGTGCACTACTTTTCGTGAATAATAATTTTGGTCGTTTTTGTATTTGCATGAAGGGAAGTTGAGTGTATTTCAAGCCCGCGGTTTTCCTTTTGAGTTTCATAACATATTCAACGTACCTCGTAATTGAATTTTGAATACTTTATTATTAAAACAAAGTTCATTATTTATGAAGTGCAAATGGGAAAATGTTTTATTTTGCATATTATAATGTAGTATTATATTAATTGCGGTTGTGATTTTGTTGGGAAACAATCAGGAATTGGAATATTTAAACGATTTAAGCCTGGGCTCATTCGCATAAACTAGAGTCCTGCATCTGGTTGGAGATTAAGGCCCGAACCCGACCCGATTTTAAATGATAGACCTGAACCGGAAGCTCAGACGGAAATTGAAGCCCGAATCCGACCCGAACCGACAATTATAGGCCCGAGCCTGACCCGAAATCGACGCCGAACTAAAATTCAAACCCGAACCCGACCCAAATTTGACACTGTAAAAATTTAAGCCCGAATCCGACCCAAACCGACAATTGTAGACCCAAACCCGACCCGAACCCAAAGCTTAGAAGGAAATTCAAGCCCGAACCCGACCCGAACCGACAATTATAGGCCCGAACCCGAAGCTCAGAAGGAATTTTAAGCCCGAACCCGACTCGAACCGACAATTGTAGGCCCAAACCCGACTCGAACCGACAATTGTAGGCCCGAACCCGACTCGAACAGACAATTTTAGGCCCAAACCCGACCCGAACCGACAATTATAGGCCCGAACCCGACCCGGACCCGAAGCTCAGAAGGAAATTTAAGCCCGAACCCGACGCCGAAATAAAATTCAAACCCGAACCCGACCCAAACCTGACACCGTGCAATTTAAGGCTGAACCCGACCCGACCCGAACCCATCATTTCTCGAAGATATGTACCGCTGACTGAGAGGCAGGACAGCCATTCCCCGATTGAGATGACCCACTACATGCCTTGCGAAAATTCAAGGAATGACTCATATTTGGGATCTTGACGATTCAGATGATGCACATTCAAAAAAATCTGACAAGGAAAAATTCAAGGCAATGCAAAATTGTCAGGTCTCACAGAAATTTGGCATTCGACTTTTCTATGCCTCTCACGTCGAAATCCGACATTTAAAGGATTCCTTGTCTAGAGTCTTGAAATCCATCACTACACAATCCATCTATAATTTTTTTTTTCGAAAAAGAAAGCTACTTACACCAAAAGCTGAATATCTTTTGGTCCGTCTAGCCTGTTGTTCTTTATTGAGAAAGACTTCGGATTTTGGTCTAGGTGGCTTCTTCGGCCGTAATATAACTCGAGTTTCTTCTCGTATATCTTCATCTAACAGCTTTGAGTCACTAGACACTGAAAGTTGCCGATGAACTTGTTGGTGGCTATCCCAACCTAAAACAAAAAATAAAAAAAATTGACCTTTAATATCCAATTTCGAAACAAATAATAATAATAAACTATATATAACGATGGGAGATCATTAATAAGAGGTCCAGGAATTATCGGTTTATCGGTTTCTAATAATCCCGAACCCGCGTCTATTTTTAACGATAATACTTCCAAACGGGATAAAGCCATATTACTGAAAAACAAAAGAGGGAAAAGGGACGTCAAGAGTAGGAGAAGAGTGTGCGACGGGTGAAAAGATATAAGAGAAACCATCTATCACAGGCGACTTATAGGAGCTTTATTCACCGTTATATGAAATAAAGCTTAATGTTACACACGAGAATTCTTCAGTAAAAACAAGCTCACGTCCGATTCCTTCGGAAAAAAAAAAAGATAACTCGGTCAAAATTTTAACCCCGAAAAAAGGGTTTTGGCCATAAATCCCCGGCGAATAAATCCCTCCCCTTTAAATTTGATGAATGACTTTAAAAATATAATAGGGACCTTTTGATACTCTCTTCGCCGAGGAAACATTCGTCTTCATTACTCCCAGGAAAAGGATTAAAACGGAATTTCGGGGAAAAAGCGGAAGGAAATTGTGACGGAATCCCTTGGAAAATTAATTCCAAAGCCGAATCCAAAATGGATTTTTTAGCAACGAAATTAAAAATGGGGAAAAAACGAGAGTAGTAGTAGTAATAATAATAATAATCGCGATGATAAAGGTGATATATTTTCCCCTAGGTGCTCAAATGTTAATTAACAAGGAGGAGAGAGGGGGGTGAAAAAGGAGGCTGATTCCCATCTTGAATAACATCCGTGATTAATGAAGGGTGTAAATATTAAACAACATCTCCGAGGGATTTTCAACGACCCATCTCCGGAAACTTCGGACTCTTTGGGAAATATTTCCCCCTTATTTACAAAAAAAAAAAAATTCCTCTCGGATGACCGTACGAAACTCCAATTAAAAATGTTGTTGAATGATTGTTAACGATGATAAAAGGTGATAGAGCTCCGCAATATCAAGTTCGCGAAAATGAAGGATAACGTGGGGCTTCTCCCCGGAATCTGGTTTCGCATCATCAAGCTTTAATTAATCAGTTTAAATTAATGAAGTTGTTATATAGCTGACCATTAACCACGTTCTTGTCATTTTCTACTACGTCTGTTATATTTTTCGCAGATGATTGATCGGCGTTAATGCGGGGTAAAAAACAAAAAAAAAAAAAAAAGAAAATGTATCATCCGGTGAAAGTGAAAATTTTTTAGAATACGGGATAGAAACCCGGTTTGGGGATAAGCTATAAACTTTTATAACGGTTATTCAGCGAAACGAAAGGGTTGGACATGTTACGTGGTTAATGGGCGATCCACGTGGCCGTCAACATCTCCCCTGTAAACGCCCTACTACCCCACTCTCACGCCTTTTTTCAAATTCCAGCCCCCCCCTTCCCCACACCGATCTCTCGACATGACATGGAAACTTTTTACATACTTGAATAAAACAACAAAACAAGCTCTTATCAGTCTGGTTTTATGTACCTAAGCCAGGTGTATCTCATTCTACTCTAACATTTGAGATTTATCAGTCGTTTTTATGTTAAAAATTCTTAGGCTGATCCACGGCGATTTACTTCAACTTTATGCAGCTGGAATTTTAGTCTCCTTCGGCCGAAAACTGTTAATAATATTTTTTTTCATAAAAAGGTTTAAAAAACGGTTTTTAAAAAATGTTTTTCAAACATATACAAATTTCTAAATAAGATTTTTAAGTAAAAAAATAGCTTTTTAAAAAAAGAAAAACAGTTGTTTAACCGTTTTTTAAAAAAGAAAAACAGTTTTTTCAAAAAAGAAAAACGGTTTTTTAAACAGTTTTTTTAAAAAGAAAAACAGTTTTTTTAACCGTTTTTTAAAAAAGAAAAACAGTTTTTTAACCGTTTTTAAAAAAGAAAAACAGTTTTTTAACCGTTTTTTAAAAAAGAAAAACAGTTTTTTTAACCGTTTTTTAAAAAAGAAAAACAGTTTTTTAACCGTTTTCTAAAAAAGAAAAACAGTTGTTTAACCGTTTTTTAAAAAAGAAGAAGTTGTTACCCTTCTATTAATTTTTAACAGTTTTTTCAAGCAAAAAATATTTTTTTTAAAGGAGGAATACAGTTTTTTCAAAAGAGTCCCGTTTTCATTGACTGGAGCTAATTCTTTGTAAGTCCAGGGTAAAATTGTTTATCTTTGATGTACCAGTAGCTGCCATTATTCGACTCCGGTGTTTCTGGTGTGCTCGTCGGTGTCCTTAGGCTAATGTATTGTTGTTACCGAACTTCACGAAGAAGTCTTCTTGCAATTAAGTCCGAGGGAGGCTTACGCACCTCCTCATTCGACTGCCTTCTTCTTTCTTTCAACCTATTGATGAGTATTCCTGAATAAAGATCTCTCTTAAATCTTGCCATATTTCATTTGCATTTATTGAAGTCCCACTACTTTTGACATCACCTGCGCTTCTGGATGCGCGAGGCCTCCACCTAGCCTCCATCTTCTTCCAGATCTTTCTGCCTCTGACGAAACTCTGCGACCATTTTAGAATGCGTGAGTC
Source organism: Liposcelis brunnea (assembly GCA_023512825.1). Lineage (NCBI taxonomy): Eukaryota > Metazoa > Arthropoda > Insecta > Psocodea > Liposcelididae > Liposcelis > Liposcelis brunnea. The sequence goes on from CM042066.1 coordinate 5,242,365, forward strand.
ATGCACTGAACATTTCACTGTAATTTGACTGGTCACTTCTATTTTCATGACTCTATACTCCATACTTATTTAATTTCCTTACACGCGGAAAGGGGGGGAGCAGCAATATTAGAGAAACGCAAATGAGACCGTTAAGAAAGCATAACTCGCGGCATCCGGTTCAAGCGCCGTTTTTCCTCGTCGGAACGGCGACCGAACCCTTTTTACTAACGTGTCTACAAACGAATACTCTCTTTATAAGATGAAACTACCAGTCGAAGATGGAACGCTATAAAACCAAAGCTTTCTCCTCTTCTTGCTTCTTTTCTTTTTACGAGAAAAAAATTGTAATAAAAAATAAATATCCGGAAGTGACTATAATTCTTTTGTCGACCTGTCAAGGAAATTTTCCTCTGTTTAACTTAGCCATTTTTTTTTTCTTGCGGTTAATTACAACTCCTTTCAACAATTTGTATTTGGCAACAAGTTAAAAAGGAAACATTTTTCCTCATCTTTTCTCAAAGAACAGGAAAGTTTTCTCATCTGCATAAAATTTCTTTTATCAGAATTTCGAAATCTGACCTTTTTCGCGAAATCGGAACAGTCTCACCTTTAATTCTATTCATTAAAAAAAAATCTCTCCCCCGAAAATGCCACTCGACTCCGAAAAAGGTCAAAAGAATCCTTTTTCGTGAAATGTAATACCTGATGATCGAAATTGGATTACGTCAAGCTCTCTCTTCTTACACCCACGTTTATTGCTAAGCAATAAATTAAAATCAGATCCGCGATGATGAGGATGAGGAAGGGGGAGACGAGAAAAGAAAAGATAGAAGGAAAATAAAAATAAAAATTCTTTTTTTTTGTATCGAAAAATTTGAATAACGACGTTAGATTTATTTTAATCGAAAAATCCGAATTTAATCTGGAGGAGGGGGAAGAGCTGAAAAAACCGACCAAAAAAAAGAGAATAAAAAACGAGACTGTTGTTACGGTAACCCAGTACACTCAATGACGTCATCAAATTCATAAACCATGAATTACATCCGGGGAGTTCACTAGGGAGCTACTAACCTGGAAAACTAAATTTCCAATTCGTTGTGATGCCATTTTCCGATTATAATTAACCTTATGAGTCTTGTCAAGGTGTGAGTTAGAAAAACCGGCGTTTTTTTATTTATCATTAGCACGGTTGTTTTTTTTTCCGGGAGCTTCTTTTTATTAGTTTCGTTTCCCTTCGCATTGGGGAAATCACGCTAGCGGGGTTATTATAATAAACGGGAGAAACCCTAGTAATTTTTTAATTTTTTCCGCTCAGCGAAAAAAATAAGTCATTTTTTACTCCCATCTTTCAAAGGCTTTTTTTAAAAAAATATCTCATGAAGAAATGGAATTTGATGTTTTCTAACAATAGAGCTTTTTTCATCAACTTTCAATTTTTAAGTTATTTATCTTGAGCGTCCATTTTCTATCTTAAGCTTCCTCTATCTTCGTTTGAGCGCCCATTATCTTTGCTTAAGCGTCCATTATCTTTACTTGAGCTTCCACTATCTTTGCTTGAGCGTCCATTATCTTTGCTTGATCATCCACTTTTTTTGCTTGAGCATCCACTATCTTTGCTTGAGCGTCCATTATCTTTACTTCGGCGTCTATTATCTTTACTTCAGCGTCCACAATCTTTGCTTGAGCGTCCATTATCTTTACTTCGGCGTCCATTATCTTTACTTCAGCGTCCACAATCTTTGCTTGAGCGTCCATTATCTTTGCTTGAGCATCCATCCTTTGCTTGAGCGTCCATTATCTTTGCTTGATCATCCATCCTTTGCTTGAGCATCCATCCTTTGCTTGAGCATCCATCCTTTGCTTGAGCGTCCACTATCTTTGCTTGAGCGTCCATTATTTTTGCTTGAGCGACCACTATCTTTGCTTGAACGACCATTATCTTTACTTGAGCCTCCACTATCTTTTCTTGAGCCTCCACAATCTTTGCTTGAGCCTCCACAATCTTTGCTTGAGCGTCCATTTTTTTTGCTTGAGCGTCCACTATCTTTACTTAAGCTTCCACCATCTTTACTTGAGCTTTCACTATCTTTGCTTGAGCGTCCATTATCCTTGCTTAAGCGTCAATTTTCTCTCTCCAGCCTTAATTTTTAAAAAAAATGGCGGATCCGAACATAAAGACCTTTCTTGAAGGTTGAGAAACAACATCCTCAGCTTTCGAGCCACCTTAGCCAAACTACAGCCCATTATCCGCCACAATCCACCTTTATAATTAAATACTGACGACATTCAGCCTTTGACAAGTATCTTACTTATCTTCCATTATTCCTTTTCTTCGCAGTATATTTGCATTTATTCACGATTCGACGGGTTGTTAGTCATAATATTAACGATTCATTTTCCGTAAGCTTCTCAAAAGCTCTTTCCCAGTATTTGTAAGCCATATATCATCTTTGTTCATAACTAAAGCACCTTTAAATCAACACATTGAAATCAAACAAAGCTTTTCTCATATTCAACATCCTCTCTCGCTCGCTTTCTCGTTTTCCCTATATTAAAACGAAATCCTGGGAGGGGGGAGGGAAAAAGGCTTAACTTTTGATAAAACAAAATGAAAGTGGCGTTTTTATACGCACGGTGTATCAGAAGATTCAATTACATTTCTCTTATCTACGCGCGCGGTTATGTTTTTTATCCTCTTTCCAATCGCTTTGCCTAATAAAATAAAAACTTAGAGCTTTAATTTATTTTTTTTGCAAGCACCTGGAATTAAGAGGGGAGGTGAGTAGCCTCTAGCAAGCATTATGCGTAGAGCATAGTGCTTGCCACTGAGGGCTTCCATTTTCGGAGCGTCCATTTTCTAGCTTTAGCTTCCTTTATCTTAGCTGAGGCGTCCATTATCTTTACTTGAGCGTCCACAATCTTTGCTTTAGCGTCCACAATCTTTGCTTTAGCGTCCACTATCTTTGCTTGAGCTTCCACTATCTTTGCTTGAGCGTCCATTATCTTTGTTTGAGCGTCCACAATCTTTGCTTGAGCGTCCACTATCTTTGCTTGAGCGTCCATTATCTTTGCTTGAGCGTCCACAATCTTTGCTGAGCGTCCACTATCTTTGCTTGAGCGTCCACTATCTTTGCTTGAACGTCCACAATCTTTGCTTGAGCTTCCACTATCTTTGCTTGAGCGTCCACAATCTTTGCCTGAGCGTCTACTATCTTTGGTTGAGCGTCCACTATCTTGCTTAAACGTCCATTGTCTTTGCTTGAGCGTCCATTATCTTTTTTTGAGTTTCTTTAGAAGCCCGACCAAAGCTTCGAGCATAGTTTGGCTCATAAGGAAGTCAATTTCACACAGCATAAGCTTAGTAGAGGCTAATTTTTGCTTTAGCATTTGCTAGAACACCTTTATGTTAATTTTCGGTCTCTTTTCCTAGCCAGGGTCAAACCCAGGTTGATGCCTGGGTGCGCTACTTATGATAGTCTGTGTGTTTCTGGTAGAGCTCAAGCTGGCGAAGCTCTTAGTCTGAGCTCTAATTGGGCCTGAACTGGAGATTGAACTATGAACTTGCTTGGCTCGAACAGAAATGATTTCAGCCGGGATTGGGCGCTGAATATTTTTCATTTTTTTCAGGCAGACGAAAAAATAACGTGCAAAACTCTCCCTGGACCCTAAGTATAATCCAGACGGACCTGTTAGAGGCAGAAGAATATAAACTGAACCTTTACAACTCTCTCAGGGCTACTCCTATGGAACCAATTGCTCGTATCCAGCTTACGAGTATACGTTTCAGCTAATCAGCCCTAAAAATCCGCACAGACTCTAACTTTGAATAGCTCTTACAATCTGGCCACAATACCCATGATAAATCCCCTTATTATGCAGAAACCCTGATTAACTAATGAAAAGCATCTCATTAACCTTTTTATTTAAACTCTTCATCCCGATCCTCCAATCTCTTCAAATACATCATCGGGTTTTGTCTTTAACCGGGATGAAATTTCATAAATGGAAGAAGGGGGAAAAATTTTAAAACCGAATTAAAACCTTTAATGTTTACACAGCTTAAAACACACAATTATTGACTTTCCAGAAGCCTTTTGTTCTCGAAAACCCGAAACAAAATCCTTTCCTTTTTCTTCCTTCACTCAACAAAAACCGTCCGAATAGCGCATTTCCTTCAACAAATCAGTGAAATCCGATGTGAAAAATAATTTAGTTATTCAAATTTGTGGAAGTCTTATGTAAATTTTCGGGAGGGCCTCAAAAACTGAAAATAGCTATTTTCCATTAGGATCGCATTATGGAAATTTTTTCGACAATTTTTTTTTCTTAAATATGCCGATTAAGAAATCGAAGCTTTCGTGTTGATTCACGAAAAAAGAAAATCTATTTTGCGATTATTAATATAAAAATAAGTCGCGTGGAATGAAAAAATTTTTACGTAAGGCGCTAAGTAGACATCTTGCGACAATAACACGCGAATGTTTACACGATTTTTTCCGTTTTCATGACTATTATTTTTTTCTTTTCAAGTTTTTTTTTTAAAAGGAAAAGGAATCAAAGCAGAAAATAATATTCCTATTTGTCCAAATGTCATATTCTTTCCTTTTAGTCGGGAAGTTATTGCAATTCATCTTAAGTCGTTTATTGATATTTTATCCTTTTCAAAGAATTTTTTTCCTTCGTAGTTAGTAACGCAAGAAAAATTTTGAAAATGTAAGTTTTTCATGAAGGGATTCTGAAAAAATTAATTGGAAATAATTCGGAATAAAAATTGGCTTGACGAGAGAGAATTTGTTCCACAAGAAAAGTGTCTGACTTTGTTCGACAAGAAAAATTCTGAAAAAATTTGTTAAACAAGAAAAATTCTGAAAAAGTTTGTTAAACAAGAAAAATTCTGAAAAAATTTGTTAAACAAGAAAAATTCTAAAAAAGTTTGTTAAACAAGAAAAATTCTGAAAAAGTTTGTTAAACAAGAAAAATTCTGAAAAAGTTTGTTAAACAAGAAAAATTCTGAAAAAATTTGTTAAACAAGAAAAATTCTGAAAAAATTTTTTCGGCAAGAGAATTTTCTGAAGAAATCTATTTGACATGAGAAGTTCTGAAAAAAATTTTTTGACAAGAGAAATTCTGACAAAATTTGTTTAACAAGAAATTCTGAAAAAATTTGTTCAACAAGAAATTCTGAAAAAATTTGTTCAACAAGAAATTCTGAAAAAATTTGTTCAACAAGAAAAATTCCCGAAATTCAGCTAAAAACTTTTTTTCGCTCTGACTGTTTCTTTGCCCCACTAAACAGCACGTCCTATCAGATTTTGTGCCCAATGGAGCTGCCAAATTGATTAGCCCGTTAGAGCTGTAAAAAGTCATCGAAAATCTGTACGATCTGTGAAGTTTGCACTGCAAAGAGCAAGTGTCACCATTTGACTAAATTCTAAAGCATGAACCAGGGTCATGAGCGCATTGTCAAAAACATAAAAACAAAATTTCCTTTGATTTTTATTTCCCATGGAGAGTAATATATGCAGATGGGGAGCTGCGCTGATGGTTTTACTCATTTCTTCTGCTTTTTTTTATAACCTACATTACCATATTTCATTCTTCAAAGCGAAACCAAACCATTGACTCGAATTCTATTTTTTTTTTCATCTCTCCCCATTATAAATTTTCCTTATTATAAAAAAAAATCTTTTAGAGCTCAGCCAAAATTTTAAAAGAGGGCTACATTGCCTATTTATATTTTCCGTCTCGTAAAACATCCCTTTCGATGTAAAGCGCGTATATAAAAACGCATGTTCGCTGCAAATTTTACACAACAAGACAGAGTTATAAAACTTGCAGGAAGCAATATTGCCTCTGAGACATCATACTTGGACCCGAGGTAAAAGTTAACATTTCTCTCGCATCCTTCTTTTTTTTTTCGTACGGGTCACGTGGATCGTGTGACTCAGTTTGACAAGGAAATACTTTATCCGTAAGCCTTGAAAGCGCTTTGACTCTTCGGCGCAACGGATTTTTACTTTCGCACACTTGACCCTGTAATTTTATATGAAAGGGAATATCTAAAAAAAAAAAGGATGACGTTTTTTTATCTAGTTTGAAATTCAGCTGACGCCAGAGTTGGAAGAAGAAGAGAAGGAGGAGCAAATTGAGAAGAAAAAGATGGTTTCGCGGTCAGTCACGCCTAATCCCATAACTTTTTTTTCAACGTGAAGGAGGGGAAGGGGGAGAAGTTTGGGAAAAAAAAAGACTTTTTAAAATAAAAAGGGGAAAGGAATAGTCGTAAGAATCGAACATCATAACTTGTGGAATTTTTTGATTCGGGATTCGCCCCGACATTCTTGACGAGCTTAAGGGAAGAAAATCTCAGCGACTTTTTTTCTTTTTTCCCCCCTTCTACCGGAAGGAAGAGAAAGAAAATTCTTTGCTTGAATGACGAAATCACTTAAATACCTCGCGGGACTTCCATGAAGGAAACGCTTTTTTAAAAAAAAATTTTTTTTTCATTAATTACAGCTTCTTTGTTTTAATAAAATTTACAGCGTTAAGGGGGATGATATTTAACGTTCCAGTGTTTACTTTCTTATTAACTGAGATTCAATCTACAAAATTTGCATTATTTTCTGATTAATCATTGTTCAATAATTAAAATCTTTTAATCGGATTTAGCTTCAAAGATCTTGGGCTCTACTTAAGTCTTGACACCGGCTCCATCGATCAAGTATGTTTTTGGAATATTTTTCCTTGAGAAAATTGGTTCAACAAGAAAAAAGTATCAAAAGATTTGTCTGACTAGACAAAAATATCAAAGGATTTGTTCGACCAGAAAAAATTATCAAAAAGTTTGTTTGACTAGAAAAATATCAAAAGATTTGGTCGACTAAAAGAAATTATCAAAAGATTTGTTCGACTACAAAAAATGATCAAAAGATTTGTTCGACTACAAGAAATGATCAAAATATTTGTTCGACTACAAGAAATGATCAAAATATTTGTTCGACTACAAAAAATGATCAAAAGATTTGTTCGACTACAAGAAATAATCAAAAGATTTGTTCGACTACAAAAAATGATCAAAAGATTTGTTCGACTACAAGAAATGATCAAAATATTTGTTCGTCTAGAAGAAATAATCAAAAGATTTGTTCGACTAAAAGAAATGATCAAAAGATTTGTTCGACTACAAAAAATGATCAAAAGATTTGTTCGACTGCAAGAAATGATCAAAATATTTGTTCGTCTACAAGAAATAATCAAAAGATTTGTTCGACTAAAAGAAATGATCAAAAGATTTGTTCGGCTAGAAAAATATCACAAGATCTGGTCAACTAAAAGAAATGATCAAAAGATTTGTTTGACTACAAAAAATGATCAAAAGGTTTGTTCGACTAAAAGAAATGATCAAAATATTTGTTCGACTAAAAGAAATGTTCAAAAGATTTGTTTACCAAAAAAATACAAAAAAAATTATTCAAAACCAAAAACAGGTAAAATAAAATTTGGGCAAACAATTATTTGTTTTTAATAAGAACTTTCAAAGTTCCTGAGAAGTCCTTTTTTTCCTTTAAAGGACTTTCAAGTCTCGAAAATTTGGGAAGGAATCGCACTGCGAACCTTAAAACCGATAAAAGCTCCAGAGCAATGACCGCAGCCCTAAAATTTGCATAACGAAATCTCGTGATTAAATTCTCACAAATTAATACACAAACTCTAATGATTCACCTCATCAATTATCATCCTTGTCTATAGAGAGGGGGGGGGGGGGGGGTTCGGGATGCTCAGACATTGTAACAGGATTGCCTGGATAAACCAAGCAACCCATTTACCCCTAAATACCAGATTTACTAAAATCCGAAATGTTGAATCCACCAAAGAAATTATTATCTCTCACCCCCTTTACCCTGACGTTTTCATGAATGACTTTTCCTCGAATTCTCTTTCTCTCTAAATATATATTTAAGAGTAATCCTCGCGTTTGATATCGGTTTGAAAATGAAAAGCAAAAAAAAAAAAAAAAAACCCCTCGAATAAACAAATAAAAGTAAAAATAAGTATGTCAAAACACGAGTAAATGAAAGATCGGTATTAAAATGTTTGAGATTCCGAGGGGTTAGAGAAAGTGGGCCACAGGGCACGGAACAGGCGATCGATAGTGGGCGCCATGATTCCCCGGGAGCTCGTCGAACCCTTTTCCTTTGATACCGGTAAATTGTACACTTATATTTAGCTAATTGCTGCTGTAACCTACTAATTATGTTTGCGATCTAATTTTTCAAATGGGATTTTTTCATTAGCCTGAGTAGGCTACTTCTCAAAGAATAATTTTTTTTTTTATCAGAAACCGAAAATTGCTAACGTGTCTAGTTTCATTTACTCTCCTTGTCAGACTCATCGGCGGCTTTTGAAATCCGCACGAAAGGTGATTCGATTATTATCGCTAAGGATTTTTTATGGCTCATTTATAAAAAAAAAAGGTGATTCACTTTCTTTTAGACGAAAAGGCGCCCCTTTTACATTATTAATAACTCAATGAGTCAGTGACTATGATTAATCGGTGTGTTTAATAGAATTTAAATAATGCCGAGATTTTATTTATTGTTATTAATTTTGGGCGTTACAGGGGAGTTACCTGTCCCCCACGTAACAACAAAAATGAAATTTAAATTTTTCTTGATTACTTAATCGGCTTGGTCGTCCTTTTTTATGTCGAGAGGGTCATGACATTTTTTTTAAAGCTTTGAAAGACGTGACGTTCCACATGGTTTGGAAAAAAAGGGGAAAAGGGATAAGCATGCTGATGATAATGAATTAATTCGCTGCGACATCGTTTTTTGCCCCCCCGACGGAAACTAGGCCGAAGAAAAGGCGAAACAAAAGGTTTAGTTAAAATGTCGTACGAAAAGAAAAAAAATTGGGAGGACAAAGGTTCTTATGTAGCCGTAAAGTTCAATAAAACGGGAGTCCCGCCGTCAATTCTACTTTTCGAGTAACTTTCTTGTGTTTCCTCTTTGGAATTCCAAATTGTGACGTTTTCTAGTAAAACTGTAAAACTGTAAAACTTTCCTTTCCAGGGTTAAGTTTTCGATTTTTTATCGGATATGTTTGAAACGTACTTTCCTTCGAAGGAGGAGGGGTTTTTTTTTATTTTACTGCAATTCGCAAGGATATGTACTGCGGTTTTTTCAGGGATCTGCATTCATCCCAGGAATTTGACTACAGAAAAAAGTTTTCGTAGTTCGAAGAGCCCCGATCGAGTTCGATTATTCCTAAACTGAGCATTTGTCAGTAGTTTTTTGGGTAACGCATTATTTTTTTTTACAAAAACTCTAATTGAGGAAAGAATGTGGCATGAAAATTTAAGATCACTTTTCCGTTTTTTTTGATTTTATCGAAAATGGCTTCGCATATCTCTTTCAAATTTCATATGTGTGTGCTCGAAGACATTCCCCAAAACTTTTTCCTCTATGACTTTTCTCGGAAAATTCGTTTTTCCAAGATATTTCAGAAAAACCAAAACGTTTATTTTTTTACATGAGAAGATCAATTTTCCGTTTTTCGTGATTTTCTCGAAAATGGCTTCTCAGATCTCTTTCTAATTTCATACATGTATGCTCGAAGACTTTCCCTAAAACTTTTTCCTCTACGACTTTTTTCGGAAAATTCGTCTTTCCAAGATATTTTAGAAAAACCGAAACTTCTAATTTTTGACATGAGAAAATAACTTCTTTTTTTCGTGATTTTCTCAAAAATTGCTCCTCATATCTCTTTGAATTTTCATAGGCATATGCTCAAAGTCTTTTCCCAAAACTTTTTCCTCTATCATTTTTCTGGGAAAATCCGTTTTTCTAAGATATTTCAAAAAAACCAAATCTTTCATTTTTACACATAACGCGGTCATTATACTCGATTTCGACTAAAAAATGGTCGGTGACTTCAAATTTTCGGTTAGTTTTTCGATTCAAAATAATCCCTCATTTCTAATTTTAGGGGCATAAAATTTGCAACTAGATTTTCAATTTTTTTACTTACCATATTTATCGGATGGGATATTTCCATTCGGTTCTAACCGATCAAGGAACTCTTCTGAGAACCCGTTTACTCCATATGGAAGTTTGGCACCTCTATTATTGGTTGAGTCTTCTACTTCTTCTTTTGAAATGGCTGCAACAACAACAAAAAAACAAAAATTAATACGTCAAATTTAATCTCCCTCGCGACTTAAATCTCCCACTTTTCAAAATTTTAACCGAGAGAGAGAAAATCCCAAATCCCCAATCTTGACTTGGAAAATTAACAGAGTTGAAGGAAGTGAAACGTTATTAATATAGCAATATCAACCTAATTACTATCTCGATGAAACATTTTCTATCTTCATCAGACGTGGAAAAGCTTTAGCTTTTCCACGTTTTCGGGTTTAAACTTTTTAAAAAACATAGATCTTGAAAATCAATCCCGAGCGTTCACCTGAAAATGAAACGTAGGCGGCGGAGGGATTTCGTTGAATAATTGAAACTGGGTCAGCGGTAGGAGTGGAGGGAAAAAAAAGGGAAATGCAGATAAAGAGTTTTTCCCCTCTTATTGACAGATCACAAATAACAGGTACGAGCTCTACACATTGTAAAACACAAACCATCCCCGTTATCGAAAACGTTCAGAATACTTTATTGGATCAATAAAACAATTTAACCCCGATACGAAAAAAAGAAAAAACATTCAACAGAATGTGCACCGCGTCCATTTATTTCAAAAGAGCACTTAAACCCATGTTCACTCTCTAAATTCTTTTGTTCAGTGTTTTACAGGTAAGAGACGACAGGATAATAACTCTTCCAAGGGTCTAATTTTTGAAGTAGGGGTTGGTTAGGTAATCTGCCCGGCCCGTGTTGGTCTCTAGACCTAAAACAGGATGGATAAAACTGCATTTGGCAATAATTTTCAAAAAGCATCTCGCCAAGGCGCTAAATTTTCATCCCCGCAAGAAGGAAAAAACCCGAGAATGGGAGTTAATAAAACCGCTAAGGTGAAAGCCTTTCCAAGAAAAAGGGGAAGCAATAAAACAGAAAGATTTTTCAGACTTCTTCTTTTTTTTATCTCGGGAAAGTAGAAAAAGGAACTCCGGCAATTCGGAGCCTAAGAATCTCAACCGTTTTATTCTTTATGAATTTCAATACGGGGGAGGGAAAAAAAATTAAATGAAATGTTTTCCGGATTTTTTTTTTTATATGAAACTCTTACTTTTTTATTTCAAATATATTTATAAGAGGAAAAATCGGAAGCTTTATGAAATCGGTCGATCGAGACACGAGAAGGAAAAAAAAAATCCCCGTTGGGCTTGAACAGGAAAACGATCTATTACACGGTAAAAATTCTTTTTATTTGAAGAGGTTTTATATAGGGAAAAAATCAAGAAAACTTGACTCGGATTTTCCCGAAAAATAAATGCTATATACACGAGAATGGGGATATTATTACTATTCAAATCCGTTATACGAGATCAAACAGGGCTTCTGAGAGATAAAGTTTGAATGCGAAATGTGGATGGTTTATTGAAGCAATAGAAATTTTCAGTAAGTTGAGTAAATACATTTTCTTCCGTAACGAAGAGTTGAGTCGAAATTGAGCAAAAAGTTAAAAGTTTGAGACTTTCCAGGAGACACTAAGAATTCGCGACCTCAGTGTTATAAGGTTTCATCTTCAATGCAGATTTTGACACCAAGTTTAGCTTTACAAAGGTCAATTTGAGCAGTGGAGATAGAATTTTATAATTTTAAGGTTCATTCAAATTCTTAAACGCCCATACGCTAATGACGTCATAACTGAGTTAAACTCTTTTATTTCATTGGCTAATTTTTTTGGCGCGAAAATCTTACCAATAGGAACAGAGAATTTGAATCAGTTGTGACGTCATTATTGCCTGGTTCGTTTTTGGCGGGCTTTCTAGAATTTGAATTTCAAAGAGGATTTCCTCCTAGCTAAAAATTTTTTTTGATGAAATTTCTTTTTGCTTAATCTTAATTGAAAATTAGAATTCAAAGAAAAAACTCCAAGAAGCTCATATAATTTAAGGCTCATAGCCCCGCTTCATCGTTTCATCTTAATCTTAATTACTGATGAAAGAATTATGATTTATGCAATGCAAGTTGCCTATTAGTAAATGCAAAACAACTTCGTTGGAGAAAAGTTTGATGTTGAGAAACTTGACTTAGCCAACAGATTGTTTAGACATCGGTTCGAATTCAGCTCCGGCACTGGTAATGACAACCTCAGCACTCCAACGCCGATCCGATGGCTGGTGAAGCAGTGTTATTTCCTGACGTGAGTTGAACATTAGAAATGTTGGAAATATTTGTTCAACTAATATGTGAGGGGTTGAAATTGGAGAAAAGCACCGATGTTCCCCTTTCCCTCCTCGGATAGAAGTGTTTGTAAACGGAAAACAGTTTAACGATTATTATTGTACACGAGCCTAATCTGGACCCTATGTCGTAATCTCTCTTAATAACACACTCACCGCGATTGGTGATTTCGGTGTTGACGATTATAAGAAATAGGAATGAGGAAGGTTGCGGAGCCTAAAATGTTGCGGATTTCGTGGACTGACAATTTGGGATCAATGGGGTAGCTGGTAGGTCTTAAAACAAGTTAAAGTATTTCGGCCATATTTTTTAGCAACGAGAAGTACCGCCTCCTGCAACGATGGAGTAAAAGACTATGCGGGAACCAAGCTGAAGGAAGACCTCATGGCGTCATGGTTCAATGCTCGGGCATTTAAAGAAGAAGAAGAACCGTAGAGGAGCTATAGCCGCCGATCGTGAAAGATTTAAGGAGCTCGTCGGATCGATCGCCTAAGCTCGTGTGCGAGCAGGGCACCCAAAGAAGAAGAATTGTTGGTTGCTGTAATAGGATATTCCAAGAATTTCAAATTCTCTCGAGCCCCTGTAGCAAGACTTTACATAACATAGAAACAAGATCGTTAACGTGTGACAAATCACACATTCCCTTATGATTTCCTTTCCGTCCGCACATTCCCAAATCAACGTTCCTTATGAATAAATTTACCGTTTCCTCCTAACCTTTAATTCAAACTTTCCACATCGACAAGCAATGTAAATCCGTTCCAAGAAAATACTTAAACGATTAAACATCCTAAACTTTTCAAAAAACAAAACAAAAATCCAGGTACACCGCAATAAATTATCCCAGGGATAAAACAACAACTTCACTTATTGTATTTTAATTAGCGCTATAAAACAAACCATTTGTAATTTAATGAATCATTAACAATGAAGAGGGTTCTTGTAAAGGAGTTAGTCAGAATCAATTAAGGGTCAAAAGCGAGCTTTTATAGACCGAATATTCCAAAGAGTTTAGCTTCACCCCGTCAAGGAAAATCATTTTTAAAAAAAAAAAGAAAATGTCTGACACTTGGCAAACTCTCTGACTTCCAGTCATCAAAAAAAAAAAAAGTTCTAAATACAAAAAAAGAACAAAGCAATCGGGAAAGGTTTTTTTTTTATTTTAGAAAATAAATGTTTATATTGTATACAGAACAATGTAAGGAAAACCATGAAAATCCGGAATTCCATTGGCAAAGTAAGAAGTTTTCACAATCTCACTTTTATTCCCTAAACTTTATCCAATTATTAAGGGAAAAAGCTGTTTCTCGTCAGCATATTGCGGACTTCTAAACTGCGGTAAAAATGCTTTGGATGAGCAAATACAAGGAGGATTTAAAGAAAGGAAGAAAAAAAAGCTTTAGTTCCCCGAGAGAATTGATTTTAAATGTTAAAAGAAAAAAAGTAAACAGCGTTGACAGCCTTTTTATAAAATAAATGAAATTTCCCATCAGGAAAAGGCGAAGTCGGTTGATACTAGGCGACGCATAGAGTAATTTGTTTTCATAACTACGAACTCATCGTGACCTGCATAACCTTAACGTTTGATATAAAGGCGACGATTTTAATAGAATTTTAATGCATTTAAACGCACCGTCGTATCTTCAGGGAAAAACGTTTAGATTTCCAACAATCTGATACTGATCTAAAAAAAAAAATTTTTTTTCTTTGATATTTAAACTTGTGACTTGGATTTTTAAGAGTTTCGGGTGTGATTGAATTTCGATACGTGACCTTTAGCGGAAAGGTGACTTTTTTCCCGGGGAAAAAACTTTCCACGACTATATAAAATTATTTTTTTCCTTGATTCCATTTGTTCCTTTTAACGCCTTAAGGGATTTTAATCGTGGAAATGTATAAAAAGGAAAATCTTGAGTTGGAATTAATTTTGCGGGTTTTCTTTTTCCCTCTGAAACGGTTGATTATTCAAAAAAGGAAAATTTATTAAGTTTTTTTGGAAGAATAAATTTTAAAAGTGGAAAGCTCAGGTGGGAAAAGTTTAAAATCGTGAGATGAAAATGCACGCTTTTGGAATATTAGCTTCAGTTGAGCTAGTGCATGAAAATTATTAGGGTTTTGGAAGTGGGAACATTGTGTTATGAACATTCTTTTTTTGTAATGGGATTTGCACGGGAATATGGTTGGTTGATGTCAGATTAAGTTACTTGGCAATGCGGACGCTTGGGTGAGACACGGGAGGAGGTTCGTCGCTTTTGCGCAGAGTTACTAGATGCCGCAAGTCGAATAGTGTTCGAAATGAATGAAGGTAAAACGAAGTACCTCGTGATGACGAGAAATCTGCAAGATAAAGAACCTCCTGAAGACGGTTACGCGTGACAATGATACCAATTACCAAGGTGCGAGGATCCAAAGTGAAAACCGTTGCCTTTAAGCCCTTGGCCATCTCTATAATAAAACACACGCTTTCCATTGTGAACAGACAGAAAGGTCTTTAAAAAGACAGAAGAACAAGAAGAAGGAGACGTCAGAGTGCTGCACTCTGTCTCTTTTTCAAACAACCTGGCAGCAACGTCCAGGACCATTGAGAGGATTTCTAGGAAAGGGCAATTCAAGCTAACTGGATCATAGTCTTTTCAGCTTCTTCACCGATTATATTCCAAGAGTCAATTACACCGACTCACTAGGAGCGAGCCCTAATCTTACAATCTCACTCCACTAATTTTTCCAAACAACCCTAATTTCCCCTTTCAATTCATTCCCATTTTCCAAACGACCATAATTTGCAACATTTACATCAGCCTACACGCCCGCCTACATCACTCCGACTCCAAAAACATGAAAACTCATCATTCAAAACCGAATTATAATTTCATGAAACTTGACAAACAATTACCACCTGATGGGAATACAAAAACATTTTCGAAAAACATCGCGCGCGGTAAAAAAAAAAAAAAAGAAAGCCTCCCCGTCAGAAAAAATTGTTTTTAATCGTTTCGTCATTTTTCATCCACGGTTTAAAATTTAAAATGATTCCCCCAGACCGTCACCCTTTCGCAATTTCAGTATCATCTGCAAAAGGGGAGGACTAATAAAAAAAAATCGCAGATCTCCATCAAAACATTTAAACGCTAATTACGATAAAACCCCAGCGTGAAGGTTTATTTTGGGTCGTTACATTTAAATTTCGAAAAAAATATTATATTCGGCCTATTGTTAACGCGGATAAAGTTTTGTAGGAAGTAGGTTGAATAAAACAAAAGCAATCTGTAACAAAACACCTCCGTGCCCCATGACGCCATGTTATTCATATTGTAATTAGTCAGATCCAACCCGTTTTAAATTGCCTCAAAAAAAAAAAAACTTCCTCCCTGTTTTATCTTTCCCCTTTTTTTTTATTTAAAGTTATGACAAGTTTAAGTATTTTATAAAAAAAAAAAGAAGAAAACAACAGAGAACGTAATAACGTAACGACCGGACGAGGGTTCGATTGAAAAACTCATTTCCTCCCATGGAAACATATTAAATTTGAATTTATCGTAAACGGTCATCGTCGTAAAATCGGACCGCATCATAAAAAGGGATCCGACTTTTTTTTCCTCCAAAGTTTACATCAAAAGTCAATAAAACACAAAAAAAAAATCGTCATGTGAAAGAAGAGATGCAATAACATTACAGGGAAGTAAGTTAATAGTATAAACGCGGATCTGCAGGCGCTAATTGTTTTCCGTTTAAGCATTATGTATGAAACGATTTCCGTTTTCCGTGTCATGCAAGGTTGGGAAAAAAAAGGTCCTGAAATTTGTTTTTTTTTAAACACGTGGATTGGCAGGAGGGGGGAGGAGATGTATTTTGTCATCATAAAATCCGTATGCAGCACGGTGTTAGCCTAGAGGAATCGCATTTTGATAAATTGCTCTACACTGAGAACAGTTGACGTCTACATTATAGATAAAAACGACTGGAACAATTTTGTACGGTAGCAAAAAAAAAAACGGGGAGAAAATAACGAGGAAGAACGGGGAAAAAAAGAAAGCGTGGGAGCAGTTCAGCGAAGGTTGCGTATTTTTTTTTTTTTTCGTGTATGAGAAAAGGGGTCTCGTTTATAAAAATTTTACCGATTTGTGATGTAGGCGTAATTAGAAAACAAGCGAATTTAACCTTAAGGGTTTACTTTAGCAGGATTTATTTTCTGTTTGAGAAGAGTACACAAAAAAATCAAATGGAACTGCCCAGGCACCGGGCAAATGCCCGGTACGCCCTCTGCTGAGGCTCCCATTTCATCAGAAAAAGGAATTCAAGGGTCTATTTTCAGAAAATTTTTTTTCTCAGTCCTTCTGAAGACTTATTAAAAAATACATATTTTGAAATTTACAAAGACTTTTCAATAGCAAAATTTCGCAATTGAGTGCAAAGAAAATAAATAAGGTTTCGGGAGCAGATGAGACCGTAACTTAGTCAAGATGTAAGAATTGAAAGCCTTAACTACATAAGCTAAGAATACCTTTGATGGGGAAAAATCGTTTAGTCGGTAGGCGCCCTTTTCATCAGCACTGCCCGTCAAATGCAGTATGTTACCAACCTTTGCTGTAAAAATATCAAAAGCGGCGCTTTAAGGTGACTACAGAGTTCCAGTAGAACTGTTTTTATTTATGAAAAAAATTGGCTCATACTCTAAAAAGAAGGGGTGAACTGCTGACTAGTCTACAAGTGCCCTGTCTTCTTAGAATGCGGGTAAAAATTTTTTCTTTGAAAACTAAAATTTTAGAAAGTTGTTGCACTCTTCTGTGAAAAATACGTAAATTCCGCTTTGTTTTCACGAACATTTTGGACCAAAAATTACACTTGATGTATTAAATTTCAGTCCTAAAAACTGTAAGAGGAAAAGAACTCTACCTTACCGTGATTTTTCCGGTAGCCCGATGGGCCAATCCACGCTTAACTAACTAACTTATTTTAAATTCGTCTTTCGCACAAGTGCCATTCTTGACGTGAATATACATTGTTTGCCTCCTAGGAAATGCAACATTGCAAATCGCGCGAGAAAACTCGGTGACGTCTTTGTTAACTTTTTTGCCATCCTCCTTTTTTTCCGATACAAGTGCCGGCAAAAACTACTTTTGTTTTTATAATTTACATAGCCTGATGGTAGCCATAGGAGTGTTCTATAGTGAGCCTAAAGATACGCAGAGGACGACGCAAAGCCACTGCCTTTTAGTACACAGTCTGCACAGCACAGCGGTGTCTTCTGGGGCAGCAGGCGACATCCTCAAAGAAAGGAGAGGATTTTGCCACGAAAGGGCAGACTAGATGAAGCACGACCCACGAGCAATGGAGCAAGGCTCGAATACAATAAATCGTGCTCAGTGGAGATGGAACCTTATAATATTGAAGTCGCGATTTGTAACGGCTTACGGCTGCGTATACTACCAGTCGGTTAAACTTAATACCAGATTTAAGTAGGTGAAGTGGCAACAAAGGACCAACCTTGCATTCCAACAACATAAGTCTGCTGCATTATGACCTGACTACACATTCTTTGCTCTTTTTGTTATTTAATCTCCTTCCTGCGTAATGCGTAGGTGATTCAAAGTAACAATATCTCCATAAAGAAAAAAACCACCTACGCAAAACCCGAAACCATCACTCCTTTTAAATAACAAAGAAAAAACATTCATTCTCCCTTTTAAAAATTTCACGTGCACGAAAAATCAAATTGTTAAAATCAAGCTGGAAAATCCTCCTTATTAGAATCAATAAATCCAAAGAGAAGTATTATTCAAGATAAAAGCTCGACAAATGATAGAAGGAAAACGATGTAAAACATAGTGCATGCGGGGAAGAGCAAAGAGGAAATAAAAAAAAAGTTAAAAAGCTTTTTAAAGTGAGTCAATCGAGAAAAAAAAACTCTCACGTAAGACTTTGAATATTTTTTTCTTACAAAAAAAAAAGAAATGCCCGCATCCGTTATTAATCGTTTTCATGATACACCGGTAGGGGGGGGAAAGAAAAGAGATTGTGAAAGAAGTAACGTCCGTTTTGAGTGACACGTTGAAAGCCAGGTGGAGGTAAAGCCGGAGAGCTTTGCATCAATAAAGCGGATATTTACGGACAAAGTAACTTTTTGTAAAGAAAATATAAAGTACTAAATTTTTCTTGTAAGAGGGATGAAAAAGACGGATTGCAAGTCCTTTCGTATTTTTAAAAAAAAATATATAAAACCCCTCGTCATAGTACAAGAAAACTCTTATCACTGAGGAAGATCCACCATACATAAATCAAGCCTAGATTTTCATCTAGCCCTTGTAAATGTTTTCTTAAACACGGGAGTTTGTTGACGCGTATTAAGATAATCTCAGTGATCTGTAACGTAACGGTAACGAGAAACGAAAAACGTTAAATAACGGCCTTTTTTTAAATTTAGTAACGTTTTTTATACCAGTAACGAGAAACATATTTTGAAAAATAACAGTAACGAAATTGGAAACCGTGTTAGCACTTAAGAAGAAACGAGGAACGGAATAAAAACGGAAGAAACAAAATCAAATTTAAATTAATTTTGAAACGAATCAGAAACTGCAGCGTTTGAATTAACGAGGATTAAAACCTAACCAGGGCAAAAACGGATATTATAAAGAAACGAAGTAGAAACGTCTTGATTAGCAAACAAAAAAACGGGAACGGGTAACGAAACTAAAACTAATTTATTAAGAAACGAAACAGGAACGTTACTAAATTCACTCTATGCTCGGTAAAAAAAGAAACGAACGCAACGACAATAGCAGAGTCGCGATCTGGTAAATAGTAAATATCATCCTATTTCATGCGCATGCGTGTTTTCTTCGTTGAGTTAATTAAGTCTATGGTCTATGTAATTCATTGTCGGGTGTTTGGATATAATGTTTATTTTAATTTGTGTGAGTGAAATTATAAATCAAGATGAGGCCGATCGATGAATATTACAAGTTTGATAAAGAGAATCAAAAGTCTTCATGTCAAATAGGCGATTGCGGTGCCGTATTAGGTGTAAGTACACATACATACATGGCCATGCTTTTTGTTTACCGGATAACCTTATCATGTTTAAAAAAAAATGGTCTCTTGATGTTATTATTCTTTATTTTTAGGATCTTCATTTAGGGAACTGTGAAAAGCATTTAAAAAGAAAACATAGTGAGGAGTTTAAGGATTATGAAGAAAAAAAACGGAAATATAATGCTGAGAATGCAAGTAAGAGTGGCAAGAAGAAAAAAAAACTTATACAAGCGACTTTAGACGATAATTTTATGAAATCTGTATCAGTAAAAATTAATTCACAAAAAGTTCTCGAAGGATGCACCGAATTAGTTACTGTTAACGGACGTCCATTTAACATATTTAACGACTCTGGGCTTAAGAAAATTCTAGATCCGGTGGTTAAGGCTTTGCCAGGAAAGATAACAATAAATGAAGAAAACATGAAGGAACGGGTGCATGAGAAAGCATTAGAAATTAAAGAGCAAATAAAAAAAGAAATCGAGGACAAGCTCATATCTGTCAAAATGGACTCTCTTAAGGCTCAAGAAAGATGTTTTGTTGGAGTCAATATTCAATACGTGGATGAGAAAAAACTTGAAATTGTAGTCCGTACATTGGGCACGATTGAAGTGACTGACAGCCAAACTGGCGAATTTCTTAAAGAATTAGTTTTAAATGTGTTAAAGAATTACAACATAAAAGCGGAAGATGTTTACACAGCCAATACTGATAATGGAAAAAACATGTTGAAAGCTGTTAAGCTGTTAATTAAAATAAGCCAAGAAGCTGCGAGTAGCTTAGGTAGTGAAAATTTTTTTTGTGATTTAGATTTTGATGAAGATTGTGATGAGGGGAAGGTAAGAGATGAAGAGTCTGATTATGAAGAACAAGAAAGTAACGAATATGGCAGATACAATTTTGAGGATGAATTTGAAACGTATGCCAGTTCAAGCAATTGGTTGACTGGGTTGAGATGTATGGCTCATACTTTACAGCTTGCAGTTGAGGATTCTTTGAAAGAGGAAAAAGAAATTATAGATGAAGCCCGAAATGTTGTGAAACAGTTAAGAGTGCCTAGTATGGCTGGCAGCATATTGAAAAACAATTTAAAGAGGCCAGTGATAGATAAATCCGTGAGATGGATGGCAAAATATTTAATGTTAAAAAGATTGCTCACATTTAGAGAATTTTGTCGGAAACTTGATTTTGATTTAAGCGAAAAAAAATGGGATAAAGTAAAAGAATTAGTAAAAGCTTTAGAACCAGCCGCAAAGGCTACGAAAATTTTACAGAAGGAGCAGCTTACTCCATCAGACGGATTTTTAGCATGGTTTTCTTGTGACACCGAGCTTCAAGAGATTGGTAAGTACGCTGCTTATCTTTTATCTTTCTTGACAAAACTAAGTAAAATAATTATACCTTTTTTTTTAAATTTTGCTGACTAGGTACTCAAATTGCGCAAAATATCTCTTCGAACATGAGCTTTAGAGAAAAAGATTTGTTCGAAAACGAAGTTATTACTACTGCTTTGTATCTTGACCCACGATTTCATGCTACTCTTCAAGAAAAACAAATTAAAATAGCGAAAAAGCATGCCATTGAGTTATGGGAAAGACTCCAGATAAGGAAGAAGCAAAAAGATGAAAAAGATGATAATAAATTGGAAGATAATAACAAAATAGGAGGTAATTTTAGTCATTCATAATTTTAATGTCATCAATGTACCAATTATTTATTCATATAACTTTTTCCTAGGTGCTGGCACTACGGATCAAGCTGAAAAAAATGCGAACTTGAGTATCGTCGAAAAAGCATTACGCGGTAAAATTGTTAAAAAAAAGACAGTAAAATCACAAGCGTTAACACAATTGAAAGACAAATTAAAAGTGTTTTCATTGGATATGGTGAGCCATAAAAATTTCAATATCTTAAAATATTGGTCCGAAAAAAAAAATCAACACCCAGAACTCTATCAAATAGCAATGATAGTGTACTCCGTGCCGGTCACACAGGTCACGGTTGAGCGGCTATTTTCAAATGTAGCATATATATTAAATCCATTAAGAAACAGATTAAAAGGAGATCTGTTAGAAGAAATCCTGCTCGTAAGAATGTATTTAAAGTCAGAAAACAGAGACCCAAAAAAATTTGAGATTAAAAAGAAAATAAAGAAAATAACAGATGATCAGGATCAGGGTACTAGTAGTGAAACAAAACGTCAGGAGAATGATGCTGAAAATGATTTAGAGAGTATTTCTGACTCTGAAGATGACTCTTTTTTATTGCCTTGATCGTACTATGTTTAAATTTATTTAAACTTTAAATTTTAATTTTAATTTTCAATTTGTATCTATCTCTGTGTGAAAACATTCACACTTTCTCGTTTTTAACTTGATTTCTGTTAAAAAGAAGTGCATGGATAATGAACAGTGTACAGATTTTATACGGAAACTTTAGGAATATTTTCCTTTTTTTAAAGCATTATTCTTGTTTAATGGTATTTGATTTTAAATGTTTATGAATTTTGAAAGAAACTCTATTCTTGTTTAATGTTAGATTTGATTTATTTGACAGTGACAAATAAGGCTGAAGATAGACTGACGTATTCATTAAAAAAAATTTTTATTTTTAGTTATTGAAGAAGTTCCTTTTAGGTATTACTAGATGAGCCTAATTAATTTGATCTCAACTTATTATTTTAAGAGGTTCTATTGAGCAATTGCTTTTTATTTCCGAAAAATTAAACCGAACGTGAAAAAAAATTCTTAATTTTTAAAGCCAAACATGTTGAAATGGAATGTTATTTTATTAGTAATATTTAATTAATTTTTATAAATATTTCTCACGTAAGTGAAACAAGTACTTGAAAATGCGTTACCTGAAGTATCTAAGTCATACTTGTCAACTTTATGTGATTGCAATATAGCTTTTGAAAACAGTCAACTTCCAAGCATTATATTTTTAACCTTAACATTCATTTTTTTTATTTTTTTAAATGCCTTACACCTTATCTCACTTGCACGATATTTAGACTATCCTAAGCTTCTTTACCATTTATCGCGAGAAATTTTAAAGGGAGCAATTTTTTTGTTATTTATACATGTTTTTAATAGAAAGAGCCTAAAATAAGAGCATTATCAGAAACGTTGGTTTTCCAATTTTAGTTACTTGACTACGGAACGAATTCAAACAGAAATTAACTATACCAAACACAGCAGAAAACGAAAGGGAGTTTGGAACGAATTTGTAACGGAACTGAAAATTATTCTCGAAACGTATGAGTAACGGTTTGAGTAACGGTTTGAGGAACGGTATGAGTAACGGTTTGAGTAACAATATGAGTAACGGTATGAGTAACGGTATGAGTAACGGTTTGAAGAACGGTTTGAAAAACGGTATGAGTAACGGTAACAAGTAATTCTTTCATGCAAAACCAGGAACAACATTTTTTGAGACACATTTTTTAAAATAGGAACGGATCAGGAACGGATATTAAAACTTAGATTCGAATAAGAAACGAACGGACATAATATTCGTCAAAGTAAAAAAAAACCAGAAAACCGTAAACCGAAACCTAAATTTTATTATGATGCTAGTAACGGTGTAAGAAAAGGAACGAAACGCTGGGCCATACATGTAACAAGGAACGGACAAAGTGGCTCGTGCTAAACACTTTAAGAAACAGTAACAGTAACGGTAACGGGAATTCAGCGATCGTTACAGATCACTGGATAATCTCAACGTGATGCGAAAAGTTAACATCGTTTTGGGGATTGGAGGAGAGAAGAAGTATCAACTCCATATAAATGAAAATTTCACAAGTTATAAGTGTTATACGATTGATGAGAAAAAGAGGGGTTGGATTAAAAATAAGACTGTTTTCCCAGAAAAGGATTTATTTTATACTAACTAACTGAAGCTGAGCTGTGTGCAAGTTTTAATCAGCAAAGAAGACTAGGCCTACTATTCAGTGATGTGCAACTACTGCATTGCGAACATTTCCTCTAAAGACATATCAAGGAAAAACATCGCAATGGCATGCGGTCAATCAATACCACACGAAAGCTAATTGGAGACATGTTCAAAGGCAAGAATAACTATTGCAAATTCAAAACCGCAGAGGAACCACAATATCGATCAATGTTCCCTTTCAGATTGCCGCTGCACTTCACCTTAGATTCCTCCCCTAGAGACCTTCAATGTCGCTCAGACATATCTCAGTCCAGATAATAAAGATAACACTTGGTAATTTCAATATTTCCCGTCAAAAAATTGGATGAAAATCTAGGTCAAGTATATAAGATAAAATTTTGAATTTTACATATTTCTTTGGATCAATCATCATTTCAACCATTATTCAACCCTAAACATCCAACTTTTCCACAGTAATGAATTTTAAAGATCTAAAACCGCCGGAAGGAAATTGGAAAGATGGGAAGTTAGTCAAAAAGCTTCGAGAGATGATCAAGACTTAAAAACTGCTAGAACGTGATGGAATTTCTCATTCAACATCGATAATTGGATCCAGAAAACCGGATGAAAACGCGAAGGGGAAGAAAAAGAAGAGAGAGCCCCCGAATATAATCATAGAGAGGGAGATGGAAAATTATTTATTGACACAAACGATCATTAACCTCGATACTGTTTACAATCCCCCTCCTCGAATCTAATATTTTAGTGATTGGTTCAAATTCAATGAATTGAAACTTCGTCTGTATGCTATTTTCGTAAACAAATCTTAGGTGAAAACCCCCCGACGAAAAACACTTAATACATCAAATGAAATTAGTTCCCAACGGGTATTTAAATACGATCGATCATCGTTTCGAAACCGTCACGAGAGGGAAAAAATATTACATGGGAGAAAAAAAATGGCTTTCCCAGGGGGATTCGGGTAACTGTGTCAGAGTTACCTGATGACGTTATAATGCTGTCGAAGCCAACAGCATATCCCTTCCTCGTGGGATATGGAAATATATATTATTTCGCGTATTTTAAATTTTGCATTTCGCTTTTTACCAAAAAAAAATCAGAAGTTGAAAAACTTCGCGTTTTTCCACGCACACGCCCAATCCATCCGGTTCCCGAACAAAAAGAAAAACCTTACACAATCGTTTAATTAAACCAAACAGGGAATAAAAGGGATCCTAAATAAATATTTATAGTCGCGTTATCTCTGAACTTTTTTTCACAGACTTTACATAACAACAGATAACTCCCGATGCTTCCTTTTAAGCAGTTCGTGACTGAAAACGAAAAAAATCTGACGAAACAAATGAAAATAAAAAGAATCCAACCGGGCATTATCAACGGGCCCATCACGGAAATATATTGAAATATTGATAAATTGCACAATTATGGTGACAAACACGCATCGGACAAAAAAAACGCGAACCATCCTCAATGCTAAAACGTAAGAGATACTTATTTTCGGAGAAGGAATTAATTCTCTGTTAAGCAGTAATTACAGGTTAAGTTCGTTAAATGTCTCTTGTAGTATCACAATCGTTCCTGACGTCATTTCCCTTTTATTTCACGCTCGACCTTGTTGCCTTTGTCTCGGTTTTAATATTCTCAACTTAAAAGGAAATTTCATTTCTTTTTCCTTTTTTTTTTTGGTTTGAATATGAAAAATAATCTTCGGTTTATTGCAAAGGGTTGGATAAGAAGAACAAGAGAGAGAGATGCACATGGTAGGAGCACATTTGTCCCCTATCTAGTGTAATTAAAGCGGTGACTAATTAAATACAACGGCCAATGCATTATTCCAACCCTACTTTCGTCCCTAAGGGATTCTCAATTGTCTCGTCTTGGTTTCTTTTTTGCTGCTGGGGGTTTTTTTTTTTTTAACAGAGCATGTTTTTCCGAGGTTTTTGTGTATAAATATGGCTAATTTTTTAACGCAGAAAATTTAGCATTCTCAAATATGAAAAGTGGTTTAAAGTTGTAAAAATTAAATTATAAAATAAATCGGTACCTTCCGATATTCGCTCCCTGGGAAAAATTCGTTTCCTCAGTAACCTTAAAAAGTACCCTGAATTTTTTTTGGGCCCAGAAAAAATGGTTATTTGTCAAAAATCGTCACAGTTCTAAAAAGTAATATAAAAAACTTTTAAAGTAAAATACTTATGTCGCAGGCTTTTTGAAAAAAAAAAATTGGTTGCATCAAAATTCCTTGTTATTTTGGAGTTAGGCACCCCGCCATACAAAATTATTGCCCTCCTCATGCCGGACTACCACGAATATTTCGAAAGTCGCAAACTTAAGCAAAAAAGACCTAAATACTATAGAAAAGACCCCTTATTAACAATTTCACAAAAAATTTAAATTTAATTCCAAAATGGCGGCTTAAAAATTAATTTTTGGGCTAAAACTACGATTGTTTGACATCTTTGAACCGATTTTCCTTAAATTAAGCTAACTTGTAGGACATAACTAGGCCTCGCCAAGGCCTCCTAAGCTACCTCAGGCCAAGTATCCGATTTTTTAAAGACGCCATTTTGGAAAAAAAATAAAATTTGAAAAATTCGCTTTTTTTTCTTGAGTTTGGACCAGCGGATTTCAAAAAACTAAATATGAGGTTAAAGTACTATTAAAGGACTATATTATAGTAAAATTTCGGATTCGAAAAAAAATCCTACAAAAATTTTTTTTCGAAAAATTTGGAAATTTTTTTATTTTATTTTTTTGGCTGATTTTTTGGCGCGAAAATTATATCATTAGAAACAAAGGATCCAACTCAGTTGTGGCGTCATAAAATCATGTTTTGTTTTTGGCTGGCTTTCTAGAATTTAAATTTCAAGGCAAATTTTTCGTTGCCTAAAATTTTTTTTGCTTAGTCTTTATTAGTTATTGAAGGATTAATATTAATAATGAATTTGCGATTTTAAAATGTATGCAAGTTGCCTATTTTCATGTTGTCAACGTGTGTTCCTCCAGTGCTGTCGAGTCAGTTGGATTTAGGGCTGAGTACTCCGACTGGCACAGCTTGAAGCCGTATTACTTGTTCCCTTGCAATGCAAGAAAATTTCTCAGTCAATGGTTTTGAATGTGTCAATTAGCTAGCTTGACGACAGGTTCACTCAAGCCGCACAAACAATATTTTGCTGGCAGAATTTGGCAAAAGTTGAGAAATTGTTTCAGGTCCTGTTGAGCCAAAAGCAAGTTTGATTTTTGAATGATCCATCTTTGTGACATAGTCAAAATCCGAGTTGCGGACCCGCGCCTTGCCTTGTTCGCCATGAAATACTTTCACAAAACCAATTCAACCGCTCCTTCGAAATGAGAAAACTTTTCGAAAGCTTCCCATAAGAATGACGGAAATCCCATCAATCTTTACAACCAAAACCTTTAAAACCAACTTACATAACATCACCCTTCCCAATATTATTAATTCCGAACGTAAAAAAAAAACAAACTTTCGACCGTAAAAAATTTAAATCGGTCAGTTATAAAAACCCGTCACTAAAATACTTTTATATCCAAACTTATGAACATTTAAAACGTCTCAATTTTTTCCCCTTAAATATTTCATTCTAAAAAAACTCCCCGTCCAAAATCATATGCAAGAAATATTGAAAAGCATATGGTAAGCTGAATCGACGGGGCCGTGTAAGTAAATAAATAAACAAACAGAAAAACACAGTTGGCTGGTTTGAAAAACCGTTTACAAAATGAAAAGTTAAACTTTTCAAAAATGAATCGTCCCGTGGCATTTGACAAAGCCATCTGGATGACAGGAATTTGTTTGCTAATTTACTAGAGTTTGTCATAGCACACTTTGAATTTGACTTTCAACTTTGACTTTCTCTTTATGCAAAAGGGTATGGGAATGAAAATAACTTCGCTGGTGAGAATGGCAATACGCTATGCCGTTTTCTATCTGTAATCGATAAAATCCAGGCAAGGGTGTTCCGTGATTTTAAAGAAGTCTGATTTCTTGGCTACATAGAAGTGGGATTCGAATATTTTTCGGATTTGCTTTGCGGTGGTGGCAACTAAAGAGCGTAATAGATGAGTCGTCTGCTACATAGGGGTACGCCATTTTAAAAAGAGGAAGCTGCCACGATCTCGAATTGAAAAGCAAACATCGCGATTGGCAGATTTGCCTGCAGGCAAATCTGCCAATCGCGATGTGCAATGTAAAGGTGGATCCGGGACATGAAATTCGGACAGATTCCACATCTTTCTTTTTGAACCTGAACCCGATAAAAAAAAATCAATAACAATTTAGGCAGATCTGATAAGATTTGAGCAGACTTGAATTGCGCCAACCGGGCTGGTTGCCTCGTGGCGACTGTCGAAGATCTTCGTACAGTGCGGACTTTCCCCCTCTTCTCTCGAAATCACTTACCTGAAAAAAGAAATAAAAAAAAAATCATTAGGCGAAAAACAATATAAATGAATCAAAGCTTCCACTTTGAAGCACGTAAGGAAACAGATAATAAGCATTAAGAGGGTGTGAGAAACTCGAGTAACTGCAATATAGACAGCATGTGATGTCAAGGAATAAGGGGAAACAAAAGGAGCCAGGACGGTTGTGGTCATCAACTTCCCACAGATCGTTTCCCCACGAATCCCCGAATGGGGAATTAGAAAGGCTCATCGAAAGGAAACGGCCGCATTTAAATCTTTATTTTAGAGACATTTTCAACACGGTTGGAGTTTCCACGAAGGAAAAAGCGAAGAGAGAGAGAGATTTATTTCAATTTCAAACGGATTTTTATTCATGGAAGGTTATAAGTTTTTTTTTTTTTTGAAAAGTTCAAAACGAGGATGATCAATTCAAGTTTTCAATTCACACAGAAAAATCAAACTTTCTTCTTTTTTACAGGGAGAATAATTATATATTCTTCGGTGCTAAGTTTTTCTTTCTAAATAAACACGGTCATTAAAGATGAAAACCGGTTGAAGGAAGATGTACTTTTCAATCAATTTTATCATCCAATTCCCATCGTTTTCTTTGATCGTTTTCATTTTCTTTGAAGAACCAACCGCCCTTACGTTAATTTCATATCCCTTTTATCTATTCTACAACGTATTGAATCGATTTATTTTACTTTTTCAGTAATTTTCTTTGAGGGAAAATCAGGCCCGGATTGGCGCTTCCAGAGGGCGAAGGTAAAAATAACAGCAGAGATGTTTTTATTGATAAAAAATTTTACGCCCGAACTCTAAGAAGACGGGGTGAACTATTGACTAGTCCATAAGTGCCCTATCTTCTTAGAGTGCGGCTAAAAACATTTTTTTGATTTAAAAGCAAAAAATTTACAAAGTTTTTGCATTCCTGTGTAAAAAATACACCAGTTGCAATTTGTTTTAAAGCCTGGGTGGGCCAATCCGTACCTGGAGGAAAAAGCAAAGGAAGCAGCAAAAATGAGTTGAAAGAGATAAAGAGATATGACGGATTATTCTTTTGTATAAGAATCGAAAATTTAGGAGCCTTTCAAACTCGATTATAAGGAAAATTTGCAAGGAAAAAATTGAAGAAGCAATTATTTACTGATTGAACACGAATTTCATAAAAGCGGAAAAGCTTGGTTACTTTTTAACTGATTTTGTAGAGCTCATCTTGACTGCTACTTTTTCAGGAAATACAGTCCTCAGGCCAAACTCATCAGGCCCGTAGCCAGAGAACCAGGTTAAGAGGGGCACAAAATCTACTAGAAGGGGCTCCAAATGACTCCTTATAACATGGAGGATAGGGAAACACATGGGCCAAAAAATTTTCCAGGGGGGGCCCAAGGTTCAGCCCCCCCTCTGGCTACGCCTGAAACTCATTTCCCGAGACCACACGAATAGACCATCTTGGTCCAACACCAGCAACAGCCAGTGCCGACTAACTTTCTAAATCCTCGATTCTCTAAATCCGAACTTCGTATCTCTTTTCATCGCCGCTTAAATTCAGGCAGCTAAATTTCATTAGCTGAAACTCGTCATAGCTTTTTAAAGCTCAAAAATTCTTTTAGCGACGAATGCTGTAACTCCGCTTTTATGTTTTGCATCTCGCAACGTTTCCTGAATAAAAAATTCGTCCCAGAGACGTTTCCCTATAGGAAAAAAAGTCTCTTTTTATATCCTCTTTCCCTATTTTTTTCATCAATGAAAACCTTCGGGATTACTCGTTATAGGTGACGTTGGATTATCCCGCCGAGTGGAAAACTCACTTCCTTTCCGTTGGGAAAGCGTCACGAAAAATTTTCTTTAATTTATATTTTTCCTGCCACACAAAATAAATAAACCAAAAAAAAAATTATGATTGCTTCGTGCTAAATGCCTGACCGCAAGGATTTTTAATAATCTTTTATCGAAAGAAAAATGAGTTCGATTTACTTTTTATTCATGTTACATAATCAATCCATGCCTTGAAGGCAACTTTGATGATGTCTTTTTAAGTAACTAGAAATGATAACAATCTCATGTTTTTTGCTCTTGAAATCAATAAAAAGGTATTAAGAGAGAAGAAAAAAAGAAAATTGCGAGGGAAAAGAGCAAGAAAAACCGATTAGGATTTCATCTGCGCAAGTCCTTTTTACGAGAATCAATTTTTTTTTCTTAATTGACTTAATTTAATCTTAAAATAACTTTTTATGATGAATGAAGTTATTAGATTGACTAACTGCTCCTTTTTCTCTGGTTCTTTACTTTTTTGTTATTGAAAGAATGGGCTCACGTGCGTCGATAGGAAGAAAGCATGTAGGTCATCTTTCATAACGTTTTACTATCCATTGGTGATCTACTATGTTTTTAAAAAAAAAAGAAATTAATGCTAGTTATTGAGCGATGGTACATTGATCTAAAACAGGCAAATCACGAGTATTGCAAGATCAGTTTTATGTCATGATTGTATCTTGAAAGATTATCGGCGATTTAAGGGAATTATGAATGATCGTGAAGGCGTGCCGGATTTGTAAGATCGATTTTTTGGAGAATTGTGAATAGTTTGCATCATTGAGACCAGGATGCAATAGTACTGGACCACTTAAAAATTTAGATGGACAAGCTCAAGTTCTAAATGGAACAAGTAGTCCAGTTTTGAACTCGTGATCTAGGGAGGCATCAAGAAACAGCATGAATTTCTAAAACGTTATAAAGAGATTCAAAAATTTAAAGGCTTAGCAAGAAAAAATTGAGCAAAAAATTTTTTATAGATAAATTCAATTTGAAATTCAAATTTTGGAAAGCCCGCCAAAAAATAACCATACGCCTTCGTTTGGGTAAATGTCGCTATAACAGAGTTAAATTCTTTTATTTCATTGGCTGATTTTTTTGGCGCGAAAATTCAACCAACAGGAACAAAGGATCCCACTCAGCTGTGACGTCATAAAATCAGTTTGTTTTTAGCGGGCTTTCTAGAATTTGAATTTAAAAGTAAAAATAAAAACGGTGGCATGCCTTGAGGGAGGCCTATGTTCAAAATTGGACGCATTAAGGGCTGAAAAAAAAAATTGAGAAGTTGCCTAAATTTTTGGCAAATGAGATATATGCAGCAATCGTTTCTACTACTGCTAATAATGTTGATAAAACGTGAAAAGTCGCAGAAACGTGAAAAGTGTTTTTTACTTCTGTGTGTATTTAAGCTGTGTAATTTTCTTGAATTTTGACTAAAACGGGCAATTTAAATTTCATGGCTAAGAATAATTGATTCCTACTACTGCTAAAAATAACATGATGAACATCGGTGTCAGATGAAGAAGTGTCTGGTGAGAGCATGTAGAACTCTAGCAAAATTTTTTATAACGTAGCTTCAAACACTTTCAAACATTCTCCGACTGAAACGCAATGACAGCCATTACCTCACTTTTACCCTTTTTTCCCATTGACCTACATATTTAAAATTCATTCCCTCGCATTTTTTGAGATCCACCCCGACATGCAAAAATCATCAATTTCCTTCCGAACGACTGACAGTGAATTAGTCGAATGATTTATTACTCCACGAGAAAGATTCGTCACAATCAAAAAACTCCCAACGACAAAGGGGCCCAACAGCTGTAAAATGAATAAACGAAGAATAAAAATTCCGAAAAGAAAAAAAAAACTTCTACATAGATTGACATCTGACACGGTGCAACTAATCCGAACAATGCCGGTCTATGCTTTTGACCCTTTTCATCCAATCAGAAAACTTTTAATGATTAAAAGAGCACCTCAACTTTTCGCTCTTCATTCCCTTTTTTCTAAGAAAAACTCTCGCATCGAAACGTCGCTGTTATTGCAATAACATAAACGATGCTCGTGTTAAGAGCGTTATGATTACCATAATAGATTTATGTAAGACGAAAAGAGGAGGGGGGGATGTCCCCTTAAATTCCAACGTAACCTCCCTGTCATTTTTTTTTGCAGTCGTCTAGCCATGATTCATTCAACCCCTTTTGAATGAATCGACACTTTACGCAATTTCCTTTCATTCTTTCTCCTCGAGCATTCGAAACCCTCCGTTTTCAGCACATTTCAGTAAATGATTTTAAGAGGAACTAACGCATGGGTTAAAGCTACCACCCAAGAGGGTATTCTGGATGCTATTTTATTACCTACGGCGTCAAAGAGAGATAAAATCAGACAGGAAGATGGATTAGAAGCTAAAGCTTATTTTTTCCTTTTTTTAAAAAAAAAGGGAGAGAACAAAAAAAAAATACAAACTTTTTTTCACACACGAAATTCGATTTTTTCTCCCTCAAAAAAACTTAGCAATTAAATAAATAAAAAAAAGTCAAAAAAACCCGACGATTGAAAATTTTTTTTCGCTTGGCCCATTTTCACAAGAGAGAAAAAAGCATGGCAATGTTTCATTAACCTTTTGGGATCGGCACTACCCCGGACGGAAAGCAATTTCCCGACGGCCGGTCATGAAAATCGAATGAAAAAGCCTTATAATATTACAAAAAAATTGGGGAGCCCTATTACTGGCTCCCAGCAGCTCCCCACCTAAAAAATAATGTTAAATTTGAAATCTACGACCTCGAAAACATAAAGTTAACCTATTTGCAAAGTTTTTATTAGGGGAATAAAGAAGCTAGACTTTTTTTTATGTGGTAAGGGTTCATAGGTACTACAAGTTGCCGAACTCGATTTTGGAAGGAGTTTTATGTTGGGGTTGTTTTGTTTTGACCTTGAATATAAGTTCAAGCAATTAGAACTCAAAGGGAATATTTTTTCTCATTTCAGAAATATACTGGTGTAGCCTTTGCTTAAAGATGGCTTTCCCATAAGCTAATAATAGGAAAATAATTTTCCAAATTAATTCGCCTTAGTCTATTTTTATTTGCGACTATGTCTAGCAGTCGATCATAGGTATTCTCCTAACTTACGGCTTCAATAAAAAATTAAATTACATATATGACATTGGTATTATATATAATACCGCCGTCGGGTAGATGCAGAGACATTGGTATTATATATAATACCGCCGACTGGAATGGGTTAAGCGTAAGTTTCAACTTTCCTTTATTTAATATAACTTTTGACAACTTCATCAACCGAGCAGTTTAGAAAACTTTTTAATTTAAAATAAAAAAAAAAAAGGACTGGAATTTCAGAAATTAAGGGAACGGGCCTGTTTCTTGAGGGTTTTTTAGAATTAGTGAGATTCTTGAATGGGAATTGTTAGGATGCATCAAACAATCAAGCTAAAGGGAGAAAATCGTCCCTGTTATCTCATCGACATGACTCAAGCAAACAAATCTCCCCTTATTACCGATATTAAAAATATAAGGGGGAAGCTGGGTTGATTTATGGCGCTCCGATGACATCTATCCCCGCTTTGCGAATGCAACTTGTTTAAAACGTTCAATATGTCCTGTAACAAAATCCAACTTCATAAATAAATACTTTGTGAGAGGAGCATGTTGTAGCGTTTGGCCAATTCATCAGCTGTATTTGAAAGTAGATTCTGGACGTTAGAAAGTATGAAGTCCGTTCACTGTGGCTTTGACCTGGCAGGTAGCTCGCCAATCAGAGACCCCAGCCGACTCGAATTCATCAGAAGGTTGTCCTCTCAACGAAGCTGCGATCTCCTCATAGGTCAAAGACTCGCAAGACTTTTAAACAGAAGTCGCCTTATCGTCCAAGGTTAGGTGATTACACTTAATGACTTTGGAACCTTCCCATCTTCTGATTGGAGCGCTCCCTCAAACATCAAGTAACTCTGTGGGACTACACGCTAATCCGAATCTCTTCCTCCAGAAAGCAGCAACTTGTGTAAGTAAAGTGCTATGCAGCCACTAGAGTAAATAGGTTTTGGATCTCACCTCCTTGTACATCCATTCTGAGTTTTGTATCGATGCTCAATTTTCTCCCCACTAAACTACGACCCAAGCCGTAATCAGCAGCTAAGTTCATAACTTCTTTCCTCAACTAAATCACTGCTTTTTTTCACGCACGCTTCCATTAAAAACCAACAGCAGCATTATGAAACTAAATTGCCAAAATAACGACCGAATCGTCTTTATTTATGAGGCAATAGCTACGACTATCCCTTTAAGAAAAGGTCGACTGGGTTAGACATTTCCCTAAGAAAAATGTCTACTTCAATATGTCATCG
Organism: Liposcelis brunnea; assembly: GCA_023512825.1. Classification (NCBI taxonomy): domain Eukaryota; kingdom Metazoa; phylum Arthropoda; class Insecta; order Psocodea; family Liposcelididae; genus Liposcelis; species Liposcelis brunnea. The sequence continues at coordinate 5,276,256 of CM042066.1, forward strand.
AAGAGAAAAAATATAGATCCTAAAAAATCTATATTCTGGACCAGTTATCGAATGCATTCGAGATGGAAGATTAAAGATATTAAAGCCAGCAAAATCTATTCCTCTTGAACAGAAATCGGCGACTATTGGTGGAATTTGGACTTAGATGGACTTTATTTTTGTTATACCAGTCTCGGAGATACTTCAGATGAAGAGGCCTTTCTTTATACTGATTTGTTCCTAACCTCAATCTTTCTTTTCATCGGTAATTGCAGGAGGTGGTATTTTTCATTGAGAAGAACACATTCGTTCAATTCAGTTCAAGAAATCTGAAACTTCTTCTTCAGGCTTTTTGCATCCGTTCCTGGATATGGGACTCTTTCAAATGTGTCCGTGTCACTGGTTTTCCGCTCTTTGGATCCTGCTGATTGTATATTATATTGTTGAGCTACCGTTTTCGAGGTCTTCCCCTTCTTCTCGGTGTTAAAAGTGTCCTCCACTGATACCTACCGCCGCTCCTTGTCCTGGTCCTGATCCTGCCACTTCAGCTCTGCAGCACGTCCATCACCCGCGGATCGTTTCACTTCTGATCTGATCTCGCAAGCTTACGCCCGAAGTCTGATGCATCGCTGCTGCGCCACTCGAAGCTGGTTGGTATTATCCAGAGTCAGAGTCATCCATTTAAAGTCATGAGTTAGAACTGGCAAGACACACGGATCGAAGATCTTCCTCCGCAATAAGTATTGATAAATCCAAAGTTGAAACGCAGCCATCTTCCTCATTAATACTTCAATACACGTTCAAATACTGAGAGGACGAACATTAGATAATATTTCCATTGGAGTAAAGCACATGAATGGGTAGTAGGTGGGAACACTGACAGTCCTGCTTCAGGTTTGGCGCACCTGCCCTTGGCGAGCTCCAGATTCCTTCTGATCTGGGAGGTAGCAATCTGGTAAGGGGGCAGTAGTCCTACCAGTCCTGGGAAAGCAGGAGGCAGAGTCGACGACTGACGGTTTGGCTCCTGTGCTGCGATGCCGAAGGTGTTGGAAAGCCATTGCATTAATCTCCCTAGTATAGCCATCGTGTCCGAAGGTTTCCTGTGCAAGACCCAACACAGTCGATTCGACTAGGGTCTCTTGCACGGCGCAGTAAGCTCTCCAGCCATGATGGTAGCCTTAGGAGGCACTCTAAGAAGAAAGAACGTCACCCTGTGTAACACTAGAGAGTCTACAACGAGAGAATCACCGACTCCGTAAATCGAAATCCTGACTTCTCATTGGTTGTGACCAAAAATGTTTTCAACTGACTTCCGTTGATTGGTGGTGACGTTCTGGTGCTCGATATTAGTTTTACTTTTGGTCACAACCAAGCAGCAATTTAGTTGTCGACTCTCTCCTTTCAGGCTCTCTATGTAACACTAATCAGCCTCGATCATATTTCCTCAGAATTCCTCATATCTCTTAATATTTTGACATTTACCTTTTTCCATTTTAACACGTCACATTTCTTTCACCAAATTCCTAATTAAAACGTCTAAAAAAAAAATTGAACTGATAACAACAAAAAATAATCGTTAAACACTCACTTGTTGACATTGCCTCGTCCTCATTGTCACTTCAGAATAATAGTGATGTCATTTTCAAATGTCAGTCTGTCGTCAATTGTCACACGCGGTTACGTCTACTGATGTATTGCGGGATTGTTACAAGTATAGGAAACCCTCCAATGGCGCAATGGGAAAATTTCCTTATTCAACTCGCCAACACACACACACACACACACACACATAAAAATTCTTCCCTTTTTATCCGACTTACGATAATCTATCCCCGAGATTACAAGAAGGACAGGAATTATTCAAAATCGGGTTTAGTTGTTCAATTCAAGCATCGACACCCTTCCGCCATAAGTCAACATCTCTTGTCAAGCCAAGGGCTAAATAGGGGATGCTGTGAATTTTCTCTTCAAGGGGTAGAGGTGTGACAATTCATAGCGGATCCTTTTCGATGTGGAATTGCTTTAGGAGAATTTCAATATCGGTTTTTTTTGGCATATTTATTTTTTAGATGTTCAAAGTGTGTCCTAAACGATCTACAGAGCGTCACCAACTGTTAAATGCATTATCAAAGGAAAGAAAGAAGCACACGTGACTTGGCAAGCAAATGTTTCCCATTTTTTTCCTTCTTTCTTTTATGCTTTCCCAGCTTCAGAATTCTACAAAAGATACTTTGCAAGCCAAACGGAATATTTACAGAGCGAGGATTATGTTGATACAAATTTTTTACATTGTTCTCGATGTTCATTTTTTTCAATAAAAATTTTTCTTCTTCCAGAATAAAAAAATTTTATGATGTATTTATAGCTTTTGTTTTCGTGGGAAATATTAATTGGCGGAAAGCTTTGAATTTTGAATTGCTTACTGAGGTAAAAGGTCAATGCGCGATTAAGTCATATATATGTGAAAGCATGAAAATCTGGGTTTATAATAAGACCCGTGGAGTGTATAATTGCTATTTCAAGGATTTTGCGATTCTGGCTGTTGATATTGTATTAAGTAGTCTTTGCGGTACTTTAAGCTTTGTGTAGTTCATTGTGCTTCGCAGTTAGAAGTCAAATATGCTAACTTTATTTTATTCTTTGTGTCTTTAAAAGAGAAGCTGTTGTAAGGTTGAGTCAAAAAAAGGCTTTGAGGGAGGCTTTAGTCTGGGGTTAGTTATTATGAGTTTCAGGTTTTGAGTGTGGATTTCTCTGTAAAATTCAAAAATTCAGGCGATAGGACGTTCGCTAATGTCTCGATGAATGAGTGTTGATTAGGACTGGAGAATGATGAAAAAAGCTACTTCAAAAAATCAAGATTCGTTCAGCAAAAAATCAAGAAAATATGACGAAAACTTGTGCTACATGAAAAAATTGGTGCAACAAAATTATTTATGAAAAATGTTCAACAAGAAAAATTATGAAAAAATTTGTTCGACAAGAGAAATTATGAAAAAATTTGTACGACAAGAAAAATTATGAAAAAATTTGTTCGACAAGAAAAATTATGAAAAAACTTGTTCGACAAGAAAAATTATGAAAAAATTTGTTCGACAAGAAAAATTGTGAAAAAATTTGTTCGACAAGAGAAACTATGGAAAAATTCTTGGACAAGAAAAATCCTGAGAAAATTTGTTCGACAAGAGAAATTATAAAAAAATTTATTCGACAAAAAAATATTGAAAAAATTTGTTCGACAAAAAAAATTATGAAAGAATTCGTTCGATAAGAAAAATTATGAAAAAATTTAATTTGCTTGCAAAGAATTTTACCCAGGAAAAAATATTCCTTCCCATGCAACCCGGCTATATTTTTATTCCTGACTTTCTATCCGATAAACCCAACAATTAAGGCTACGAATCCTCGCATCAAAGCAACTGTAGCCGTAGCATTTAACTTTAATTACCTCACAACCCTTAAACAAGAAACTCGAAAAAGGACCCTAGAGACTCCACGCCTAAAATACGCAGCGGATGTTAATTTTTCCCCGCGTAACTCGAGCGACGTATAAACAACAGGTAGTTTATAGTGCCAAATCGTGCTTCAATCCTCTCGTTAGTGTTGACAATATATACAGAATTGAACGAGTCTGGGAAACGATCCAGATTTTATTTCACCTCCCCTCTTGTATTTTTTTTAAAAAACAAACTTTAAATCTGATAAATCTAGAAAAAGTCAGTTTACCGTCTTCTTTCCAAAGTTCACCCTGATAAATGTAAATATTATTCAAATTAAAGCCGAGCCAATCATTTTTTTTAAAAAAGCTAATTAATTAATTAATCAAATTAAATTATATCCGCATGGTTTTAATGGTGTGAATATTAATAAAAAAACAACGCCTTTAATTTTTTTCTTAATGTCAATTAACCCACTTATTACTTAAAAGTTTTTTTAAAAAAAATTTCTTTCCCGATTCTTCCAGGAAAGAGACTTTTAACAAAAGACACATTAGAAATAAATTAAGGCACTTGACAAGGAACTCCTTGATTTATTGCTTCAAAATGATAACAAAGATTAGGTTTCATTTATCACAGTTTTCTCATTGTGAAAATAACCCCAAAAAATAAGTCACTTTCCCGGGGTTTCCCATTGTTAATTATTATTCCTTTTTATCTTAAATTCATTATTTCAACTTCTCGCTCTTCTTAACAAAAACTAAGAGGTCTTCAAATTGTCTTTTTAATGACTCTTGTTCGTCATTTATTTTATGCGAAGAGGTTTGTGTTTTTTAAATGCAAGCGCGGGGGGAGGAGTAGGAAAAAAAGAATAAGCACGGTAAATGGTTTTCCCTCCTATCTAAATAAGCTTTTCCCATTTAGTTCCACGGTCCAATAGTTAATGCTATTTGAAATTGGTGGAAAGCGGTTGTTTCGCCACATTCAAGTTTAAACCGCTTTTTAATACGCATTCGGGTTTATTTTCGAAACGGGGAGATATCGCCGTATGATCTTTCCTTGGTTTTGCTATTCCTGGAGGGATAGGATCGACTTTAATTAGAACAGGGGTGAAGTGGCTAAACAATTTGAAGGCGGAAAGAAGTTTAGGAAAAAACCTAAAGTAAACTGGATATGTTGCACACGCGGCGCAGGCGAGGACTATCAGGAAGGTGCTGGATGGTCGTCCAGGTAGCCCTAGGCCATTGGAAAGGTCGCGGCTAAGGTGGGAGGATACTGTCGCACAGGATGCAGGTCGTGGGGGGGGGGGCGCCGGACTGAAGGACGGCGGCTCAGGGTAGGTCTCAATGGCGGAAACTTTGTGATGAGGCAATAAGGCTTTAAGTCTTATAACGCCAAATAAGTAAGTAAGTTATAAAAAGGTGGCCCGTGGCGCCATTAAGGTATGACAGGGGAAGCTCTGGCTCTTCCAAGATTTCTTTGCTCTTTTTAAGATTTTAAGTTTGCATCAGCTAAGTATAGGAACCACTTCTGCCCTCCTCAAGCTTCGGGTATGCCCTTGCCCACCGTAGCCTTCGTGATTTTATCACGCTTGTAATAAAAAACTGGTCGGTGAGCCTCCAGATCTCGTCATTTGTCTTAATAGGATCTACATCGGGTTCTAGAATCCTCCTCAGCACCTTATTCTCGAAGGACCGCAGCCGCAGTCCAGTTCTCCCAACCGTACAGAACCACGGGGTGCAGGACAGAGTTGTAAATAATAAATTTGAAACGGCGGGATAAGGATTTGCTGAGGAAGAGATGGCCAAGGGTTTGAAGGCAACGGTTTCCACTCTGGATCCTCGAACTGACCTCGTAGTTGGTATCATTGTCACGTATAAACGTCGACCCGAGGTACCAAAAGACAGGTGCATTCTTGAACCTCAGGTTGCAGACTTCCAGAGGGTCTTCATCTAAAGACAGTTTTATAAATAACTCAGAAAACTAAAGATATAAAAATGATCCAATTAAGTCTTCTTTTTTCAACCTATGTCCGTCCACTCCTGAACGAAAATCTCTCACAAACTTCCTTGTCTTGGGCTCTTTGCAACCATTTCAGTCCCGCCACCCTCTTAATGTCGCCCTACCATCTCTTTTAACGCTTTTTTTCGACGCTCGAGGTCTCCATCATACCATCCGTGATGTCCACCTATCCGGATCCTCCCTGGCGACATAACAAATTAAGTAGTTAACTTTTAATATCTGATTCAATCAGTGGCGTCGCTGCGATCTTTGTAAATACCGAGAATTTGCCACAAGGTTCCTCGTTGGTCAATAATGTCTAATTATTAGTCTTCGCGGTAGCTTCCATATCTCGTATACAGTTGACAACTCACCTGAGCGTCCTCTCCATATTTGGCTCCCTAGCCCTATCTTGTCATATTGACCGATGAAGATTCAACACGCTAGTCCCAATTTGAGCTTTATTCAACGCCGTTACTCTTTCCAAACAACGCAAACTAAACATCAAACCATCCTCCCCTTGAATTTGATTTACGAATCAAAAGCTGCTCTTGATAATCCCAACTAAAACTATAAACCACAACGAATGTAGCTCCGTGACGAATGACTGTATAGACAGGATTTAGAATCCATACAACTTATCGTTTTTAGAAGAGCTTTCATCCTCAAACAAATAACAATAATGCAGTATACCTTATTATTGTTGTTAACTTTTAACATCTGACATTATTCATCAACCTGCTTTTTCATTATTTCAAAAAGCTTTTCAAAACCCGGTCTTCCTTGCAATAAACTCGGTTTTAGAAAATAGCAAGTTGAGTTTGATATACCTCTGTCGAACCTTAGCACCGATGGGTAATTTATATTTTTTTTTCTCCCCCGCGTGGGATATTTAAATGTAAAGCACTTCTCATTTATTTTCTCTGGGCGTTGATTCATGTTCTCTTTTGTTCTTTGAATGGGTTTTTCGGGTCTTTTGTTCCCCGTATATAACACACGGAGCTCCTAATCCGTACCGCACGTCCATCTCAATCTGACACAGCCTATTAGTCACATTTGAAATCGTTAAACCGTTCATTTGGATACGTGCTAATCGGGTCACAAGTCCAAAATAGATTTTTTTTTTTTTTGAAAAAATAGATGGGAAAACGGGATTGGAAATAATTGGGAGAGTATAGGAGAATACCAATTACGGTTTTCTTGCTGCAGTAGGAAAGTTCAAAAGGAGATGGGTTTTTTAATCACCTAAAATCCCTGAACTAGAAGTAATCTTCCGATGATGTGTGTGCTTCTTCCGTCTCAGAAACCGGACTTTAACTCCCTCCCGGCTCGTTTTCCTCTTAGCCCGCATATCTGTTGGTTTTTCCTTAGAATTTAAGGAGATAAATTTTTGTTTTTTTGCGAGTGAATGTTTCGTTGGTGGAATGAATCTTTTCGAAGGCTCCTGCATGGTCCGACCTTTTTAAGGCTGACCATTCGCTATCTCGCTAGGTTTTTTTCTAAGACTTGAAGCCATATCTCTTATCGCCGCATTGCAAATTGTCTTCGATCCTGCTTGATCCTGCTACGTTCCCAGTCATAATTTTTTCTTTCCGAACAAATTTTTTCATAATTTTTTCTTTCCGAACAAATTTTTTCATAATTTTTTCTTTCCGAACAAATTTTTTCATAATTTTTTTTGTTAAACAAATTTTTCATGCATTACTAATTTGCATCAAATTTTTTCATATAGCAAAAATTTTCATCATATTTTCTTGTCGAACAAATCTTGTTATAATTTTTCTTGTAGAACAAATCTTGTTATGATTTTTCTTGTAGAATAAATCTTGTCATGATATTTTCTTTCCCAACAAATTGTATTATGATTTTTCTTGTGGAACAAATCTTGTTATAATTTTCTCTTGGCGAAAAAATCTGGTTATGATCTTTCTTGTAGAACAAATCTTGTTATGACTTCTTTTGTCGAACAAATCTTGTCATGATATTTTCTTTCTCAACAATTTTATTTTATGATTTTGCCTTGTGAAACAAATCTTGTCATGATTATTTCTTGTACGAACAAATCTTGTCATGATTATTTCTTGTACGAACAAATCTTGTTATGATTTTTCTTGTACAACAAATCTTGTCATGATTATTTCTTTTACGAACAAATCTTGTCATGATTATTTCTTTTACGAACAAATCTTGTCATGATTATTTCTTTTACGAACAAATCTTGTCATGATTATTTCTTTTACGAACAAATCTTGTCATGATTATTTCTTTTACGAACAAATCTTGTCATGATTATTTCTTTTACGAACAAATCTTGTTATGATTTTTCTTGTACAACAAATCTTGTCATATTTTCTTTCCCAAAACATTTTTTTAGGATTTTTCTTGTCGAACAAATCTTATGATTTTGTCTTGTGGAGCAAATCTTGTCATGATTTTCTCTTGACGAACAAATTTTGATATGATTTTTCTCGTGGAACAAATCTTGTTATGATTTTTTCTTGTGGAACAAATCTTATGATTTTTTCTTGTGGAACAAATCTTATGATTTTTTCTTGTGGAACAAATCTTATGATTTTTTCTTGTGGAACAAATCTTATGATTTTTTCTTGTGGAACAAATCTTATGATTTTTTTCTTGTGGAACAAATCTTATGATTTTTTCTTGTGGAACAAATCTTATGATTTTTTCTTGTGGAACAAATCTTATGATTTTTTCTTGTGGAACAAATCTTATGATTTTTTCTTGTGGAACAAATCTTATGATTTTTTCTTGTGGAACAAATCTTATGATTTTTTCTTGTGGAACAAATCTTGTTATGATTTTTTCTGTTAAACAAATTTTGTTATGATGTTCTCTTTGTTGCCGTTTCCATCATTTTTTTTCTCGTTGAACAGTATTCTGTTTAATATGGATATTGCAATCTGATTTTTGGTAATCTCAACTTCTCATCTCAGCTTTGACGAATGCCTTGGCACGTGGACAATCCAATATTTAGTCCCTTCGAGACTTATCACATTCACTTTCAAGATCAAAAGATCTAAAGACTTGAAAAATCATTTAATTTAATGGATTGTTTAATGCCATCCATCAAATAAAGCTCATTAGCCTCAGACATCTTGATTAATAAGACTCGTAAAACGCAGGGGGAGAGAAAAGTCGAATAAATCGAACTCGAATTCGATATGAAAAAAAAAGTCAAAATATCTCGTTTCTTCTTGTCTTTCCTCTGCGAAATACATTAATCTTTGGGTAGAAGTTTTGACGTGGAGGAAGAAAACGAAAAAGAAAAAAAGAATAAAAAGGCCTCTTATACCGAATTCAATATATACAAGATATGAAGGTTAAAAAATGAGCTTTTACCGTTTCTCTTCGTTGCGGATAACAAGCTCGATTGCATTTTTCTTTTTGCCTGGCTTCTTCGAGTGTTGTTAAAATGGACCCCATTTGTTTCCTTTCCACCTTGCTCTCTTCGGTTTCCATAAATATCGCCGAACGCCGCATCATTTTCGGAGAAGTTATTTAAGGATAAATCAGCCCGAACGCTTCCCGTTCAAAAGGAAAAGAAACAAAAGGTACAAATTTTTAACAGGCGCTGACGGAAAGCAATTAATAGCAGCTATAAGAGGGAGTGAAATATTAATGACTTCTTACCCTCCCGTTAAAGAATCTTTTAACACTGAATTTCCACCCCCTGAGTTAATTTTCCTGCAATAACGGATTTTTGCCCTTTTGTCGATTTTTGACGTGTCAGCAGGAGGTTTCGTGTTGCATTTAAGACAATGCATTGGTAGGAGTTTTATTTCTCTCGGTTGAATCGTAAGGGAGCAAGAAGCTTCTGTGAATAATTCTTGGGCTGGGAAAAAGCAATAAAAAAAAGTTTGAATAAGTTTTTTATATATTTACCTAGAATTTATTCGGATGATTTATTAAAAATTTATGGGAAATGGTTACTAGAGAGTATTGAAGAAACTCGTCGAGGATTTCTTTAATTTCATTCTTTTTTTAGCTCGAGAGGATTTTTAAGAGTTCTGAGAGTTCATTCTTTTTCGCGGTGGTAAGTTGAGCCCTTCAATTTGGATTCGAATTTAAAGTCGAACATTTCTACTGCCTAGTCCAAACCTCAATATTTCGAGCTACATTTTATCTAGGAAAAGAAAGGAGGGAAACAAGGAAAACAATAGGAAAAAAAATCCTCCGAATGTCATATTTTGGGGGATTGTAGACGAGGCAATATACGTCATTTCCACTTATATCCAGGGATCATCTGAAGGGAAACTCCTTAAACGAAATAATCCACTTGACTGGATTTGATTTTAGGGTTTCTATTTTGCTTTTGATTTGCTTTATGCCCCATCGTTTCACACATTCTTACTCCCCAATATAATATCAATCCACTTAACCTCTCTCGGTTTTTCTCTTTTCTTGGGATTCTTCTGCAGCGTTAATATTTCTTTTGGTCAGAAATTTAACAGTGTCCGCCTGGATATTATGTATTAGCAATCCGCTTTATGCGGATTTTTTAATTAGTTCAAGCTATACTCAGACTTCTAACTGGCTTAAGGGGTTTTCCGCTTTTAGGGGCTTTGACCTTAGCAGTGATTGAACTCGATTCCTTTCCAATTTTTTGGGACTTTCGGGCAAAGTAGAAGCTTTTCAGAGACTTACTTATATCAAAAACTTTTGGCCAATTTTTTTTTTTTAGATTTTCTGGTTTTGAGCAAATTTTATCAGGATTTTCTCTTTACAAACAAATCTTGTAATAAATTTTTCCTGTTGAGCAAATCTTTTGATAATTTTTTCTTGTCGAACAAATCTTTTGATAATTTTTAATTGTTGAACAATTATTTTGATAATTTTTTCTTGTCGAACAAATCCATTAATAATTTTTTGTAGTCGAACAAATCCATTAACAATTTTTGTAGTCGAACAAATCCATTAATAATTTTGGTTAGTTGAACAATTAACAATTTTTTCTTGTCGAACAAATCTTTTGATAATTTTTTCTTGTCGAACAAATCTTTTGATAATTTTTTCTTGTCGAACAAATCTTTTGATAATTTTTTCTTGTCGAACAAATCTTTTGATAATTTTTTCTTGTCGAACAAATCTTTTGATAATTTTTTCTTGTCGAACAAATCTTTTGATAATTTTTTCTTGTCAAACAAATCTTTTGATAATTTTTTCTTGTCAAACAAATCTTTTGATAATTTTTTCTTGTCGAACAAATCTTTTGATAATTTTTTCTTGTCGAACAAATCCTTTAATGATTTTTTGTAGTGAAACAAATCCTTTGGTAATTTTTTCTTGTCAGATAAGTATTTTCAAAAGAAAATATTCCAAAAAAATTCTAAAAAATTCAACATGCACAAAAAAAGGTTTTGACTACGAAAAGAAAGTTCTAGAAAATATCTTGACAAGTAAAAAATTGTTTAAGTCATGGTCTCATGGTCAGAACCCAAACTTTCATGCCTCTTCTTAATTCTTCACTAATTTATTTCGAGCGAGCTCTATTCTTTTTGCACATATTATTAGACAATATTCTCAAAGAAATGATCCTCCAACCAAGCAGAAAGAAAAACAAAAGAGAAAAAAAAGTAAAGCAATCATCTAAGCACGTAAAAAAATATTTCTGAAATCAACACATTTTTCATAGCTGATTGTTGACGGGGAATATTTTCTCTCGGAATAGCGGGGGGGAATTTGAACCGCGGGATGATAGATCCTCTCACAAGTTAAAAAGAAATTCTCATATCCGATTCCGATGGTGAACTTGATTTCCTGACTTTTTTTTCCTCTGTTCCGTCTCTCTTTTTTTCCTTTTCTTATTTCCCCCACAAATGTCAAGCGATAAAAACCGTCTGTATCTTTTCCTCAAATCGATTTTCCTACCCGAAAAAAAAAATAACAAAAATCGATTATTCATAATTAAACATTTAAGAACAAGGATGAAGAAAAAAATAAGAAGGAAAAACGACAGCGTTAAGGCGTGGAAACTTGGCTCGTGATCGGTCAGCACGTGCCATAATAAAACGCGCCCCTGCCACACGGTTCAACGCTTACGTATAAAATGAAAAAAGATAGACCTGTTCCAGACCCGAATTCCTATTTCCTCTCAATCCCGACGAATTCGTTTCTCGTGGAAAAAAAAAAATACTTAAAAGATGAGAGAGAAAAAATTGAGAGGCTTTCGAATCCGCGAGATTCGATTATCTTCACAGAAATTGGACTTTTTTTTTGCTTCTTTTCTCTTTTATCCCTTGTTTTTCGCAATTTCGCTTCTTTATATCCTCAGAAGCACGTCAGAAGAAGAAGTTTTTGTTGTTTTTTGATTAATTACGTCTCTTACCTTTTTTCCTATTGTTCGCGTCGCGTTATTATCGATGTTTGAATTATACTTCAACGAGCGAAATAATGGCGTCTAATAATAGCAGCGTCTTTGATAACACCACTCTAAAACATGTTTATACAAGAGAATAGAGGAGGCCGTTCGATGTCATGTTGAATTTTCGAAGTTAACAATGAAAATGAGTATTTAGTATTTAGTATTCAGTATTTAATTTGGAGCCAGCGTCTAACTTTAAGAGGAGCTAAGAAAACATATGCCAAATCTTTTGATAATTTTTTCTTGTAGAACAAATCTTTTGATAGTTTTCAGTAGTCGAACAAATCTTTTGATAGTTTTCAGTAGTCGAACAAATCTTTTGATAGTTTTCAGTAGTCGAACAAATCTTTTGATAGTTTTCAGTAGTCGAACAAATCTTTTGATAGTTTTCAGTAGTCGAACAAATCTTTTGATAGTTTTCAGTAGTCGAACAAATCTTTTGATAGTTTTCAGTAGTCGAACAAATCCATTAACAATTTTTTGTAGTCGAACAAATCCATTAACAATTTTTTGTAGTCGAACAAATCCATTAACAATTTTTTGTAGTCGAACAAATCCATTAACAATTTTTTGTAGTCGAACAAATCCATTAACAATTTTTTGTAGTCGAACAAATCCATTAACAATTTTTTGTAGTCGAACAAATCTTTTGATTCTTTTTTGTAGTCGAACAAATCTTTTGATTCTTTTTTGTAGTCGAACAAATCTTTTGATTCTTTTTTGTAGTCGAACAAATCTTTTGATTCTTTTTTGTAGTCGAACAAATCTTTTGATTCTTTTTTGTAGTCGAACAAATCTTTTGATTCTTTTTTGTAGTCGAACAAATCTTTTGATTCTTTTTTGTAGTCGAACAAATCTTTTGATTCTTTTTTGTAGTCGAACAAATCTTTTGATTCTTTTTTGTAGTCGAACAAATCTTTTGATTCTTTTTTGTAGTCGAACAAATCTTTTGATTCTTTTTTGTAGTCGAACAAATCTTTTGATTCTTTTTTGTAGTCGAACAAATCTTTTGATTCTTTTTTGTAGTCGAACAAATCTTTTGATTCTTTTTTGTAGTCGAACAAATCTTTTGATTCTTTTTTGTAGTCGAACAAATCTTTTGATTCTTTTTTGTAGTCGAACAAATCTTTTGATTCTTTTTTGTAGTCGAACAAATCTTTTGATTCTTTTTTGTAGTCGAACAAATCTTTTGATTCTTTTTTGTAGTCGAACAAATCTTTTGATTCTTTTTTGTAGTCGAACAAATCTTTTGATTCTTTTTTGTAGTCGAACAAATCTTTTGATTCTTTTTTGTAGTCGAACAAATCTTTTGATTCTTTTTTGTAGTCGAACAAATCTTTTGATTCTTTTTTGTAGTCGAACAAATCTTTTGATTCTTTTTTGTAGTCGAACAAATCTTTTGATTCTTTTTTGTAGTCGAACAAATCCATCAACAATTTTTTTTGTCGATCAAATCTTTTGATCTATTCTATGCCACATTAAAACTCAAGCGAATACTCAAAGCTTTTTTGGCAACTCCCTAATTATATCTTAAAACTTAGATTCCTAAATTCTCGAAACTAACAACCCTTATCTTCAACTGCGACACAAAATTAAGATTTATCTAAAAATTCTCACTGCCCCTGGATATCGATTAAGAAGGAAGAAACTAAACGCCTTCAGAAACTCAGCCTATTTATTCCGTTATTAAATTAGCATACAACAATTAACGTCAGGCTTTTATATAACCATAACGGATCTATAAGGAAAAGGGATAAGATTTATGTTAATAAGGAAAATCTGGGCACCCATTGATATTTAATGTAATTACTCGATAATCAACGTTGAAAGGTCGCCCCTGCTAAATTTATTCAACAATAAAACGAAAGGTACTTTCCTGTCGCTCATTCCTTAGCTCCTGCGCCTCTTTTTCAACTCAAGAGGTTCTACATTAACGTTTCTCGTTAAAATACATCCCAGGAAATCTTAAAGCTCTTGACAGGGAGAGGGGAATTTGAATTTTAAAACCCGTTCATTCGTTTGAGCCAATTTCTTTTTTCAATTACGCGATATTTTTTAAATGGGAAAACGGTTATTCATCTTCCTTCTCCCTATTTTTTCATTTTTTAAAAAACTTTCTTTTTTCATAAATCGTGCACATGCACATAATTTTATTATGAGATCTCGTCGTATGGAAGATGACTTTTGCTAATTACGAAATCTCCTCGTCTTCCCTTTTTGCATCTCCCTCTCGCTTTTCTCTGCAAGTGAAAAGTTAATATCACGAGAGTTTTGAGTTAATAAAATCAGCTCCTTTTTTCCTTTCCGCGAGTTTGTTAACGCAGATGTTTCAACTCCGTTTTTGCCCTACGCTTCGGGGAGATTAATTTTTTTGCCTGAAATTTTTTTTTCATAACGAAAATATGACTTACGTATCAGTTTTCGGTTTTATTCGGGGAAAAGGGGTGAAATAAAAATAATGTAAAGGGGGGAAAGTTTTCTACGTTTTTTTTTTTCCTTTTCCTGATGGATACGAAAGCTTTTCCCTTTTTTTTGAAATTGATTACCGGAGATTGTCAAAGTTTGTCATCGTTCGGTTTTTGATTAGTTAAAACGATCTCTCTTCTTTTTGTATTGAAATAATTTCAGGCTTTATTGTCAGTTACGTTTACGGGTTCAATCGGTTACGTATTTTTTTTTTTTTTTTTTTGAAAAGAGATAAAAGGATTTGAAATTCAATATTCGAAAAAGCGAAATTGTGGGGATGCAATAAAGATTCAAAGTTAACAGAACGTAAAATAATTTAAATTAAGATGCAGTATTGTGGAAAATAGCGTGAACCGTGATGCTGTTTAGGATTAATGCATAGAAATTTTTCGGATGAGTTAATATTTAAATAAAAGCTCATGGGGAAATTTTTTTTGGAGGAAAATGTTAGCTCAAACACGTATTAGTGAAATATAAAAATCTTGACAAGAGATAACGTAATCGACGATATGGAAAATTGACATTTCAAAGAACGTTTATTTTTTCGACTTGTGTTTCGATATGTTGAATTGAGTTTCGGAGATTTCTTGGAATTTATGAGGGAAATGCATTGAGGAAAGTCACAAAGTGGGTAGCAGTTGAAGGGAAGTTGGGCGGGGTGAAGTACGGGAAGGTGGGATCACAGGGTGAAAAAACAGAAAGCAAAAATTAAAGAAAAATTGTAGAAATAATTTTTGTCAAAGACAAAATGTAGAAAAAAACTGTTGTCAGAGAAAAATTGTAGAAAAAATTTTTTTCTAAAAAAGATTGTAGAAAAAAATTTTGCCAATAAACTGAAGTAAAAAATTTTTGTCAAAAAAATTGTAAAAAAAATTTGTCAAAAAAATTGTAAAAAAAATTTGTCAAAAAAATTGTAAAAAAAATTTGTCAAAAAAATTGTAAAAAAAATTTGTCAAAAAAAATTGTAGAAAACCATTTTTTTCAAAAAAAAATTGAAAATAATTTTTGTCAAAAAAAAATTGAAAATAATTTTTGTCAAAAAAAAATTGAAAATAATTTTTGTCAAAAAAAATTAAAAATCATTTTTGTCAAAAAAAAATTAAAAAAAAATTTTTGTCAAAAAAAATTAAAAATATAATTTTTGTCAAAAAAATAATTGAAAATAATTTTTGTCAAAGAAAAATTGTAAAAAAAATTTGTCAAAAAAAATTCTTAAAAACTATTTTTTTTTAAATTTTTTAGGAACAAAATTTTAAGAATTTTTTGTCGAACAAATTTATCAAAATTTGTTTTGTGGAATAAATTTTTTTAACATTCTTCTATGTCAATTTAATTTATTTAAAAATCAGAGACATCAAGAACTTCCCAGGAGAAAAATCTTCAGTTGAAAATCCTAAATACCTATTTTCGGCATCAAGGTTTAAATCTTTAATGGCTGCCACTTGGGCTTTTCACACAAAGGAACAAGTCCTGACTTGAGTCGACTATCAAAATATACTCCAGTCCTGTAAATCTTACTGAAGAGTAAGAGCAAGGACAGCAAAGAGTATTGTAGTAGCGACCGTAAGACTCTTTAAGTCTGGTCTAGCCGTTCTCCTCACACAAGAAAAAGAATGAATAAAGGTCAAGTAAAAAAAGATGAATCGAATATAGAAAGGAAAAAAAAGATCATAAAAGGTGGTCAACGATCAGTCATCTGTCGCTAAAGTTTTTCTCGGAAAAATAAATTGACATGTAACCTTTGCTTTCAAAACCCATATCTATAACTGACATATTTAACTTTTCAAAAGCAAAAAAAAAAAAAAAGAAAAAGAGAAACAAGGTCAATAGGATTTAAGAGATTTAAATCGTGTATGTGCCTTATTTCTTATTTACTTATCTGTGTGTGCGGGGAGAGAATGTAGGTCAGATCACGAATGGTAAATGTACACAAGCAATGCGGCGAATTAATCGGTTTGCACATCTCTCAACTGCAAATTGACTTCCCTAAATATCGACAACGAAAAAACGAATTTGTATTATTTTGAGATGAAAACGTGACATTTATGAAAACGAACGATGACGTGAGTTTGTGGGGGTATATGACCCCGAAGCATCAAGCGCTTCGTTACGGATCCGCTTCAATTAATTTTAATGACCATATCCCAATCTATTGCACCCTAATTATATTAACAAAAATGAATGGGAAATGTGACATAATTTGGATATGAAGTATTTAGGGACATCGTCGAGGGAAATGAAAGCGTGAATGTTTAAAATTTGGGAAGCGGTATCGTTTGTGCGATGGAGGTCGAAAATTCTCGAGGAGAGAAATATTACAGAGTAACGAGCCGAACTTAGGTCTCAGTTGTATTTGTTGGAGCTGTTAAAAAGAACTTGAGCTTGACTTTGGGTTTTTAGATTCAGGTTAAATTCATATTCTGAAAAATAAGGACGGTGATCTAATAGTTTTATGAAATCTCTAGAAATAAGTCACCCTACTGGGCTTATTCTTCAAAATTTTGAAATTATACTCTCAGATTTGAAATTACCGACCCCAGAAACCCTTTAGAACGAGGAAGAATCCAATTCCATTAATGTCATGCAGTTACAGGCAATGTATATGCAGTCATGTGCGGCAGGTTGCATATCCTTGATTCAGAAATCTCAGTATTTACTAGGCCTAGCACTTTACTATAAGGAAATTTTTACTTCGAAGTAAAAGTGGGTAACTTTAAGAGTGGGAAAATGGTAGGCAAAGGGCTCAATAAATTAAAGTAGGCTCAAGCAGTCAATTAAAACCTGGATATAACTTCAGAGAAAAATAAGGAGTATAAATTTGATGACCAACCATTTTTAAAGTTCAAAATTTGGGCTTTATTTAATCGACTCTGTCACTGATGTATCAGAAGAAAATCTTTTGATGAATTTAGACCCAATTTTAACAAATCTGCTCGCATCAAAAACAAAATTCGTTTTTCTAAAGAAAATGTCCCCCCAATGCCACACGGAGACGAGTTTTCTTTCCTACGCAAGGCTATTTCTTAACATAGATAACCGACCGCAACACGAATTGAAATCTTTTAGCAAAAAAAAAAAGAGGAGGGAAAAAAGATAGATAAAAAGGTCCTTCGGAAGGGATCGAAAAAGAGCTTCTATTTACTTTTTCCCCTGCGTCATCGTCAGAGATACGATTTCGTGTTTTCTCTATCGAACTGGAAAGCGTGACGTGTTCTTTTGTGAGTTTCCCCGATTTCCAGTCGAAAAAATTATCATACATAGATTTTTAGACTTTTTTTTCCTCTCTCCGAAAAATGTGTAAATAAAATCAAAAGATGCTAAAAGTCAAGTCAAAAACTTGACAATATGGCTTAATTTAACCCCTTCAGGCACTAAGCCAGGAAAAACTTTGTATTCAGGAAAGATTTTTTCCTCCTTTGGCACGTGATGAAAAACCCAAGGAGAGATAACGAAAAACAAAAAAAGTTTGCCGGGGAAAAACGTTTTTGATCACTGGAAACGAAGTAATGATGAGTTATGACCATTGACCCGAAACTAAAAACTCTGAGAAAGAAAGCAGGGATGATCTATTCGGTCATTGGAAGAGAAAAAAAAAACTTTTAAAAAACATTTTAAGTTGCCCCCCTCTTCTTTATTTTTTTTTTTTTACGAGTCGTCCGATTGTAAGTCATCATCGCTTAGACTCCCACAAAAAGAGTCACAACGTTTCCTGGGCGTGACACGGCCATGTCTCGAACCAAGGTCGACAACACTAAATGCTATTATGTCATTAAAACACTCTTTCCCTCTTTTGGTATGAAGGAATGAAGGTCCGCCTAATGAATCACCTTCATGTTAAATCAATCCAGCAGATAACCAACAGCAAAAGGAGTTGAGTTTTTCCAGGATTCTTTTTTTTAAACCATGTTTTTGACTTTTTGCGGCTTCCCGGGAATTTTCCCAAAACCGAGAATGGTCTCGTCGGATTCCTCGTCCAAAAATACGCAAACCCGGTTTATTTCTATTGCTCTAGGACTTTTTTTGGTGCTGCACTGAGCTTTAACGGCAATTTTCCCATCTCTAAACCATGTTTTTTACTTTTTACGGTTTCCCGGGAATTTTTTTAGAACCAAGAAAGGTCTCATCGAATTTCTTGACCAAAAATACTATAACCCTGATTATTTTCATTGCTTTGGGACTATTTTCGGTGCTGTAGTTAAGCTTTAATTGCAATTTTCCCATCTCTAAACCATGTTTTTGACTTTTTGCAGCTTCCCGGGAATTTTCCCAGAACCGAGAGTGGTGTCATTGAATTCCACGTCCAAAAATACATACCCTTGTGAATTTTCATTGCTCTGGGAAATTTGTTGGTGCTGCAGTGAGCTTTAATTGCAATTTCCCATCTCTAAACCATGTTTTTGACTTTTTGCGGTTTCCCGGGAATTTTCCCAGAACCGAGAGTGGTCTCATCAAATTCCTCGCCCAAAAAAACGTAACCCTGTTAACTTTAACTAACAACTTAATCCACCACCTTGGATATTATTTGAATCGCAAATCTGAAAATCTTGCGCATCGCAAATCTTGCGGTATCCTTAGCTATCAGTGAAAAATCCGTATCATTTTAAAATGATCCATGCATTTCAGGCTCCCGAGACTAACAAATCTTCGATGTCCTTAGAAATTCTAAACCACTCTTGCAAACTTACCTGAAAAAAAAAATAAAATGAATGAAAAATAAAATCGAATTCCATTTGAAACAAAAAAATCATTTTTTAACTGAGAGAAGAGCATAAAAAAAAAGTATCGGAAAAACTTTTTATACAACTCAGTAACTTTACTAAAGAAACCTCTAACAAAGATTGAAGTTCGGAGGTGCCGCAAAACTTTACCGCCTTTGACGAAAATGGCTTTTTCAATCGCTCTTCGATTCCGAAATACTAAAAAAAAAAGTTTCACAGCGATAAAATCCAATCGGAGGTTTGTCTGTCTGTGCAAAGGCGAAAAAAAAAGATAATAATCGCATGAGAATGAATGAATGAAAATGAAAGTATAAACTTTTTTTTAACATAAAACTTTTTTTTTTCATCATCGCGAGGCGCAATATAGGATTAAAATGGTTAGGTTAAAACTCACCCGGAGGCTTTTATACGATCAAAATTACAATAAAGAGTTTTCGGGCGATGAAAAAAGAGTTAAGAGCGCGGGAACTAATTTAATTCCCATATTAACATTTTCGAGTTGACTAGACGCTGGTGGCGTTAATTTACTGCTACATACCACAACTATGTTTAATATATGGGTTTTGCAGAAATATGAATGCTTAATCGGGTTTTAAAATTGCAAATTCTGGTATTTCTCGAGTGTGAGTATATTTCCAAATTATCAACCGTTATGTGAACACAACAAGATTTACAACCAAATGAGGAGAAGGGGCCTCCGAAAATTTTTGCTCTATCAAAGGGGGAATGTAAAATAAAGGGCAATAAAAATTTCACACGAGAAGTAAACTTACAATATTTAAATAACTGGTAATTTTTAATAGAGGTTCAAATCGAGTAATTGGCCTAGGCTAAAACTCTCAGACTATTTTAGAGTTCCTGCAAGCCTTTCGTCTGCCTTAGGTTAGTCTCATGAAGAATTCGAGGGAAAGGATATAATCTAGAATGAAACCAGAAGGAATTTTATTCTGGGTTTTGCCCAGGTTGGTCTCTCGAGAATCTCAATCAGCGTCGACAGTTTTTCATGGATCTCAATTTACTTAGTCAGGTTTCTAAAACCATATGCATGTCTCTATGGACCCAGAACGGCCTTTGGAGGATCTCTTTGGGCCCATAGAGACCCTGTAGAGACAATTCTGGACCCAACAAGATCCTCTAGAGACAACTCTGGACTCATGCAGACCCTCTGGAAGCCATTCTGGGCCCGAAGAGTTCCTCTAGAGACAATGGTGGACCCGTGCAGACCCTCTGGAACATTCTGGGATCAAAGAGTTCCTCTATAGGCCGTTCTGGGGTCATATGGCTCCTCTAGAAACTATTTCAGGCCCTTATGATTCCTTTGGAGATTATTCCGGTACCATAGAGGCATTTACGGGCCCATAGACCCTTTAGAGACAATTATGGAACTCAAGAGATCCTCTATAGACAATGGTGGACTCATGCAGACCCTCTAGAGGCCATTCTGGGCCCAAAAAGTTCCTTTAGAGGCTGTTCTGGGCTCATATGGTTCCTCTAGAAACTATTTCAGGCCCTAAGGGTTCCTTTGGAGATTATTCCGGGACCATAGAGGCCTTTAAGGGCCCATAGAGACAATTCTGGACCCAAAGAGATCCTCTAGAGACAATTCAGGATCCGTGCAAACCCTCTGGAAGCCATTTTTGACTTCATGAGATTCTCTGGAGGCCATTCTGGGCCTATAAAATAGTCTCTAATGTCTCTGTGGGCCAAAGGATGTTTTTCTTGTATTTCGATAAGCGCAAGAATGTCTCTAATGTGTCTGAAAGGGTTCAGGAGTAATATTTTCTAGCTTGATCTAAGTCTGCTAATCTACCCAGTGAAAAATTTTTATACCTTTTCTTATACATTCTTATATCATTTGAATATGAAAAAGGGATATAAATTTTCGACTATCTTGTTTTTATACGAAAACGAAATTAATTGAATATTGAAATCATCATTTCAATACAAATCAATTATTATTTAATGATGTCTTAATATTTATATCATTTCGTGTCGTCCCAGTGAAAAATTTTTATATCTTTTAATATTTTTATATCATTTGAATATGAAAAAAAGATAGAAATTTTCGACTATCTTTTTTTCATACGAATATAAACTTCATTTTATACGAATCTGAACTTTATTTTATACAAATCTGAACTTTATTTCATACGACACGAAATGATATAAATATTAAGACATCATTAAATAATAATTGATTTGTATTGAAATGATGGTTTCAATATTCATATAATTTCGTTTTCGTATAAAAACAAGATAGTCGAAAATTTATATCCCTTTTTCATATTCAAATGATATAAGAATGTATAAGAGAAGGTATAAAAATTTTTCACTGGGGTATGAAATAAAGTTCAGATTTGTATAAAATAAAGTTCAGATTCGTATAAAATGAAGTTCATATTCGTATGAAAAAAAGATAGTCGAAAATTTCTATCTTTTTTTCATATTCAAATGATATAAAAATACTAAAAGATATAAAAATTTTTCACTGGGGAAGCTGATTCACGTCTGCTGCTTCTTAAAAAAATCTACCTCTTGCGTTCGAGTCGCCACATAATATTTTTTCCCCTAGGCAAGTCTTATTTAAGAAACGTATACAAATCAAGACGTTATTTTCTACTTCATATCACTTTATTACCTTCATTTACAATTTTTTTTCAAAATTACTTTTTTTTCCCAACAAAATTTTTTAAAATTACTCTCTCAAAACCTGATATTTTATATATACGGAAAGAAATCGAGATTAATTATTTGCAAAAGCAGTAACTTGAAGAAATTAAATCCCTTTAATTTTTTTTTTTTTAAATCATCCATTGATTTTAACCTAGGTAAATCCAATCTTATAAAAATTCATAGAATTACTCGGAACGATTAATCCTAAAAATGCGCATGCTCATATTTTCTTTAAAATTGCTCTTTTACGCACATGAACACGATTAATAATTAAAAATGATTACAACGTACCCTTAAGCGGTTTTTTTCCAACTCTCCCCCCTTGCACAGCATCAATAAAGATTAAATAATACGAAATTATGATATAAGAGTCAATGATATTCCAAGTGTTCAAGGTCATTAAATTTAATGAATTGCTATAATTAAAATTTCATACTTGAGAGTCTTCTCATTGGAATTATATCCTCATAGGCTAAACATTACATCAGTTCAAATACCCGTATCTCTTAAAAACCGTTTTTGCGAAACCTATTCTCTATACCTGTCTTGTCGACGGCTTTTGCAATTATTACTTTTCCATAAGATAACTTCATTTCGTATCGATTTAAACGTTGTAAACAGAACCCGTTACCTTTTAGATTTTTAGCCAAGTCAATCAAGTCAAATTTTATTGCCCGTCCATTGTTTTCAATTGAGCCATCCGGATTTATTACCCGCAAATAACTGAGGGGCCATCTTTCCCCATCTATCGATTCTTTTTGCTTTGAATTAATTTATAATAAAAATATTTTTCACCGTGTAATTTGTTATTTTAATTCTTTTTGTTAAATATGTATGTAAAAAATTTTCACTTTTTTTAAAAGATTCTTATTAAATGAAAGTTATTATAATCGATCTTTTTTTTTTGAAAATTAATTACATCGTAATTATTAATCGCAGTGTCCGATTTTTTAATAAATTATTTATAAAATAGCAATAAAAAATCTCGGGGATAAAAAAGCAGGAGTGTTATTACTCTGTCCGGGAGTAATCCCACCTTTGCTGATTTATCGAGAGAACTCATCGTTAATTTTTAATCTTAATCAATAGTAAGAGCGACGTGGAACTTGATTTATTCCCATACAAAAAAAAAAAGAGGCACGTAATAAAAAATAAAATAAAAAAACCATTTTCTGCTTCATGTCGAATGTCTTTTCTGCCGATAATATCACAAAAGTGACATTTTTTTTCCATTTTATTTTGTATGAGAAAAAGATCGAGCAGTCGTTTTGGTTTTTTTTTTTATTTTATCGATTTGTATGGAAATGTCAAGATTATTTTTTTTGTCCCATGTGTTATCTAGATACTGAGTCATATTTAGATTTTTTGGTTTGGATTGAATTTTTTATTTTGAATTTTTTTTCTCCATGAAAAAATTTTTCATCTGAGAAATAAATGCGAAGTTGATTCTTTTCCAAATTTTTAGGAGTTTAGGGTCGCTAAAGGGAAAACTAGAGACTCTTCAGGAACCGAACAATTTTTTGGCTAAATTTCAATTTTTCCAAATTTTCTGGTTTTGGCGAATTTTTTTCTCACTTGGTTTAAAATAGTGGGATAAGAAACTCTGCATCAAAAAATTTACTCCATGATTCGCCAACATGTTTCGATCTTTCGAATTTTTCTCTTTCTGGACAAATCTTCTGCTAAGTTTTTCTAGTTCAATAAATTTTTTGATAATTTTTCTTGTCGAACAAATCTTTTGATAATTTTTTCATGTCGAACAAATCTTTTGATAATTTTTTCATGTCGAACAAATCTTTTGATAATTTTTTCATGTCGAACAAATTTTTTGATAATTTTTCTTGTCGAACAAATCTTTTGATAATTTTTTCATGTCAAACAAATCTTTTGATAATTTTTTCATGTCGAACAAATCTTTTGATAATTTTTTCATGTCGAACAAATCTTTTGATAATTTTTTCATGTCGAACAAATCTTTTGATAATTTTTTCATGTCGAACAAATCTTTTGATAATTTTTTCTTGTCGAACAAATCTTTTGATAATTTTTTCTTATTGAACAAATCTTTTGATAATATTTTCATGTCGAACAAATCTTTTGATCATTTTATTTGCTGAACAAATATTTTGATTATTTTTTTTTTGTTGAACAAATCCTTTGGTAAATATCTCTTGACTAAAAAAAAATCAAATCCAGACTTAAGAAACTACCAAATGATTTAAGCAACCTTTTTTCAATCTAAAAAAAATATTTCCTCTAAAATGATGCTATTAGAGTCACCGTAATTTTTCCTAAAGACTCGAAATCTTTTACGGGTCGTTTTCGGTTAAATAAAAAAAGAAGATTACTTCCAAAACATTAAATTCATCCGTAACAAACACACGTTTCCTTTAATCAAGGGAACAATGTCTCCTTCCTTTCTTTCTTTTTACCTGCCTTTCTATTTATATATTCAATTAGAACCGAACTGTAACTCATAAAACAAAATGGTACGACCTAATAAACAAGAAGCAAAAAAAAAAAAAACGCAGCAGTTTCCACTTTTTTCAACATGATGAAACGACTCCCAAGCCGTTTCGTTATTTGTTGCGTTTATTGTGTGTATAAAACGACATCACGAAAAAACCTAAAAGTGCTTTTAAGCAAACTCTTGACCTTTGAAATTTGAAGAACCTGAATTTCGAAAATGTCACGGGATTTTGACGTTTGAGAGGGACTTTTTAAAAAAAAAAGCTCTTGGAGGATTCATCCCAACAAGCACTTTTGCTGAAAACGTGTGGGCGGCTTTGGAAAATTTCGAAATGATCTCTATCCGGTTTTGTATTACGAGTCTCGAAACATCCATTTCCTATAAAATTGATCAGCAGGAACGAAGGGATGAAAATGAATTTAAAAAGTTTCGCATTGAGGTTATTTCCCCTACG
The DNA here is from genome assembly GCA_023512825.1 of Liposcelis brunnea. Classification (NCBI taxonomy): domain Eukaryota; kingdom Metazoa; phylum Arthropoda; class Insecta; order Psocodea; family Liposcelididae; genus Liposcelis; species Liposcelis brunnea. The sequence continues at coordinate 5,300,833 of CM042066.1, forward strand.
GGGCATAGGAAAACTAGTTTCGGTTTTTCTCATGTGCATTACAAGATAAGGTTAATTATGAATATCAGAACGTGGGTTTTATCTCTTAAGAGGTCTTTAAGCAATGGAAATTTTCGCCCAAAGCAAAAAGCTGGTTTGATAGCCGGTGCGCGCAGGTCTGAAGCAGTTACAGATCCCCTAACTTAAGCCCAACTTTGCAAACATTGATTACTGGACTAAAAAATACGAAGCACAGGCCCGTAAACGTTAAACTAGCCTAAATTAAATGCTCTCAACTCTGTCTGTTAAATGGTCAGTAACTCTGTCTGTCATCTTCTTCCTACGACTTTTCATCATCGTTCTCAATCATCTTCTTGCTACCTTTCTTCATCGTTCTCGGTCATCTTCTTCCTGCAAATCTTCTTCTTCGTTCTCAGTCATCTTTTTACAACTCTTCTTCTTCGTTCTCAGTCAACTTCTTCCCACAATTCTTCTTCATTTTTAGTCATCTTCTTCCTACAACTCTTCTTCTTCGTTCTCTGTCTTCTTCCTACAACTCTTCACCTTCGTTCTCAATCATATTCTTCCTGCAAATCTTCTTCGTTCTCTGTCATCTTCTTTGTACAACTCTTCTTCGTCGTTCTCAGTCATCTTCTTTGTACAACTCTTCTTCTTCGTTCTCAGTCATCTTCATCTACAACATTTTTTCTTCGTTCTCAGTCATCTTCTTTTACAACATTTTTTCTTCGTTCTCAGTCATCTTCTTCTACAACATTTTTTCTTCGTTCTCAGTCATCTTTTTCTACAACATTTTTTCTTCGTTCTCAGTCATCTTCTTCTACAACATTTTTTCTTCGTTCTCAGCCATCTTCTTCTACAACATTTTTTCTTCGTTCTCGGTCATCTTCTTCCTGCAAATCTTCTTCTTCGTTCTCAGTCATCTTTTTACAACTCTTCTTCTTCGTTCTCAGTCAACTTCTTCCCACAATTCTTCTTCATTTTTAGTCATCTTCTTCCTACAACTCTTCTTCTTCGTTCTCTGTCTTCTTCCTACAACTCTTCACCTTCGTTCTCAATCATATTCTTCCTGCAAATCTTCTTCGTTCTCTGTCATCTTCTTTGTACAACTCTTCTTCGTCGTTCTCAGTCATCTTCTTTGTACAACTCTTCACCTTCGTTCTCAGTCATCTTCTTTGTACAACTCTTCTTCTTCGTTCTCAGTCATTTTCTTCCTACAACATTTTTTCTTCGTTCTCTGTCATCTTCCTACAACTCTTCACCTTCGTTCTCAGTCATCTTCTTTGTACAACTCTTCTTCTTCGTTCTCAGTCATTTTCTTCCTACAACATTTTTTCTTCGTTCTCTGTCATCTTCCTACAACTCTTCGCCTTCGTTCTCAGTCATCTTCTTTGTACAACTCTTCTTCTTCGTTCTCAAGTCATTTTCTTCCTACAACATTTTTTCTTCGTTCTCTGTCATCTTCCTACAACTCTTCACCTTCGTTCTCAGTCATCTTCTTTGTACAACTCTTCTTCTTCGTTCTCAGTCATTTTCTTCCGGCAAATCTTCTTCTTCGTTCTTTGTCATCTTCTTTCTACAACTCTTCTTCGTTCTTATTCATACCCCCAATGCTCCAGGCACCTGGCTCAGTCGCTCCACCCGCTCACCCCAAACTCCTTTGTAACCAATCGGCGGCCGAACCCTTGACCTTGAAATTTAGAATCTCCTGCTCTAATACATCAGCTCTTGCTCAAGCGTAAAACTTCAGGCTCGGGCAAACCTCTTATAACTATAAAATTAAAATTTTTTGAAAAAAAAAATATATACGACTTAATTGCCTGATTACAAGTACTTGACACAAATCATTTAGCTAAATTACAAGACATCAAGTTGACAGATAAAACAATTAGCTGCACACACTACTCCAAAATTAGTTGATTGAATTTCACCGTTTGCACAAGTGTTTTTGTTGACGTTATAACCGACGCATGAAATAGTATTTGGCATGTTGAGTTAAAAGGGGCTAAATAATATAATTGGATCGAAAGTATATTGGCAAACGCTTCTGTTTGAGACTTCGAAACGGCTCCCGGGATCTTCTTCAAAAGAGAATCAATCCTTAAAATTGCTCCGAGGGAGGAAAACCGGGATGACCCTTTGAACTGCAGCAGACGCGCAAAAAATAAAACCGGGAAAGAGCGGAGGAGGCTTTCGGGAAAAGATTTCGTGCTCTTTAGAAAGGTGGAATTAATAAAGAGATAAAAAAATATATCCTCTTTCCAATTTGTAAGAATAGTAAATCTTTCATCTCCCTTTTCCTTGCTGTAATAATGACAAATAACGACCATTATTGTTACGTTATTTCGTTAATGCTCATGGGAAAAATTAATTTTGAAAAAAATATGCTCGTAATTCTTGTGGATGTTTTTTTTTTCCTTCCCCCAACGTCGTAGCTATTTTCTATTTAGAGTTGAAATTTTTGGATTTGTAGGAGGATGAATGGGATGATGTAGGAATCAACTAAAAAGTCGGGTTTCCTTCAAGTTGGATCAGGTGCAATTTTAAAGAAAGAGAATATAGAGAAAATAAATCGGTGATTGGGAAAGTTTCTTTTCTGGAAAAAATATCGAAGGATGAAATTTTATTGTAAGGTCGTTAGTCAGTTAGAATAATTGTAGACCTGCAACTGGGGCTTAAAGAAACAAAGATAGGGCTAAAAATAGCTCACAAGCTCAATCAGTAATACTTGTTAAATTTTTTTTTTCTAAAATTATTTACACGCCGATTTTTTTCGATGTGAACTGTTCGAGAGTTGAAGTGCAACTGAAAGAGGTGGTAGAATATCGTTGTTTATATAGAGGGCGATGGTGGCGCTCCTAGCCACATCACAGGTAACAATAAAAAGTAGCGAAGAGGTTTATAAACAAAAATTGTGTCTGTAAATCAGGATTGCGAAAATTTTTCTAGAACTTTTTTCGTGATGACGAATCCTCATGCATATATCTCGCACTCAGCAAGACTTAATAAAAATTGATCAAGCTTTGATCATTGGGTGAAAATGGGTTCATTTAGATGTAAAACTAATAAAAAATTGTTTCACTGTTTTCTTCAAACGGTTCTTCAGACATAAATGCAGCTCCTTCTGTGACATTGTCAAGTAGACCATAGAACAAAAAACTACTTCAAAAATCATGAAAAATTTCACGCACTGAAGCACGGGACATTAAAAAAATTGAGATTAAAATACTTAAGAAACTCCTCAACAATATCACTACATGGAACTTTTGATATCTCGAAATCCATCGGACAAAACTTTCCCAACCGAAATGAGTTATTTTCCGGGGAAAATCCTCTTATCTCAAACACTCCTAATCTTCTTTTTAAAAAAACTTACCAAGACGTCCGAAGCTATGACTAAGTCGCTTCTTGAGCCTTTGAACTCGACTAAGACCTCCTCGTTTCTCCCTCATCACGACGCCTAAAAACAAAAAAAGAAAACCCAATTAAAATCCATCAAATAAAAAAAAAACCCAGCAGCAATTCACATTTTAAATACATCACTACCGGGCTTCTTAAAGACTTTGCTGGAACATCAACTTTTATGAACCATAAATAGAATTAAGAGCCAATAATATTCAGTTGTTAAACACAATAGGGTTTTTCCTTCCTTGTTTGTTTTTCATTTTTTTTTTTTTTTGAAAAAAAACATTAACATGTGTTTTCATTGTTTCCATCATTCATCCCTAACTCGAGGAAATATAAATTCAAACGATCCTAAAAGGCAATAATCCCCTCCTAGAGGGAAAATTTTCCTATATTAATTTTATGGTGAACAATTATTCTTACGGCCGATTTCACAGGTTGTTAAGTTTCGAAATTTTAACGAGGAGATATGACTGTTGACCTGGAGAGAGATATTGTAAATGAGACAATATTTTATCTGATCGTAATTCCTAGCGTTGTTAAACACAATTATACTCATGGCTTAACATTAAAGCGAAACCTTTTCCGGGATCTTGATTTTGTATAAGAGAAGTGTCCTCGAAAATAAAAAGGAAAATTCCCATGAGAAAGGAAAAAAAGCAAACACAGCAGGGAGGGTGAACAAATTTAAAATTAATAGTGGAGTAATTGTTTTCCAATCGCGACTTCTTAAAGTTTACAGGGATCAAACTCGATTTGTTCGAAATTTTTTTTCCAGGAAAAGGTGGAACATTTTTTTTGAAATTTTTAATTTGTGAAACAAATGTTACAACTTCTTCTTGTAAAACCAATTTTTTCAAAATTTTTCTTGTAAAACCAATTTTTTCAAAATTTTTCTTGTAAAACCATTTTTTCAAAATTTTTCTTGTAAAACCAATTTTTTCAAAATTTTTCTTGTAAAACCATTTTTCCAAAATTTTTCTTGTAAAACCAATTTTTTCAAAATTTTTCTTGTAAAACCAATTTTTTCAAAATTTTTCTTGTAAAACCAAATTTTTCAAAAATTTTTCTTGTAAAATAAATTTTTTCTTTTCGAGCAAATTTTTCAAAAATTTTTTTTGTTGTGCAGATTTTTTGAAAACTTCTCTTGTTGAGCAGATTCTTTAAAAATTTCTCGTCGAGCAGATTTTTTTTAAAATTTTTCTTGTTGCGCAGATTTTTTGAAAACTTCTCTTGTGGAGCAAAATTTTCCAAAATTTCTCATGTCGAGCCGATTTTTTACAAACTCTTGTCGAGCAGATCTTTGTAAAATTTCTCGTCAAACAAACTTTGAAAAAATTTTTTGTTGTCGAAATTAATTTTTAAAAATTACACGAACAAAACTGCAAAAAATAAATGCGTGACCTAATTATCGAAGGGTTGTTTTATAAATGAGAATCTTCCTCTTTAAAATTTATTTTTAACTAATATAAATTAACTCGCTAAAAAAAAAATTTGGCGAATTTCCGATATTTAAAAATCGCAACTAAGTTGTTTACTATTTCCCAAAATTCTTTTTTAAAAACATTATCATTTTTGATTTTTCTTTATATAATTAGCCATCCTTAAAATATCGATGAGAGAAATAAGGAAAATTAAAAAATATTCCCTGTCATCATATGAGAAAATATAAGGAAGAGTTCTCGCAACTTCGCGGGGAAGGATATTTTAAATAAAGATACCCATTAACATTTCCTTCCGCTTTTCTCGCGGCTCTGTTTTTTGTCTCAAGAGCTTAATGTGTCAACACTTGACTTTCGCAAAACTTCCTGGTCCTTTATTTTAATGAAGAATGCGAGAAAGCTTGCCAAGTAACGATTTTACGCGGTTACATTTTCCTCCTCGGTTATTGAGAAGAACCTGATCTCTTATAAAAAAAATAAAAATTTTAAGAGAAAATGAATGGGGGAGCTGATGGGAAATTCAAGGAAAAGAGTTGCTTTTTTTCCAGGAAAATATTTAACACCTTTTCCTTTTAGGGTGAATATTATTTTTAAAATTTTTCGCTGAGAATTTTATCTTTTACGGAAAGCTAAAACGGGAAAATAAATTTGAAGAAAATAATGCGGGAAATTTTTTGTCAAAAGAAAAATTTACTAAAATTTTCAATAGAAAATTTTCTCATTTTCGTTTAATATAAGCTTTGAGTTTTTATTTTCAATGAGGATTAAAAAAAATATAAATTCGAGAAAAGTGTACAGTGAGCTGTGCACCATCATAAACTTTTCCAAAATATTTCTACAGATGGAGGAATTTCAAATTTTAGCTCGATTTTCCTTATCTCCCGTGTGAGCTACTCGAGACCTATTAAAAACTCGTGTTGGACTCTTGGTCAATATTGACCACTGAAGACCAGGCAAGTCTCCAGTAGCCAGTGCAGGGCTGAGGTAAGTCGCGATTAACCAGATATTCTCTAATGCGCTTCTTTGGGCCAAGGAAGGCTTGCAGCGGGTCTAGCTTGGCTGCAACTATTCTTTATCAAGTTTCTATGGACTCAGGTAGGTCCACAGTGAGTTTCGATAAGTCCAGGCAAATCCCTAAAGGGTCTATACGAGCCACGTTGGCCTCTAGCAGGTCTCGAATGGTTTTTTCTGGGGCTCTACAAGCTTAGGTAGATTTCTAGAAAGTCGCGATTGGCCCAAATAGTTTTCTAATGGGTTTCGATTTGACCAGGCCACTCTAGTGAGTCTCTACAATCCTGCACGGCTCAACTGAAGACGAAAGATGAAAAATGAAGCAGCCATGATATCAAAGAGGTGCTTTACATTCATTACTTCATATATTTTTTTAAACCTACCGCACGCCCACTTTTTACAGGTGATTATTCATCGACACACACATATACAAATACGACACACACACCAAAGAATGACGTAACCGAGGAACCATGTGATTGACACAACGTGCCTAATCGCCCACATACCATTTCCTCGTCGCTTTTTCAATTTTAAAAACGAAATTTATTCCGATTTCGTTTGGCCGTTAACCTGCGCATTAAAAAAAAATATATATCTAACAAAAAGAAAACAGTCATCGCTTTTTAGTAACCTATTTATCTACGAGCAAAGAGCAATAAATATTTTTTTCTTTATCAAAAGGTTATCGAGCTTTATTTCAAAAAGTTAAGAGTGATAATTTTTTTTTAAATTAATCAATTCGGTGGATTTAAGCCTTGACCCTAGCCAAGTTTTTTTTCTCCCGTTTTAAAGATGGAATAATTTGAAGAAAAAATAATAATTAAAAGATGCTCGTTATTAGTCACTGGAATTCCAAAGATGACTTTTGTAAAATTCGAGGACGAGATGAATCATTTATTTTATTGGCAGCTCCAATGAATAAATTTATGTCTTCTAATGTTTGAAACAAAAAAGCGTTTTGTTAGTAAAAAAAAAAAAAAAAAAAAAAAAAGAATTTACACGACTTGATTTTATATTAACGGAAATCGTGTGAAAATTAAAATTCTTTTGAAAAGTGTAATCACTATGCATGGGAATTATCACTTTCGCACTATAGTTCAATTAGTATTTGATTTTTTTTTTTTCATTCTTTTAATAGCCAACAGTTGATTTAGAATGATTTCTAGATAGTATATGGTAATTGTTTCCTCTTTCTTTCATTATTTCTAAAAATAGATAGCGGTTCGTTATCGAAACCGTTGAGAGTAATTTTGTTTGAGGTAATAAGGATATAAGAAACAAGGGACCTTACGAATATAAGTAAAGATATGTGTACGGGCTGAGAAATTTTGGGTCGAGGTCTCCGCCTCGGACCCGACGAATATATCTTGTGTCCTCCAAGGTTAGAAGTCTGCACGGGCCAAAAAAATGCGGCCCAGGCCCGGTCCGGCCCGACGACATCAAGTCCGGCTCCAACCCGGCTTCGGCCCGACGAAGTTAAGCCCGGGCCTGGCCCGACAAAGTTGAGCTCGGGCCTGGCCCGACGAAATTAAGTCCGGCTCCAACCCGACCCCGGCCCGATAAAGCCCTATTTTTTGGCGGGACCTGCCTAATTTCCTCAAGCCCTTATCTTTTCTTAACCTAATCTCTTTAAAACGTACAGTTAAAATTTCACAATGCCGTGTTAATAAACCGACGGCAAAATTAACTTATCGGTCATGAAGAATTTCCTGGTCGAGAAATCCGCGTCAGTGATTTAATCTGCTGAATGACCCAGATGTACACCCCGACGAATCCTCCGCCCATCCTTCAATAACACCTTGTTAATTGCGTGTGAAAAACGCATTTACTTATATATCCTTTCGAGAAAAACCATTAACGGCCATAGCATAATTCTTTGAAAAATAATTTACCATACTTCACCGATAATAGAGAAATGTAATTAGATCTCTTCAAACATCGACACGCATTGCACTCGGCTAATCGGGTATAAGAGCGTGAACGCGTATGTAATTTTCACCTATATAAGGAAAAAATTTTATATTTGGAGAGTTGTAATGAATAAGAGTTTGATAGGTGAATTAAATAGGTCACTAGCTACAATCTTCGTGTAAAGAATGAAAGGACAAAAAAAGCTGGATGGCCGATCTCTAGTAGGTCTCAATGAGCCCAAAAAGATTTCTAGTTGGTACCTAAAAGCCAAATTAAATCTTCCATTGGTCTCTTTAGGCCCATGTAGGTTTCTCATGGATCTCAACTCACTGGGTCTGTTTCAAATACGCCTCACTTGGCCCAAGTATGTTTCTAGCAAGTCTCTACTGGTCCAGAAAGGCCTCTAGTGGGTCTTTCATAATTTAAACTAAAGGCTGAGGCACGATTTTACTGGGTTTAATTTAAACTCCTGCGTAGGCGGATCTGCCCGGAGCCTGGGCGGGTTCGGTCCCAATTTTTTGGCTTTAACTCCGGGCCAGGTCGGGCCCGGGTTCAACTTCTATGAGCTCGGGCAGGTCTTAAGTAGGTTTATGTGGACCCAATTGATCTGTACGGTCCTAGTAAGGTCTCTTGTTAATCTCTTATGGGCCTGTAAAAATTCAGATTGGCATGAGCCAATTGAGAAATTCCAGAGACCTGCCTTACCCATTGCGGCTCAAGAGAGGCTTACTTAGGAGCAAAAAGACCCAAAAGAGGCCTTCTGCCTCACATTCTACCACGACTACAAATTCACCTCATCACCTTTTTACGCCTTCAAAAACCTTTCTCACGAGCGCCTACAGACGAGATGGAAAGCTAGCTCAGATTAACTAAAGTGTAATCACGGAAATCTCAGGCTGGGGTTCAATTTTATTTTCAGAGCTGCTAGGATAGGAACGTTAATAACAAGGCCAAAATGATTTCTAGTACCATTTAATAAACCTTTATGAACTTAAGCGGTAGTCATTAAAATTAAACGGAATTCAAAAAAAAATAATAGTAAACGGAATTCATTATGCATTATCGCGGTCGTCCCCCCTTTTCGTTCCGCCTGCAGGGAGGAGAGGGACACGTGGTTTTAGCGTAACCCACCCGCGAGCATCCGAAGTTATGTTTTTGACCGCGACTGACTGGCTGACTGACTGACTGACTGGCTGGCTGGATTGAAATCGCGTCCTTCGCTGATTTTTAGCTCTCATTTTTCTGCAACGCCCTCTACTCGCGAGTATAAGATGTTTTATAATTACAAAAAACGTCAAACCCGATTGCGGTGGAAGACGATGGAAGAGAAAAATAAAAAGGTTGACCTAATTGAATCATTCCCGCTATTATCACCGATATTGCTTTTGTGATCAGGATTAATAATGACGCTCAAGTCAGAGGTACTTAAAATCGATTACTCTCTTTCTTTTTTTAAACCGAAAAAAAAAACCTCGTTTAATTTTCTCTTTTTGACTTTTCCCCGTTTATTACTTTGTAGAGAAAAAAAAACCGTCACGAACGAAATCTACTTTTTTCATTTAATCTTTTTTTAAAGAAAAAACCCAGCGAGCCTAAAAGCAGTCATTGCTCCTTCGGGTAATATTGCAGTAATCATTCAAAAAAAAAAAAAAAAAATTTCAACGTTTTTTTTAACAAGGCGATGATCATGCTATTTTCTTATACTCGTGTTTGTTAATGTTACCTGGTTGTTAACGCCTCCGCAACGTGTAACAGTTGCAATTTCAGCGTTTAATTAATTACTTAAAAACTCTTCTTCGATTGGCTTTAGGCGATTTGAAATCAGATCATCCGCAACGAGCATGTAATCTCAGAAAACGGACTAAAAACCATTCGATCCGAGACACCGGCGTAATTTTTTTTTTTTTTTTTTGGCAAAGTTTCAGGATTTTAGCACCGAATGTGTGACATTGTATCATTTTTTCCCTCATAAGTAAAAGTAGACATCCTTTAATTTTTTTAAAAGAAAATCAGGGAGTTTTAAAATTGCCTTGAATTCACTTCCCGTTTTGTTTTCATTACGATGGTTTTTTATTTAAAGGATTGTTTGGATGTAAGCATTACATATTCTGGCATTCCTCCTCGGAAATCTCAAAACACGACACCCACATCTTGTCAATTTCTTGAATCGATCGGATTTACGTGTGAGATTTGTCAAGGTTACCAATTGCTTTGAGCGTTATTTTGATGATGGTTAAAAACGAAAATTTTCCGGCGCATTTAAAAAAAAAATCAAACAACGACAAGGAACTGTCTAATCGTTCGTTTTTCGTCAGTTTACATTTTCTATTCAATGCGGCGTTTATAACTTTGTCGTAACGACCCCATTTTCCGTCCCAAAGTTCTTGAAAAGAATGACAACTCTTTATGACTCAACTCGAAGTTTTCGCTGTTAGAATTGTTTCGGGAGAGTAAATGTAAGTTTTAATCCTTCCTAGCTTCCCAAGTTTTGTTTTGCAAGATTCAAAACTAGCTCATTGTTAAATTAACATTAAAATTTGCTCGCTACGGTTTGTTATCAACAGAATCCTGTTTTAGACATTGCTAAGGTGGGCCGACTGTACTGCTCCCTTCCCCAAAAGAAAATCTGAGATGACGCTACTGCATTCTTTCTTCGAACACTTCACACAACACGATCATCATTTCCTGAAACTCATCACTTTTTTTTTTTTTTATTCGAACGGATACATTCAATCAACTTGCAAAAACAAAGTCTCACCCTTGAATCAACCACGCAAAGAAAACTCCAGGCTACACATTACAACTCCCCGAATCCCTTAACGAACACCCTCCCCATATCAGTATTCAAGTCATTTACTTTTTTTTTTCTTGATCAGCTCATCAAATCCGCCCGAAAGGAAAAACGAAAAAAAAAAAAAGGTGAAAATGACTGCGGGATTTTTCGCGTCTCACTCTCCCATACAGAAGCCATTACAAATCTCAAAAATCATAAAAGAAAGATCGTTAAATCGAAAAAGCAAATAAAAAAACAACCAATAAGCAATAACAGGTCTCAACGATTTTCTTATTAACACATCGCGAAAAAAAAATAATAAAAAAAGCAGCGCGGAAAAAAAAAACGATTCACTGTATGCTTTCTTTAGCTTTTGATTTACAACTCGAAGGAAAAAAAAACTCTTTTTATTATTTCTCTAAACAAAAAATGAAACTTAAAGGAGCAGTCCGCGCAAAATTTCACTTATTTTTAATTGAAAGAGGGGAAAAAAATAAGTTGTACGTATTTTTTTATTTTTATCTGTGATAGATAATAATGAAGATAAGGCGAACGACAAATTATTTGCTGACAAATGATTACGTCACAAGTCGTACTCGTCTAGCCGCTGACCATTCAAAGCTGTATTAACACATGGTTTTTCTTCGGTAAAATCGCTATGCGCCCTATTTTTTTGGGGGGTTTTTGTAATTTACTGGATGTTTTTTCTTGATCCTAATAAAAGTGTGTTTTTAATTTCGATTTAAAAAAGTTTTAAAACCTTACTTTGTTTGAGAATTAGATATTATAGTGAAACGGTTCAATAATAATTTTGCGTGCGCGGAACTTCCATTAATTCGCCTTTTTTTTTTATTTAAAGGTGACTTGTCGTTAAAATGCCTTTTTATTGCTGTGCCTACTTTTGAAATCCAAAATCCCGAAATCCGGGAAAACGGAAAAAATCCGGGACAACGGGATTAATTATTGTAAAAAATTAATCTTTCACAATAAAATTTTGAAACTTAGAAAGCTGAAATTTCCATCATCATAAGGTTTCAATTCAGAATACCTATTGGTTATTTTCATCCGGATATTTTTTCCTGATTTTGATTTTTAGAACGCATGATAATATGACTTTTCTAATGTTTCTCCCCAAAGTTTCCCAAGAATTAATCCAATAAATAAATAAATTGGGTATAAGCAACATGTCGCCACATTGATTTGTTAGTTTTCTTCAACCTTTTTTTGACTTTAGCATTCGCGGTATGAACTGCCGGGCAGTATTCAGAGAATTCAAATTTGAAATAACAGAATCGAAACTTTCATGGTTTGTAATACACTCAATTTCGTTCATCAATTTTTTTATAAGGGCACTTTCTCCACAACATGCGCACTCTAAATCAAAAGGCATTAATTGAAAATTACCGCAGGAACATTACTGAATATTTTCTAGCCTACCCATAAAGTCGCGATTTTCATATTCGTCTTCGCTTTTCCCGCGCTTACTTTTTTTGCAGAAGGCTGAAATTGATAAGGATCGAAAGAACTCATGTCTACTAAAAAGCTTTTATAAAGAAATGGAAATAAAAATTTAAAACATTAAAGCCCGGAAGGAAAAAAATGAGCAGCTAAAATAAGTAGAATCAATGAAAATGCAATGCAGCGATATAAGAGCTCAGACTCGCGTACGACTTGTGACGTCACAAGGAATTCTCGGGAGCCTTGTTTTTCGTGATAGCCTTATCAGATTAAAATGGGACAACGACTATTCTAAATAATATTTTTTTCTTAATTTTTTCCGAATGTTAGCCGGTAATGGTTCGCGAACGCGGACTGCTCCTTTAATAGCATGAAAAGAATATTCAAAAGGGAAAAATTTTTTTTATGATACAACGTCAGCGTAAATGCGAGTCATATGTTAAAATAGATAGCAAAAAAATGTTTATACGCAATCAGCGATCAGTCATCCCATTATCAGTTTATTTTATGCAATGTAATAAGAGAAATAGTTGTGTCACTTGAATATGCACACATAGCGAATTTAAATCATGGGCGGAAGTAGGGGGGCTCTGAGAGGGTTATAAGGCCTAACTTAATTTTGCTCACTTACAGCATCAAATCTTTTTGAATACATTTTGAAAAAAAAAATTTCTAAAAAATTTATGAGAATTTCTGGTGTCAAACAAATTTTTTGAAAATTCATTGTGTCAAACAAATATTTTGAAAATTCATTGTGTCAAACAAATTTTTTGAAAATTTCTTGTGTCAAACAAATTTTTTGAAAATTTCTTGTGTCGAACAAATTTTTTGAAAATTTCTTGTGTCGAACAAATTTTTGGAAAATTTCTTGTGTCGAACAAATTTTTGGAAAATTTCTTGTGTCGAACAAATTTTTGGAAAATTTCTTGTGTCGAACAAATTTTTGGAAAATTTCTTGTGTCGAACAAATTTTTGGAAAATTTCTTGTGTCGAACAAATTTTTGGAAAATTTCTTGTGTCGAACAAATTTTTGGAAAATTTCTTGTGTCGAACAAATTTTTTGAAATTTTCATTTAGTCGAGCAGTTTTTCTGAAAATTTCATTGAGTCAAACAAATTTTTAGAAAATTTTTTAGAACTTTTTTAGTTGAAATTAATTTTGTTTTAATTTTTTCTTGTCTGTCTTTCTGGACTCTGGTTAGGAAAATCTACCCATGACTTTGAGGAAGAAGGACCTAGAAAGGAACCTGCCTCGAGCCCCTTTTGCCTCCCTAAAATTCCATTTATCAACTCTCTCCTTCCGCCTATGATTAAAACACAACGGAAAGGTGAGCTTAATTCCGTCACTTGATATTTAAGTCTTGAATTATGAAATTTTAAAGGAAAGGGATACCCTAAAAGGATTTTAAAGGTACTTGTTAAGGGTTAAAGAAGGGGGAGATTGCGAAATACATGGCACTGGTGATGATAATAATTGAGAAGCTAAAATAGGATCTAATCGTTTTTATTAAGAAAATTTCCACCGCCATGAATTATTTAATAAAGAGCTGGAAAATGAAAATTCAACCACGGAAATCGATCGAAAACCCGATTAACACCCTTGGGCTATTTATAAATTCTTTTTCGAAAAAAAAAAACTAAACGGAATTGTGTTTCATCTCATCAAAAACAAACCGACAAGGACTCGGGGAAAAACAAAAAAGAAGATTGACGGTCCTAACTTTATTGTTGTTGAGAAATTGCCAGGGAATTCTTTCATCGATTTAATTACATTTGATCTGTAATAGATTCCCCCGTTTATTATTCACCTCATTGCTTAAACTGTCAGCAATGAATCAATTAGTCCATAACTGCTAATATTGATAAACATGTCATTTGGAATTTGCATATTGAGATATCTTCCTTTAAAATCCTTTTTTACCTACGAGCATACGTTTCGGTTGAAATGTCAAAATAGCTGACCGGAGGCCAAGTGGAAATTAATGGATTTCTCGGTAGGAAATAGGTGGTTGCTCAAATATTTTAAATGCGTTGGGAATGGGCTATCTGGATGAACTGTCATTGTGTTGATTAGGATGTACTGAATTAATACAGGAGAATATTAGGTTAAGCGGGTTTATGGAATTTATAGAATGAAATTAATTGTTCGCATGGGAATAGTTAAAGGGTGAATGCTATTGTCGGTTCTGTTTGGGAAGTGCTTCCCTAGTATGTCTTGAAGAGAAAAATGACAGGGTACTAAGGCAACAAATTTTTTGGAAATCTTATGAGAATTTTTTGTTGTCGAACAAACTTACTGAGAATCATTTGAGAATTTTATGTTGTCGAGCAAATTTTTTGAGAATCATTTGAGAATTTTTTGGTGTCGAACAGACTTACTGAGAATGTTTTGAGAATTTTATGCTGTCGAGCAAATTTTTTGAGAATCATTTGAGAATTTTTTGGTGTCGAACAAACTTACTGAGAATGTTTTCAGAATTTTATGCTGTCGAGCAAATTTTTTGAGAATCATTTGAGAATTTTTTGGTGTCGAACAAACTTATACCCTGTCTCCATACTCTATTTAAATAGCACCGAGGATTATTCGAATCGCTATTTAAATGACCGACCGGAAGTACTTGCTTCTAATTTCGTTCGAAAATTTTGAAAATCTAGCTTTGTTTTGAAACAAAAAAAATGGCGAAGAAAATAAACATTTTAAAAAGTAAGAAATCCGGATATTAATGAAGCCTTCAGCCTTCTGTAAGTCACAAATGTTTCTTTTATTCAATTTTATAGCTTTTTGATTCCATATTAGAACTCTAAAGCCGATTTATCTTTTTTAAAAACTGAACAGAACGGGATCATGGAGTCAAGTACTTCCGGCGAGTCGTTTAATCAAGAGTTCCGATTAATCCGCGGTGCTATTTAAATAGAGTATGGAGACAAGGTATTACTGAGAATGTTTTGAGAATTTTATGTTGTTGAGCAAATTTTTTGAGAATCATTTGAGAATTTTTTGGTGTCGAACAAACTTACTGAGAATGTTTTGAGAATTTTATGTTGTCGAGCAAATTTTTTAAAAATCATTTGAGAATTTTTTGGTGTCGAACAAACTTACTGAGAATGTTTTGAGAATTTTATGTTGTTGAGCAAATTTTTTGAGAATCATTTGAGAATTTTTTGGTGTCAAACAAACTTACTGAGAATGTTTTGAGAATTTTATGTTGTCGAACAAATTTTTTGAGAATCATAAGAGAATTTTTGGTTGTGTCACAAATTTTTCAATAATTTTAAATCAACCCAATTTTACCAAAATTTTTTTGGTTGATCTATTAATTTTTGGTTGAAACTTTTCGATAAATTAGTTGACAATTTCCTTTAGCCAAACCAATTTTCTGAGCCATATAAGGGCTTTGATTGATCGAAATAAAATATCTTTACTATGATGCCACGAACTTGCTCATGGCTCAAAACAGACTTGAGGAGAAATAGTCAACTTTACACTTAACAACCTGCTGGTTTGTTCTAACCTCCATATTACTGGATTCAAATCTCAAAATTCCAACAACAATTAATTCAAAAAACCTCTACACAATCCACAAAAAAACAATGCTAAAAATTTTCCATATCGCATCCTCATATTTTCCCAACCTCGACCCATAAATCCATATATCAATTCTCTGATTAATCTCTCAGCCTAACCACGAGCCGCAATATATTTCAAAAAGCTTTATATCCAAAATGCAAATGAAACGAGTTCTAACAATTAAAATCGCACACGCGAAAGCGAGTAATTAGCGGATACAAACTGCAAGCTCCCCTGATCAAACCTAACAAATCCCATTTTATCCGATAACCGCAGTTAACAAAACATTAAAACAAAACACCACACAAAAAATCCAACAAACAAAAAAACAACATCCGGGCATGTCAGAGAATACTTTTTTTAAAAAAATTCCGTATGCGCTGGACATCTCCATTTTGGAAACCTGCCAGTCTGGATATATAAAAATCTTCACATCGAAAATAATTTTACATAATAAAATTAGGCGTTGTACTTGCCCTTTTTAAACGCCGATTAACCCGCAGAAAAATTTTTAACCGTATTGCAGACTTTTTTTTTTAAATAAAAAAAAACTCGATTGACAAATACGTGATGCAATTTAATAGTTAAATGCAATGTAATTTGCAGTACAAGGGCAACCTGTACGTCAAAGCAGATCGATGACATTCATATATGTATACGAACCTTTCTGAATGGCCAATGAAAGACCTAAAGTGCAAATGCTATTGACTTGGAACATTGGAAGAAGTCCATAATCGAAATGAAAAAAAAAAAAAAAAAACCCCACTGAACCACTTCGTCAACACTCACAAAACACTTCAGGTTTTTTTTTTTGGCGAATTTCTGCAAATATTCGGGTTATGCAATATTCTTTTTTATCGCTTCTCGAATGTAATTGCGGATAAAAATAACATTGTTAGCATTCCTGTCGTGATGTCAGTTGTAAAAAATTATGAAGATACCTCGTGAGTTAAATTATTAAAATAAAGCGGCATCGGAGCTGTTCGGAAAAATTGAAAATTTTAGGTTTTTCCGGATTTTCAGGGGGAAGAAAAATTTTGACAAAAAAATGTCAAATGCAAAAGTTGTTCCAAATAGGGTCGGGCATCTCCCCACAAAAAAACGAACAAAATCGTTCCAGCCGTTTTCGAGAAAATTCTCAAAAAGTTATTATTTTTTTAAATCCGTAAATTTGGTTGAGTGGTCTGAAAATCAGTAAAGAGGACCGAAAATCTGAAATTCCCAACCCTGGATCAGTCGAAATTGATTCCCCACATCAGAACTTAGAAATTTTTTGGTTTTTCTGGATTTTTTAGGGAGAAGAAAAATTTTGACAAAAAAATGTCAAATGCAAAAGTTGTTCCAAATAGGGTCGGGCATCTCCCCACAAAAAACAATCAAAATCGTTCCAGCCGTTTTCGAGAAAATTCTCAAAAACTTTTTTTTTAAATTTGTAAATTTTTCGTTTTTTTAGATTTTCAGGGAGAGGGTAAATTTTGACAAAAAAATGTCAAATGTAAAAGTTGTTTGAAATAGTGTCAGGTATCTATTTACGAAAAACAAAAAAAACCGATCAAGCCGTTTTCGAGAAAATCCCCGAAAACTAAAAAATTCGACTTTAGATTTCCATTGTGCATATCACCAGATTAAACAAATCCATTAAAAAACGGTTTTTAAAACATTCTCCAGTGACTCAACGTCTCTGGAAAATTATTCATAACGTCCTTGGTTTAATGATTCGAAGAAAAAAGATTAACACGCGAAGGGAACTTCATTTTTTTTTAAAAAAAATTCAAACTAACGACAAAAAAACTAACGTCAGTTAATGATTAAATGATAAGGTATTCTAATCTCATCCCCCCACGTGTCTTTTTCAAAATCAATACATCCCGGAAAAACATTTTTTTTAAAAATTAATTCGAGAAACGATATGCAAGAAAAATTTTCTACGGCCACTCACTAAATTCCTAAACACACTCACACACAATCACAACGAATTCACAAAACTTTCAAACAATCCACTTGTGACTCCGAGTTGAAACTAATGCAAAAAAACATGACCTGTTCATGATCAAACAAGAAGGTACGCCATTAAACTTATAGCTACAAATATTTTCCTTATACCCAACCAGGGAATCATAATTTACAGCTGATAACGAAACCGTCCGGATCCATATAAAGTTGCTTCTAATATTTCTTTATGCAAACCGACTACATCCATCTTAGGAGTCCTCACCGTTTCATTCCAGCCCCACCTCTGTGTACATCACGTAACAATAACATTTACCTATGCGCAAGATATTCTTTAGAGCATGATCCGTTTTATAATGTTTACTACCATCATGACTTTACTCTTCGGAATAGGCCATCAACCATTAAATAAAAGCAAAACTGGTAATCATAATAATAATAAAGAGGATGCTTGGTTGGTGACAGTACAAACACAAAAGACTTTTCAAAGAGTGAGTCATAAATCCGTTAGATTGTAAAAATGTTAAATTTTTCATCAGGGCACGTACGAATCTTCCCCCCCTTCAAAGCCAATAAATTAATTTAAGGAGTTCGGAAATCGCGCCTAAGGCTTCGGGTATTTCAGTCGGTTGCACAATCAAAAGGAAGCCCTTCGTTGTTTTTATTACGGGTAAATAAACCATTTCGCTGAACGAGGAAAAAAAAAATGGAGAGAGAGAAAGAAATTCTGTCATGGGACGGGAAACGTTCTCTTTTTGGTGTAAAAATTTATTAGAAAGTATATAATGCCGGATGCTCGGGAAAGGGCTGTGCTTTTTTCTTTACTAAACTTTTGAGCTTCAAAAATATAACTTGCAGAAATACTTTTTTTTTGGCGAGGAATGAGACTGTTGAAATTATGTCTTTAGGGATGATAATTTATTTTCTTGGAATTTTTTCTTATGGGAGTGTTTCTGCCAGAATAGATTGAGTAATGAAGTAGCAAATAATAATGCGAAATTGTATAACACTGGTGAGAGAGGATGGGTTGGCTGAAACAGTGTTCGATGTTAAGGTATATTCAAACATTAAAAATTGAATTTGGGAGAACTGTCTACCAAAATAAATTAATATCGAATGATAAACAAACGATCTGTCCTTGTTCCGCAACTGCTTCTGCGTTCTAGAACTTTTGCGCACCATGTACTTCCACGAAGAATTGTATCTGACCATTACAGGGTTCAAATCAACTTTTAAATTGATGTTTTCAAATGCATTCAAATTTTTTTAGTCAATGCAAAAATGGGCTACTGGTCTCGCTAGAGAGGATTGGTCGACTGGAACAGAGTAACTGCTTCCAATTCAATGTTGAGGTATATTCAAGCATTAAAAATTGAATTTGGGAGAAGTGTCTATCAAAATAAATTAATATCGAATGAAAAACAAACGATTTGTCTTTGCTCCGCAATTGCTTCTGCTATCTACAACTTTTGCGCACCATGTAGTTCCACGAAAAATTATATCTGACCATTTCTGTGTTCAAAACAACCTTTTAAGAAATGTTTCCGAATAAACTCAAACTTTTTCAGTCTTTCTCGTTGATTTTCTTTATTGTCTACACCTACATCCGATTATTCTTCTTTTCTAATTAAGTAATCACGGATAATTGACTCGAGTTTGAGGAACTACACCGGTCTCAAAAGCTGTAGGCTGCAGAAGAGATCAAACTAACAAGCCAGACCTGTCAATAGCACTTAAAACTAACGGAGTTTATTTGTAGTGAAAATAAGCACTACCGACTTGAGTGCTTATTTTCACCACAAATGAGCACTAAATTAAGATTTTGAAGGAAAAATGAAGGGAATTGCTTTTTAATGTTATCAAGTGAAGCTTAAACTCATTTTTATAAATTTTAGCCTGAAATTCTGTAGACCTATGTTTCTTTTCTTTGAGCTAAAAGCAGGATCCATAGACGAGTTAGTCACCGGCGAATTTCAGCAATAAGAAAGCTACTAAAATAGATTTAGGCTGAATGAAAAGTTAAGTAATAGGATAAAGAAAGTAAAAAAAAAAATCTCTCGCGAGAACCTAGTTGAAAGTATCTATGACAACGACAAAGTAATCACATAAAGAAAGAAATCTAAGAATAAAATTGCCTTTTCACCAGGTAAAATATTTCATCTTTGCTTTTTCAATTTCTCAAAGAAGAATCTTAATGAATCGAAGAAAAATTCATAAAACTCGGAATCGAATCTCTTTTTTTCATCATTGTCACAAAAAAATGTGTAGCCAAGTAAACCAAAACCAAACCAAGTTAACTTCCCTTATATTACTTTGATTGGGAAACAATAAGAAATCTCACGAGCTTTTCGTTCACAGAAAGATTTCCTATTGTCCCTCGCTAATGTAATTTTCATCGGCTAACGTGTCCATAGAGAGATTTTCCTCTCCCCGGTGCTGAGATGCACCGGAACTGCTTTTCCCTTTGTTTGCTTTGAAATGAATAGAATTTCCGATCCGGATCGCTTTTCCCTTCTGGTTCCTTAATTCATATTCAAACATAACATCAAATCGTTTTCCAATATATTTAATTGATACGTTTTCGCCCCCGTCGATGGGCTTCTCCGAATTAACGTTCCAGAAAACACAATCGAAAATGGAAAACTTCCCCGGTTGGATGATATTCAATGGCAGCCCGGCTGCAATTTAAATGAATTAGTCAAGATCCGTTGGGAAACGTGACTTTCATTATAAGCGACAATTTAAAACCTCTTTGGTGATCACGTTTCTTTTTTCTAAGACGGCTACTAATTCAACAGATTACGCGGGAAGACGAAAAAAAAAAAAAATAAGAACAGCCAAGCGGAGGGATGAAATTAAGGGACATGGATAACAATTCCATCGGAAGCGTGGAAATGCGGATTCGGAATGGAGATTAAGTTATTTGGAGAACACTCGAAAATGAATGATTACGATTTGTATTCCTAGCATTGATCGTTACGGCTTGTCCGCTTATAAATGGCTCTGTTAAGCGACTTTGTAACGGATAGCCATTGGTCGTGATGACTTGTTGCCGGTTCCTCTTTAAGATTAATCGCTTCCTTTTCAGACTCTTGAACTTTATCACTTCCAGTGGTGTCCACAAATTTTAGTAGTTTGATTGTTTCCATTTTAAGACATGAACTTCTTCAATTTTTAAGGTCTTCTGCCATTCGCTGTTAGTAGCGGCCTCTGTTGTGTTGATGTCATTGCCCACAGCTCTTCGACTCTGATTTCATGTAACTCTAGCATAATAATCTCAATAGCAACGAGTCGAGTCTCCCATTAAAATTTTCTTGTTTTACCGGATCTTCGAGCTGCGACTCCAAAAACAATAGACACTCTTATGCAATAGTTGGAAGAGCAAGTTTCAAGGTCACTGACCAAGTGAAAATATGCAGACTGGCGACGATTTTAAAATATATAAAAACGCAACTCGTATCACTATCAAGACATGTCCTTCGCCGTGGGATTAATTCCCGTCTGTGAAGTAATGACATATTTAATTCCTTCCATCTTTTTTTTTTTTTTTTTTAACAAAATAAAAAATATAAATAATGCGAAAGCGTCTTGGTTGGACGCCACTGCTACCAAGGGATCTTTTTACAATTTTACAAGAAAACTTTAATGTTTGACGAGGCATGGAATTTAATCTTCGGAAGGAGAATAATATCTTTTGTTATAGTTTAAACTGATATCGCAGATTCTGCATGGCAAAACTTTCCTTTCAGCCCCTTTGTCAAGTTGACAACTTGATTATGCTCATTCCTCTATTTAAATTTCTCAGGTATTGAAATTATTTGGGTAAAGTTGTAAACTTGACCCCCATGGTAACTTTAAATCGGTTTATTAAAGTTGTGCCACGTTAGAAAAGGGGGATCTACTTAAGAATCGTTTGAATTCAACTCCGGTAACCGGCGATTTGTTATTTGAAAACGTAAACAGTCCTCCCGTTTTTCCTTTCGCTTTTAATTAGCGATTTCGACGTTGATTCAATGCTTCTTATAAGGAACTTTTAGGGCTTGGAAGTGTAATGCGGAAGATCGAAATTGGTCCCTATATCCGTAAAACTTCCTTTTTTTAAATTAAGTCTTTAAACTTTTCAAAAATTTATGTAAACACTTGCTTGACAAGAAAAAATCAAATTATTTGCTCGACAAGAAAAAAATCAAAACCTCAAAACATTTGCTCGACATGATAACCACAAAACATTTGCTCCACAGGTAAAAATCAAAACATTTGCTTGACTAGTTCAAATCAAAACACTTCCTCGACAAGTTAAAATCAAAACATTTCCTTGACATGATAACCTCAAAACATTTGCTCAACAGGTAAAAATCAAAACATTTCCTCGACAAGTTGAAATCAAAACATTTGCTCAACAAGTAAAAATCAAAACTTTTGGTCGACAAGTTAAAATCAAAACTTTTGGTCGACAAGTAAAAATCAAGGCATTTGCTTGACAAGTAAAAATCAAAACATTTGCTCGATAAGTTAAAATCAAAACTTTTGCTTGACATGATAACCTTAAAACATTTGTTCGACAAGTAAAAATCAAGACATTTGCTTGACAAGTTAAAATCAAAACATTTCCTTGACAAGTTAAAATCAAAACTTTTGGTCGACATGATAACTCAAAACACTTGTTTGACAAGTAAAAATCAAGACATTTGCTGGGCAAGTAAAAATCAAAACATTTGCTCGACAAGTTAAAATCAAAACTTTTGGTCGACAGGTAAAAATCAAAACATTTGCTCGACAAGTAAAAATCAAAACTTTTGGTCGACAGGTAAAAATCAAAACATTTGCTTGATAAGTTAAAATGAGAACTTTTGGTCGACATGATAACTCAAAACACTTGTTCGACAAGTAAAAATCAAAAACATTTGTTTGACAAGTAAAAATCAAAACATTTGCTCTACAAGAAAAATTTTTGAATAGATTTGCTCCACAAGAAAATTTTTGGAAAAGATTTGTTCGACAAGAAGAATTTATCAAGAAACTTAATCAACAACTAAAACTCTGAAAAAATTTGCCCAAAACAAAACATCTGGAAAATGAAATTTGGCCTGAAAATTTCTTGATTTTAATAATAAAATTTCTCTATTAGTCTCTAAAAAATCCTTTTTCCTCCCATCAAGAAACCCCTAAAGCCCAAAAATTTACTGCAACCACCAAATTAAATTAAAACTTTAAAAAAAACGAAAATTTAGAAAAAGTTTTAAATGATCGAGTGTAATACATCATGCGTGGTTTTCGGATTATTAAAATCGTACCTTGAATATATTGCTATTTCTCTCTCTCTCTCTGGTCAACATTCGTGGGCAGTTGTAGTTCATTTCATATCATTATATTACATAAAAACGTTGCCCAGGCATGCTGTGCGTTGTTACGTGAACAGTTATCAAGGTAAACAAGGTAGACACCGGTAGTCTTTTACGTTTCCACGAGTTAGACAGAGATAAAAAAAAAAAACAATATACAAAATGCGTTTGTCAGAGGTTAGTTCTCTTTGCCCTCGTTCATCCGGATGATCTGATCAAAGAAATTTCATTTCTTTTTTTAATAAAACAAAAACTTGCAAAGTCATTTTTTCCTGAATCGCATCTGGTGAAGAAAATTTTTTCGCATAATGTCAATTTACGAGTCTATTATCCTCTCTGCACCAGACTGTGCCAAAGCCATGAAAAGTAATTGCCAGACAATGGTGTCTAAGATACTCATCTCTTTGATTAAAATGACAGTGGATCGTTACCATACCCATAAATAACGATGTAAGGTGTTTTTGTCTGATATTTGCAATGCATTTTGATAGGAAGTTTAGTCATTTAAGTCACACCTACTGATTCAGTATCGGTTTCAGGGTTTGGACTTTGAGTCATAGAGTTAGTCAGGATGTAATGCACACTTTTTGATAAAGTTGATATCTTTAGGTGTTTTGGTTTCTACGGAATGATTGCTGAAATCCGTCTCGTGGCCTTAGTTGTTCAATTGTTAAATTAATGGAATGAAATTTTTTTCAAGCACAATTTAATTTCTTCAAAATCTTTCTTTGTAGGAGTCCAAGCATAAAGCTCTGTAGTATGCTAGTACAAGGCTAGTTGGATTAGTTCAGGCTCCTGTAGTCTTGACAGGGTCTTGACAGAATTTAAGTAGTCGAACAAGTTGATTCAGAATTTATATAGTCGAACAAATTGTTTCAGATTTTTAATAGTCGAACAAGTTTTTTCAGAATTTAAGTAGTCGAACAAGTTTTTTCAGAATTTAAGTAGTCGAACAAGTTGTTTTAGAATTTAATAGTCGAACAAGTTGATTCAGAATTTATATAGTCGAACAAGTTGTTTCAGATTTTTAATAGTCGAACAAGTTTTTTCAGAATTTAAGTAGTCGAACAAGTTTTTTCAGAATTCTGTATTGTCGACCAAATCTCTTACTGGATTTTTCTTGTCAACTAAAATCTTTTGATGATTTTTTCCTGTCAAGTCAATTTTTTCAAGAAAAAATCCCTATTCCAAAAAAAATTATCAAAAAGCTTTGAACAATTTTTTGAAAAGGAAATATTTTGAAAGCTAAAAATATCTTACTAAATTTTCCTTGCAAAGAAAATATTCAGCACAAAATTTTCAGTATTCGTGGAAAAAGGGACTTTCACGAATTTCCTGTAAAAATAGTAACTTTCAATGCCCTTTTAAAAAAAAAAAAAAAAACCGACCAAGTTTGATCTCTGTCATCAAAAACCAAACAAAAATCCTAAACGCTCCATTTCCCCTCCACGAAATTATTTTTCAGTCTTGACTGTGGAAAACCCCAGACGAGAGATCAAATTTTCACTAAACGTTTTGATTTCACGGTGACTGGCTACAAAAAAAAAACAATTTTTTGGCGCAATCTCCCGTGACACAATAAAAAGGCGTGTATGCACTAACTTTAGCCATGAAATTATGAACCATAACAACTTCAACAGGCGAAGGGTATATAACACACAAAGGTATACAAAGATTATCGACGGAATTTATAACCTTATTCCCGAGAATCGTTCCATTTGGTAAACAAAAACAAGAAACTATAAGGGGGGGAATCCCCAATCTAGGACATTCAAGAGGGCTTTTGATAACAATTTTATCACTTGAAATATTAATAGTAAACTAGGGGAATAGCAATCCTAAAACGGGGCTTTATTGGAAACAAAATGGGGGGCTTGAAATCTGGAAATGGACCGAATATTTAAAATCTCCTACCATTAATTAGTCGAAATCGAGTCCCATATCAGGGCTGTCCGTAAAACATCAATTTTCGGTTTTTCCGGATTTTCTGGAAAGGGCAAATTTTGACAAGAAATTGCCAAAGGAAAAAGTTGTTCCAAATAGAGTCAGGTATCTCCATGTAAAAAATAAAAAAAAAATCGTAAAAGCCGTTTTCGAGAAAATCTTTCAAAACTCATTATTCAGCCTAATGTCACCCTGCCAAAACCGTAATTTAGGCAGAGTGGCCTTGAAATCAGAAAATAGACCGAAAATCTGAAATCCTCGATTATTGATTAGTCGAAGTCGTGTCCCATGTCGGTGTGTCCGTAAAACTTCAAAATTTTTTGTTTTTCCGGATTTCCCGGGAAGGGCGAATTTTTACAAAAAACTGCCAAAGGGAAAAATCGTGCTAAATAGAATCAGATATCTCTGTACAAAAAATGAAAAAAATCGTTCAAGCCGTTTTCGAGAAAATTCTCGAAAACTCTAAATTTGGCCACATTTGGCCCTGCCAAAGCCGTATATTTGGCCGCATGTTCTTGACTATGGAAACAACATTTTTTTTCTCTTTCCAAAGGAAGGCGGTTGATAATTTTTATTGCTCTGGCTCGTTCGGCTTCAAAAATCCAGCCCAAAAACCATTTTTAGTCATTTTTGAGGCGACCGCTCTACTTTCTCTAGAGAGCTCGAAAGTAAAAAAACTAAAGGAAAAAAACTCTATAAATTCAGTCAAGTCTTCTCCTGTTGTCAAGATGCGACTCGGGAAAAATGATTTTGGATGAAGGTAGCTATAAATTATAAAAGTCTCATGATCCTAATGAGTATCTGAAAACTTTCTAGATAATTAATTTCCTAACAAAGGAAATCTCGTTAAAAAGTTTCATCTTAAAAAAGTTTGACCGCATCCGATGCCTTCGGGATAACGATCAAATTCTAAAATTAAAACGTTGGAAAATAATAAAGGGATTTTAAATTTAATAAAAAAAATACCTGAAAATCTACGACACAAACATTGAATACACATTTAGGAAATTTATTATTAACCGAGAGCGCGACCGCACGAGGACTAATTGATTCAATATAAAACTCGAATGCGAGGAAAATATTTTATCAAAGTTTAACGAAGATCAGTCATACGTCAAATAAACGAGAAGAAACCTATCTAATAATTAAATACATTTGAGTCACATGACCAAGTGACAAGATTGTCACTAAATAATCTGATAAAAAACAATGAAATGTTTTTCTTCTGGGGAATGAGGGGATTGGGATCATAGGCGGAATAGAAGAAGGGGGGATTTTTAGCAGGCTAGAGAGTTTTTGTGAGGACAAAGGAATCAGCAAGTTCAAATCGGGATTTTTAAAGCTCTTTTAAAATTTAGTCGGGGTTGAGAAGGTTTCAATCTTCAATTCTGACTCCTGCAGCCTCTTTCAGGCTTAGCTTGGGCTTTAAAGGGCTTAGCAGGAGCTTCTGCGGCGGCTAACGAGCTAAGTTTATAATTTTGCAGACTTTGTCACATCTAACAGGCTTAGATTTAGCTTCTACAGGCTCTGAAGGCTTAATTAGGCTTAAATTAGCCTCTTTGGGCTAATCTAGCTTACGTAAAAATTCGATAGCCTCTATCGGGCTTAACAAGAGCCTTTAGTTCGGGCTCTTACAGTCTCTATTAGGGTTAAATTGGGCTTCTTAAGCCTCCAGCGGGCTTAATTATGGCTTAGAAATCCTCTAATTGGTTTAAAAAATGTAGAGGGCTTGGCTTAGACCTCCACGACCTCTACCAGGATATAAAAAGCCTTGGCTTGCACCTCTGAGGCTTATCTTAAGCCTTCGAAGCTTAATTTGGGCTTTAAAAAAAGTTATACACGATTTAGTCTGAGATAATTAAGCTGTAAGAACTCACAGCTATCTATTCCTTTTCCCATATCCCCAAAATCAGAAAACCAGGCGCCACTACAACTATTTACACTTTTTCTCATACTCAATATTGTTTAGTCACGATTGCGAAAAAGCAGGATTTAAAATATTAACAATGATTCAACAAGGATGATCTTTCTAACATGTAAAATCAATTTATTCACTCTTACAAGAAACATTTACTATTAGGCCTAACCGAGCACTTAATTCACAAAATATTAGAATTATAATGTAATCGGAACAAATTGATAAAAGATAATTCCATGTTTTTAAAGTGCCATGATGTCTAATTTTGCTTAGTGCTAGCATTTCTTTTTTTTTTTTTTTCAAAACAGGCACCCGTTCTCTAAAAGGCTAAAGAAATGAAAGGATATTGGATTAAAGGATAGGGAAAAAAAAGGGTCGGAGATGGATAATAGGGGAGAGGGAAACAGGTGGGAGGAATATGACATGACTTTGTACTAAAGGATTCAACCCATAATGTAACTTGTTTGTCGTTTGAAATTGTAACTCCTTAGTAAATTTAAGCTTTAAGTATTATATTATTAGGATACGATGAAATTTTCAATATTCAAAACACTTTCTCGAAAGACATGGTGATTTTATATAATCTTGGCAATCAGGTTATGGAAATATTTTCAATCCTTTTATTCTCAAGTAATGGATTTTGATGAGTTGAGATAATGACTAAAGTTTGACTTAACTTTATCAATTTCATTTTTTTTAGAATTAAAAAATTATAAATATGACTACGATCAGTTATAAAAAAAACTGATCATGAGTGTTTCATCTATAAATGGCCAGAGAGATATACAGTCATCTTTGGCCCTTTCTGAATGTCTGTAGCCCTTACATTAATATGCCAAGCTTGTATAATGGAAAATGAATCATAGGAAAACCCCAAGTTTAATGTTCAATCAATAACAGAATAAAAAATTAATCCTCGAGGCACTGCCAAGATGAATTCAAGTATTCTGCTTAAATATTAAATAAATCAGACCAATTTGCACCGACCATTGTCCAAACACACTTTTCAGTTTCATTTTCTACTACAGCTTTATCAAAATATCTACATGCAATGACCTAACCTAACCTTGTGTAAAAATATTTTCAAATCCATATCACACTTTCGACAATTAACACACAATAATTAATTACTAAGGTCCAAGCTTAAATAAATTTAAATTTTAGACAAACTGAATCCATTTTCCACAAGAGCCCTGTTCAGCACCTGCAAATTTGGTAAAGTATCACATTAAACCATCCTAACCTAACTTTGACAAAAAAATCCAGTTGCAAATTCTGATCACTTGAATTGTGTACTAAATATTAGTTTCAGCCTCACAAACAATCGCTAAATTAATAACTCAAGTGATCTTGACCGTTAATTCACATCAAACTCAAAAATTGACTAAAGTTCGACTAAACCTAAATCACAGTTTTAAGAATTTTGTGTCAACCTCATTAAATATCATGTGCATATAATTCTAACCTAACCTTGTTACAAAGATAATCTAATTTTAAGTTTTAAGCATTTGAATTGCAAAAACATAAACATGAACTTGACCTCTGACCCAGGAGCATTAAAAAATATTTTTAAATCCAAATCTGATTGAATCAAGAACAAATTTGATCCTCACAATCTGCAGTAAATCAGATTTGAGCCGAATCTCCTTTCACTAATTCCCCTAAAATTTTGAGCCAAGCTGAAGCATCCAACAATCTCATCTCAGTTTTCGAGCAGCAAAAATCCAAGTTACTGCTTGACAAAATTAAAAAAAAAAAAAGGCAATTCAACAACTGCATTTTTTTTTAGCATAAATCAAGATTTTAACTACAAAAAAAAAAAAATGCAAACTCACCCAATAACATTTCATAGGCTTGATAAAAATAATCAATAAACCAACAGATAGAAAAATAAAAAAAATATATAGGAATAATAAAAACTGATGGGATCTTGACCTGGTTTTTAAAACGACAAAAGAAATAACTGAAGACAGTTTGAAACGACATTTACACAAAACTCGAAACGTAGGTAATAAAAAAAAAACCGAAGAGAATTTCAAACTGTTATACATAACCTCTTCCTTATACGAAAACAAGCCACAATTGAAAAGTCTTTCCCTTTTCCTTCACACACATAACTCTTTCCCATATCAATCTCAGTCAGCATAAACCTAGACGAAAGCCGGATAAATAATTAGAATCCGGAAAACGCAACGTGATTGATAGAGTATTTTGTTTCACTTTCCCCCTCTTCTCAAACTCGAGGGAAATTTAATCCTATAGAGCAAATTCTAAGGCTTCATAGGGGAACGTAATCAGCAAATTTTGATTTTTTTTTCCTGGATACGTACCTGAATTTAAATCCTATTGGGAAAAAAAATACAAGCACCCCCATTATCTTGGATCGT
Source organism: Liposcelis brunnea (assembly GCA_023512825.1). Classification (NCBI taxonomy): domain Eukaryota; kingdom Metazoa; phylum Arthropoda; class Insecta; order Psocodea; family Liposcelididae; genus Liposcelis; species Liposcelis brunnea. The sequence continues at coordinate 5,329,941 of CM042066.1, forward strand.
ATTACTCATTTTTAAAAAGAAGCAGATGGCTTGAGCATTTGCAACAACAGGTTTGCCAACGTTGAAGTGGAAAAAAAAATCACGACCAGCACGCGACTTCCTATTGTTATATTCCATCCACTGGGGTTCTTTATTTATTTTTTTTTTTATTAATGAAACAAAATGGCATATCTGTCCTTGGATGTCTAAATTACTAGATGAATCAGTTAGAAACGTTTGGTTAATAAAAAAAATCACGTGGCAAATTCACATATAAACACTGGAATGTTTTTTAAAAACCAGGCTTTGATATCGGGTATTACAGCTGAATAATCCAATTTGAAAAAATTGAATACGAATCTTTTTTTTTTTGATTTGTCAACAAAAATTTAAACCGATCATTTATATGAACAAAGGATGCATCAGCGAATGACCTAATTGTGCTTTGGTTTGTTAACTGTCAACAGAGTTAACTATTTCGTTGGCTATTCCATTAATCAGATCGAATTAGGTGGACACATTTTATAAAATGAAAGCAAATGGACCGTTAACATGTATTTGCTTCAATCAAAAAATTATAACGATTTCAAAACTAAGGAGTCTTGTGCAGGCTTATCAAGTACGACTTCCTTATCAAAGACAAGCAGCCTAAAGTCATTTACTCGAAACCCTTCATTTAAAAACTAGAAATGTGACTTGAATTGAATGATAAAATCAATTATTTCCTTATCAACTCATCATTGTTGTCAGGATTAATCATACAGGAAGAATGCAAGCGGATCAATTGACTAATTCGTGAAAAATCAAAACTTTATTTACATCCGAAACCTGATTTCAACCTTTGAACTCATGGAAGAGAATTCCTATCAGACTACAATCATCTGCTCATCAAGGACAATGTTTGGGTGGTCACGGGTTGATTTTTAAATGTTTAACACAAAACTCACTATTAATCGATATTTTTGTTTACATGATCACTTTTTTTTCCCTTTAAAAATCTGACTCCTCTTAATTAGTATCACTGTCATTCATGAATAATTTAAACTGATTAATTAATTTTTTTTTCTGATTAACTGAACTAATTCATCAAAATTGGAATCCCTCTTAAATCATAAAAACAGAAATGTGTGAAATGCACGAATGAATGACCTTGAGAACTGAAGTAGGATCATAAACCCCTCTTGTGTGGGTCGACAGCTGCATAATGTGAACTTCTGGTCCTAACTCATTCCAATACAAAAGATAATTACAATTCCGTTTTTTTTTTTATTAAACCCGAGTGTTAAAAAATTTTTATCAATGGTAAAAAATGCGTATTTACATTTCGAAAGGTTTATTGTGTCATGGGACGAGCACTAACGACGAAGGAATAGCTTCCCGAATATTTTGCTTTGACATCACAACACAAAAAATACGATTTGACTATGACTTACCATCTTTATTTTTTGAAGAGGAATTACTGCAGTTTTTATCCACATTGCAGTACATCATTCGTTCAAAAACAACACTATGAATAATTATTTAACAAATTTCACCTGATATACATAATTATTTATAGAAAAACCTATGATATAGCTAAGGAAATTTCAAACCGACATTTCCTTTCAATGCACGTCCGCCATTACTTCCTTGATCACTGACTTTTCGGGTTGACCAACATAACGAAACTAAATTAGTGCGAAATTTATCCGCTAGGAGCAGCATAACTTGATCTTCAAGAAGCAGAGCCATCTAACGAGATTAGTACTAACTACTAATATCACTTGTTATGATACCGCTTTCAAACAAGATGAGGTTAGGAAAAAAATGTTTACTGCATTTTTTTTTAAAAAATCACTGTTAAAAGACCTTAAATTCGTAATTAATGATCTGGAAAGGAAATAATTAATGTTTTTGTTACTTACGAGTGATTTTCAGACGCAGACAGTTTTAATAAAGTATTTTTTATCAACGGTGAAAATACTTCCCATTTCCCACAAACGATTTGAATGTCAGGAACTTTTTTATTCAAAAAATTAAAAAAACCAAATGGTATATATGCTTATATTTCTACTATAGAAAGAAAAATTTACAAATAGAATCATTTTGATTTTTAGCTTAAATAGTGTCTTATAAAACAGTGCATTCATTCACATATTTATTTATTTATATAAACACAAAAGCATTATTTGATTAAAATACACACATCCTAATTGCAAAGCACCTTTTTCATTAAAATACACATCAACATTTTTATATTTTTCCAAAAAAGGTGATTTCGTTTATGAATACTAGCATTTCCTACCCAAATTCGACTTAAGGCAAAAAATGCAGATAAATCCGTGCCAAAGAGAATAATAAACAAAAAACGGCAGTTTTATCAAGAGATCGTAATAACATCATTATATAAATTAATAAGTGACTCGATAAGTTTTCTAATTAAGTTTTACGATTATTAAAAATATCATTCAGTCAAAAACGTAAAACTCCGTTTTCCTACAAAAAATCAATCGAAATCAGTCATGTCCACATTAACAATAGTTCACATTTAAAAACACGAAAAAAATTGCTAACAAAAAAAAAAAATAATAATTTAACGTTCATCATAAATGCTTCTTATGTGTTTTTGATATTCTAATTCGGTCATTTCTATGTCATCTATAATTGTGGAATTTCGATGGTGAGAAATATCCCTCCTTCTTCTCCTTCTTGCGTTTTGACTGGTTGCTTCAATACATAAGACTATGAAGCGGTTATTGCAAGAGAATCTTTCTTGGTCTAAAAGTTTGTTTTTTAGTAAGGATGATGCTAAACCGACTTTGTCGGTTGATGATGAGTGCCAAGCATCGCAGTATGTGTCAACTGCTCGTTCTCCTAGGGTTCGAGATCCATGCCAGACTATTTTTTGCGGCCTACAGTGATAAATACAGTTATGGGAGGTTAGGATTTGCTGACATGGCCAGAGGAGCTTCACACTTACCATTGGAAATCCGTTACCACATTTTTGCCGCTAAAACTGAATAATCTAGGTTGCTGTTGAGCGAAATAAGCTCCGTCACCGTTGAATATATCTTTCCAGGAGTTAAATAATACTTCACCCTGGAGAAAAAATTCAAAATTAAATTTTTGTAATAGGAATTAGAATCATAGAGAAAATTTAATTTACTTTAGTGTTGACTACTGGATAATCGCGATCTGAAAATCTGACGATTGAATCCAAATTTTGAACCCTTGAAGAAAGGAATGCTCGGAATGTGCCTCTTAATCCTGCTCTCCGGGCTTGCCTGTAGCAAGAATAATCGGATCCTCTGATTCCATGCATATCGCCGTTGTAAGGTTCGTTCAGCGCTGCCATTCTTAGCTAAAGAAAAAAATATTTTCGTTTAGAGGAATATATCAGGCAAATGATTTTTATTCAGGAGAAACTTACCATTTTGGGGTACCACTTTAAAGTCAGCAAAAGAAAAATTTCAAAAATTTGTTAGATAAAGAGGGTGAAGAGAAAGAGAGAAATTGCCACGGAAATAAAGGCCTGTCTAAAGCTACTTACACTAGGACCATCCACTGGTAACGGAATACTATTGACAAGATTTGAGCTTTCGAAAGGTGGCTTTGGCGAGTAGGTTGTTGTTGTAGGTGGCGGTTGGGTAGTTATTGGCACCACGGATCCCAGAGCTATGTATTGCCACCCGCTGTTGACTCTAACTAGTAAAGCTTCTTCATCTATAATATACGCTAAAGTTCCTACTGGACTTACAGAAGACATCTGAAGAAAAAAAGAAAACTTGCATTCAAATGAGGTGGCGATCCATCAAAAAATTGATGGATCGAGATGAAGTTAAACTAACAGCACCTAGCAGAAATATAGCAGATGTTAAGTGTCTCATTAATTAGCTGATGGAGAGCGCTAGTGTCGTTTTAAATTCTAAAGAGGCTCGTAGGAATGTTCTAGTATCGTTTTAGCTGGCAAAATAGTCGTTAAAGAACGCTGATGTCGTTCTAGTTTCTTAAAAAGCTTACAAGAGAGCGCTAGTGTCATTTTAGATTCTTAAAATTATTTTAGGAGGGCGCTTGTTTTATTTTAGTAACAACAGTGTCGTCGTCTGCAAAATTACCATAATCTAGCTAGTTCTTTTTTAAATTTGGTGCATGACTAACAATAAATCCATTAACGTTTTTTCTGAAGAGGTCAGAAAACCATTCCCACTTGGCGCGGACCTCAAACTAGTCTTAAATCGATTCATACCTGAGACATCGTCTCTAGATTTTGGAAGGTAACAGCACCAGGAACTATCTTAATTGTACTTTCTTCAGAATGAGATCTACCAGGACCAGGATAACCTGAAACAAATTAAAACCAATTAGCAAACATTCATTAATAAAAATCTAATCCTCTATTACTCACGAATTTTCCCTTCTTTCGAATCTTTTAAATTTTCTAATTGCATTTTCAATTCCTCAATTCCTCCTCTGCCACTCGCTAAGCAGCGTGTAATGCGCAAAAACTCTTTAGACTTACAAAAAAACTAAAAAAAAAAAATCATTACGTACCTGGTCGGTTAAAAGTCGGCCCATAAGAAGTATCTCCAAAAACAGAAGGCCTGAACCCAGGTTCTCCTTTCTGTCCAACTAACGACACTCCTGGCGGCCCCGGTGGTCCCTGATGATTAATCGAGAAATTAATATGAAGTCGTAAATGAATTTTAATTTAAGGATTAAAACTAATGCTTACGGGCATGCCAGGAGGGCCTGGTGGTCCAGGTACTGGTATGTATTTAGCACCTTCCGAGGATAATCCTATTGTGGAAACAGAGCCTGGTGGTCCAGGAGGTCCTGGAGGACCTGGTGGTCCTTGAACTACTCCGAGCACTTCACCGGGTTCACCTCTTTCTCCTTTAGGGCCTGGATGACCGATTCCTGGAAGACCTGGAGGACCGGGTCGACCTGGTGCTCCCTAAATAAAAAAATTAGGATTAATATCTCTGAAATTTTGTATTTTATTTTAATAAACTTGAATTTTACCTTCTGAATTTCGAAAGCATGAAAAAAGAAATTTTAGTTTTAGAAAAAAATCAAAAAAAAAAATGATTTTTTTGGAAAAGAAAATTACTTAAACGTCCCAGAAAGGTTTCAGGCTTCAGTGAGAAGTTTCTGAAACTTTCTTAAGATTTTGGTCGAAAAGTTCGGCTCCAGTATGATTTTTAAAAGTTTCCAAGACTTTGGAGCCTTGCAAATTTTATTTTACACCGTAACACAGAATCTCCGGAATTGTACTTACCATCCATCCAGGTAATCCCATTTCTCCAATAGTCCCTGCTTTTCCAGGTGGACCCATTGGTCCTGGTAACCCTTGCTTCCCTCTTCTTCCTCTTTTCCCTTTATCTCCTTTCTCTCCTTTAATAGTTATAAACTCTCCATCACTATCCGCAATAGTCGCAGGTCCTGGTGGGCCTCTTTCTCCTTTCAATCCAGGCGGTCCCATCAACCCGGGCCCTCCATCTTTTCCAGGTTCTCCTTTTTCACCCAGTGCTCCTTGAATTCCATTCAAACCAGGTATGCCAGGATTTCCTTGATCTCCTCTGTCACCTTTCTCTCCTTTCGGTCCGATATCTCCAAGATCTCCTTTCATACCTGGATCTCCTTTATCTCCCTTTAAACTACCGGTGAATCTTCCAGGTTCTAAACCAGACGCTTGAAGAAAATCCAAATCTGATGATGATATGCCAATACCGGGGGGACCAGGTGGCCCAGTCGGTCCTGTTTTCCCAACTGAACCTGGTTCCCCTTTTTCTCCTTTACTTCCAGGACGTCCGTTGTCTCCGTTAATGCCAGGTAAACCATCTACTCCAGGTGCACCTGGTTCGCCTTTAAAACCTTGAGCTCCAGGACTACCTTGATGTCCCTGAAATAAAACTTCCGTCAAATTTGTTCAATTTTAATAATTAATTATCGAACTTACCCGATCGCCTTTATTGCCTTTCGATCCGGTATCTCCTCTATCTCCTTTATTACCAGGAACGCCTCTTTCTCCTTTAGCACCTGGTAATCCAGGCAGACCAGATTCACCTTTCGGACCTGGGCTACCGGGCCTTCCAAGCCCGACGTTAGAGCTATAACCAGAACCCAGCATTGTTTCCTGGAAAGACAACAATTTCAAATAAATATTTCTGAATTTTTTTTAAAAAGGAAAAGCTGAGAGTTACCTTGAAAACACCTCTAGGTTTCCAATTAGGCTGCATGTGGTACAAGCGAAAATAAGTTAATGGCAAGAAAGATAAAAAATCATCTAGGCTGCGCTATGACACGGCCTCAAGCTTTCACGTAAATATGTCTCGTGATACTAACATTAGAGCCTAATGATGGCTAATAGAAAGAGACTAGCGAACTCGCAGCCATCAAGAAATTGAACGCCATTTTAATTCGTCTGCTGTTCTCATTTTTGAAGAATTAGCTTCTGCTATCAGCAGAAGACAGAATTTTTGTGGGTCTTTTTTGAAAGTAAAACTAAATTTTTATACGTTGGCACACATGATTTTTTCCAATTTTTCTTTCAATTTCCAATATGGCGACCTGTCATGGCATTCAAAATCGGTCGACCAAACAGATTCTCAGTAGCCATTCGCCAGTCTCTTTCTGTCTAATAGGGAGTGGGCACTTCGATGAGTCGTATGCTACATAGGGGCACGCCATTTTGAAAACTGGACGCTGCCATGACCTTTGGTGGTCGTCATTCTCCTCAACTAATAAGTCTGCTGAATACTCTCAGTCTTACAGTTTTTTAAAAACATACTGGAGTAGCTACCGATTTTAAAGACATATTCACTTGAAAAATTTAGTTGCATGTTGAAGCAAGTTTACTTACATCGTAGGATGTAAATTCGGAAGTCCCTGGAGGACCTGGTGGTCCTGGTACACCTGGCACACCTGGTATTCCATCTCTCCCAGGTTCTCCTTTATGTCCTTGAATTCCTTCCGGGCCAGACATGCCGATATCTCCTCGTTCGCCTTTATCTCCTTTAGGACCAGGAGCTCCTCTTTCTCCCGGAGCACCTGGTAGGCCCTAACAGCGCAACAAAATAAAATGACTTCATTATGTTTATTTCAAATTTTTCTAAAATAAATAATGCTTAATTTTAGCAAAAAACACCCATGACCACAAAGAAATTTTTTCAGAAAATTCTAAAAAATGTCTCAGGTCTTCAGAGCTTCAAAAAAAGTTTTCAAAACTTTAAAATTTTTGGATGGATGATTAAAATTTTTTAAATAATATGAATAATAGTAAAAAAAAAGCCAACGGCACGCAGTGTTCCCAAGCGGTCACCCATCCAAGTACTGACTGCGCCCGATGCTGCTTAACTTCGGTGATCGGACGAGAACCGGTGTATTCAGCATGGTATGGCCGTTGGCGTTAACTAGCGATAAATCTTTTGCACTTATACTCTAAAGTGAAAACATTAGCAGGAAATTTTGCAAGAATATAGCATCACTTTAAATAAAGAGAGACCGATATGATTTCTTTTAAATCAAAAGTTGATCTTTGGTATAAAAAAAACCGGAGTTTAAATTTTAATCCCAAAACTCTTTCTTCTTCTCAAACTAAGCTGATGGGTTTGGCCCTAAACTTACGGATGTTCCTGGAGGTCCAGCTTTCCCATCAATCCCTGGAATCCCAGGAGGTCCTGGTATCAAATCCGGCAGCATCATATTTTGAACGAAGGATGTTAAATTGCACGAACAAACACCAGGAGGTCCCGGTGGTCCCTGTATACCTCCGCTTGGAAATCGCCCAGGAATAAACTACAAAAAAATAAGATCAATATTAATCACATTTTTATTAGATCTACGCCGCACACCCAAAACAATCTTACTTTATTTCCATTAAAGTATTTCTGCAGGAAAAATATATTTCTTTTAGTTTTTTAAAATGGTTGATGGGTGCCCCAACAAGCCCTTCAACCTTATTAATGCCGCGGAAATATTGATAATGTAGTTTTTTGTTAACTTACCATATCATCGCCAGACCCGGAGTATTCACCGACTCCTCCGGAGAATGGTGGACCGGGTGGGCCAGGTGGTCCTGGTGGGCCAGGAGGGCCTCGGATGGATTCTCCAGGAGGTCCCTAAAAAAATAGAAGATTTTATTAAGTTGAACGAGATGATAATATCTGCGGCAGCCGTAAATTATCTTCATCTCTTTCTAACAACATGAGTGGAAAAGAGACAGACAATCTGCGGCTGCCGCTGGCGAGGAACAGGAACAGGGCTAATGGTTTTACAATTTTTTACTTACCCGAAATCCTCGATCTCCTTTTTCTCCTTTGAATCTGAGGAAATCAGAACCTTCAGGTCCAGGTGGCGGTGGTGGGAATGGAGGAATGTTAGAGCCCGTGCCATCAGTGCCACCTTCTTCTCCTTCTTCTTCTATGTCTATCTAAAAGGAACGAAAGCAGAATAGTGTTAGTAAGAGTTACTGGTTAGTGGTCGGTTAGTCAATCTTTTAACATTGCTTCTCCGAATGAGTCCTCATGGTAAACATGATGAGGAAGCTAAAGTTAGAAATGATGAAAATATGCCAGTAGTAAGTTGCTACTGCTTTCCCCTTTTGGCCACTTATGAACACTTATTACTCATTTTAATCAATTAGTCACATTTTTAGTAAAAAAAAAATTCAAACTGATGAATTAGTAAGTTAGTTGAATTAGTATTCCACCGATGCTTCATAACCTTACTTACTAAATCATCGAAATCAGACAGTTCTCTATCTCCAGAACTTTGAAATCCCTAGAAAAGAAAAAACAAAATAATTTACTCCCGATTTTGTTTTCAACCAATCAGCACTAAAACATCCTGGATTAACTTTTTTTTCTAAAAAAAAAAAAACCAAATTTAAACAATAACAGAATAATTATAATTCCGTAGGGAAAGCTCGAAGCTAATCAAGATCTCATCCTCATTCCACCATCGATAATGCTCCCCAATGTGGGATTTGATCGAATTTATCTGACCACTGATTTAGGGAAAGAGAGAGGAATTTTCGACCCTTTGCTTTTTCCTCCCGCTTTTTTTTTCCTTTTTCACTTTTCTCTCTTTAGGCCTGTAATGACATTTTCTTCTCTTTTTTTCCCTCCGAAACACGTCATTTAACTTGTATCGTAAGGTTATTCTTTTATTAGCTCGTAAGATACATCTGTTACATGATTCGGATTGTAGCTAACGATGAGAAGGAGAGATAAAAAAAAAAAAGAGGAAGTGTTGAAGATATAAATCGTTAATCAAAGTTTTCTTCCGAGGAAATAATTTTAAAAATGAGCTTTTGAATTGTCTCGTCACGAGATGAGAAGTTATTGCAGATCCTTCTATTGATCTTATTGTAAAGGAAAGGAACGTTATTTTTCATGTATACCAGGGAGCATTGTTATATTATTTTTACACGAAACCCTGATGGAAAGTTTCAAGGAGTTATTATTTCTTTTTTATACAAAATCGATTGAGAAATGTGTCAGATTAAACAGTGTTCGTAGGAAAATGCAATAGCAACGAGCTTAAAATGTTTTTATACAAACACATTTTTTAGGGGATAATTAATTGAAGGGTCAATGGAGACTCCTCGAGCTTTCTCGATGCCTTAAATAAGTTTAGGCCAGTTTAAAAAATTAAAATGGGGAAAAAATAGAAATCTAATCACTCGAACCATGTCACCTTCAAATTCTTTAAACTCTGAGCATTGGCAATTTCGATCTCCGTTTTCGAAATTTTGACTCCTTTCCTTTCCTTTCCTTTCCAAGACCTACTTGTAACAAGCATTGTCAAAGTGTCGTCACTTCAGATTTATGACGTCACTATTAGTTCATGACGTCACTTTAGAGCGATGACGTCACCAAGGGTTCATGACGTCACCTTAGAGCCATGACGTCACCAAGGGTTCATGACGTCACTTTAGAGCCATGACGTCACCAAGGGTTCATGACGTCACTTTAGAGCCATGACGTCACCGAGGGTTCATGACGTCGCCAAGGGTTCATGACGTCACCAAGGGTTCATGACGTCACCATGGGGTGATGATGGTATCTTGGAGGCATGATGTAACTTTGGATTAATGATGTCGGTTTGCCGTTAAAATTGAGAAATTGTGACGTCATCTATGTCATTAAATTCAGGCAAACGTCATCTAACACGAAAATAGTTTTTTTTTTTTACACGCACACAACAAATTTTCTTGTTTTCTTTTTCGATTCTCACAGCCTTGGCCTAAACTCTCTCACGGGTTATGTGGTATCATTCGAAAGAGAATAAAAGGCTTTATCAGGACATACTCCATCAATTTCTCTCCAAAAACATGACAGTCAAATACATGAAATTGAAAATGGATGCATGTCACCAAGCGACCGCAATACTTTCTCCCTGCGCTCGAAAGTAAAAAGGACGCAGGAAGACTTCAGTGTACAAAGCGCTATCTTCAAAAAAAATTTATATCCTTTTTTCATATTCAAATTGTATAAAATTCAAAAAGAGATAGAAAAATTTGGCAGTGGGTAACATTGGCGGATCCAGAAATTTTTTTTCGGAGGGGAGGCGCACCCATTTTAACAGTAAAAATTGTGCACTATTTTCAAAAAAAAAAATTCTTTTCAAATTTTTTCCAATTTTTTGAATTTTTTCCTCTATTTTGAATCCGCCAATGATATCTAAAAGTATTCGAACTAAAAAAACAATGGAACGTAAAATTCTCAATGAAAAACTTAAAACCTATCATCATGGAAGCAGCTAGAAACGTTAAAAAAACTCTACTTTTTTAAAATAACACATCAAATACCTGTCAAATTTTTTTATAACCCCATAAAATAAAGATTTACCTTTTTAAAAAAAATGATCAATCACCAGGAAACCTTTTCTTTTATGAATTTAACCCCTGGCCCTATTAAACTTCGATAGGGCAAACCAAATCAGACACTATCACTTAAATTTATAATCATCGTGAGAAGGACTTTTAATAAATCGGCTTTTTTTAAAAATATAAAACATCAATTAATCCTTAAAATTAGCATAAATTTAGCCACAAGAATTTAACCGGATCAGACAAATCGGAGATGATACCCAAGATCGTGTAATACGATAAGTATCCCTTAGGCACTTACACAAGTGCGTCTGTCATGGATTCTCTTTTTCGATATTTTCCACCGACGCTCCTTTTTTTATCAAGTGTAAAATATCTTAACTATCGATTTTTGGGCAAAGTTTAATAAAAAGAACTTGAAGGCCCTAAATGCGATTTCACGTATAATTTGTTTGCGCTCTGACCTTTAGCATTTTGAAATATGATAGTTTTCTAATTTCGACCACAAAAATATGTCCGGAGCTCTTTTCGGGAACAGCGGCATAATTTAGAATTAATCATACCCATTGTAAAATATAAATAACGTGTTATTACGCGTCCGGTAAAATACGTTAAATTGTCATGCGTGGGCTGGGAAGTAGAAAAATTATCCTTCAGGCCCCCATCGATCACTTCCCTGAAAAAAAAAAATTTAGCGTAGGAAGATTTTGTATAGCGCTTCTTTCTTAGGTCAAAGCAGCAAAAAGAACATCGACAATGAAGACAAATGAACGTCGACAAATGGACATCGATTCTTATCGACAATGAAGACAAATGAACAACAAAGAGAACAACCACAGTCCGCAAGTGAAGATCGAAGCTCAGGGTATAAATTGCGAAGCACAGAAGCGAAGTTATCTCAGTATAGTAATCAAAACCATACGAAGAAGAACTATATACGAACAAATAAGTGAACTAAATATTATAAAGTGATTTAAATTGAGAAAAGCCTAATGCTCATATTATAGAATACCGTAAACCGGGGTGACTTTGTACCACACGTTTTTTAAAAGTTTTGAGTGTTTTAGATTGAGATTGGTCGAAAAACGTGTGGCATAAAGTCACTCCACCCGGCCAAAGTCACCCCGGTTTACGGTAATTGTTTAAATCATATTGAAGCCTTCTCGTTACTAAAAATTAGGGGGAGGCCGGGGGCGAGGGCCCCCGGCCTCCCCCTAATTTTTTTAAGGCTCAATTTTTCTTCGATAATTTTTTGAAATAGATCTAATAGGAAATATTTTCTTTTTCCTGAGTTCAGATTGATATTTAATTATCCGACGAATGAGATCTAGCTTTTTGACAGATGTAATAGTATCAAAAAGTAGTTTTCGGGACGTTGATTTTAATAGCGTTATTGATAGGTTGCGAAACGTTAATGGAAGAAACAATCTGGTTAAGCGAGTTTAGATATATTTTAATATTGGTCCAATTATAAAAATTTTGTGTTTTAAAAAATGTTTTTATTACTATCCAATAAAAGAAACCTTGAAGAATCTCGAAATTCAAAAAAATAGTCTTAAAGCTGTTGCCTCAAACTAAAGGTCTGCACGGGCCGGGCTCGGGTTCGGGTTTCGGACTCGGGTTGAGGAAAAAATTTGGAGTCGGGTTCGGGTTGGAGATTTTTCTCTCAATTTCTTATTTTAGATTTTTCTACTCAATTTCTGCCGCAATTTTAAAAAAAAAGTCCTCCGGGCCAGAGTTTTGAGCGGAAGATAAGGAACGATAAATAATCATTCTAATAACTAATCATTCAGTAAGTTTCAACTTTTTAAACTTGAGAAAGTTTCGGGTTTCAGATCGGGTTGAGGAAAAAATTTGGAGTCGGGTTCGGGTTTTGAAATTTTAATTCGGGTCGGGTTCGGGCCCTTATTTTTCGGCCCGTGCAGGTCTTTACCTCAAACTCATATTCCTTGCCAACCTTTTGGATTCAAAATTCGTGTTTTTAAGGTTCAGGACTTAGACCAAGAACTCTAATTGCCCTAAAGCGCCAACTTGAATCATTAGGTATTCTAGCTGACTCAGCTCAAGCTCAGGAACGAGCAATTTTTCGCACCATTTGGGCTTCTGTCCAGGGCCACAGAGAGCCTTGTGAAGCCCCGGGGGAAATTTCGTCATTCGAACCACTCCTACCCCAAATAATTTAAAAAAGTTTCTTCGAATTTTAGCAAACTTAGTGGCCCGCGGGTGCGGGCTGTGAACAAAGAGTCAAGGAGGCCCGTCCTAACTTCTCTACTCCCCCTCTTCTGTCTTTTCCCAAATCACTTCTATTGGCTCATTGATTCTAAGGTTAACATTAAAACTGCTTAGAGCTTGCGTTAGTTCGAAAACTTATGTAAAGTTAAATTTTTTGAATCCGCCTCAACATTTATCTAAACAATTATCACGTACGGATTTTTTAACTACTCCTCAACTTTTGATTATTCATTAGAACCATCCATTCATTTGATAAGTTATTGCGATTTATAAAAAAAAGGGAAGGAAAAATTAAGTAACCGGTTTATTTAAACAAATTGTTTACTTGTTTAAGTGACAACAGTCGTTTTGTTTACTTAGGCAAGGAACTTAAAAAAAAACGTACTAGATTAAATACAGAGAGGCACACCTTCCACGGTTAAAAAAAAAATCATTCTGATGTGTTAAGTTATTCACACTTTTTCTTTAGGAAAATAATAAATTCTTTTGCGCATGTTAGGCGGTTAATATTACCTAATCGATGAATGAAGAGGTTTTTTTTTTAGGGTAACTATTAATAATTATCCGAAATTGTTTAATGTGAAGTGTTGGTGGTCACGCCAAGAATGAGGGTCCATTCTGTCTGGGTGGTATGAAGCTGTTATACCTATTTCACCACCTGTCAAATCAAAAGGTCCGAGTTTTTTATGTAAAAAAAAATTTCTGTAACAGACGAATCCCCAAATGCAGGAAAATATTGGTTCTGCCGTGGTTTGCGGGGTGGCACCATCCACTAATCTCAAGCTAATTGGATAGTTAAAAATGTAACAGTTGGAATACAAAACAATTAATTTAAGAAAAAATATATGAAACTACTTTTTTTTTTGTTTCTTAAAGATAATTATAAACGCCCCCTTTGTTAAACCGTCATTAATAATAAGATTTTATCTGGCTCTTTAAGGTTTATAATGCTTCCGATTATCGAGTTTAGTTTAACTGAGTAATTGGTCAGTATAGGGGCCAAAATGACAAAGCTTTAGGTTTAATGAAAGGACCATGTAAATAAATTTTTTTATCTTATTAATTAATCGATCGATAAAGCATTGAGCTCATCTACTGTTACTTTTATAAATAGATTGATGCGCAGACCGATCGTTTAGTATTTAATTGTTCAAACGCTGGAAGAATAGCTAAGGGAGGTCGGACCTATATAACCTCAACTGCCTTTGGTAATTTGTTAGGAAATGGTGTGTGCGAACATTAAGGACGGAGTCTAAGCTTATCATAAGAAGACCGTTCGATTTCGATTCCAGTAAAGTTAAATATGGGTGAATTCCTATTGTTTTTTTTTTCAAAAATTTTCCGTATGTAAGGGATTTTTTAAAACGCAACGGATTGAACTCAAAATTGACACACATGATGTTCTTCCGTCCGTAAGGAAATAATCTAAGAAAAAATTTCACCAACTTATACAGCAACGGGATTCGAACACCGAATCTCTCGCTTTCCGGGCCAGTGCTCTAATAATTGAGCTATACTGTCGACTGGTGCCAGGAATCCTAATTCCTAATTGGAAGAATAGTTCAAAATCGACTGGTCAGGCTAAAGGGCTCCAGAACAGTTGGTTCCCTAGTGCCCTTGACCAGGCAATTCAAAACTTTCCGGCTGAGCATTTTTTAAAAGCTCCGCAACTTCCTTGTTTGAAGCTCTGAAAGCTCCAAACTTTTTTCGCAAACTTTCGCAGGCTCTCGCAACACTTCGCAACAAAAAAAGTTCCGAAATTCGAAACTTTCCGGCTGAGCTTTCTTGGAAGCTCAATAACTTCGTTGTTTCGAATTTCGCAAACTTGAGCTTTTGAGCGTAAACTTTCGCAACACATTTATGAAAAAAAAAGTTGAGCTTTCGAACTTTTCCGGCTAATGTTATTGACCCAACCAGCCAAGCATAATTAAAATCCCTTTCGATCGATGACTCTTCAAAATGGCCTACAGTTTTCATCCCCTTAAATATTACGTGCAGGGCCAAAAACATCTCGAATCTTAACATCCTTCTTTAGCCAATCCTCTGTATATTTATCCGAAACCTCCTTAATCTTAATTAAAACGGCATCTGTCCCTGAAAATTTCACAGAAGGGGGGAAAACGAATCGAAATATCCAAACTCAATTAATAAAGAATTTAACTTCATAATGATGGAACAACAATAGATTATCCTGATGAAGTCGTGATCTTGATACGATAGGTCACAGGAAGCGGCTTCATAAATGCGTTTTTCGTCTGTCTTAACTTAGCGATATAGAACAATCGATGGTAAGAGAAAGAGATAAGAAGAACAGGAAAAAAAAAAGAGCGCCTGGGGTCTAAATAGTTTTTCGAGTACTTCTTACACGTGTGCCCCTTTTGTTATTCTATACCAAAAAGAAAAAAAAATAAACTTGGAGTGTTTGATTTCAGGCGTAGGACATTTTTATTGTGACAGATATAACGTCACGGTTGTCTAGAGGATGTCTTTGAGATAAATTGCAGCGGGATGCAGTAGGGTTATTATTAACAGGGGAGGGATGTAATTTACACGGGGCAAGGGGTCAGAATTTGATTATTGGGAGTAGATGAGGTTGTGCATCAATAACGATTGCATGATTTCGTACTCCAGCCCAAGTAATATGGCAAGAGTGATTTCAGTGATTTTTAAAAAAAAGATAGGATTAGTGTTAGGTGTGCCCAAGGGAAGTAAAGACGGTAAGACTTTTGTGTGGCACAAACCAAGCCGCCCTGGGTTCATTGCTAAAGGGAAAAGTTGTTTCTTATAGGGTCAGGTATCTTCACACAAAAAATAAGAAAAATCGAGAGCCGTTTTCGAGAAAATCTTTGAAAATTCATTGTTTGGCCTTTTTTGGCCGTTGCCTTCAAATCACGAAATGGACCGAAAATTTGAAATCCCCGACCATTTTTCAGTCGAAGTAGAGTCCCATGTCGGCGCTGTCAGTAAAACTTAAAAATTTTCGGTTTTTCTGGATTTTCCGGGGAGGGCGATTTTTCACGGAAAAATGTTAAAGGGAAAAGTTATAAGGCCAGGTTTCTCTGTACAAAAAATAAAAAAAATCGTTAGAGCAAATCGTTCGAAAAAATTCTCGAAAACTCTAAATTTGGCCTTATTTGGCCCTGCTAAAGCCGTAAATTTGGCCGGATGGTCTTGATGATGGAATAACAGTTTTCCCTCTTCCTGAGGAAGGCGGTTGCCAATTTTCGTTGCCCTGGCTCTTTCGGTTTCGGAAGCACAGGCGAAAAACGAAAGTGCACGAAAGGACGGACGGACGTCAACCCAAAAACCATTTTTACGGTTATATCTCGCCATTTCACGGCAAGATACGCCGTTTGGCGAAACTTCATTTTTGACACGACCGCAACACAGTTTAAAATAATATTCTCATTTAAGAAAAAAAAGTTTCAGCCTAAAAGTTTCAATTTGAAGTCAAAAAAGTTTCAAAATTGAAACTTTTTGACTTCAAATTGAAAATTTTTGTGTAAATAGTTTCAGGAAAGTATCATTTGAAACTCGATTGCATTCAATTTAAAACAGAAAAGGTTTCATCCCCCGGTGAAACCTAAAAGTTTCAAATGTTCTCAAATATTTTGAACTGTAAATACTTCCTCACTCTAGGGAGCTCGAAAGTGTAAATCCTTTCTCAAAACTTCTCTTCTGCAGACACCTATTCATACATTATCATTCTTCCCATAAAAAAAAAATTGGATCTTATCCTTGAAAAAATGATGTTGAATTATATGACAACCGTTAAAAATATGTAAAACCTTAAATTGGTTCTACCACAAGACGTTTATTCGATTTTAAACACTTTCCACCCACCACGTGACATATTGTCTTGCAGAACACTTTTTTGTTATCACTATACAAATAAAATCACCTATTTACATTTCACCCGAGAAAAAAAAAACCAAGGGGGTGTCGACTCCCTATGTGGTCAGGTACACACCCTGTCTGCACTGTTAAACAACAACAAACCCAACACCCGAGATCCATTCTAAAACCCAATGAAAAACCCGTAAACAAAAGACAAAAAGACCCCGCAGGCTTTTTGCCTTATATATTATTCCCCCCATTCATTATCATCATTTTGATTAATTAATTATTAACAAAATGTTTTTGTTGGGAAAACAATTCCTTACCTGGAAACTGTTGTCGCATTGAACTTCGGCTTGTCCAGGACTCCCGTATAATTTCAATTCTTGTAGTGCACCCTTTAGAACAAAGACGACAATAAATGAATGAAGGATTTTTAGGGGCGACGCCCCTTTAAAGCTCCATACATGGCAAGGCATTGGATATTAACGCGTTAATTAATCTCCTAATAAGGAGTAATGTTCATCCATATTTACACAAAAAATCTCAACTCGGTGGCATGATGATCATTGTTGGGGAACCGATGTCATAATCCAATAAATAAATTGTAACCATTTTTATTAGGCGGTTTTGAATTTTTTTTTTTTAAACAATCATAAGTTTGATTTTTTATTGCTGATGTCTATCCATGCACCCGACATTAATTTTTTTTCTAGTCACGAATTCGATATATGGTTCAGATATGCTACCGAACGGTTGTCAAAAGATGCGTAGGTGTTCCATTAATACGAAATGTCATCCGTGCTGTGAACTAAAGATGAGTACCCGCGGGTTCTTTTGAATACAAAAAAAAAAACTCGTTTATCTAATTTAGATATCTCTCATTTTTATTGAGTGAATAATTAATGTTTATTTTTTTTTTGATAATTGTCGATTGCCTTGTTGTGTCAATAACAATTCAAAATTAAAAAAAAAAACACGAGAGTATGTTACCGAATTTTGGTGGCGCACCAACTACTATTACCGATGAGGAACAACGCGAGACTGAAATGTAAACCAGACAAGAGCAACAAACTTCCCAAAACTCTTGAAGCAGCATGCTTGCTTGCAATCAATGCAAGAGGAGGAGGATAGATAATGTTATTTTAAGAATACCTGCATTGGTAATTTGTATATGCGTTGATGGTTTGTTTTTTTTTTTTTTGGTCTGCGTATTTTTTTTTTGCTGCTAAATGACATTTAATCAGGTTTGGTTTAATGATTGTCAATTTTTTTGATGGATTCTTTAACCTGTCAAACTCAATTAAGGTTTGAACTCGTTTGTTTTAGAGATTAAGATTGTTGCACTTGAAGGAGATTCAACGATCTCTGAGTGACTGCTGGCGACCTAAGAAATTTGGCTTCAAGCGGTTTTAAGTCAGAAATTCCTCCCCTGAAAATTGACAATTAGCATCAAAGCGATTCTCAAAGTCGTCTTCAGCCAAATCATTCCGCTGCCACCAAAAAATTGAGAAGGGGCTTCGAGTAAACATTCTGTGTGGGGGAGGGGCCTCTTCTGACATTGCCACGTCAATGCTGTTACTAAGATTCAGTAAAACAGATAAAGCTAGGGCCCTGCACGAGGCCCGGCCCGGGGCCCAAGGTTTTATGCTGAGCCATTGGGCCAGGCCGGGCTCGGGCGAATAATTTTAGAATTAAATAACTAACTTCTCTGTTATGATTTCTTTCTTTCGAGAAGGAATTCAGGAAAAAATGTAAATTTTATCTACGATTCTTATGATTTGAATTTATTTTTGATCTAATTTTTACCAAAAGTTCTTTACAAAAAAGTACAAGAAAAACCAAAAAATAAATAGTCGAGTTGAGTCGAGCGGGCTTGGGCCTCAAAAATTTTCAACTTTTTTGAGCTTAGGCTGCAGTCTTGTGTAGTCGAGCCGGCCGGATATGGCTTCAGAACTTAAAGTCGCGCCAAGCTCGGGCCAAAAAAAGTCGGCTCGTGAAGCAGTTAAATATTTGGATGTCTTCGGAAATTTCTGTTATCGGTTTGCGCATGTTTTGCCTAAATTTACTTTTTTGAGATCATCCATTTTGTGTGTGCAGAATGCCATGCACAATGTTTTAGGTTAATGCTCCATTGCATCTGCAGATAATTAACCTGATGGCTGGCAAATTGTTGTAATTGCATTTACAAATAATTTGCATTGTGAATAAAGGTGGCACTGCTTATTCTAATGTAATATCAACCGCAATTATGAAAACAAAGAGGAAAGATTATTTTATCGCAAAAAGGGCATAAGTGAATAGGAAATAATGGTTGGTTTTGCTTTTTTCGTTAAGATCGCTTTATTCATTACTCAAGCTCATTATTTAGCCAAACATTCATGGATAATTAACAATAAGATGGAATTGATTGACAAACAACAAAATTTTTACCCTATTTTTGTTTTGAAAGAGAACTCTCATTAATTTCGCCAAAAAATTAATATTGTAAATTTACTCACTTAAAATTTTGTTTTTACACGCAAGAAGCTCGCATGCTTCATATGTTTTTGAATGGCAACACGATTATTGTTTCAGATGACAAATCATGGGAAATTGTTTCAACATTGTCCCACTCAATTCGATTTCTCCAAAAAAATATTCCCCAGCCTTAAATAATCTCTTTGCACAAAAAATACATTCTTCAATCAAATTTAAAGCCTCAACAACCCAAAAAGCTTTAAAACTAAAAAACGTCAGAAGAAAATGCAGCAATGAAGCAAACATAGCAAATTAAAAATAATCTATTAAACCAGACCAGTTACAAGAACCTCTTAATTCTTATCTAATGCCGGCAATTATTTCTCAATTAAATTCTGGAATGTCTCCAGAAAAGACAAACGATTTCGGATTTACGATCTTTCATTTCGAACGAGCTTTTTCCTATTACATTTTAACTCTTTCGCTGCTTTTTTTTATTATTTTATTACCCCCTCGCTAACCGATATAGGGAGCCACGAAAATAATCAAGTCGACCCAATCTCATTATCACAAAATTATTGGGTTTGGCCCCGATGATTAGTATTTAAAAAAAAAAAACAATGGAGGAAGTCTCCTGCAGTGAAAAAAAAAACATTCGTGTGGGTTTGTAAAAGAAAAAAAAAATGAACGCTCGGCGAATACATTTTTTTTTCTTGAAGAAATCTTCTGCAAAAAGACACAAGATGTCCGAGTCTGACAAATTTGATAAATAAGTCTGGTTTCCGAATGTCATGTAAATCGCCATCGGGGGAGACATCATGACCTCTCGCCTAATTCATCACTTGCCTATTTCCTTATGTCATTGGTAAACGGAAAAGCTATTCGTCATTTTCCCTTTTGTAAAAAAAAAAAAAATGGCGCAGTATTTAAAAATTCAATAGTATTCCCAACTCCCAGGGTGGTTGTTACACTACGTGAAAAAAAAAAGTTGTAGAACTGCGCATCTTCAAAAAAAAAAAAAATCCTGCGATTAATCACCAAAAATTAATGTCTTGAATAATTTAATAAAAACATTCAACGTGGATGATCACGTAATTATTAACATGATTTGACTTTTAAACTTTTAGCTAAACAATAATAAAATTCGTGTCCGAATTTTTGCTTAACAAGCAACAAATCTCGTTTTTTACCTTATGACAACAAACCCCGATGAATTTGCATCCGTTAAATTACATTACCCCTTTGAGACCGATAACACGCCCTGCATTTTGATTTCAATTCCAAAAAAAAAAAAAAACTTTGGGTTTCCCCTCACACCTGCCTCGATTTTTTTTCGCTGACTCAAATCTTACCTTATTGCCCTGTTTCCCCTTACAACATTTCTTCCCGACCAATTTCCCGTTGACTGAATTTTCCAATTTCTCCGAGCTTCTCGGGAAGGAATAATCAGGCGCGGCGTGAGCGTCGAACCAACCGACAGTGCCACCGATAATCAAGATCAAAACCAACCCGAAACCCGCAACGACTACAACGGTAACGACTTTCGAACGCGGCGATATGACCATCGCCATTTTGGAAAAAAAAAAATCACTTCACTTTTTTCTTTTTTCTATTTTTATAATTCATGGTTTTTTTAAAGAAAGCGTTCGCGCAATCACAACGGAAGCCGACTCTTGACTGTTTTAATCCACGAGCGTGCACTTTTAATCGAGTGTTGACCTCACGGATTTCAATCAAATGTGTAACGGAATTCAGGGGAAAAAAATCAAAAAGGACAAAAAAAAAAGTTAATGAAAAGAAGAGTCAAACAGCAGCTACCGAATCAAAGAGTTAACTAAAATCATGATGAGCTGGGAAACGGCAAAAACTACGTCCATTACGTCGCTAGTCTTAAAGTTCGACTCCCCCTTTTTCCTTTTTAACCGACCACCCCCTTAAACGTCCAAACGAAACGTCCCTTCATTCAAACCCGACGACAGTTTTCAACGGACTTTTCTCCCAAAAGACAAGACATGATTCATTAAAGAATATCAGTTCAAGATGATTTTTTTTTCCTTCCCTTTTGATTTTTGCGGAACGAACACGAAAGAAATCCGTTTGGAAAAAACTTTCACGTGATTCACAAAACAAAAACAAGATTAAGAAAAGAGAGAGGATGTTCTAAACACAAAATGAGTTCCCTAAATTTAGAAGCGTGTTTAAAAAGTAAGTAAAAGTCTTAAAAAGAAACTTCTGTGTTTTTTTTTTTGGGAAGAGAGTATCCCTTATTTGCTCTCATTAGAAACCCTCATTATGGCTCCGGAGTTCTCTCTGCCCATCAGTTTTGATAGTGTGGAAGGCATCTTGACCAGAATTTTGATTAGACTTAACTCTTATTAACTTCAGGACAGGAAGACGATTACTTCTTGGATTTTGGCTTTCCACTCCGCCTTTTCGTTAATCCTCTCCCCTCTCATTCCGGTTTTCGGGTTTGACCCCCTTTTTTCCTTCCGATGGACATCTTATTAAACTTCTTGACGAATAACCTCATCTCTTGAATTATTCAGCCTTTTCGGGAGATTGACCCGATGCGACGCCATGTTTTTATACAAATTGCCAGCAGCGGGATTGCCATGGTAAATAAGTACACGTATAAAACGCGGGGAGGAAAGAATAATTGCGAAAAGGTCGCATACACGTTTTTTTTTTATTTTAATTTAAAAGAGACGTTTTTTTTTTTTAGGATTCTGTGCAAGGTCAAAATATGTACAGAATCTCGAGATAATATTTGATTAATTGCCTTGTTAGGTACCAAACTACGCGCTTACCGTAACACCATTTATCATAATCATCATGCCACTCGGTTTAAGGATTAATGCTGTTTAACTGCTAATATGGCACTTCTTTTTCACACCTTAACTAGTAGATATATTTAAGCGGGTCGATCAAAGTGTTAATAGTCGGATTATTTTTGTAGATGATACTTTAAATAGGTGTCGTTTGTGATGTTGAGTAGTAAGGTTTTATGGCTTCATAGTTGAACTGATTGCTAATAAGACTTTATGGTAACAAAGTAGTCAATGGTTTGCCATGTAAGGAGCTTTAAAGAGTGTTGTTTTATATTGCAGGGCATCAGTAAGCATATTACACATTAGAGAGCAGCCACTTTTATTGGGCGACCTGGATGGGCCCGTAGAACTAAATAGAGAGACATTTTTTTATTTTAATTTTTTGCTTATCAAAAGATATTATCTAAATTTTGTTAGAATTTTTAATGTTGAACAAATATTTTCAAAGATTTCTCCTGCCAAACTAATTTTTTCAAAATCCTTTCTAGTCAAACAAATTTTTTGATAATTTTTTTTTGAACTAATATTTTAATGATCCTTTCTCGTTAAATTAATCTCAGAATAATTTTTTCTAGTCGAACAAGTCTTTTGGGAATTTCATTCTAGTCGAACAAGTCTTTTGAGAATTTCATTCTAGTCGAACAAATCTTTTGGGGATTTCTTTCTAGTCGAACAAATCTTTTGGGAATTTCATTCTAGTTGAACAAATCTTTTGAGAATTTCATTCTAGTCGAACAAGTCTTTTGAGAATTTCATTCTAGTCGAACAAATCTTTTGGGGATTTCTTCCTAGTGGAACAAATCTTTTGGGAATTTCATTCTAGTCGAACAAATCTTTTGAGAATTTCATTCTAGTCGAACAAGCCTTTTGGGGATTTCATTTTAGTCGAACAAGTCTTTTGAGAATTTCATTCTAGTCGAACAAATCTTTTGAGAATTTCATTCTAGTCGAACAAATCTTTTGGGGATTTCTTTCTAGGCGAACAAATCTTTTGGGAATTTCATTCTAGTCGAACAAGTCTTTTGAGAATTTCATTCTAGTCGAACAAATCTTTTGGGGATTTCTTTCTAGTCGAACAAATCTTTTGAGAATTTCATTCTAGTCGAACAAGTCTTTTGAGAATTTCATTTTAGTCGAACAAATCTTTTGGGGATTTCATTCTAGTCGAACAAATCTTTTGAGAATTTCATTCTAGTCGAACAAGTCTTTTGAGAATTTCATTCTAGTCGAACAAATCTTTTGAGAATTTCATTCTAGTTGAACAAGCCTTTTGGGAATTTCATTTTAGTCGAACAAGTCTTTTGAGAATTTCATTTTAGTCGAACAAATCTTTTGAGAATTTCATTCTAGTCGAACAAATCTTTTGAGAATTTTATTCTAGTGGAACAAATTTTTTGGGAATTTCATTCTAGTGGAACAAATCTTTTGGGAATTTCATTCTAGTGGAACAAATCTTTTGGGAATTTCATTCTAGTCGAACAAGTCTTTTGAGAATTTCATTCTATTCGAACAAATCTTTTGGAGATTTCATTCTAGTCGAACAAATCTTTTGGGGATTGTTGCTTATATCAAATAAATTTTTTGATAATTCATTTGCTTAAAATAATTTTCTTCAAAGTAAAAATATCTCAGCTGGTCTGCTAAACTCAAAATTGGGCCTCTCCTGAAATTGATAGCATGAGGCGGCACACTCGGCCGATAAATTACGGTTCAGGGACAATTTCAAATTAAAGTGACTGCTCTCTAGTTCTAGGCTCTCTACTATGCCATTTTTGTACTGAATGCCTTAATTAATTTAATCCCCAACAAAAAAATGCAATACTTACATCAAACGCTCCTTTAATTAACGGCCCAGCTTGGCCAACATACAAAGTCGAAGCCGAATCAAAAACCAATTCAGACGGAGATTTTTTCACTTGGACGGTATCATACTCATGGCAGTTAAAGTACAAAGTGACGTTATAATTAGTCACTTTAAAAGCAAATCTAAAAAAAAAAAAAAACAATTTAATTACAATATTTTTTCTTCCATTAAAAATAATTAGCTCGTCTCACCTTGTCCATTTCCCGACCACGTCAGGAACATCAAAACTAGCAATAATCTCCGATGCGAAATGACTATCAGCATCCGTATAAAAAAGACTAAAATTAGAATTCGTCGGGTTTTCCAAAGCGGGAGTAATTTGAACTCCGAGTTGTACAACAGTCTCTAGCGGATTAACAACAGCGAAAAGGAATCCGCCGTCTGGCGTGTTGAGCTTAACGGTCGCCTGAATCGTAAATTCCGGGTATAATTTTTCAGGCATGATGATCCGATACGGGACTTTAATGTCGCTTCCCGGCCTGAGACCAAACGCGGGGAATCCATCGAAACCCTCATCGAAAAATTGAGTTTTCGGATCTTCGAACGGGATTTTAATTGCTCTGATGATGTCATGTTCCAAACTGAGATCTGGAAAAAGAAGAAAGAAAAAAAAAAATTAGAGAAAGATTATTAAATAAAGCTTGAGGTTTATTTTTTAGAAAAGTTTTGAATTCTTGGAAAAGTTGTCGCTAAAAAGGAAAACGTTGTTCAACGGGTCGATGGGGGATGGCAGCACTGTTGACATTATTTAACACTTAGTTTCTCGAATTCATGCTGCAAGTTTTCGTTATATGGTTTTTATTTTTTGGAGGGAAAAAGGGTTTATTTTGTGGATCTAAAAATATTTTGTCTATATATTAAAAGAATTTACCTTCATTATGTTTCCGGAAATAACGAAGTAATTAGTGGTAAAAAAGGGAAAGGTTAGTCTATTATTGCCGTGTAAATTATTATGATTAAAATGTGTGGTAATGATGAAAGATGGATGGTGCAAATGATTTTTAGAATAGAAGGAAGTGTGCGGCGTGTAGAGTGCCTTAAAAATGATGTTTAGGCAAATTAAGTATTCTTGCGCTTGTATTATCGAATCGCAAACATGAAGGAGTATTATTTCATGGGTGAATCTTCGATCTGAAAAGAAATAAGTCAGAAGCAACTCCGACCAAATCGAGAATCACATTGATTTTAGTTTTAGGCGGGAAAATCTTAGGCATATCTTCATCTCAAAATTTCCCCTCATTCTCCTACACTTTAAAAAGTATCATTAAACTACCCGCTTCACTTATTTTTCCCGCAATAATCCCCCCCTTCTCTCTTTGGTTAACAAACATCATAAAAAATGACATTATTAGGATTAGGCGGCAATTTCGTAAAATAAATATCGGAAGTTATCTTGAAAAAAAAAATCTCCCCCTTTTTTTCCTCGAAAAAAAAAAGGAAAATATTTTTTCTTATTATAAAATGAAGAGAAACATTAGTCAAGGTTATCAAGTCAAGAAGTTTAAAACGAAAAGTTTCAACTGGAAAATGAATGATAAATATTTGTTTAAAAAGAAAAAGATGTCCAATCAGGAATCCGCCCGTAGGTTGCGACAAATCAAAACAAGAAATCCAAGTCTTAAAAAAAAATTTTTTTCCCCTCTCCGTAACCGGAAAAATAATTGGTTTTCTAACTCCAGAAAACCGTATTTTCTTTTCCTCATCCCTCATTTTATACACTGTCACACATATTTCATTTCCATCGATTCGGTAATCTTCCTTTCAGCTTAACTCTGGTTTAAAACTTTTTATTTATGCTCTTCTATTTCTTTTGCCCCTTCCTCCTCCTCCTCCTCTCTCAAACGGTTTGATTTCGTTTGACAGGTAAATCTACAGTTTCTTGTTTTGGCATATTTAAAGAGTCGCCAAAGAAGTGAGTTAGGATTTTTGGTATTTTACGATTTTAGAAGTTATGGAGTTTAATAAGAGGAAAATATTGAATCAAAGGAACAGTGGCGTATCAAATGCCACTTGCTGCTAATTTTTTGTAGGCAGTATAATTTGAATTAATTTTTTTTAGATATTTGTAGTTTTTGTATTTTTTGTATTTTTTTAGATATTTGTATTTTTTGTATTTTTTTAGATATTTGTATTTTTTGTATTTTTTTAGATATTTGTATTTTTGTATTTTTTTAGATATTTGTATTTTTTGTATTTTTTTTAGATATTTGTATTTTTTGTATTTTTTTAGATATTTGTATTTTTTGTATTTTTTTAGATATTTGTATTTTTTGTATTTTTTTAGATATTTGTATTTTTTGTATTTTTTGTATTTTTTTAGATATTTGTATTTTTTGTATTTTTTTAGATATTTGTATTTTTTGTATTTTTTTAGATATTTGTATTTTTTGTATTTTTTTAGATATTTGTATTTTTTGTATTTTTTTAGATATTTGTATTTTTTGTATTTTTTTAGATATTTGTATTTTTTGTATTTTTTTAGATATTTGTATTTTTTGTATTTTTTTAGATATTTGTATTTTTTGTAGTTTTTGTATTTTTTTAGATATTTGCAGTTTTTGTATTCTTTGCATTTTTTAGATATTTGTAGTTTTCGTATTTTTTTAGATTTTTGTAATTTTCGAATTTTTTTCGACAAGTATACAGAATAACTCGATTCTAAAGATTGACTGCGCCCTTAAAAAAATGGGGAGGGGGAGTGTGGCAATATTGTTCCGCTACTGCTAATGCTAAGAAATTTTGAATAGATAATAAATTATAACCTGTAAAAGGAAAGAATGGGATTTATCGGAATCCGTCTAACCTTTGAGTTGATAAAATCCGGAAGTTATGGTTATGTTCTAAGAAGGGTCTTTTCAAGTGAGAAATTATGCATAAGATTAAGTTCGGTAGGGAACATGTTGGAAGGAATGACTAAATAATGTCAGTTTTCCCGCCTTTTTTATATATCCTACTTAGCGCGTGCTTTAGGCGACCTGGAACAAACCGCTTGTCATTTTTTTTAGAAATAACAATCTGATTTGTTATTTTAAAACCCTAAGGTTGCTAAGGATCGCGAATTTTCTTAAATTTTGCACACTTGTTAAAAAATAAAAAACTTAACTTAAAAAAACCTTTTAACTCCAAATTTTTTCCCCTCCTCCTCCCCTTACATGTGCTAAGATTATAAAAGATTTAAAATCCTCGTCAATCAAATATTATTTCTTTTCTTCAAGAAAACAAAATATTGAAAAAAAAAGAAAAAAAAAGAAAAGACTTCCTCAGTTCCGACGACGATTGCTGACTCGATTCCGAGATGGGTCCCTTGTCAGCAAACAAAACAGGAAACATCTTGCAGGAAAAAACGATCAGTTGTTTCAGCTTTTCATAAATGTTAAAGAGTTTGAAATTTTTCTCTAGAGGGAAATATCGTGGCATCAACCGGAGATTCCCGGAAGCGGAAATAGAATGCGAAACTTCTCATTTTAGGCGGATGTAACCCGTTAAAACCTTTTTTTGTTTTTTCTCCCCTCGCCCCACCTCCTCCCCGCTCCCCATCCGGCAGGTAAGAAAAGCCCCCTACGCCGTAAGCTAATCACGTAATAAAAAAATCTTTGAATTTTTAAAAACTGATAGTTTGATGATTTGATTAACAAAGCAGTTTTTACGTTAAGAAAAGAAGCGGAGGAGGTCCATTGGGATTGTAAATGAATAAAAACCAGAAAATTTTACTTTTTCCGGGGAAATATTCAACGTTCTATATTATAATGTTTAATTCTCGGTGAAAACTCCTAAGGTGAAATTTTGAAAATGAAATTATTAATATTTTATTTTTCTCTTATCCCCTCCCTTACTTTTCGGATCTGCTTATTAGTACGAGGAACAAAAGGTGCTTTCCTGACTATTATCTGTATACGATTTCCCTTTAATGAAATCAGAGATCGAGGAAGAAAGAAGCTAAATCGTGTATAAAAGAGTCTTTTATCTTAAAAAGAGACCTGAAGGGATTTTCAATGATTTACAATTCGTCTTTTGGGTGACGAAAGAAAAAGTAAGAGAAGCGAAAATGTTTTATAGCTCAATGCTGATTTTGTAGCCCTTCCCAAGATATTTTCTTTAGTATGTGCGAGGAATTTCCGCACGCGAACGCGCCGCCGAGAAAAATATTACCACCCAAATAATTTACAATAACTAAGTGTCGTCACTTCAGAGTCGTGACGTCACCATGGGTTCGTGACGTTAAATGTTACGCTGAAGATGAGGAGTAACATCCTCGAAATGTACATACGTCAATAAATATATTTTGTGAACTAGGAGCATTGGTTTCTTCAAAAATCTTTCCTTCATCATTCAAGTTTACAGCGCCGTTTAAATCTAAGGAATTCATGACGTTACTTCAGTGTGATGGGTTGTTGACGTCACTTCAGAGTCATGACGTCACCATGTCAACATGGGTTCATGACGTCACCATGGAGTCATGACGTCACCATGGAGTCATGACGTCACTTCAGAGTAGTGCTATCACCCACCATGGAGTCATGACGTCACTTCAGAGTCATGACGTCACCATGAAGTCATGACGTCACTTTAGAATCATGGCGTCACCGTGTGCTTGTGACGTCACCATGGAGTCATGACGTCACTTTAGAATCATGGCGTTACCGTGGGCTTGTGACGTCACCATGGGCTTGTGACGTCACCATGGAGTCATGACGTCACTTCAGAGTCATGACGTCTCCATGAAGTCATGACGTCACTTTAGAATCATGGCGTCACCGTATGCTTGTGACGTCACCATGGGCTTGTGACGTCACCATGGAGTCATGACGTCACTTCAGAGTTGTGACATCACCATGGAGTCATGACGTCACTTCAGAGTCATGACGTCTCCATGGAGTCATGACGTCACTTCAGAGTCATAACGTCACTTTAGAATCATGACATCACTTTAGAATCATGGCGTCACCATGGGCTCGTGATGTTACTTTAGAGTCATGACATCACCATGGGGTCATGACGCCACTTCAGAGTCGTGACTTCACCACGGAGCCATGACGTCACTTCAGAGTCATGACGTCACCATGGAGTCATGACGTCCCCATGAAGTCATGACGTCACTTTAGAATCATGGCGTCACCATGGCTTCGTGACGTCACTTCAGAGTCATGACGTCACCATGGGGTCACTGAAGTTACGTCAATTCAGAGTCATGACGTCACTTAAGAATCATGACGTCAAATTCTCACAGAGAATTTTTTGACTCAAATTTTACTCAAGATAAGTTCTCACAGGAAAAGTTTGAACTTAAAAAATTTTTTTTAGTTTTTAACTGGTCAAGATTACAATCTCATTCATTTTTAACGATATAATAATAATTTTACAACGTGACTAACATTGCGAACTTTTAAACATGTCTGTCGTGAAACTTCGCTCTAAAAGAAAAATTTTAAGTCATTTAAAAAAAATTTTCCGTTAAATTTGAAATGTGTCTTGTAATGTCAATGCTCCCTAATCTAAATGCACTATTTGAATTGTAATTATACGATTATATAGACATACAAGAGTAGAATAACATTATTCCGAGCGGTTCTTCAAAGCAAACACAGGTTTATGTATTTACCTTTATTTTCCTTTTTTCATTCCACGGTGTCTGTATCAATCTCGTATCTTATCATAACTTAAATATCCGTGTTTTATTTTTATTTCTATTTCGTCCCGGGTGTTTTTTCTTTTTATTATAATAAAGTATACCTGGCGTTTATATTCTAATTTTTTTTTCCTTATCAAAATGATAAATACTTGGAGAGACGATTAGATTTATTTAGATGTGTTTGAGTTTTGGTGAAATGAATTTTGATGAGAGAATTTGTATATGTCGACGCAGTGGAATGTGTTTTCATTCAACAAGATCAGGGCTGGAGCAAGTTGGAACCTGTTGGATTTATTTGCAGTGGCGTCTGGATAAAAATAAGCCAAAACAGGCTTCTTATATATTCTTTAAAATCGTTTTTTTCTTGTCAATAACTAGGGCCTACTTAAATTTAGGACGCACCATGTTCTCCTTTCGACTTTGGAAAAAAAAGCACAAAAAATATGTCAACCTTAAGAAAAAATGTCACGTTGTTAAAAATAATGAGAAGAGGAGAGAAAGGACAAATATATCAAAGAGTAAATAAACTTTGGAGAAGAAATAAAAGAATAAGGTATCGCTCTTCCCAAGCACTTTTCTTTTTTAAAGTTAAAATTTATATTCTTTTTTTTTTGTTTATGATATAAAATTGGCCATCATTTTCGTCTTCCTTTACAAAAAGAAAAGAAACTCGACCCAATCAATGGATGTTTATATTCTTTCCTCAAAAAAAATATTTCATTCAGAGAATGGATTGACTTTATTAAAGTGAAAAATTATGCAGGAAGCTGTACACTATTTGTATTCCAAAAATGGCTACCTAAGGTGCGACTTAAATTAAGTTCACCCACAGCTCCTATAAGAAACGAGTAAATAAAGGATAAAAAAATCACAATAGAAAATATAAAAACAATCTTTCGGTCCAGCTAATTTAATTAAAAATGCATTCATAAAAAAAAATTAAAAATGCATGCCTGTTCACCCGTTACACAGCCTCCGATTTGTTACGGTATCGGCGGTATCTTGAGAATTGTTGTTTGCCTATGATTTACTCTTGGGGGAATTCATCGCGGGTAGTCATTAAATTAAAAGCGGGTTAAAGAAATAAAAAAAAAAAATTCAGAGGCATGTTGAAAAATCTGTTTAAGTGTTAGCCTTAAAAATATTTTTTCTCTGGGCGCAGGGGTCGATCGATAGATTTCTTCCCACACGTTAAAAACTTTAAGGTCTTTTAAGGGGGAGAAGAAATTTTTTTTTGATGACACTCAATTTTGCTCGCAAGATTTTTTTAGATTATTGTTAAGCAATTTTTTCAGAATCTTCTGTGTCAAAAAATTTGTTCAGAGATTGTTTTGTTAAACAAATGTAGTCACAATTATTTCTTGCAGAAAAAATATTGTCAGAATTTCTTGTCAAACAAATTTCGTAAAACAAATTTTTAGAAATGAGACGCTTAAGCTAAAAAATTAACATTAAAACTTGGAAGTATATTCTTAAAGTTATTTTGCTAAAATATTAAAATTATGGCTACATGAATTTTTGAGCGTAAACATTTTTTTACCACAAAATGACACCAGTAAAATTTTCCGCAGGCCCTTGAGGACTTATCAGCCCCCACAGAAAACCTCTAACTAAGATCTCTTTTACTTTTTTGTGACAAGCATTGCGGGTTGCATATCTTCAATTTCCTCATTCCCCTTTTATTAGGGTCTAATGACTACAAATTACTGAAATCATTACTTTTGCAAACTGTTTATGACAGTTGAATATTCAAGATAAATAATTGCAGAATGTCTATCCCCCCTCGATCACAACATATCCCGGTTGTTTATCGAAGAACCCGAAAGGAATTCAAAACTAGACCGAAAACAAGAGATACCAATTTACTTAATTACAAACAACTGAAGGTGGTTTAAACGTTTTCAAACAAGAAATCAATAAACTTGCACAAAATATGTAAACATTCAAAATGTGTACATCGACAACTCCCAGTAATTGGTTTAATTATTCTAGAATTATTCGGAATTAAATTTTCTAAATTGGAACAAGGAAATGTCGCTCGCTCCGGACCCGTTCAACAACAAAAAACAATTCGAATCCTAAAAAAAGTTTTTGATTTCAACCCATAAAAAGTTACCTATCGGGAGAGTCATCATTGAGCTCTATACGTAAGAGGGAAAAGTTTGTATCAGAGCTGAGTCATCGACATTAAATCCTACTCTAATTTAAGAGGCTCTCTTGGATCATCTCTCTCTCTCTTTCAGTTTTGGAAAAACTCAAAAACCCATTTCTGGACAATTTACTTTCCTGTTGTGTTTTCGTATGATGTTTTCATATTGCTTTTAAATCGTGCTCTGCTTAATATCGATCATCCTGAAAAAGATCTTTTTCGATTTATATTTTACCCTTTTCTCTCTTTCAAACTTTCCAATTCAATTTTTAGCGGGAAAAACAAAGTTTAGAGTAAAAGAAAAAAAATTGCCGGTAATGAGTTCTACCCGGTGAAAATCCCTTTTCCCTTCCTCAAATAGCATCTAATAACATTGTTAATTTAGCTGGGAAAGTTTGTTCTCTAGCAGGCGATGAACTTTGACTTGTTTTTTTCCGCCGCGTATGTTTTACAAAAACATTACCCAAGCTTTAACCGTTCCATTGGGAACCAAGAAGTTTCTTTTTATAAGAGTTCTTCAAATCTTGTTCTTTTCTATCTTCGAGATATTCGAGATTCCTGTGGGGCTTGACATTTTATGCTTTTTTCCTGGAGATTTTTTTCCCTTTTCCCTTTTTTTTTTCGAGATAAACACACATGGCTAAGTAGAAAAGCAAAGAAAGGGAAATTCTTTTTTTTGGAGGTCGAGATTCAGTTAAAGTTTTAAGAGTTTAATTAATATTTTTTAAACGCGTTAAACGGGAATTAATAACCAGAAGCATGTGCTAATCCATGTGGCTTTGTTTACATTTTTTTCCCCTTTCACACGAGTAAAATCGTGAACATTAAAAGCTTTACTACATAGTGGGCTCATTGTTGTGGGATTAATTTGTAAAGATTACTCGTTGAAAGTCGACACGTTGCAATGAGTTTGAGGGGGAAAAGAATGGACGCACGCGCCATTTTAGTTTGTTTTGGAATTTTGGAATTTTTAAGAATGACCCATAATTTGATAATGCTGTTGTGTTTTATTAATGCTGATGCTGCAGCGCTAATTAAACCACTCCTTATTAAATCACAATTTTTCGAAAACTTGGTTTAAAATTCTAGGACAAAAAATTGTTTGTTTGACAAAAAAATTCTGGCGAAATACGTGGAACAAGAAATAATTCCGGCAAAATTGGTTCAACAAGAAAAAGTTCTGGCGAAGTTTGTTCAACAAGAAATAATTCTGGCAAAATTTGTTAACCAAGAAAAAGTTCTGGCGAAATTTTTTAGCAAGAAATAATTTTGGCAAAATTTGTCCAACAAAATAAAGTTCTGGCTAAATGTATTTATAAAGAAAAATTCTAGAGAAAGTTGTTTAACAAGCAATGACTGCCGAAATTTGTTAACAAGACAAATTTCTGGCAAAATTTTTTAGCCAGACACAGTATTCTAGAATACCAGCTTCAACACTCCCTCTAAACATGATGCTTGATTATTCCTTCACTCCCTCTTAATCAAGTATCATTTTTGACTTAAAAGGTTGTTGCCCACAATTCCTAATCTTCCTCTTAGAAACTGAAATTGATCTCTGCTTATAGGCTTCGTGAATAAATCTGCAAGATTATTCTTGCAGATTTATTCACGAAGCGTTAGCGTCCATTTTCGGCTTCAGCATTAATTTTCTGGCTTGAGCGTCCATTTTCTGCTAAGCGTCCATTTTATAAATCAGCGTCCATTTTCTGAATAAGCGTCAATTTCCTAGCTTAAGTGTCCATTTCCTATCTTGAGCGTTTATTTTCTAAATAAGCATCCGTTACCTAGCTTGAGGATCCATTTTCTACTTAAGCATCCATTTTTTAGCTTGAGGATCCATTTTCTACTTAAGCATCCATTTTCTAGCTTGAGCATCCATTTTCTAGCTTGAGGATCCATTTTCTACTTAAGCATCCATTTTCTAGCTTGAGCATCCATTTTCTACTTAAGCATGCATTTTCTAGCTTGAGCATCCATTTTCTAAATAAGCGTCCATTTTATAAATCAGCGTTCATTTTCTATATAAGCGTCAATTTTATAACTTGAGCATCAGTTTTTACATTGATTGTTAGTTTGTAGTTTGAGCATCTATTGTTCCGCTTAAGTGTCCATTTTTTATCTTAAGTAAGTGTCACTTTGTGGCTTGATTGAACATTCATTTTTGGCATCTTTGCAACTGGCGATTGCGGCGTTGAAATATCCCACGACAAAATCGGCTTCGCTCGACTTGGTCAACAAAATCTGTGAACTGCTCTCGTTAAAAATGACATGATCTCATCAGTTACTCTAATAAAACAATTCCTCTATTGTTATAACTTAAGCTACATTTTTCCTCCTCGAAGGTTGTGCTCGTGATTTCTACGAAAAGAGAGGGGAAGAAGGGGAGGCTTTTTGAAAACGAATTCGCCGATTGACGAAAACAAACAAAGGTGAGGGAAACGTTTTCCTTAGCAAACTAACTCTCGAAAGTTGGTACGAATGAAGTCAACCATGCTATTTGTCTTCTTTATCCCTTCTCCCGGCTCTTGATTGTCTTGATGCTTACTCTTAACTTAGTTCATCGCGTCGGCTTTTTGAATTTTAATCACTTTCAATGAAAAATCCCGACGTATGCTCTGCAGGGGAGATTCACCACCCGAACAAAATAATAAAAAAAATTCCCACACAGCGGAAATGCAAAAACCTCCCGCAAAGCTTTCACACGTTAACATACCTTGAGGGCGGATGTCATTATTGTAATAAAGGATTATTTTTGTTTCATTCGACGGGCTCTTTCCTTTTCCCTCTAACCAGGAAAAAATATTTGGCTGAGATTTCCATTTTTCATTATATTTGCGATTTTTTTTTATTATTATGAAAGCTTTGTTCCTCGTAAACAAATTTTTTTCTCCGAGATTTTTCTTAAGTGCTGCTGGGAAACCTTGAAAATATCCTTTACAAAATCCGGATTAAAATTTATTAAGTAATAGGATAACGGAATTTAACGTCCGAGATGAGCAGGGCTTTGGCCCTTCAATCCTTCATCTTCCCCCTAATCATCTTTCATCATCTCTCACTGATCATAATTTATTCATACGTGAACCTTTTCGACATTATCCTAGATTAACAAAGTCCGACAAATAAGAGAAAGAGAGAGAGAGAGAAGGGGAGGGGGAAAGGAAAAAGCGCCAAAGCCAAAAAAGATTAAAGTTTTCTTTGAAAATCGTCAATATAACTCAAATTGACTTGTTTTGATTTGAAATGAAGAGCTTTACTCATTCATCATTGTACTAACGAACCTTGAATAAAAAATGAAACCAAGATTTTCCGCATCGGTGACCGAATAAAATGAGCTTTCACGCTTTTTCCCCGTTTCCTTTAACCAAATGCAAGAGATGAAAATGGAAATCCAGTCTGAGAGTCTGGCAAACACTCCTTGACTTCTATGAATATAAATGATTTTTAGAGTTGTACGTAGGACCTTTTCTTTTTTTGAAATTTTAAGTTATTTTTTGTTTACGGAGATTCCGACCTGTGGAATCTATTGCGATGATCCTTGGAAATAATGGCCGTTTGAACGGTGTCGATATTCTTTTTTGGGAGGGGGGGGGGGAAGTTTTATCTCAAATCTGTCACGATAAACAGAAAAAACCCTGGCCAAGTAGTGATTGCTGACTAGCTCATGATTAGAGTTTAGAACTTAACTTAAATCCTATTTGCGCTCAAGCTGGAAAATTGACCTTTTGATGGAAATGGACGTTCAAGCTAGAAAATGGATGCACAAGCCAGAGAATTCATGCTGAAACAGAAAATGGACGCTAAAGCTGGAAAGTTGACGCTTAAGTAGAAAATGGACGCTCTAGCTAGAAAATGGATGCTCAAGCTATAAAATGGATGCTTAAGTAGACAATGGATCCTCAAGATAGGTAACGGGCGCTTATTTAGAAAATGGACGCTCAAAGCCAGAGAATTGATGCTGAAGCAGAAAATGGACGCTTAGGTAGAAAATGGACGCTCTAGCTAGAGAATGGACACTCAAGCCAGAGAATTGATGCTGAAGCAGAAAATGGACGCTAAAGCTGGAAAGTTGACGCTTAAGTAGAAAATGGACGCTCTAGCTAGAGAATGGACGCTTAAGCCAGAGAATTGATGCTGAAGCAGAAAATGGACGCTAAAGCAGGAAAATTGACGCTTAAGTAGAAAATGGACGCTCTAGCTAGAGAATGGACGCTTAAGTAGAAAATTGATGCTGAAGCAGAAAATTGACGCTGTAGCTAGAGAATGGACACTATAGGTAGAAAATGGACGCTCAAGATGGAAAATATCAGGCAAGTTAAAATATGATTAAGTCTGAGTAGTTCTGCAAAGCTAGAAACTTCTAGAGCGAAGTTCAGATTTTCTGTATGCCGCTGCTCAGTTAAAAGCCAATCTGTCTCATCATATTCAACATTACCTATCTACAGCCATCATCCTTTACAACTCTAAAAATCTCCCAAAGCTCATCGGCACATTTTTATTCAAATCTTATAGCCTTTTGAAATAATGAAAGTATAAAATAACGCAATCTGAGGCACGCGAAAAAGGTCCCTTGTGAGATTTTAAACCATTAACTGTATATGCAAATGAATACATGTTGATTTTCTTCATTTCCATTGTTAATACTCAACTAAAGAAAATTTCACAGTAATAGCATAATTAACCCTTTACAAAATCAAAATTTTAATCTCGGAAAAGTTTTGTAACTTGAATTACTTTTTTTTTTTAAAAAAAAAATGTTTCACATTACAAATTATTTGTTTTTAATATATCAAAAGAAAATTATTCCATACTGCCTACAACGTATACTGAATTTTTTTTTTTTTAGTAAAGAATTTTCTTCAGGGTAAATGTAATAAAACTCAATATTTTGCCATGGAGACAGCAATCAAAAACTCTTTGAGAGTTTATTTATTGAAACATTCCTGATAAAAAAAAATCTTTGCTACTATTTTTTTTTCCAATTTCAGTAATCTAATTATCCGAAAATATCGTGCAACAATTACGGACGTCGGAAATCTTCTAATTATAAAATATCATAAATTGAATTTTAAGTGAATAATGATAAATTAGTGTAAAAACACGTCTGTACGTTTTTGGGTTCATAACCGCACCTTATTATTTTATTATTAATAATCTTAAAGGTTTTGAATCTTTGAAGGAAAAAAAAACCGCGGGAGTATAAAGAAAACGACCCACTTTCCATTTTTGTTAAGATGTGCTTTTTTAAAGAATAAAAAAAAAAAAAAACTTCAACCATTATTGATGGTTCAATTCGTTCGTTATTTTTTTCTTCCTTTTCACAGTCTCAAGCATTATGTCGATGGAAGTTGATTATAGTAAAGAAAAGAGAGAAAGCTTTCGAGATCGTTTTGGTATCTCATGTTTCTCTACAATATTTATCTTCTTTGTTTTCCAAGTTTCTCATTTTGTATATACTTGATCGAATCCACCTCTTTAATGTATCTTCCAACCATTTTGATATGAATCGCAAACAATTCAATGTATGTTTACAATTTGTCAAGCAGTTTCCTTTTTTAACATGCGGTTTCTTTTTTCTATATTCTTTTAATTTGCTGTATAAAAAGTAGTGATCCGGATATTGATTTTTGATCTTTGTTTTTAGGCTTTTATGAAGAAACTATGATGCTTTGGTTGGCGCCAAGGCAGATAAATCGAGTCTGAATCAGCCGATTTGGCGATGAAAGTAAAGAGAAGAAGAAAGGGGTAGCAAGGCCAGAAACCGCCCGTCAAAAGTGGCTCTTGGCCCTAATATGGAAGAAAATGCAGCACATTAGTAATATTGAAACCAATTTCTAGTTACTTTCTATTTCCAGCCTAAGCTTCCATTTTCTACTTAATAATCAATTTTCTAGCTTACGCGTTCATTTTCTGCTAAGTTTCAATTTTCTAGCTTCAGCATCTATTTCTAGTTTGAGCGTTCATTTTCTTGTTCGAACGTTCATTTTCTACTTGAGCGTCGAGTTCATGGCTTGAATATCGATTCTCTAGCTTAAGCGGCAATTTAATGG
The DNA here is from genome assembly GCA_023512825.1 of Liposcelis brunnea. Lineage (NCBI taxonomy): Eukaryota > Metazoa > Arthropoda > Insecta > Psocodea > Liposcelididae > Liposcelis > Liposcelis brunnea. The sequence continues at coordinate 5,367,779 of CM042066.1, forward strand.
CTTGAGAGTCAGGTTGTAGTTTGAGTGTTCAATTTCCAGCTAAAGAGTTTCTTCTTAGCCGAGGATTCCATTTTTTAGCTTGACGGCCATTTGCTAAGTTGATGATTCTTTTTTTATTTAGGCGTCCATTTTCTAGCTTGAGCTTCAGTTTCCTAGACTGAGGGTCAGTTGGTAGCTTGAGCATCCACTTTTCAGCTTAAGCGTCCATTTTCTAGCTTGAGCGTCCGTTTTTAACTTGAGCGTTAGTTTCTAGCTGGACCGCTGAAGCATCCATTTTCTAGCTTGAGCATCCGTTTTCTAGCTTGAGTGTCCGTTTTCTAGCTTGAGAGCCCGTTTCTAGCTGGACTGCTGAAGCATCCGTTTTCTAGCTTGAGCGTCCGTTTCTAGCTGGACCGCTGAAGCATCCATTTTCTAGCTTGAGCGTCCATTTTCTAGCTTGAGCATCCATTTTCTAGCTTGAGCGTCCGTTTTCTAGCTTGAGCGTTAGTTTCTAGCTGGACCGCTGAAGCATCCATTTTCTAGCTTGAGCATCCGTTTTCTAGCTTGAGTGTCCGTTTCTAGCTGGACTGCTGAAGCATCCGTTTTCTAGCTTGAGCGTCCGTTTCTAGCTGGACCGCTGAAGCATCCATTTTCTAGCTTGAGCGTCCATTTTCTAGCTTGAGCGTCCGTTTTCTAGCTTGAGCGTCCATTTTCTAGCTTGAGCGTCCATTTTCTAGCTTGAGCATCCGTTTTTTAGCTTAAGCGTCCACTTTTCAGCTTAAGCGTTCATTTTCTAGCTTGAGCGTCCGTTTCTAACTTGAGCGTCCGTTTTCTAGCTTGAGTGTTAGTTTCTAGCTGGACCGCTGAAGCATCCATTTTCTAGCTTGAGTGTCCGTTTTCTAGCTTGAGCGTCCGTTTCTAGCTGGACTGCTGAAGCATCCATTTTCTAGCTTGAGCGTCCGTTTCTAGCTGGACCGCTGAAGCATCCATTTTCTAGCTTGAGCGTCCATTTTCTAGCTTGAGCGTCCATTTCTTGCTTGAGCATCCATTTTCTAGCTTGAGCGTCCGTTTTCTAGCTTGAGCGTCCATTTTCTAGCTTGAGCATCCGTTTTTTAGCTTAAGCGTCCGTTTTCTAGCTTGAACGTCCATTTCCTAGCTTGAGCATCCGTTTTTATCTTAAGCGTCCGTTTTCTAGCTTGAACGTCCGTTTCTATCTGGACCGCTGAAGCATCCATTTTCTAGCTTGAGCATCCGTTTTTTAGCATGAGTATCTATTTTTTAGCTTAAGCATCCGTTTCAATATGGATTGCTAGAGCATCCATTTTTTAACTTGAGCTTCCTTTTCATAGTTTGAGTATCAATTTTTGGCTTGAGCCTCCATTGCTAATTTGATCCTGTACTTTTTAGCTTAAGCGTTCATTCATTTTTAGGATGGTCTTTTATTTTCTAGCTAGGGCGTTTAGCTTGAGCTTCCATTTCTACTTCTAGAGATAATTTCTTATCGCCTTTAACGGGAATATCTTTACTCCAGAGTCAACTTTTAGCTTTGTTTTTTAATTCCTGGCTTCATCCTCAGTTTTCTAGCTTTACTGACAGCTTCTTAATTAATTTCTCAGCTTTTTTTTTTGATTTTAAACCAAGTAATTTCTCAGGCTTTTACTTGCACTCTGCACTTCTTTTTCTTCTTTAAATGCCCGCTCCTCGTCGGAGATTGGCGATCATCATGGCTAACCAATGATGATTTTACCAGGAATATCAAATAACTCTGCACTAATCTTTCGCAACTTGAATTTGGCTGATAAATTGCGTCGGCGATAAAATTACAAGGGTGTGAATCATAACCTTTTGATCTTACGACTTACTTCTTAAGAAAAAAAAAAAAATAACAAGAATATTTTTTCTATCCTTAAATCTCTCAAGCCCAAATCGATTTACCCTCCGGTCTATCAATTAACCCGTTTACAAGATTAATCGACCAATAATTCACTCGAAATCCTAATTTTTTTAGAAAACGATCAAGCGACAATCATTTGCGCAGGTTTTTCAAATAAACTTAAATGGATAAAACAAGTAGGAGTCTCGTTTTCCTGGATAATAAATATTTCTATCCTTAAAAAACCCCGCGTTAAGACACTTTGCTTGCCAGCGTTAATATTTCAAGTTTCCATAGTTGGCGTCTAGACGACCCCTCTTAGTTAAAAAAAAAAAAAATATGTTTATGACGTGTTAAAAAGCGAAATGACATCATTCCCGCTGAGTGTAACAATCTTCGAAGTCGTATAGGACAAAAATAAACCGGTGAGGCATAAAAATATTGAATCATTTTCTACTCACCTTGCAATACTGCCCTTCCTCCCAATAACTGACCAGATGCGAGGGAAAACGACAAACAAACGGCCGCTGTTGCGACTACCGTTCCCAGCAATCTAAAAACAGAAAGAAAAAAAAGAATGAGAAGGGGGGAGATTCCCTTGAGAAATTTTTATGCTAATCTCATAATGCGAAATTTAACCCAGACGTTGCATTTTGCTAGAGACCTTGAAGATTCCCGAATCGTTTGAGAAATGCAGAAAACCGGATACATAAAAAATAGCTAAATTGCCGAGTAAATTATTAGTTAGAGAGAAAATGTTATTGTCCAAGTCCCGGCGGCGTTGTTTCAAAATTCTAGTCTCTTGCCAAATGGTCTCAGGCTCCATATTGACATCACCCACTTCACTCCCTTTTTTTCATCCGGTACGATTCATTTATTTACAAAAAAAATGGAAATCTCCGTGTTATCACGATTTAGCAATTTAGGAAAGTTCGATTTTGTTTTAATAAAAAAAAATTTACAGATATTTTCAGGAGCGGAGTCAACTTGGCGTCAAAATCCCAGATTGTAAGCTATTGAAAAATTTCTAAAAAAAATAAAATCCTCCAGCTAAAATCATCCTGCGAATAAACAAAAGAAAGGAAATGAAATAAAGGTTGATAGGGAGTTCTTGAATGAGCATGACGAATGGCTTGGCAGTGAACTAGAAGAAAAAGATAAACAGAAGCCAGAAATTCACTTTCCCGTGTTTGAAAACAAAAAAAACAAAAAAACCGGATGCAAATCCTCTTGTTTTGGATATAGTGGTCAAGCAAACTAAGTTAATGCAAGCTGTTTCCTTTTCTAAAAGCGGGGTAATGAATGTTTATGTTCATTACTAAAGTCTTGGGAGAAATGGTTGTTGCAAGGAGAGAGGGAAAATTTTAATCCTTGTAAGGTCTTTGCATAGCTAAGATGTAGTATTAACATGTTGAAGGTTGATTGCATGACATTTACCTTCATTTCGTTCGAACAAGGGATGGTTGTATTTTGTAGAATTCGGAGCAAATGTAAAGTTTTCTTTGTTGACTAAAAATGGCGAAAAGTGAGAGGCCTGGTTTAAGCCTGAATTAAGGCTTAAGGGCACATAGCAGTCAGGATTATTTTTTTGGCGAGTCGTTTATTTTGGCTCGAAGGGTTGGACTTGAGCTCAAAGTGGCCATGATCAAATTAGCCTAACATCAAAAACCGAGTAAACTGTCTTTTTCGGATATCTTGGATCAAAAAAGGGTTGACCTGTTTCGGCGTTTTCTTCAAAAACATCTCAAAAATTTTTAGTGAGGCCATTTTTCCCAAAAAAAAATTTCTCCGAGTTTTTGAGATTACGGCTAAAAAAAGAGCTAACGGAAGGGCTGAATTGGGCTTATTGGAATATTTTGTCTCAAACTAGAGTTGACCTGTTTCGGCGTTTTTCTCAAAAAAAATTCTGCTGGCTCTGGTAAGCATATTTTTTTATTTTTATTTTTAATTCTGTCATTGGGGCTAAAATTAAGGCTTTAAAATGGCTAATTTTGATTATTCTAAACGATTTAGGCCAAAATAGAGTTGCCTTGCTTTCGGCTTTTTATCCAAAAAATTTATCGGGGCTTAAAAGAGGCCATTTTTTTAATTATGTTTTTTTCCCGCAGAGTTTTCGACTTTAGGGCTGAAAATAAGGCGCCGGGAGGGTTGAATTGGGCTTATTTGGATAGCTTACGTGAAAATTAGGTTGACCTGTTTCGGGGTATTATTTGAAAAAATTTCTTAAGGCTTCGATGGGGCCTTTTTCACAAAAGCATTTGTTGTATCAAGGTTTTTTAGATTAGGGCTCAAAATAGGGCGACGAAAGGGCTGAAGTTAACTTTTTTGGACAGTTTGGATCAAAGATAAGTTGACCTGTTTCGGAGTTTTCTTCGAAAAAAATTCCAAAATTTCTGGTGAGGCGCCGGGATGCTGGCTACCGACTTTAATGGATAATTTAGGTCAAAATAGAGCTGACTTGTTTCGGCATTCTCCTCAAAAAAATTCCCAATGCTCCTCATCCTCAACATTAAATAAATTTTTGTACTTTGACGTTTTTGGGTTCGCTGACACCGAATCTGACTTTATTTTCTTTTAAAGTTTGTCAATGGCTTTTGTGTCTTGGCAATGGGGATCCCATTCTATCTAATTTGATTTTATGTAATGAATATATTAAGAGAAGAATAATATTTATCCACTCGTGAATGACTGTTACTTGTTTCTAACTAACCGAAGTGTCTTCACTCGACAAGTGTCAAAAGGGCATCGTCCATTAAACTTAATAATTAATTAATGAAGTAATCAATGATTTATTGTCAATACTGACAAACGTAAGGCCTGATCTATGGGTTATGGCGTCTAATTAAAATTTTTCTATTGAAAAAAAAGAAATGATGAAATCGTTAAATTATTTTTTTTTGTGTTTTAATATTCGAGGTTAAGTGGCGGTTTGAATTAATTCCCTCGCTTTTCATCCGTTTTAATAAATTGACAAAGAATTCGAAAAGTATGGACTATTTCAAGCGCTTTAGGAATTTTGAGTAGAAAAAATTTTGGGGCTAAAGGCCGCCAAGTGCCACTAAAATCACATAAAGTTATTTGACTGCAGCGACTCTAGCGACCGAGTTGAGCTACTACCTTCCCCATAATCCGTTTACATAAACAAACTATTCACATAATTACAGCTCAAACTAAACTAAAATAAAATAAAAATCATGTTCAACAATATTTTACGATCGCACTATTTTAATCAAAAAAGCGTAACCCGATTAATAGAGATAACATAGCCCTCCGAATTCCAAAATATATTAGGGCAATAATTCAGCTTCCTCTGTGGTGATTGCTTATTCCTCCGGTAGTGGCCATAAAAGTCACATAACTCAGTCTTTTACATAATCATTAATCCACTGAACTTGAATCGATAAATCATTTTTAAAGAAAAAAAAAAATCAAAAACATCCCTTGTAACCATTAGACCCACGGCTCATATAATGAACTCGGGTTTATTAATAAAAAGGTACACGGTATCTTCTCCGATTAATTTATATACTCAATCGAAGGATCTGGTTGTCAAAATACTAATGAGGCGATCGATAATGGTGAGGCGCACCCCTTCAAGAAAAAAAATAAAGAGGTAACGTGTTGATATCCTTTTGATTACTCGCCGATTTGCTTAGTTTAAAAGGGTGTTAAATTTTTTAGAAGATGATGACGATGATTTCTTGTGAATGTGGCTTATTCGGGCCGACGTTTTTGGTTTTGGGCGTAATTCAGATTAAGAAGCTTCACAGCCTTAAACATTTTATCGAATTCAGTCAAGGTCTTTTAATATTTTCCTCAAAAAATTTCTTATAGTTTTTAAGATTAGGACTTTGAAAAAAAATAAGACTATAGTAGGGCTGATTTTGGCTGTATTTGGATTTTTTAGGCTAAAAGAAAGCTGGCCTGTTTCAGCGTTTTTCTTAAAAAAATTTCTTGGGGCTCCAATCTTGCCATTCTTCCAATAATCATTGTCCTCAAGTTTTTTAGGTTATGGCTAAAAATAGGGCGCCAGGAGGGTTGACTTTGGCTTCTTTTAATAGTTTGCACTAAAAATGAATTGACCTGTTTCGGCGCTTTTCTTAAAAAAATTTCTCGGGGCTCCAATCTTGCCATTCTTCCAATAATGTTTTTTCTCATAGAGTTTTGAGGTTAGGGCTAAAAATAGGGCCCCAGGAGGGTTGACTTTGGCTTTTTTGAATAGTTTGTATTAAAAATAAGTTGACCTGTTTCGGCGTTTTTCTTAAAAAAATTTCTCGGGGCTCTAATGTTGCCATTCTTCCAATAATCTTTTTTCCTCATAAAGTTTTTGAGGTTAGGGCTAAAAATAGGGCACCAGGAAAGTTGACTTTGGCTTTTTTGAATATTTCGTATTAAAAATTAGTTGACCTCTTTCGGCATTTTTCTCAAAAAAATTTCTTGGGGCCCCAAGACAAGATGGTAATTTTTTTGGTAATCTTTTTTTCTTGAAGTTCTCCAGTTTAGGGCTTTAAAAAGGCAATAGAAGAGTAAAATTTGGCTATTTTTGAATAGCTTATATCAAAATTCAGTTGACCTCTTTCGGCGTTTTCAAAAAAAGAAATTTCCCGGGGCTTCGATGTAGCCGTTTTCCCTAGAATAATTTTTTCTTGGAATTTTCGAGATTAAGGCTAAAATGAAAGGGCTGAACTCGGGCTGGCTGAATTTTTTGGACAGTCTGGGTCAAAATAAGGTTGACCTCTTTCTGTGTTTTCCTCTAAAAGATATCCCAAAGCTCCCAGTTGGCCATTTTTTACAAGATCATAACACTCCCCTCCACACGCCAATATTCCATCTGGCTTAATAGCAAAAATTTTTATTTAAAAAATCCCACACATTCAAAATCATCCTAATGCATTGCGATAACTGACCAAGACAACATACGATCCCACTATGCAATTCAAAACATTTGGCATAGTGACCCTGTCATGGTCCCTGGCCGACTCCCAACTAATTAACTTTTATCGTCTGCATTTTTTCCTTCATTTATTACTCAAGTACCCAGACAAGAATAAGATTACGAGCTGTAAAATTATTTTCTTTCTTATGCGGAACGGCTTCTTGCGTTCGTCGAGCCACATCCACACGCAGTTTAGCCATTGAACTTTGCAATAATTTATTAACACTCACCACGACTCATTAACTCGAGAAAATCAATAGAGGAAGAAAAATGCAAATGATACGAACTCAAAAACGGCCCCATCGAATGAAATCGTTAAAATTAAGAGACTTTCCTATTTCTTAATTGCAGGATTTTCAAATTCTCCCATCAAATTTTACAAAAAAAAAAATATATTCCAGACAACGGAAATAGTAATTGCCGGGTTGAGTCACTTCGGAATGTTAAAACTCAGACGTCATGTCTATAAAACTTAGGTGGGAAAATGCCTGAGCGAAATGATCATTAGGAAGCGAAAAAAATAGCCATTTGGTACACACCCAGTGACGAGGCATCGACTCGGCTAAGAGAGTCCCTACCGTGTAGATGGAATTTATATTCATGAACGTGGTTCCTTACAAAAAAAAAAGTTTGTTATTTTATCTTTAGCTGCTGGAAATCTTCCAGGCGGCATCGATCTTACAGTTCTAGTTTTGTTATAAACGCCTGCAAAAAAAAAAACGGGAGATCATGAATGAAAGCGATATCCAGTCCATGACTGGTTTTTCAGCAATTAATCAAATTTGACGTGTATCTGCAATCGATGACGGAATGAATAAACTATTTTTGTAATAAAAATTCATTCAAAAAGAAAAAAAAAGTGTTTTTTTTTTCGTCACCACAAAAAATAAAAGTTTATTTATCGAAATGCTAATGTTTAGCAGCAGTGTCATTGCCCTTTTTTTTAATTCCGTTATTGTTATCTTTTCAAGCAGATGAATTTGAAAAAACTTTTTATGGCTGATGTCTTAATATTCTTAAAGAAATGATTAACTTCAGCGCCATGGTGTCAAACCATCATGGGGTCAGACCCTACCTGGTCAAAGTATAACGATGTTGGGCTGGATTTTTATACATAAAATATATATAAATTTTATATAATTTGTATATATATAATTTATATACTGTATAAATAATATAATTTTCATATAAAAATTTTTGTATATAAATTGAGGTATTCCATACCACCATGAACGCGATTTTCCCTCATGGTCACCGATTTTGCTCAAATTTGCTATACGGGTTCCTTTTGACATTTAATGAAACTAATTTGAAGGATTTTGCGAAAAAAATTTTTTTAGCTGAGTTCTGGGCATTTTAGTTTTTAGGCGAAAACGGCAAAAATCGCATATGTACAACTTTGATCGGTCATAACTTTGTTATTTTTCAACCGATTTAATTCGGCAAAAGTTTTTTGAAAAGTACACATAAAGGACTACCAAATATAATTTTTTGGTTTTTTTCGAACAAGGGTGGGGGGAGGGCCACCCCCCCAAAAATATTTTTGACACCCCCAAAATACCCCATCATGAATTTTTTTCAAAATTTTTTTTTGAGTTCCTAACACTCTCCTTTAAGTCCCTGTAAAATATTTTTCTTGGGCCGCAATTTTTACGGGAGCTGCGAATTTTTATTTACATTAATGCGGGGGTGCCACGGTTCTCGCTATCCTTAACTTAAGCATAACTCAACGGAATGATGAAAATTTATAGATTTTGATTCAAGGGCTTTTGTATAGGGCTCTTATACATCCACCTAAAACTAAATTTTGCCCCCCAGCCCCCCCAATTTAATACCTGGCTCCACCTTAGGCTCTAAAAAATATGAAAAAAAAATTTATGTTTTCGACAGTTTATTTTTTAGAAAAAAATATTCTTTTGTATCAGCCATGTAAAATTTAGACTTCAGAGAATAAGAAAATCCCCGCTGGACCCCCTCCGGAAGGGGTGCGAAGGAGGGGGGGGGGGGCGTGGCGGCACTAGGATGCGCCGAAAAAATTCCATGACTGCGATTTTGGTACTCACCCCAAAAATCCTTTTACATAGATGTCAAAACACGGTTTCAATTTAAAAAAAATTTTTTTGTAACGCTCAGTCCAAGCTCAAGGCGAAAATAAAAGTTTGGCCGATTAGTATATTAGGCGCCTTCCTTGATTCCGTTAACAGCTTTTAAAACGCTGTATGTTTTACCAATAATACTCATAACTTATGTTTTAAGGGTCGTAGAATCCGAAAATGAAGGTATTAATTTTGCCAACTTCATGGCAAAACGGCTAATCATATTTGGCCACTAAAAAACCGCATTTTTATCCAAAAATTTTTGAATATTCCTAATTTTCGACTTGGGGTATGTGCTTCTTTGCTGTAAAATAATTCCTATTTCTTTAACGAGGTCGTAGAATACGAATATGGGAAAACTAATTTTGCCAAATCAACGGAAAATGGCACAATTAGGTTTGGCCAATAAAAAATGGTATTTTCTGCCACAAAAACACGTTTTGCCGTTTTACCATGAAGTTGGCAAAATTAATACCTTCATTTTCGGATTCTACGACCCTTAAAACATAAGTTATGAGTATTATTGGTAAAACATACAGCGTTTTAAAAGCTGTTAACGGAATCAAGGAAGGCGCCTAATATACTAATCGGCCAAACTTTTATTTTCGCCTTGAGCTTGGACTGAGCGTTACAAAAAAATTTTTTTTAAATTGAAACCGTGTTTTGACATCTATGTAAAAGGATTTTTGGGGTGAGTACCAAAATCGCAGTCATGGAATTTTTTCGGCGCATCCTATGCCGCCACGCCCCCCCCCCTCCTTCGCACCCCTTCCGGAGGGGGTCCAGCGGGGATTTTCTTATTCTCTGAAGTCTAAATTTTACATGGCTGATACAAAAGAATATTTTTTTCTAAAAAATAAACTGTCGAAAACATAAATTTTTTTTTCATATTTTTTAGAGCCTAAGGTGGAGCCAGGTATTAAATTGGGGGGGCTGGGGGGCAAAATTTAGTTTTAGGTGGATGTATAAGAGCCCTATACAAAAGCCCTTGAATCAAAATCTATAAATTTTCATCATTCCGTTGAGTTATGCTTAAGTTAAGGATAGCGAGAACCGTGGCACCCCCGCATTAATGTAAATAAAAATTCGCAGCTCCCGTAAAAATTGCGGCCCAAGAAAAATATTTTACAGGGACTTAAAGGAGAGTGTTAGGAACTCAAAAAAAAATTTTGAAAAAAATTCATGATGGGGTATTTTGGGGGTGTCAAAAATATTTTTGGGGGGGTGGCCCTCCCCCCACCCTTGTTCGAAAAAAACCAAAAAATTATATTTGGTAGTCCTTTATGTGTACTTTTCAAAAAACTTTTGCCGAATTAAATCGGTTGAAAAATAACAAAGTTATGACCGATCAAAGTTGTACATATGCGATTTTTGCCGTTTTCGCCTAAAAACTAAAATGCCCAGAACTCAGCTAAAAAAATTTTTTTCGCAAAATCCTTCAAATTAGTTTCATTAAATGTCAAAAGGAACCCGTATAGCAAATTTGAGCAAAATCGGTGACCATGAGGGAAAATCGCGTTCATGGTGGTATGGAATACCTCAATTATATAATAATTTTCATATGCTGTGATTCGAAAATCCGAAAAAATCCAAGCACGCGCGCGTAAAATCAGCCAGTAAACAGTGGCCTGGGATTGCGGCACAATCGTCGCTTCGCTCGTCGCTGCCGTGGTTTTAAAAAAAAATCCTCCGGGCCTGAATCTCCCGGGGCTTAAGGTCCGGGGGGGCACAATCCTCGCTTCGCTCGTCGCTGCCGTGGTTTAAAAAAAAATCCCCCGAGCCTGAATCTCCCGGAGCCTGAGGTCTGGGGCCTGAGGTCCGGGGCCTAAAGTCCGGGGCTTAAGGTCCGGGGGGCACAATCCTCGCTTCGCTCGTCGCTGCCGTAGTTTAAAAAAAAAATCCTCCGGGCCTGAATCTCCCGGAGCCTGAGGTTCGGGGCCTGAGGTCCGGGGCCTAAGGTCCGGGGCTTAACGTCCGGGGGGAACAATCCTCGCTTCGCTCGTAGCTGCCGTGGTTTAAAAAAAAATCCTCCGGGCCTGAATCTCCCGGGGCCTAAGGTCTGGGAGCATGGGGATTGATCTTGGATGGCGGCTCTCTCCTCGCTTCGCTCGTCGCTGCTGTGGTTTAAAAAAAATTCCTCCGGGCCTGAATCTCCCGGCACCCTAAAATTTATATATAAATTTATGTATAAAAATCCAGCTCAACATCGTTACTCTGACCGATGCAAAAGTCCAGGAATTCTTCAATGAACTCAGACGTAAGTAGCCTCTAATAGCAAAGAAATGACACAATCGACTACTAGTTGGTTGCAGCGTCAAAGAAGGCTCCTGACCTCAATTAACAACAAAAACAAAACACGGCGCTAGGGGTGGTCATTGACATTTGTGGAGAAATTGGTTCAGTCCAACATATCCGCAAAATCAACACCACGCCTTATTTCTCTTCCCCTCTTCATGATCACACCTAATGAAACCATTTTTTGTAACAATCCTCATCCTCCCCCATCTGCCTAACAACCCTCACGAACACTCTCCATCCCAAAACACTTTCCTCCCGTCAAACAACGAAGAAAACGCGTCGCGCTATACATAAATCCAATACCCCCGCGACAGACTAAACCAAAGTCAGATATTTGATCGAGGTTGTTTATCTTAGTTACTCATTTCCTCAAGTGATTATCCCGATAGGATACAGCTGTTACAAGATCCTCTATATAAGAACCGGTAATCCGCAGGATTACGAAATAAGGATAGAGGGTAAAGCAACCAAAAAAAAATTCCAAAACCGGAGAAGCTTTAAAGAGATTTCCAAAATTTGCTGGAACTCACCTAAAAATCATTTCTCACTCCATGTTGCTTAACATTTTCCTCTATGAAGTAATATCTGTCATTTTGTGATGAATTTTCCACCCGATCACGAGCACAACACTGACACTTTTCTTTTTAGTCACAATAAAAAAATCATTTTTTCACCCCGTAAAGATAAATCATCTTTGATCTAAATGGTTCTTTGATTTTTTTACTAAAAAATTAATGAATTTTATAGACGATTTCCCATGTTGGGACAGGCTTACGATTTTTCAAAACTTTTCGATTACCGAAAGATAAAGTCTCAACAGGAGGAGGATTAATTTTAAAAACAAAAGTTTTTCCAGAGATTAAACGAAATGAAAATTCCGTAAGTTTTTTGATTTTAAAATTACAAGTATTGAAAAAAAAAGGGAGAAAAAAATTAAGATTTTAAATTTATTACTGATTATTCGGTCACGGTTGTAGCCGAAAGGCTTTTTTTTTCTAAAATGGAATAATGAAGTATCAGGTTCACCTTATGAAGATGTTCCGGGAGCAAGGAAGTAATTGTGCTAAGTAATTCTGATTTGAGATTAATTTCAATCCCGGAAATTTTCTTTTTGATGGGATCTTCATTTCTAAAATCGAAAGGTTATTCCCCCCCATGCACTCTCTTTTGGCTACTCGTGTTTTTTAACTAAATCATAAATTGAAATAACAATGGTTCATTAAGAAAATTGGGATATAAAAAGTGCCAAATTTGGATTGAATAGCTCAATTTTATATTTATGATATATTTATTTATTATTCTGGTCGTTTAGGCAAAGACAATTTTATGGTTTAAAAAATAACTGATTATGCTTAGGAGGTATCCAATATTAAATTACGTAATTATTTTTATATCTAAAATGGTTTATTATGGAAAGAAAAATTGAGGTGGTGTGGGATTCTTTACGACCTAAAATAGTTTATTGAACTTTTTTTTTTTAATAAGTAAAATTTTTACGGATGTGCTATTGGCCTATTATAATATTTTAATTTCTTTCTTTTAAAGATGAAATTCCAAAAGAGAAAAGAGATATTTTTCCGGATTCGAATAAAATTTAAGAGAATTCGATTTTATTTCTGAAAAAATTTCTTTCAAAATATATTTACTGATTTTTTTTTTTTTTTTTTTTTGAAATTTAAAGTTATTTTGAGACAAAATACAAAAGGGAAAAAGATTTATGACAAAAAATGCTAAAAGATATTTTTGGAAAAATATACAGAAATTTTTTTTGGAAAGATTAGCAGAAACTTTTTTAAAAAGATTTGAAAGAAATTTTAGTTTGGAAAAGATTTGAAGAAAATCTTTTAGAAAGACAGGAAAGGCATTTTTTGGAAAGATTGAAAAAATTTGAGCGAAACTTCAAGAATCAAAAATTTACCGGGAAAATTTTCAAAAAAAAAAATTAAGAAATTTTTTTAAAAAAAATTGTTTAACAAAAAAACAAATTTAAGAAAGAAATTTTCTGAAAATTTTCTTTCAGGAATTTTCTAGAAAAAATCATCATTTTAAAAAGCTTAATTAAAAATTCTTTAAAAATCTGAGGAATAATCATTTACAAGAATCTAGAAAAATTTCTTTAAATTAAATTCTGAAAGTCTTTTTGGAAAATTAAAGAAAATCTGTTTTAATCTCTTTTAATTGATCTTTGGTGCAATTTTAGAAAAAGTAAGGAAAAAATTCTTTCGCAAAATATTTAACCAAAATCAACAAAAAACATTTTTTAAAAAAGCTGTAGAAAAATTCGGGAAACTCTGGAAAATTTTAGTGGAAAATTTCAAACTTTTAATGTAGAATTTCCCTATTCTTCATGCTCTTACTCTCAATCTAAATTAAATATCCCCTAATCGCTAATTTCCAAAAAATTTTAAAATAAAAACGTGAAAACCAAATAAATAAAAAATTCTTAAGTAATACTTCTCAATCTAGAAAATTAAACCCTTTTTTTTATCTCTTAAGAAAATTATTATCCCAAAGTGACGACTACAAGCGTTTTACAAAAACCAATCCCGCGATTTAAAGGTATCGAAGTGGAAATTTTCTTGTTAAAACAAAAAGGAAGAAAAAGAAGCGCAAGGAGAAGGAGGAAAAAAAGTAAATAAATAAAAAACTGATTTCTGATGAGTAATTCCGTTTTTCCTTTCATTGTTCAAAAAGGAAATCAAAAACAAAGCCCGCGGAAAAATATCTCTTTTTTCAATTCTCATTAATTATAAACGATCGTTGAATCCGGTAATGGGATTTTCTGAATCGATTACTTTGCTGTTTTTTTTAACAGACGATTTGTGCCAAGCAAGTAAAAAAAATAAAACCTTAAAAAGATTTAAAAAAAAAAAAAATTGATTTGTTCAAACATGAAGATGCGCGACGCACGTGAAAACATTAAATTCATATGTAAAAAAATATTTTAAAAAAATTCAGGTAAATTGTTTATGTAAGAAAAACAAACAAACCAATAAATGAAAAAAAAAAAAAAAAAATCAACGAAAATAAATAAACACGATGCGGTTTATTAATAATTCGTATATGGTTAGAACTAATGCCGGAAGGGGTTTTTCTACCGCATTTTAATTTACCGTAACAAAAAAAAAATACCGGAAACTCGTTAAGATTTTTGTCCATTAAATTTTCAAAAATTGGATTTCCGGGAAAGCAAAGCGACGAAGGGGGGAGAGTCTCGCCCTCTTAAGCTTTCATTAATTTTTAAAATTTAAAAAAAAATCATTTTCTCGCCCGGCTTTTAAAATTTTTAAAAAATTTTAGATTAAAAATTATAAAAATGTAAAGTTAAAATATTTACAAAAATGTAAAAAAAAAAAATATTAAATTTCTCGCGATGAACACAATTCAAAACAAAAGCACGTGGTCCTCACTTCGTACGTAACATGAACTCTGAGGCAACGAACGTACACAAGAACACTCCTCTCTGACAGACTTCCCGATTGTGACTGCTCACCAATCTCTCTCTCTCTCTTTCTCTCACGTCTCCTCTCACGTACCCTATGGGTTCTGTATTATCAAGGTGTTCTTACCCGGTTTTTTTTTTGCTTGAGCTTTGATGGGATTAACATGCACATGGGATTTTTTTGGGAGGTTGAAAGATTCCAGCTCCTGGCACGTTAAACCTAAGTTAGGCGTGATTTATTTCGAGGGGTGAATGCAAGGCAAAAAATGGTTGAGTGGGTAAGGATGGCGCTAAAATTATATCATTTTTTAAAGGTCTAATTTTTTAGATCGAGCCAAAGCTGGCGAAATTTTCATTGTATGGATAAAGAAAGTTAGCCAAGAGATGACAAAATTATGTTTTTTTGCAAAAATGACGTCACAGCCCGGTTGAGTTATTATTTTCATTGATTGAATTTTTTTTGGTGCGAAAACTGGCAATGGACGATGATGAGCATTGTTCCTTTTTTCGGAAGAAGGAGAAAGGAGGAAGGTAGTAAAAAGAGGAAGAAGAAGGAGGAAGTTAGTAAAAAGAGGAAGAAGAAGGAGGAAGGCGGTAAAAAAGGAAGAAGTAGGAGGAAGGAGGAAGAAAATGGAGGAAGAAGGAGGAAGAAGATGGAGGAAGATGGAGAAAGAAGATGGAGGAAGCAGGAGGAAGAAGGAGGGAGTTAGTAAAAAGAGGAAGAAGAAGGAGGAAGGGGGTAAAAAAGGAAGAAGTAGGAGGAAGAAGAAGAAGGAGGAAGGCGGTAAAAAAGGAAGAAGTAGGAGGAAGAAGAAGAAGGAGGAAGGAGGAAGAAAATGGAGGAAGAAGGAGGAAGAAGATGGAGGAAGATGGAGGGAGAAGATGGAGGAAGATGGAGGAAGAAGATGGAGGAAGAAGGAGGAAGAAGATGGAGGAAGAAGATGGAGGAAGAAGGAGGAGGAAGAAGGAAGAGGAAGAAGGACGAGGAAGAAGGAGGAATAAGGAGGAGATTGAGAAGATGGAGGAAGAAGGAGGAAGGCAGTGAAAAAAGAGGAAGAAGGAGGTAAAAGAAGGAAGAAGGAGGAAGAAGGAGGAAGGAGGAAGAAGAAGGAGGAAGAAGGAGGAGGAAGAAGGAAGAGGAAGAAGGACGAGGAAGAAGGAGGAATAAGGAGGAGATTGAGAAGATGGAGGAAGAAGGAGGAAGGCAGTGAAAAAAGAGGAAGAAGGAGGTAAAAGAAGGAAGAAGGAGGAAGAAGGAGGAAGGAGGAAGAAGAAGGAGGAAGATGGAGGAAGGAGGAAGAAGACGGAGGAAGTTGGAGGAATAAGGAGGAGATGGAGGAAGGAGGAAAAAGATGGAAGAAGTTGGAGGAATAAGGAGGAGATGGAGAAGAAGAAGGAGGAAAGAGGAGGAAGATGGAAAAAGGAGGAAGAAGAAGGAGGAAGAAGATGGAAGAAGAAGTTGGAGGAAGGAGGAGATAGAGAAGATGGAGGAAGGAGGAGAAAGATGGAAAAAGGAGGAAGAAGGAGGAGGAGAAAGGAGGAAGGAGGAGGAAGAAAAGGGAAGATGTAGCTCCATAGATGTCTTTGCCAAACCTATTTCAAGAGTATAGCAGCATCCAGAATTGCGAATGGCGATCCCGTATATAGCAGGCGATCCATTGAAAGACAACTCCCTAATAGGCTTCCTACCTGAATAATGTAGTTTACATGATGTGCGAAAACCGAGGCAGCAGGAATTCAGGCCCTTTACAGCACCGGAATAAGAGCAATGTGCCGACGCACTGTGATGTCAAATAAAATCAGAAGCGCCCCGTTTCTTTTAATCAGTAGACATGGAATAACCAGAGTGCATTAACAGGCCTACTACAGGTAAAAGCTTAAATCACATTTAAAAAATCAACTTGAAGCTTTTTTCCTTCGGGAAAGCTAAATCTACATTAATATGGCACTTCTAAGCAGGGAAGAGACTTCTCCTGAACGAGTTATTTTGGCAAAAAGAGCACTCAGAGAACAACGCTAAAATCTGAATTCGAACGATGAGTCTTCGTCAACAAAAAAAATGAGACATCTCTATTAAAATGCATCAAGACCTTGTGTATGATTTTTTCACGGGATAAAAACCATATAAAACCGCACCTTAACTCACTTGCATTTCCGCCAAACCATCTTACTCATCCCATTGTAACATAATCATGTGGTTCAAGTACGACGACTAATTTCCTTAACTTCCAACCGGTCTTATCTTAACGAAAACAACACACACTCCCTCAGAAACGTGCAAATCCGAACGATTAGTTATCCAGATCCATATGATTCCCATCACGACAAAAATTTCTCATATCGACTTTCTATAGGCCGCACCTTTCCAGGTAAATAAAAAAAAAACTAACCTCTGACCTTTCTTTTCTTTACGCATTTACGACCTGTAAACCGTTTACAACGCTCATTATTACCTGACTTTCCTCCCTAGCCATCGGTAGCTAAAAAAAAAAAAAAACCTACGCGTTGACATTTATCTCGAAAAGAGATCATGAAAAGATGTAATAAAACGAAGGTGAAGACAAATGAAACAACCCTAAAGAACGGTTTCCAGATAACATAATTAAATATGTACATGTTGTCTGGGAGTTTATATTCCCCGCTGAGATTCCCGGCATGTTTAACTTACCCAGCTTTAGGTAAATCTGATACGGAAACATAATAGATGACATAAGTTCCTTAAAGTAAAGGTCACGCATCATCGTTATTATAAATATGAATGAGTGCATTACGATATCATCTGATTCAATCTTCTTTTCTGTGGATTTTTTTTTTTTTATTTCGAGGGAATGATCTCATTTCTTGATTGATTTGGTTGCAAAGATATTAATGGCGTCATTGCTGGGGAGTGTCCTGCAGCTTAAAAATAAAAAATGAGATCGTCACCCGTAATAAAAAAAAAACAGGTTAGGGTATTTGGAATAATCAATGAAGTGCGCATACCTTTTGGTATATCTATAACGAATGTGCTTAATATTCAACGTACACTGTGTTTAATGATTTTTGTATATAACGAGTACGGTTTGAAATAAATCAAGGGCCATGTCATAACAAATACGTTCTCATACGCTTTTGAGTTTCCTTTATTTATATATTATTTTTTTAATTATATATTCATTTGTGTGTTTTGAATGGCATCGAGAACCCCCTGCGATGTATGGAATAAAATATCGGAATGGTTGCTATTGAAAAGGAATTTCGGTGCATGAGGAAAAATTCCGAACATCAGAATGGTAATTTTGCGGGGTTGACGGATACTCAAGAGAAGTAGGTTACGTCTTGGTCGTTGAAGATAGAGCTGAGAGATCGAACTTGATTTCTTCCCACAAGCTAAGGATTTTAGGATTTTTTAAGAGAATAGATAAGGACCTTAAAAGACTTATTAAAAGGAAAAATTTTGGGCCAGCCTTAAGTTTGTTTCCTTATGGCATCAAATCCTTTAAAAAGTTTTTGGCAAGAATTTTTGCGGGGAACTGCTGAGAGAATTTTTCTTAAGAAACAAATATCATTAATTTTTTTTGTCCAACAAGTTCTTCCAGAATTTTTTCTTGTTAAACAAATTCTTCAGATGTTTTGCTTGTCGAGCAATAGTTCAGAGAATATGTTCTTGTCGAGCAGTTCTTTCCAAAAATTATATTTCTTGTCGAGCAGTTTTTTCCAAGAATTTTATTTCTTGTCGAGCAGTTCTTTCCAAAAATTTTATTTCTTGTCAAGCAGTTCTTTCCAAAAATTATATTTCTTGTCAAGCAGTTCTTTCCAAAAATTTTATTTCTTGTCGAGCAGTTTTTTCCAAGAATTTTATTTCTTGTCGAGCAGTTTTTTCCAAGAATTTTATTTCTTGTCGAGCAGTTTTTTCCAAAAATTTTATTTCTTGTCGAGCAGTTCTTTCCAAGAATTTTATTTCTTGTCGAGCAGTTCTTTTCAGAAATTTAAATTCTTGTCGAGCAGTTATTGCCAGAAATTTAAATTCTTGTCGAGCAGTTATTGCCAGAAATTTAAATTCTTGTCGAGCCAGTTATTGCCAGAAATTTAAATTCTTGCCGAGCAGTTATTGCCAGAAATTTAAATTCTTGTCGAGCAGTTATTGCCAGAAATTTAAATTCTTGTCGAGCAGTTATTGCCAGAAATTTAAATTCTTGTCGAGCAGTTATTGCCAGAAATTTAAATTCTTGTCGAGCAGTTATTGCCAGAAATTTAAATTCTTGTCGAGCAGTTATTGCCAGAAATTTAAATTCTTGTCGAGCAGTTATTGCCAGAAATTTTATTTCTTGTCGAGCAGTTCTTTCCAGAATTTTTTTTTTTCGAACAAGTTTCTTCAAAATTTTTTCCTGTCAAACAAATTTCTTCTTTCTTCTCCTTGCTCCTTCTTCTGAAAATAGGAGCAATGACTAATGAGCTGTAATAGAAATTCCGAAGAGAATTGCTCGACAAGAAAAAATTCTGGAAATTTTACTTTAAAAAACTTCCGGGAAAAGCCTTTTGTTTTTGAGCTAAATAATCCTGATGTCATTTTTTTCACAGTCGCCTCGCCATAAAAAATCCTATCAAACTTAATTCTTCTTAATTATTTTCCACCTAGCCACAAATTTCTTAAAAAAATCCCCAAATTACGAAATCCTTTCAATACTCTTATCGAATTACGCCATTACACCACGTGCAGGGATTATAAAAACCAATCTCAAATTAAAAAATCTACATAAACCTCTGCCCTATGACGTACCCTTAAAAAATCCACATCTGCCTTTCGTAATAATCTAAATGTGATAAATATCAAATAAACGATGATCTAATTAAACATCACGTAATAAATTTAAAAACTCAATTATGATAATAAAACAAAAGGGGGAGAAGTTAACGAAAAAAAAAGGGAGCCATAACCGACCATTTACAAAAAATCACTCATAAAAAAATTGCCTGGTAAATTTATCATAAGTTCACCGACCGGAAACCCGTTGGGCGAGACTTTTATAAAAATCCCTCAAAATTTCTTTTCCAACCAAATCATAAAAGAATAAACAGCGGAACAGTATCTTCGCCGCCCATAGATCCGAGTGAATAAGTACGTTTTATGATTTCTTCAAACTTGTAATTAAAACAATTTTTATTGCTCCATCCCGAAATAAGACATGTTTATAACATTCGGGAATCGATGTAACTTGGACCACACATTTTTTAAAACGGTTTCTTTTTTAATTTTTTACAGCCTATTTATCCTGAATAAGTCGCACCTCGATATGGTAATATGTCGCGTAATGATAATAGGGAGGATTTTTTTTTTTGGAAATGATTCTTATTCATGTACCGATCATCGATGATGAAGATTTCCGGCACGAAATATAAATAAAACGCGTAGGAGCTTAATCTTGTAATTTTTTTTTTCCTATTATATCGTGACGTTAATTTATATTAAAAAATTAAATGTACGTAGGCCATATTGTATTGTTTAAACGTGAATCAGGTGGCGGTTCATTTTAAAAGAAGGCAGTAGTAATTTTAAATGTATAAGTGGCGCCGTTAGTTGCGATGAGATTACTGAAACCTTTTCAGAATTTAAAGACAAGAGCGCAGATGTTTTTTTATCCGATTTAAAATTTGCGAGGATTTTCTTGTCGAATTATTTTTTTTTTAGAATTTTTTTCTGGCTATAAAAATTATTCTAGAATATCTCCTGGTCATTTACGAATTTGACAATTTTTTCTTGATGAAAAATTCTTTCCAAAATTTTTTTGTCAAACAGTTTTTTGGAGAATTTTTTCTAGTCAAGCAGTTTTTTCCAGAATTTTTTCTTGTAGAGCAGTTTTTTCCAGAATTTCTTCCTGTTGAGCAGTTCTTTCCAAAAAATTATATTTCTTGTCGAGCAGTTTTTTCCAGAATTTTTTCTTGTCGAGCAGTTCTTTCCAGAATTTTTCCTTGTCGAGAAGTTCTTTCAAGAATTTTCCCTTGTCGAGCAGTTTTTTCCAGAATTTTTCCTTGTCGAGCAGTTTTTTCCAGAATTTCTTCCTCTTGAGCAGTTCTTTCCAAAAAATTATATTTCTTATCGAGCAGTTTTTTCCAGAATTTTTCCTTGTCGAACAGTTTTTTCCAGCATTTTTCCTTGTCAAGCAGTTTTTTTCAGAATTTTTCCTTGTCAAGCAGTTCTTTCCAGAATTTTTCCTTGTTGAACAGTTTTTTCCAGAATTTTTCCTTGTCAAACTGTTTTTTCCAGAATTTTTCCTTGTCGAACTGTTTTTTCCAGAATTTTTCCTTGTCGAGAAGTTCTTTCCAGAATTTTTCCTTGATAAGAAGTTCTTTCCAGAATTTTTCCTTGTCGAGCAGTTCTTTCCAAAATTTTTAATTCTTGTCGAGCAGTTCTTTGTAGATTTTGTGCCTACCAAAAATTAATATGCCTTTATTCCTCAACATAGGGAAAGAAAGAAAAATGTCATTATAATGCAAGAACTTCCCTTTAAAAAAAAAAAAACTTTTCCTCTTAAGAATACTTTCAAATACCCAGAAGCATTTTAATTATACGCAGCTTCAGCGGCGATAAACCTTAATCTTATTCTTACATCCCTTAAAAAATTGTTAGCACACGCAGTGACATCCAAAACGAAAGGTATAGAACATTCCCCTCCCAATTTTCTCACGTCATCCCCGAAATACCAACTGCAACATCACACTCGCATTCCTTTAATTATTAAACCCCCCTTGCGTCATTTTATTATGATAGGAGGAAGTTAACTTTTCGTCATAAAACTGATGAACTTATTATAACAATCGCTTTTATTGTGACAATGACTTTTGGTTGTTGTCTCGTTAGAATCGTTGTAAACGACCGTTTCTAAACTTTAATGGCCATTATAACATAACTGGGGAAGGAGAGAGAGAAAGTTAAGAAAAGGGGAGAGAAATGAACTCGCGGTGAAAATAAAGATGATTTTGGACTTTTACATTTCAAAACTCCGGTTGCATATTGTTTGGCAATGTCGGGGAATTTATACGGACAATAAGGAAAATCCCTTTTTATTATTATCATCAACAACTTCCCTTCATTCTCCCTTTTTCGTATATATCGTACCTGCGGTTTTCGTATTAAATTAATTAAAAATAAACTTATAAAAAATAAACAAGTCTAATACATTCAATTAAAACTTTTTCCTTTTTGTGGTAGTTTTTCCTTTTTTTTCTGTGCTTCGCTTTCGCCACCTCATCGCCGGTTTTTTTTTTCGATCAGCAAACAACTTTTTTTTTAGATGGAAGTTTTTACACAATAAGATCTTTTTTTTGTGTGTAAGAAGGGCGAGGGGATTTAATTCTTGGCTTCTCGTTTTATTTTTAATCCGGAAAAGTATAAAACGTTGCAGATTTTGCTTTTATTCATCATTTTTTCTCAGACGTGTGTCGTAAAAGTGTAAAAATGTAGAACACTAAAGAAATTTCTTCTTGTTGTCGAACAACTCTTGCAGAATTTCTTCTTGTTGTCGAACAACTCTTGCAGAATTTCTTCTTGTTGTCGAACAACTCTTGCAGAATTTCTTCTTGTTGTCGAACAACTCTTGCAGAATTTCTTCTTGTTGTCGAACAACTCTTGCAGAATTTCTTCTTGTTGTCGAACAACTCTTGCAGAATTTCTTCTTGTTGTCGAACAACTCTTGCAGAATTTCTTCCTGTTGTCGAACAACTCTTGCAGAATTTCATCTTGTTGTCGACCATTTTGTAGCAATTTTGCTCTTGTCATGCAGTTCTTTGCATAATTTTTACTTACTGTCGAGTGATGATTTCCAGAATTTTTTCTTGTTTTTATCTAGCAGTTCTTTTCAGAAATTTCAATTCATGTTAAGCAGTTCTTCCTAGAAATTGTAATCCCTGTCAAGCGGTTCTTCCCAGAAATTGTAATCCTTGTTGAGCAGTTCTTTCCAGAATTTTTTCTTTAAGAAATATTTCAGAATTCCTCAAGTTAGGCTCAGCTCCATTCAGCACAAGCTTAAAGGCTTCTAATCAATAGTTTCTAACCTTAAAAACCTACGCACTGCCTATTTAAATCCATAAATATTCAATGGCCTAAATCCAAAAATTAAAAATTCCTTACACAGTACAACTGTTAATTCCTTGACAAGACATCGAAATTAAATCGATTAATTGAAACGTTCCGTTGACAGGTGGATCAAGGCGTTTTAAAATTATAAAGCAATCAGAATCGATTTTTATGAATTTATAGGATCTTATACGTCAAAACTTCGATTCTTAATTCACTAAACAACGTTTAAAATGGGGTTATCTCCACATATAACATTACCACTATAAAGGCAAGTGATTTTAAACTCATAAAAAATCGAATGTGTGAATAACATGTTTGACGTATGTTAGCTGATGACGTTTTCAGATAAAACATAAAAAAAAAAATTGTAGGAGTAGATGTTTTGCATCGTAAAAATCTGCGATGCTTTATTAAAAATTTAAAATCAAGCGTGAAATATTTTTTTTACCTTACCATAGGCAGAATATGTATGATTTCATACGGTGTGATTCGTTATACAAGAAAAAATATTAAATATTTTCAATATGATATAGATAAGCTATAAAAAAATTGTTCAAGCTAAGTTTTAGTGCCAGATTTTTTTTTTAAATTTGAAAAATCGTAAAATTATTATTTTTTTCATGATTGTTCAACTGTAACGTCAATCTGGGATAATATTTTTAATTTTTAGTTTAGTTGTAAAGGCGTCTTATAATTTATGTTGGAGAAAAAATATGATAGAAGACATAAATTTTGATTTATAGATACCGAAAAAAGGGTAAATATGTAAAATAAATGGGATATCATTACCTGATGCAGGATAACGATCAAAAAGTGATCAATAGGAAACTGATGTATTTGATCATCAAATACATCAGTTTCCTATTGATCACTTTATGATTGTTGATATAAAGACTTGTTTGACAGAAGTGATTCACCAAAAATCGTTCTTACAAATCGCAGGAGTTATATCAAGTAATTTTTCAGTCCATTTGTTCAACTAAGGGCTAAGAAGCTGTAAAAATCTTGTTACAATGGGGCGGAGTCATCAGATTTGAGAATATAAATTCCTGGACACTGACAGTTCTACCAATGATTGCTCAGCACAAAAACATCTATTAATTTCCTCAGCACAAATATCAATTCTACAAGGGAAAAAATTCAAACGATATTCTGTTACCACAGAAGTAGCTTAAGCATAACCTAAATCTGCTAAAGCCATACTGCAAGTCCAATGAAGTTGCTGAATGCCTTGTGTCGTTCTTTCATAATGGCTATTCCCTGGACAAATTCATTTTCAACTTATCATGCTCAAACCAATGATCACAATTTCAGACACACTAAAAAATGAACGCTCTCATTATTGTGCAATTCAAGAGCTCTACAACACATATTTGATAATCATAATCACATAAAAAAAATTAATGTTTGCCAAAGCAATATAACAGCTTTGCAGCTTTTCAAATTTGATTAATTCACTTCTAGATATCTTCGGTTTTAGGTCACAGACAATAAATTAAAACTCCCTAACCTTTTTTCATAGCCACAAGGTTTCAAATCTCATCATTAACATATCAGTTTATCTAATTACCCAGAGGCTATTATGATAATGTTTGAGCTTAGATAAACCTTTGCCATACATTATATAAAAGCAATTCTGGCTACACAAATACATATTTATGCATTCACTTATGTAAGCTTTCGGTTAACCTGTTTAATAAATGATATTCCTCACCTCGTTAATCCTATTTGAATGAGCAGCGTGCAAATCCTTTCTTGGGTCATCCATTTTCTCGAATTCAAATCACACGGAAATTAAATGACTGATTCACATTGCACAATAACACGATTTCATGTTTAATTAATACTTGGCTCTCATGGCAATGGATTAAACTAATAAAAACCTTATTTTTTTCACGAAACTGCAAATCAAAATGAATTTTTTTCACTTGTGAAAAAATGATAGAAGACTCTGATTGGATTGGCTAGTCAGCGCATTCTGAGTAACGGAAATATCAGAAGGCTGTGGAGTGTGGAAATAAGATTGTTGTGGAGTTGAATGACGTCAGTGCATAACCTAAACTTGATTGATTTTCGAATGTTTAGAAGTTGAAAATTATTAAAATAAGGGATTTTGCTTTATGATATGAGAAGAATTTACGATTGTTGTAAGGTGAGATTCTGTGGCTTGTAAATAATCAAGTGAAAAAGCTTTTTAGAAAGATTTTTGGTTGTGAAATGAGTTAATTGTAATTGTGATGCAAATTATTGTTGTGCGAAGAATAAATATTGCTTTTTTTTCAGGTAAGAAAAAATTTCAGAATGTGGAATTTATAATGACTCAATATATTCGAGTCCTTAACCAATTTCTGGGATGAAATCAAAAGCTGTTAGCATGTCACATTGCTACATGAATGGTTGAATACCTGATTAAAGTCGCAGTCTTGAACTAGTAGCACAGATAAATAATAACCAGGCATTTTATCAAGAAATGCTGAATTACTTTAACATTAAACTGATTGCTAAAGGGTAACACCATCAGATAATAAGCTTCAGGACTACGATTTCAACTTAATTGTAAGTAAACCAATCTCAGTTGCAGATTTTTTTTTTATTTTGAAAAGTGAAATTAGCTAGTCATTGTTATGACGTCCTTATTACTGACAGAAAAGGTCTGCAAGAGGATAACAACTTGCTATATAAGACACGTCTTTAATTCATGTTGATCATATGTAAAATTTTCATTAACTGAGATGTTTGAATATCTTACCTGTAACATTTGGCTTTTAAAAATAAAAACGCAACAACTATAATTGTTTAAATAATTTTTAATACATTATTGTGCAGATCCTTTAAATATCTATACATAAATACAAATCTAAACATAATTAGATAATTTTTATCTTGGCTAATTGATATCACAGAATAGACAAATAGTCGATGCCATTAATTATAATTAATTGGCGAACTATGTTTTGACAGAAAACAATAATAATTTCATTTCATAAATAATACACACTTATTTTCACCAAAACACCGACCGTCTGCATATTCCATGAGCATACTTTACAAATTCTCTATTTAAAAAATCAAGAGCATCTCAAAAATTTTTTCACCTAATAATCAAAAAAAATTAGCTAGTATAAGTTCTTGCCATCATTCCATTAATCATAATATTGGCTAAAGCATTTCTTCTTCTTCTCCATGATCCTAATATCTGAGCGTGGTATTGTAACTGCCTATACCATTCTTTGGTTCTCTCTCCGTCTTCGGCTTTAAATATGAAGGTGTCTTTAGTTGATAGCTCTTGGATTTCGAAATATTCGTCTATTTCGGTTTCGCAGCAAACGATTATTTTGTCTAAGAATAACGGTTCCTGAAAAAAGAAAAATGGAATAGATTTAATTGTTGATGAGTAGTTTTATAGCCAAAGAAAGGAAAAGATTGAGCCCAATGTGGCCATATGAATTTATTTTACATAATTTGGGTCGAAAAGCTTCTCGGCTTCTACCCTGCAGCCTCATTAGGCTAATAATAAATCCCTCAAGTCCCTTTCTGGCTATGAGTTAAACTGCCGTTACTAATTTAATTAATACTAACCCTAATTAACGTATATCTTCCACATTTTTCTTTGACTAACAAAAGCGTCGCTTCCCTAATACCCGTTTTAGTTGGGAACGTCAACTCATCTTCAGGCGGATCAGTTTTATACTTTGAATTTGGTTTTCCTAGCGTTACCAAAAGAACGAATATAGGCGTTAATTTAATTGTTCTTCCACGTTTCCAGTTGTTATCAGTCGGTTGCGTGTATAATAATTTCCCTTCTAAAACAAATCGAACTTCTTCGTGATTCCATTCTAATATATCAACGGCCATTTTGCGTAATTTAATGTTGATCATTTCGAGTTCAGCTGTTGTTTTTCTACCGCTTCCAGTTGATGCTGAGAATCTTCTCCAAACTTTAGTAGCGCTTACGTCTTTCGCCTCCTGAAAAACGAAATTGAATGGAATAATTAATTCGAGTCATTATTTAAATCTATGAGGGAAAATAAAATAATAATCGTAAGAATTAGGTTATCAGTTTAATGTAGTGCAGATGTTTTACCTTGACTTTTAAGAAGTTTAAATAAAAGGGAATAGATCAGCAATTTAATCGATCTTTTTGGGGGATTTTTTTTAGGTCTGCAACAGGCCTAACTCGTCAAAGTGGAAAGCTAAAGAAAGATTTATAGACTAAAGAGGTTTAGCTTTAGAATTTTAGTGCACCTGGCAAAAATCCCTAAATTATATGGCAAACGGTCAGCCATTACAAAAATTCAACGCTATATTAAGTGTCATGGCGACTTCCACCACAAGAAGAATATTCGGCAGCCATGATGGTAAACTTGCCCATCTGGATTCATGAAAATAAGAATTTTTACAGCGATCAAGGAGGCTTTGTCTAAAAATTTTCTTCAATAGAAAGTGGTGCATGAATTTTGTTTTCTGCTACTTCAACAAAGTCTCCGTGAATGCTGTAAAGTCCCCATTTTGATGAATCCAGATGGGCAAGTGTCATGATTGCCGAATATTCTTCTTGTGGAAGTCGCCATGATACTTAACATGGCGTTCAATTTTAGTAATAACTAACAGCTTGCCAGTCACTTTTAATGTAGAGTCTCTAGGTCCATGGTCCTAGGGCTAAAATCTTAGTTTTATGCCGGCCATCTCAAAATGGTCACCATGCGACCTGTTGCGACCTGCGCTTGCGCACCTGTCGCCACGTGCACGTCAACTATTTTTTTAATCGCTAATATAAATATTTCAACAAAAATTAATTTCCTAACCACCAAAAAAATAATATCCAGCCGCAAATGATTCAAATTTAAACCAATAAAAACAATACTTAATTAAATTATTCTTACGCGCAGAAATGCATGTACTCACATGTCTTAATCGCAACTAAAGATCACAAAAACCATTTGCACATGTTTATTAAACCATGCGTTTTTGTTAATTTTCTTATCCTAAATATTTATTCAACTTACAGAGTTCATATGTTCCAAATGAAGCTCGATATTATGCTGCGCTTCCTTTAGCAATTCCCTACCCTCGTGCTGAGGAGGAGTCACTTTATACAATCTAGCCAAAAGTAACGGATATTTCGTTACCCTTTGCACTGGAACCTGTAAATAAAAATAAATGGTAAAAACACGTGTTCTGTTAATGTTGTATAGTTTCATGGCTAAAACCACGTACTCCCATACTCACGTTGGGGCTATCTATAATCATCGAACATCAATAAAATTAACCAAATGCGCTCATCGGAAATCATGTTTCTATAACTAATGCTTATACAATACTAATTTTATAATATTATTGTAAAATGATAAAAAGCTTGAGTTGCCCTTTTGTGATAACCTCTTTTGACATAGAGCGTCTCAAAAAACCGGTTAGAACTGAATGAGCTTGTCCTTTTAGACGTGCAGTCCGGGCATAAGGCCGATTATTATTAAATTGGGCATAGAGTAAATTTATTTTTATAAAAACAGTGGCGGCGTCAGAAAAAATTAAAATTTTGAGTGGCCACAAGAAGGAGATTTAAAATTAGTAATTTCAAAGTCCCCTGTGGCCAAGAAGGAAAGAAATACATCTGGTTCCTAATAACCATAGTGGCCCTCAGCCTAAAGAGTACTGGTAGGACCATACTAGAAGTAGAGACCCTAAATTAAGAGATTGGGGAACTGTCAGTCATTACAAAAATGAATCTTGTGGTGACTGCCACAGCATCTCCCTAATTCCCCAATCGCCGCCACTGTAAAAATCTTAACCCTAAAATAATCACTTTTCCTTACCATTAAAAAAGAATTAAGATTCATCCTCCTTAGAACTGTGTTCTCCATTTGTGATACTCTTAAAAATATCCTCAACAATTCTTTTTCCTTTTCTAGATTGGCTAACAAAACGGCGGCGCTTGCTTGTCTCGTGCAGTAACTTTCAAACGCGTGCAGCATCGGCCCCGCTTCCAGGAACAATTTACCGATATTAACCGTCAATAAATCTTCGTCTCCTTGTTCGATTGCTATCTCTAACGAATCTCTTAATTTATCTGTTAATTGCTCGTTGTTGTCTAATAACTCTTCGGTGTTCAAGAATATGTGAGTGAGTTGTTCTGGTGTTAACAAGCCGGCAACCAACATTGGTTTGTAGAATTCTTCTAAGATGATTTTGAGATCCCGGCCGTATTTTTCTTCGGTCTCGACGATTTCTTGAATTATTTCTTTACGTTCTGAGCGTCGTTTCGAACATTTTCGGCAGACGAGTGGAGCGTACATGACACCGCTGAAAAAAAAAACACAAGAAAAAAATGATCAAGTTATCATATGTTTCCGTTAACAAAAGACGTCAGTAGATAATCTTAGCCACAAGTGTAAGCAGTCACTGAATCATCAAGAGATAGCGAGGAGCTTGTGAAGTTTTTCATAATAATATTACTAAAGGAAATCTTTTTTGTTGTTTTTCCCTTTGATAGGAAAAATGCAATGTGCATAGATTTTAAAATCGCAAAATCTTTAATATTTACTCTTCGATCCAGAGTAAAGACTGAGAAAAAATATTTACACACCGAAAAATCTGCTTTGAAATTCAAATTCTAGAAAGCCCGCCAAAAACGGACCGTGAATTTATGACGTCACTACAGAGCCAGATTCTTCGTTCCTATTGGTGGGAGTTTTCGCGCCAGAAATTCAGTCAATGAAGTAAGAGAAATTAATTCAGTCATGACGTCATTACCCCAAACAAATCGTGTGGTTATTTTTGGTGGGTTTTTTGAAATTTTATGTTTAAAAACATTTTTTAATCAATTTTTTCTTGCCAAAACTTTAAATAGGAATTTTTGAATCTGTTTATAACATTTTTAGAATTGACTGAGCGCTGCACAAGCTAAACATGAGGCACTGGAATCAATTGCAAACCAGAAATAGTACAGTTTAATCCTCAGGTCTCGAAATGTAGAAGAAACCACTTGATATGAATGTTACAAGTGTGAAAAGGCAAGAGAGAAAGGTTTTTATTGGGCACCGCTAAGCCCTTTAAGAAAATAGTTGGTTTTCAGTGTGCCCCATTGCTGTGGTCGTGTACCACCCTCGCCCCTCGTCAAATTTTACTTGTGCTATGCAGCTTTATAGTCCTAAATCCCAGTGGCGTAACTAGAGTTTGGTGGGCCCGCCCGAAGAGTTTATTTTTTAGGCCAGCGCCGC
Source organism: Liposcelis brunnea (assembly GCA_023512825.1). NCBI lineage: Eukaryota > Metazoa > Arthropoda > Insecta > Psocodea > Liposcelididae > Liposcelis > Liposcelis brunnea. The sequence goes on from CM042066.1 coordinate 5,397,676, forward strand.
GGGCCCTGCAGGCCCGTTAGCTATGCCACTGCTAAATTCGCCTCCTCCCTTTCAATACTTACCTATCTGTTACTTGAGTCTCCACAACTTGATCACAGTCTTCACACAGATGTTGAGGATCTTCCCTGATACTGCTACTCGCTTGCCATTTACTCCTCGACGACTGGCTCGTCTCCGATCCGACACCCGAATCATTCCTCTCAATCTCCGCTGAACTTTTCCTATTCAACTTCAACGAATCCCTCTCAGGCACCGACGACAATATCAAATTATCCTCACTCGAATCGCTTCCATGACTCAAATGGCTAATCCTACTAATCAAATCCACTCCTGAATCATTTTCCTTCCCTTCCATCCTCTTCAAACTCTCCTCCGTCTCCAACCCATCCGACGGCGTCCGGCAATGCATCCCACTATCAAACGAAGTGCTCTCACTTTCCTCCAACGAACACAACCTTCTACTCTCTATTTCTTCGCTAGTCGAGCTTCCGCTAAAGTAACAATCTTCTTGTACTCGATCTTTCGCGTCTACTAAATAGCTGAGGATGTCGTATTTGGAGGCGCCTTCGAATATCGATTTAGGTGATCGCTGATCGATTTCATCGAGGCTGGGAGGTAACGTTAAGGGCAATGGCGGCGGGATATCCTCATCCGATTCATCATGATCGATTTTTATCCCAACCTGATCGTAAATAGGTTCTTCTTTTATTGTTTCGTAAATATTCTCAACAATTTCATTGGTAAATTCTTCTTTTTTGTTGTTGGTTATTCCATTCCGGATTTCATACTCATCTTCTAATTTATCTTTTTCCGGTGCTACTTCCTCCGAGTCGGATAAAATATAAAATTTGCTCCTAGCTATTGATAAAGGTAAAAATGGATTTGTATCATAATCGCTTTCTCGACTTTTATGGGAATTGCTGCAGAAACTGTTGCTTCTGCTTGTGTTCGTTGATGAGGAATTTTTATGGGAGCTGGTGGAAGTGCTGCAGAAGCTGTTGCTCCTCGACGCGGACGACGAAGAATCTTCTTCTATTCTGAACGTTCCGTTTTGCGTATTCTTCCAATTCGCAAGAATCTTTTTGCTTTGATACGTGGCTAAAAGCGATTCAGCAGGTCGAACAACTTGATGCTCATCACTTCCACCATTCATAAATAATTGAGATATTTGTTTTAGATTTTTCTGATCTCTTGATAGTTTAATCTTCTCCATCAAAGTCGGGCTACTTTGTCCGTTTTCATCTTTCCCGCAAATATGCGGGATCAAATTCCTCCGGATCGCTTCTACAGGATCCAACACGTTCAGCAATTTTTCCGTCTCTGAGAATATATACTGCGGCCTTGGCTCATCCGCTACGATCGTGCTATTATTCCCAACGATTAGGGTAGTTTTATTATCGGTTGATAAAACAGGTATCACCGTTGAATTAGAACCAGTTTCAATAATCGTACAACTAGATGAATTCGGTTCTTCTTCGGTTCTAACGCTAATCGTGACTTTGTTTTTATCTTCATGGTGAAAATTACTAATCATAACTGATGTTTTCCCGTAAATCTCGTTATTATTAGGTTGAATGATTACCGATGATTTATCAGAAGAACTTACGGTTACGATTGTTTTCCCATTTTCGCAGTTGTCGCATAATTTCGGGATACGACCGGGATCGCTTAGACGATTTCTAGAAGGAACTTGAACTTTAGTCGAAAAACCCGGATCGCTTAATCTATTCTTTACAAACGGGAAAATTTGCCTCGGCGGCGGACTCGGAGGATTTTTTATCACCGGTGTCGATTCCTTTTCCCTCTCGCTGCTTTCATCGATTAATTTCGAAAACTCCGCGTACGTTATTAAATTCCCCGGGAGTTTATTTTCTTCAGGAGGAGGTGGAGGCGGCGGCGGCGGCGGCTCCTTCGGCCTTAACCTCCCGTTCTGCTTCGGATTTTCATCATCCGAGTAAACTTTCCCGTTTTCGTCTATAAAAATCTCCCGACTATCAATTCTCGTGCTTCGCGTCCTCAACGCCATCGTGTCATTAAACAAATACGAATTAGGCGGACTCGTAGACAAGGACAATACGTCATCTTTATAAACCACGACTGCTGATGATGGTCTCCGATCGCTGTAGCTTCTCTTCAGCGTCGAGCCTGACGATGGCGCTGCGGTATTATCTGCAAAGAAAAAAAAAACGTTGCCCAATAAGAAATTGCAACACTTTTAAGGAGATCTTTTTTTTGCAGATGTAATGAGAGTAAATGGATGATTAGGAAAAACGTTTAAAACAATAGAACTTTTACTTTCTCGTGTTTTATTGTTTTTTCATTTTAACTGATTGTTATCTGGTAGTTGAACTGTTATTAAAGAAATATCAAACGGATTTCTAAGTGTGAATGTTATGTGTTTAAATCGATCGTGATTCTTATTTTCTTACTGTCCCTTTTTTTTTATAATTAAAAAATATTATTATTAATGGATGTTTATAGAGCGCGAATTTTTTCAATAGATTGCTTTAACGGATGCAATGCGCAAGAACAACAATACGGGCTTTTTTTTCAAAATAATACAATTAATTAATCAGATAAATATATTATATACACTATGGTAAACCATGCATTAAAATTACGACACGGTTGCGCTATAAAAAGAAAAAAGTTAACAAATTATTTGCATCGAATAATAAAAGTTGGAAACAGAATCCCACGTTTCGTCAAGAATATTTTAGCATATTTCTTAACGGTAGTTTTTTCCTGTGCGATTTTGTGTTAGTTTTTTTGGGGCGAAAATGTATAAAAACTTTCATATAAAAATTATAACGTATCCTTGGGGGGTTTTTTAGCTTGTGTGGATTTTAAAATATGAATTATTTATATTAACAGAGGATCCGCCCCTGTTACTTCTTCTAAAGAAGTTTAACCTTCTTCGTCTTCGCGTGCGGTTTTTGTATTTATTTTCTAAGAGTCGTGTAGATGATGTTTCGTGTTTGAATGGGTGAGGTTCGTCAGTTAGTAAAAGATTAGGCTAAATACCTTTCTTTTTTGTTGCCAAAGAGAAGGACATAACTTTTATTGATATTTATTCTTCGATTAATTATAAAGACTAAGCAAAAAAAATTCAGGCACCGAAAACTTTGCTTTGAAATTAAATTTTAGAAAGCCCGCCAAAAACAAACTATGAGTTTATGACGTCACAACTGAGTCAGATTGTTGAGAATTAGATTGGTGAGTATTTTCGCGCCAAAAAATCAGCCAATGAAATAAGAGAATTTCGTGAGTCATGACGTCATTACCCCAAACACGGTTATTTTTGGCGGGCTTTGTAAAATTTGAATTTCAAATTGAATTTTTATGTTTGAAAACATTTTTTAATTAATTTTTTCTTGCTAAGCTATAATTGTTAAAGTTGCAGCCGTAGGTGGCGATTCCATGAGCAGCAACAAACCACTTGGCCAGCAAAAGAACACCCCTCCCCTCCTCTTTTATTAACATCTATCTCCTAATGCTCAAATTTCCTTCCTGCAACATGGCGAATCTCCAGTAACCGTCTGCTGCAACCGGAGTGCTCCCTCCCTCTCTATCTAGTCTCTCTATTTTGCCGCAAGGCAGATTCCCTTCCAGGCGGACCATAAACCAGGTCCTTATCCCTATAACTTTGCCTCTTAGAATTATGAAGGAAACTTAGAAATTTCGGGGGAGCATGCGCTACATTCCCCGCCACCGAAGTGATCACACTTTGGTCAAATAGAACTCTGTAGTCGTGGCATTAAAAATTTTTGGCTACTCCTCCTACCCTTTTATATGAAAATCCTAACTCCGCAACAATCCTTACAATTTCCCTCACTGCAAATCTTCAACTTCATTAATTTAAAATCACAAACTTAAAAATCAAAGAGTCAAGGATGAATGACGAAGTACCATGACTCTTTATCTTCTCGCTAATTTAACGGAAAAACCAGAAACACTAAAAAAAACTTCACCTAAACATTCAATCAGCATTATTTTCTTACAATCAAAAGGTTTAAAATTTTTTTTTTTTTAAATACATTGGCTACGCATTTCAAAACTAGGTAATGCTCACCACCTCAAGGGACAAGATAGCAAAAGATATTTTTAATTTCTTTGAAAGGTCTCGTGTCGACTTAAAAACCTAAACAAGAGTCAAAGCTCAGGGTCGGCAACGCCCCTTTAAAATAAAAATAAAACCTTTATGAAATAAAATATCCCTCCCGTCATTGATCAGGTCCCCTGCTGGAGTGTTCACAGTGCGATTTTTTTTGTAAAAACTTCAACCCTAAAAAATTTTTTTTGAGAAAATGCCAGCGCGCCCACCCTGTATAAAATTCAGAGAAGGAATTTATTAAAATCATTTAACATGCGATCATTCTATTTTAAATAAGAAGCATTCAGCCTTGGAGCTAAACCATCTTTCCCAGGTATAATTTTTTAATTATTTAAAAAAATATTTTTTTTTTTGGAAACAGATGAGGGAAAAAAAAGAATTAATTTTAGGTAAAAGGATCTTAATTAATTGACTCAGATCTAGATGTTGGATTGGCAATTTTTATTTTCGGCCGAATGGAAATCAATGAAAAATAATTCGAATGTGTTAGTGTCGCTTTATGCTATCACTACCTCATTCCTTTTTTTTTTTTTACTTTCGAGCTCCATAGAGAGAGGAAGTATTGCGGTCGCCTCAAAAATGAAATTTTACCAAACTACGTATTTTGCGGTGAAATGGCTAAAAATAACCGTAAAAATGGTTTTTGGGCTAAAATCCGTCCGTTTGTGGACTTTAGTTTTTCGCCTGTGTTTTCGAAACCGAACGAGCCAGAGCAAAAAAAAATTGGCCAAAACTATTATTTCATAGTCAAGACCATACGGCCAAATTTGCGGCTTTGGCAGGGTCAAATAAGGCCAAATTTAGAGTTTTCGGGAATTTTTTCAAAAACGGCTCTAACGATTTTTTTCATTTTTTGTGTGGAGATACCTGACCCTATTAGGAACAACTTTTTCCTTTGGCATTTTTTTGTAAAATATCGCCCTCTCCAGAAAATCCGGAAAAGCCCAAAATTTTGAAGTTTTACCGACAGAGCAGACATGGGACTCGATTTCAACTGACAAATGGTCGTAGATTTCAAATTTTCGGTCCATTTTGTGATTTGAAGGCCACCCTGCCAAGTTTACGGCTTTGGCAGGGCTAAAAAAAGCCATATAATGAATTTTCAAAGATTTTCTCAAAAACGACTCGAACGATTTTTCTTTTTTTTTGTATGAAGATATCGCATCATATTAGGAACAACTTTTCCCTTTGGGGAAAAATTCGCCCTTTCTGAAAAATCCGGAAGAACAGAAAATTTTGAAGTTTTACAAAAAGCGGTGATATGGGACTCGATTTCGACTAATAAATAGTTAATGATTTTAAATTTTTGTTCCAATTCCTAATTTCAAGCTGACCCCCCGACCCCGCAAGTCCCCAATGATGCCTTAATCGAATGAAGCTATACCCCGACAGAGCGAGAAAGTGAGTGATCCTTCCCGGACTGCTGGTTTTTTCTTCCACTTTAAAAAAAAACTATTTCAATTTTTTTCTACACCAAAAAATCGAAATAGCTTGCTTAAGGTATTCTTTCACCTGTTGCCGCGCCTTCAGGAATTGGCGATTATGTATCGGTTGACTTCACGATTTGAGAAAGTATATTTCTTAAATATTTCATTGATAACGATCCTCATTTGTCACGTAATCGATTTTTATCGATACAATGCGATCGATTATAATTAACATTATATCGAAAAAAATATCGCTTTCTTAGTATAAAGTGAAATTTAAAATAACAAAATACCGCGACAAACGAACTATATCCCTCGGCCATTCTTTTTCCCATTATTACACGAAAAACAAAAAAAAAAGGATGATTTTTATATCGATTACGAAAATCGATTCCAAGAGATAGTTTAATCTTTTTTTGGCTCGTAATTAGTTTGAAAAGAAAAATCAACGAATTCGTATTTCTATCCCTCGAGGGGAAATACGAGAAACGTTTTACTTTCATTATTAATGTTATGACTTTGCCCTTAATTGTTTTGTATCATGGAAAGATTATGCAAAATTTTTTTTTTCAAGCTACTGTTTAAAAACCGAACATGATCCGAAAAAAAAATTAATGATCGGCCAAGAAAAAAAAGAGCTTAAACATGCGTAGCGAATTGAAAATCATGATTGATAACCTTTCATTTATTGGGATGGGAAATAACTTTAAAGAAGTTAAATTACAGGGCGGGTTTATGTTAACCCTCCCTCTGGGGAAGGTTTTAGTTTAAGAAAAATAGACTTCACATTATAATCAATGCATTTTTTTTAACTTTTTGAAATAAAAGTAAAAATGCCCCGGTTTCCGTATTTCTTTTTGATGTGTGTTGTCACGATGAAGATTATGGGAGGATTTTTTTTTTTGAGATCTCGAGGGCTAAGGAAAAGTTTTTTTTTATCACTATTATCATTGTAATCACTTTCGTTGAAAGAATAAAATCAATTGATTTATTATTTATACTTCTCGATTCATGCAGCCATGAATGAAAGGAAAAAAAAAGAAGAAGAAAAAAAGAAACCACATTTACAAACAATGGCACATATGAACTCTTGCCTTGTGGGTTTGAATGTCAATGATGATGACAAGATTGCATCTCCGAAAAATTTTCTCTTAATGAGAATCTAATTGAACAGGTTTTTGATGTGTCAAAAGACCGGCCAAAATGCAGATGTGGAAGGAGAGTTTTTTTTTATTGATTTTAAGGATTTTGCCTAGAGCGGGATGACCTAAAAATTAGAACTCTTTATTCTTTCATTTTTCTGAGTTTTTCCAGAGTGACTAACAAGATGAAACAGTTGGCTGATCTTTCTCCTGAAAATAAGGGTTGCACAGGCACGGATTGGCCTAACGGGCTACTGGTAAAAATCAAGTAAAAGCCCCCTTCTGCTCTTGCGATTTTTAAAAATAGGACAAACATTTCATTCAGCCAATTTTCGAATCGCTTTCAGAGATCATGCTTCATGAATTCCGAAATACCCCCTGTTGCATTTAACATTAAAAAGAAAAGAGGCGGACAGCAACATTTAGAAAATGCTCTATCCTCTGGCTTTTTGTATCTAACGACGTGAAGAAGTGTCAAGGCCGAGAAAGGAAAAAAAAAATGTATAAATTTCCGACAAGAAATTTTTGTTGACAACAAAAAAAAGTATAGTTTCGTGATCATGCAACAGTCAAGGTCGGCGAGAAAAACGACAAGAGTGACATATCAATTAGAATTATGATATTAATGATAATAATTATCCGTATAAATGCCTAGATGGACCGGAACTTAATGATGACCGTTCAAATTATGCCAAAAAAGAATCGGGCCATTTTCCACATGAGGATTCTTTTTTTTTTTTTTTTTTAGGATGGGTAAAATTTTTTTGTGTTGTGTTCATGAAAATTGCTTTAATTAGATCTACCAAAAAACGAATATAAGAAAAAGTTATATCATGTTACTTTCTCAGAGCCAAGTTCTCACGATATTTTTGTATCTTTTTTTAATAAATTAGTTGTGATAACGATATTCGTGTCCAAGGATCATGATCCTTTGTCTGAATGGGTTAATGAGGAATTGAACAGCTACCTGTTTTAATCGTAGCAAACTTATTGGGGGTTTTCAATAACGCACGGATGGTGGCATGATTATGAAATATTAAATTGAAAAAAGGTTTAGTGAAGAAAAGATATCGTGCGGAGTTGGCTAGACTGTGAGATAAGTAGCCAAAAGCTAAAAAATGATTTTAAGTAAATAAAACATGAAAGGTTTGAGATACTTTAAATGATTTCAGTTTTATGGCCTGTTATTGTCTTTTGGGCTATTAGGCAGGTCTTACGCTTTGTAACAACTGTAATACCCACACAAAGCGTAAGAAAATTAACATACACTTCCTCGTCCATTTTAAAACATTGATGGACCTAAACGCAAATTAAATAAATAATCCATCCTAAAATTAGTTTCAACCTGTATTTTAACACTTCACCTAATGCCTCCATTACGGCATGCGCCTGCTCCATCAACCATCATTTCCATGTCATCAAATACCAACGCCCTATTTAAATATTTCAATCTAGACATACAAGAAAAAACAATACCACGTCATCGTGCAAAACAAAAGAATAAATTCCCCAGGCCTCGAAAGACGCGACCAAACGATCCTGACAATGACAGTATATATATACCTTCGATCAACAGACGCCCTAATTGCGCCTACTAAGGTTCCCCTTTTTATTGTTATCAACTACACCCTTCCGGCATACGATTTCCCCACGCGGATGGATTTTCAAGAAAATTTCTTACAAAATCGGATTAATTAGATTATATAAAAATAAAAAAACGGTCTTGCCTAGCTAACTTTGATTAAATTTAATTAAAATGCTGTTAACCTTCATTATGTACGTACCTTCTGTATGCAAAATGCGTGGCCCTTCTTCAGCTACTTGTTTCCGGTCGTCACATTTCGTATCATCAAACGTACTATCAACGTTTCCGGTCGTACATTCACTTTTAACATCATCGATCAACAACAAATCTTCGCAACTTTTCGAAAGAATTTCATTTTCCGTTTTCGTTTCTTCTTCTTCTTCCTTCTCTTCTTTCTTCGCATCGTTCAAGGATTCGTTGGAATTAACAACAACCTTAAATTGAACTTGCTTCTTCTTCTTCAAAGTATTCTGACTTTGCTTCCGGATTAAAATGAAATTCTGCTTGTTCGTTTCGCTGGACGTGTCCGAAGAAATCGTCTCCGATTCTTGAGTCGTCGAACTCACATCCGATTCCTCGATCGGTTTTTTCAATATCGATTTAATCGATAAATTCGGCGATGATTTCGATTTCAATTTCGAATATTTAAAAGCTAATTCATCGATTGTTTTTTCTTTGTGTTTCCTTGGAGGCCTTTTAGGCGAGGCTAATCTCGGTATCATTGAATCTTTTTTACTATCGTCATCGTCGCTCACGTATCCTTCAACTTCGGTTGAAGGATTTGAATGATCGAAGATTTTAAATCGTTGACCGTTTAATCGAATCTCGGATTTCTCGTATTTTTTATTTAATTTATCCGGTTCGGGTATATTTATTTTTCTATTTTTAATTAAATCAGTCTTGCTTAATTTAGGTCTTAATATTTTTAATTTAGAATTAACCTCTAATGTACCGTCGCTAAGTTCATCGCTAGAATCGTCGTCGTCGTCATCGATCTTCGATTTATTTTTCTTTCTATTTAAATCGTAAGCGTTAACATCACATTCTAAGATTGATTTCCGTCTGATTTTTTCGTCTTCGCCGTTGCTCCAATTTTCTTCTTCGTTCTTCCACAATTTCGAATCGTCTTCGGGTTGTTTCGGTTTGAACGTTTCGAAACTAGGATTCGGATTGTCGCGTGTTTTCCCGCGCAACGGCGACGTGCTTCGATTTCGTCGTCGCCTTTGAGAATTTTCAGGGTTGAATATCGATGGCTCCGTTGATTCGCCAACCCCCAAACGATTTTTCCGCATCATGTTGTAAGGATCGGGTGCTGTTGCTGGGTTTGTTAATTTTTCGGGGGATGTTGTTGCTTCCAGGAGACTCGGTCGTGATTTTTTGTTCATTTTAACGGTTCCTGATAAATTTCGTTTGCCTCCGCATTTTTTACAAGAGGGCGAATTGCTCTTTCTCGTGTCTTTTCTGGATTCGTAACACTGACATATTTTCGTGTCGGGTTTAGTGGTGGCTGTGATTGTTATTCCGAAACCGTTTCGATCGGAGCATGCGTATCTTGGAATAGGAACGGATACGAATGCTCCTCCAGGTGACACGAAGCCGTTTGTGACGATTCTAGGTGTTGGTGCGACGACCCCAGGATATAAAAATAAACTAGGTCTTTGGGCTGGTGTTCCGCGGACTCCAACAGTCCCATACAACCACGTTTCCGCGCATTTAATGCTCTTGTTGATTACTCCGTTGGATAATGTTCCATATTTGTAGAGATAATCTGGATGGACCATGAAATTTGTCGATTCGATTTGCCCCTCTTGGATTTTCCCGGATTTCCCCATTTTCCATCGTTCTCCCCATGATTTTTTGATTTTCTCCCCGTCGTTCTCCATCGGGAAATTCTGAAACAAAAATAAATGAAAAAATTAATGTCTTTAGTGCGTTACAAAAGAGCCAAGAGCCTACGATAGATCAACATTCCAGACAGATTTGTCCAAGGGGGTGATGCTTGTCAACAGAATTTAGCTAGCAAATTGTTGTTGCTCCAACTCCTCCGAAAACACAAATTAAATTTCCTGGCCACCATGGCCGATAATTTTCAGTCTTTGCAGAACTATCTGCTTAAAATCCAAAAATAGGAATTCCTCTGACTCATGATTATGAAACATCAACGACATTACTTTACTTGGTCATCATCCAAATGATATGAGCACATTGCATAAGTACTTAAAAACAGTTAAAATGCATTCATAATGTTACTGATAATTTATTAAAATACCGCATACTTAAGGGGAGTAAAGAAAAAATGTTACGCTTTAGGTAAAGTAAAAAAGTAAAAGTTTTTTTTTTTAAAAAAAGTTTGATTGTCATGCACGATTTACACGTCTTTGCCCACCGCTAACGTCTTATGGTTTTATTAGAAAAATTGTTGGTGCAACATTCGTGCTGTCAACTTGCCATTTTTACGTTTTAATTACTTTAAGGTGTGAAGCGCTCCCCCCTTTTCTTTTTTGTTCTTCGTGATAACTAAAAGGAGATTGCCACAATATTTTTTTCCCTACGTCTTAATTTCAATAAGGTCCCCTTATTATTACATTGTTGTTGAATAAAACAATCAATTTACGGGTGTTGCTAGGTTAGGCAAGGTCAAAGTATCGAAAAAAGATAATAATTGGCATCTATATTTCTTTTTTTTTCCTCTCTTTTAATTCCGGACTTTCTTTCAAGGAAAAAAAAGTGATCTTTTTATGTTTTTTTTTTTTTGGTGGGTTTGATTGACTACGCATGAAATGAAACATGGGAATTTGGAATTTATTGATTTTCTACGCATGAAAACGTTGGATTTCGGTGATTTCAATATGAACATAATTGAAATTGTATTTGAAATGGGAGAAATATTTGAAGAGAATCGAATTTAGAATGCAGCCAAATTTTAATTAAAAATTGAAAGATTTGCAACGATTTTTAAAAAATTTTAAATTCACTTTCACTTTACAATTTCAGTTTTAAACATGCGTCAATTTTTCAATAATTTAATTTGCAATTTTTAACTAATTTTAATTTTCAACATTTCGATTCGCAATTTTCAATCATTTCAATCTGCGATTTGTAACAGTTTCAATCTAAAATGTTCAACAATTTTAATGCGCAATTTCCCACATTTCAATTTGCGATTTTTCAACAATTTCAATCTTTCAACAATTCCTTTGTAATTTTCAACAATTTCAATTTGCGATTTTCAACATTTGTTTTTCAATTTTCAATAATTTCAATCTGAGTTTTTGAATAATTTCAATCTGCGATTTTCAATAACTTTAGTCTGCGATTTTCAATAATTTCAATCTGCGTGTTGAATAATTTTAATCGGCGATTTTCAATAATTTCAATCTGCAATTTTCAATAACTTTAGTCTGCGATTTTCAATAATTTCAATCTGCGTGTTGAATAATTTTAATCGGCGATTTTCAATAATTTCAATCTGCGTGTTGAATAATTTCAATCGGCGATTTTCAATAATTTCAATCGGCGATTTTCAATAATTTCAATCTGCGTTTTTTAATAATTTCCATCTGCGTTTTTCAACAATTTCAATCTGCGATTTTCAACCATTCCAATGTAGAATTTTCATCGATCCCAATTTGAAATTTTCCAAAACTTCAATTTGGAATTTTCAACCAATTTCATCTGCAATTTTCAACAGTGCGATTCGCAATTTTCCACAATTTCAATCTGAAATTTTCAACATTTCGATTCGCAATTTTCAATAATTTCAATCTGCGATTTTCAATAATTTCAATCTGCGATTTTCTACCAGTTCAACCCGAAATTTTCAACAATTTCAATATGGAAATTTCAAGAATTTTAATCTGCAATTTTCAACAGTTCGATTCGCAATTTCCCACAATTTTAATCTGAAATTTTCAACAATAATTTTAATTCACAATTTTAATTTGCGATTTTCAACAATTTTCACTCTCTATAATTTTTCAACTTTAATGGTTTCCGCAAACAAACAAAAATTTTCTAAATATTTATGGGAGCAAATGGTTGATTGGAACAAAACTGAAACTTATGGAAAAGGAAACGACTGGACAATCTCTCTTAAATGACGTAACTTTATCCTTTTCGGACTTTACTAATTAACCATTTCATTATTTCCCATTTTGTCCAAACATGGCAAAAACAAAGTAATATTAAATAATGGGATTTTCGTTGTTCATCACTGTCACGATAATACTCTTCCAATTCCACGACACTGTCCTAAGCTGGACACGAGTCATCTTGTTTCACCACCAGGAAATTGCAAATTGCATCACCGGAAATTCCTAAGAGAAATCAAAACTGTCGCATACGGACGGGTGACAACGACACGATCCTCCCGTTACGATTTTACATAAGAGAAATAAAGAAAACGAGAGTAAAAAAAGTCTTTTTTATCGAAAGTGAAATTAAAAAAGAAGGAGGGAAGGAAAGAAAGAAAGAAAAAAACCAACGTAATCAGTAATTAAATCGAACATTTAAAGCCGTGTAACTGGAGCGATTTAAATAATAACGATTATTGCATTGTCTGGCGAAAAAAAAAATATATTCAAACAATTGTGGGAGTCATTAGGTCGATCCGTGTGTTAAAATAACGGGTTCTAATTTCAATACCTTCTGCATATGAGGGAGTCTTATGAATATATCTACAGGGCGCCCCATTAGGTCAGCCCAGTCCGAAAATATTATCGATTATGCTTGCGGTTAGGTAACACACCATTTTTTAGTCTCGCCGACAATTTTTTTCACCTTTCGGCTTTGGGATTTTTTTGTCCACGTTGGTGACGATGCTAATGAATTTATATACCATCGTTCAAGGATTTCGCGTCGACATTGCTTCGTCCTACGCTGATACAAGAAGAGTTAATGAGACGCTATTAATCTCTAAGATGGTGAGAAAATAATGCACGGGTCGATTTAGATGGCTTTGTTTTTGAGCCATGGGTAGGCGTTGTTTATTCCAACTAATAGGCCGAGACGAGAAACAACGCTTTAGAAATCATCAAAATATTTTGATTGCAATTTCAAAATTGATCCGAATTTCACTAGGCGCCAGTAAAAATCTTAATGAAATCGGCCCAACATCTCCATTAAGACAACTTGTCGAGAAATGACTGACATTCAAAAAAAAAAAAATGAACCATCAAACGTTGCGAAAGTAATCAAATGAGTAAATATTGAAATTGAATAGGTCTTCTTTTGATTTATCGTCCGGCAAAAAGAAGTTTGTCCAACGAAATCGATTTTGCCAAATCGCAATCTAATTACCGAGTTGACATCTTTGAAAATTGCGTAAAAATTTTTGAAATTCGCACAAAGTTCGCGAAGAAAGTTTCAACCCGACAAAGTCTATTGTTACTGATCTATGACCTTGAACTTTAAGAAGTGATCTTCATAGGTCGAACGAGTAATTTTCATTTTTTTTTTTTAGTAGGAGATTCGCGGATTACATTTGGGCCGATTTCATTTCGATTGCGTTCGTTGTCTCTTCACGATTTTTCACGCTATTTTTAATTTCACCTCTAATTCAGGATTTACAAATTAGTCCCGGTGTGTTTCAAAATTTTTTTTTGTAAAGAAAAAATCAGACCGATTAAAATTCAAATCACAACGGGGATTTATAATAATCATCGTTTTTATTATTCTTCTAAAATGATGAGCAACAGTCAATTAATGTCGAAAGTATTTCCAGGAAAAAATTTTAAAAAATAAAAGCTTTTTTTTTCGAGCGAGATATTAAGGCGGACGTAATATTTAAAAGGCGTGGATTACTTTTTTTTTTTGATGGAACCTTCCGTTGATTCACACGTTTTCTAGCCCTTCGAAAACGTGAGAGACACGGGGGGCGCGTTTTTTTTTGAAAACGCGGGAAGAAAACATTATTTATGATGGACGTATTTCAGGTTTGTGACGGGGACCTTGGAAGATGGGTACGAGAAGGATTTTTAAGAGCCTACTTCAAATCCGGGAAGTTGAAGAGAAAGAAAAATGCATTTGAAATAATATTCATGATGCTACGCCTTAATATTATGTGAATAATTTGGCTAAGCAATTAGAATAGGGCCGTGATTCCATTAAAAAAATAATGGTATACCAGGAAGGCGAATGGATGACCACTCCTGAAATTATTGACAAGAAATAGAAAGTTTGGGTTATGAAAGATTATGTAGTTTTTTTGAATATTTTTCACAAAATTTGATAATGGACCCAGAAAAGAGATGACGTGAGGAGTTGTCAGCCAAATGTGTAATTTTGTGGTTCCTCAACAATTCGGGAAGTGATTTTGTCAGTGTAAAACATTCGGAGGCATTTAGAAAAATTATCTTGAGATAATTTTTTGGTTGCAGCCCAGATGAAAATTCATAATAGGCCACTTGCATGAATTCAGAAAACAATTTTTTTTTTTATCTTACACAAGCCATAAATTTTTAATTTTAAAAATATCGGCTCAAGTCAAAAAGTAAAGTAAAAATTAATAATTAAAAATTAAAATCAGATTAGGGATTAAGTTTTAAGTTCTATTTTTATTTTTCTCAAACACTCCTCAACCTCTTTGAAGTCGTAAGGTGAAGCTTCAGTGAGGAAGGACTTAATTTTTATTTTAAATTGTTTTTCTTCTAAGGACCTAATGTCCTTAGGAATTATATTGTAATATTTGTGGTACAATATTAACAGTTTAAAATTCTTAGCAAAAAAAAAAAATGGTCGAGAACATACAGTACATCTCTCTGTTTTGCCAGCGGATCTCTTGATTTCTACTTAAATCATACAGACTTACAGCGGAAAAAACCTGTAAACTGCGCGCTGAATTTAGCCCAGCTGGCATTAGGTAAACTTCTAATTATTTCCGACTATAAACCCCATAAACAATTTCCTAAATCAATCACCTAAGCTCACAACCCAAACTAACAACAATTCCCAACGAAATCATCCAGCATGAAAATCATGTAACAAAACCTGTACCATCAACCTTTTCCCGCCGTCAGTCACATACGAAAACCAGTTCAGATATTCAGGAAGACACCCGAAAAAAAAAACGCAATTCACAGTTCAATACCTCAAAAACAACTTAAACTTCCTCGACGCACATTCTCTTTCATTCCCTAAATACTCTAAATTTAATTGACTGAACATCTCATTAAAAAAAAGAAGAATCGATTGGTAGTAAAAAGTTGTTTCCAGTCAAAAAAAATCCTTTCCTTCCTATTTCTAAAGTTAATAATAGCAAAACATTCGTGACTGCCACTCCGAGCGCGCCACAAAAATGACTTCAAATTATCTACATTTGTGTTTCTAGTTAACGCTATTTTAATTCAATAAATACGGTTAAAATAACGATCATTAGCAAAATGGTTTGCGTTAATAATTTTAAATGCACCCGAATTTAGATAAAACAAGCTTTTGACTACTCTAAATTATCTTCATGTATGTCAATCTTTTTAAAAGGTCGTACGGACGTCAACAATTATGCAATTTTTTGATATTAAGGGCGTTGATGATCGCATTTGACAGAGTGGAGCGTTTTAATGCAATCGTTGCCATTATGACTGGAGACCATGAAGACCAACATGGCAGTCTCAGTTTAGCTTGAGCTAACCAATATAGGAGCTCTGCGTCAACTAGCCTGCTAAGGAGTCTAAAAAGCTTTGTGAAGAGTTAGCACAGTCTTCGAGGAGATCTAATGGCCTTAGGTAGCATTTTTAGCTAGTCTTTAACCCGGGCCCATAACCTGTCTACGCGAGTTTTTAGCTCAAGTCTCTTGCCTAGGGAGCCCAATAAGAAGTAGACCCTTTTGGTAAGTCGTCTGCTACATAGGGGTGCGCCATTTTGAAAACTGGAAGCAGCCATGATCTCGAATTTGGTGGCCACCAATCGCGATGTTGGCTTCTCAATAGGCTACTTGCATAAAATTTGAAATCGCAAGTTTATTATTAATATTAATTCTTTGATTAATAAGAAAGACTTTGTAAAAAAGAATTCATCAAAAGAAAAGTTTTAAATACCGAAAAATTTGCTTTGAAATTCAAATTCTAGAAAGCCCGCCAAAAACAGCCATGAATTTATGACGTCAGAACTGAGTCGGATCCTTTGTTCCTATTGATAGAATTTTCGCGCGCAAAAAATTGAGCCAATGAAATGAAAGAATTCAACTCGGTTTTGACGTCATTAGCTCAAACATGGCGTATGGTGATTTTTGGCGGGCTTTCTAGAATTTGAATTTCAAATCGAATTTTTACCTGTTTAATAAAATTTTTTTGACCGATTTTTTCTCGAGAAACCTTAAATAAGAATTCAAGGACCGAATAATGACGTTTTAAAAATTCATGCAAGTAGCCTATTCGAAAATGGCAGACGTCAAATCCGAGATCATGCCCAGACCGCAACAACAGTTTGCTTCAAGTTTGCAGCAAGTAAGTGTATGTTTACACGTCAACTAGTTCCCTTACCTCAAATTTGCAGCAAACTACCGTAAGTGTTCTTGCGGACGGGGTGGCAGCTTCCAGTTTTCAAAATGGCGTACCCCTATGTAGCAGGCGACTCATCAAAGTGTCCACTCCCTACTCTTGCCTTTAACGGGTGTAGTCCTGACTCTACCTCAACAGAGACATCAAATTATGCAACTTAAAGTGTCAATTATCGAAACTTTTGACAGGGCGGGACCTTTTATCTCTCAATCCACACTCTCTTAATTCACACTTTTTAATTGTTGGTATTACAACAATGAACAAAAAATTAAGTGAAAGTGACGAAAAAAAAATTTTCAAGAATGGCTTATTTGCAACGAAAGGGAAAACAATGATCTTAGGAATGGAAATTATGTGATATCATCGCATGTTAAGTATATTTAAATTAATTTAAGAAAAAAAAAACAAGACGAGGTTCACAGACACATACTTACGAAAAAAAAAACCTCCTCAGTTTGTGGTTGTTGCTTCATTTTTTACTCGTTAATTATCATAAATTTATCGATTCTTCAGAAGTAGTCGAAAATTATCATTCTGGTTTTTTCTTCAAAAATTCTTCTTGAGGGTATATATGACATTCAGTTTCACTCTTCATTACGCATATGAAAGTGAATTTAGTAGTTTAAAATGTTTTGGAAGAAGAATTGAAATGATTCGAGGTGTACACGTTGAGATAATAAATGGTTTATTGGATTAGGGGAATAAATGCGGAGAAGGTCGGAGTGATCGTTATATTGTGAGAAATCGTATCGGGTAAATTATTCATTTGGAAACGGAATTCGTGTATGATGAGAAAGTAAATTGTTATTAATGTAAGGTTATTAAGGCCTAAATTTGAGGAACAGACCTCGCTGTAGTGGAGTGTGAAGGAAATTGATTTACAGGCATTGGATGCTGATGATAGTTGTTCAGATTTCATAAGGTCGTCGGTAAATTCTGGGCGGGAGTCGGGGATTGATTAGTTGAGTATGTGCTCCAATGGATTCGGAAGTTCAATGGGCAGTCTTTGAATGCAAGTGTAATCAACGCTCGCCGATTTCAGTTGGAGGGGCATGCAGCTTCTTTTAAGACCAAAATCTGATATTTTGCATACGAGTTCTTTTGTCAGTAAAATCTTTCTGGCAGCTGCACAAACTTCGCAGCTGCGGACAAGGTCTAGCTTCTTGATTTTCTTCTTCCTTAAGTGCTGTCTCTGAGAAGTAGATCGGTGATAATCAAAGTAATGCACACTTTCGAGACTGCTGAACAAAGTAGGAGCAGACCATGATTGAGGAGACACCAAACCAGTCAGTCTTCCCGTTCTTCAGTTCTGATCAGGTTAGGTTGAGATCGGCAGGAGTCCCCCACCAAGACGCCTGCTAGGACAGCGCCATCTGCAGAGGCTTCTTTGATCCTCCAGTTATCCTCATCCTGCTTGGCCACATTGCCAACCCACCGACATTTCAGTTCTGCAGCGCACGCTAAGCCGTAACTCGAATCTGCCAGACTTCTTCTTCTTTAAATGCTTGCTCCTCCTCGGAGATTGGCGATCCTAATTTTAAAGGCTGCCGCACGAAAAAGGGATCCCGAACCTGTATCTTAGATTCTTGAGCCAGGATGTTTTCCTCCGACCCAATCTGCTCCATCATCTACCAGTAAATCTCTCCCAGTAAATCCATCCCCGCCCACTTTCTTACCTCAAACGAGGTCAAATCCCCCCTCGACAACTCCTCAAGATATCATTCCCTTTCAGCACGGTAAGGTCTTGCACCTTTCCGCAATTTAAAAAAAGTTCACGACCCGCCGAATAAAAAAAAATTAACTTATATAGCTCCCCATAAAAAAACAATAAAAGTTACGAAATAGCCCTGGACAGTTATTTTTTTTTGAGTAGGAATCCATAGTTTCCAGAGGTTAAAAACTTGAAATAAATTCCAAATAAAAGTTCAAATCGTGATATGTTGTTGACAGCGGTTGCGTCACGGTACAATACTTCTATGATATCATTTCGTCATTGTTTTTCTGAACATGTTGATATCATTCATCTCATCTCATCATTTTTTTCTTGAAACATTTCTCCCGCGGTAAGATACCCTCGTCACGATTCGATCTTTTTTAAACACGATCGAGAACTGTTTTCACTCGGAAACCTACATGCAAATCCTTATAAAAATTGACAACGTATAAAGCGCGACTTTTGCTGTAGACAGATTTATTGGCCACGTTTTTCTCTATTTAAATCTACGACCTACATGATTGCGAATTCAGGTCTAGAAAAAAAAAAAAAAAAGAAGATAATCCCGATAACGATTCATATTTAACTCTTTTTATGGATCGGGCCAAGATCATGCGAACGTAAGAATAAAAAAAAAGTAAGATTTCACTTAGTGGTAAAGTAGATCAAAAGCCTTTAGGCTAGGAGAAGCATGGGTGGTTTACCTTGCCTCTTTTATAATTTTTCAATGTTGTTGTTCCTTTATGCAAGTTCGCCTACTTGATTTTTCCACTTCTGTCGGCACCCGTTTATGGCGTGATATCGTTTTCTCCATGGCTTCTGTGATCGTCACACCCGTCGCAAAAATAATTTGCCGAATTGAAAAAATTTCGCGATGCGTGATCTTTCGATTATTTCCTACGGGGCCATTAAAAAAGAAACGGATTTCACTTTCTATGCAATTCCCAAAAAAAGAGGCGTGCGGATAATTTGATGCACGTAACCGCAATATTTATTTTAAAAATCCCAGATATGAGTTTGAATAACAATGTTACTGTTTATTATTGTGTTTATAGAGGTTGTTACCAAAAAAAAAAAAAAATGTATGTAAGGAGTTTAATATAAATATTGCGGTTGTGCGTGTTTCCTCGTGTTGTTGTACCTAAGGGAACGGCCCGATATGATTTCCGGGTGAGGTTTATGTTATTTTTTGGTTTTATGTTTAATGGAGATTCAGAAGTGGCAATAAAAATAATTATGAGAATGTTTTTAGGGATGTAATCGTTTCCGCTTACGTGAAAAGTACTGAAAATTTTTTGAAATTGGTGGTTTATTAGGATTATGGCTAAATACGCCGATTTGAAGTCAAGCTTTTGCTTATTTATACATTCAAGCAAGCTGTGCCAGTTCTATGCCCAGTCAGCAAGCGGTGGAAATTGTAGGTGGATTATCGGTGTGTTCTACGTGGATTTTAAGACTTGGTGTACACTAATCTTAAAATCCACGTAGAGTACATCGATAATCCACCTAAAATTTCCAACGCTTGCTGACTGCGTGGGGACAGGATGGTCTGTGACACTTTGATGAGTCTGGTCCGGATACCAGATAGCCATTTGCGATTCTCAAAGCTGCCATACTCTCAAACTAAGGGTCCACCATGATCTCGAAGTGCGAGTGACCATGTTTGCTTCATAAGCTAAGTACAAGCAATCATGGGGACTTCCAGTTAGAGATCTAGGCGGACCCACAGTTCGAGCACACGACAGCTCCCGGATTTGCAAATCCCGATCCTATGTGTAGCAGACGACTCATTAAAGTGTCCACTCCCTATTAGGCTCCGATGTCAGTAGACAATATTCTCTTACTCCTTACTCCTAGAGCCCTAATTCCTCCACTGACGGCCATCCAAGGCCATAATCTGCCAATCCCTGACACCCAGGAAAAGCGCATCCTACCGGATGTTGTCGACCCACGTCATCCTCCTGGCCATACCTGGCAGCCACCTGGCCATACAGGGCTTGTAAATGCTCTTCTCCAGCGCCCGCATCACATACCCAGCCCACAACAGCCACTTGATCACACTAGTGATTAGAGGCTGGGCAATAAGATTTCGGATATCGCAATCCCAACTACGAGGTCGCGGCTGTCCAGTCACCGGATTTAACGTGGGCCCAAGAATCATCTGCAAGACGCGGTTTTCGAACACGAGGAGCCTAATTCGGCCACTCGCGGTAAGACTAGGTCTCGCACCAATACATGCTCATAGATAGGAGGTGCTATAATTTCTGCATAAGCTAAGCATAGGCTTTATTATCGTATCTGGCGAGCCTGCTATTAGGATCCCTGGAGAGCAACCACAGGAGGAACACAATGGTCCAAGAACCACCCGAGAGTCCCTCGATCCTTTTTTCCGATTAGTTGCAATGTCTCATACATTAAACTATACACAGCCAACGTATTGAATTTTCTACCACCTAATCTCTTAGAGCTTCTCTACCTCCTTGCCTATGCAATTCAGCGCCTCAGTATTTTCGCTCTAATAAAATGCAGAGCACGAATGTAAAACCACTCCTGATTAACGTCCCTCAGGTCCATACAAACAGCTACACGCCTAACAATTCGCAATCTGCCATTCAAAAAAAAAAAATTAACTTATTAAAACGATCAAAAATTAATTAACAAAAATCCAACTCCTAAACAGAATTTCATACAAAAGACAAAATAACGGGCCCTCGTGTTGATTACGCTCATTTTTCGCAGAACATTGACACCGAAATTCATCAGATTAAACCTTTAAAAAAAAACTCTCTTGCATCAATTTCAATTAAATTTTTTTGTATACTTTCCACATCGCGTATCGCACTCTCCCATCATACCCGCTTACCCAATGGCATGTATACGAGCAGCCAACACCGACAAGACTTTCATCTTGTTTCCCTTAGGAAGGTGTGCCTTTGAGAAATAAAAAGTAAAAAAAAAAAAAAAAAAAGAAACCACTTCACTATTTGCATTCTCATGCACATCAATATTTCACTCATTGAAATCATGATATAATAAAAAGTTCAGATTTACTAGCGATAATATGTGGAGGAGGACACTTGATACTAAACTCCCTGATGAAACCTGATCTACGCGGACAAAGAAGCTAGTCTTGAAATATTTTTCGCTCTAGGTTGATGACACTTAAAAACGTGCGAGTTCGGGTTAGGGGTCATATAATCTGGAACCATAATCAATTATGAAATTAACATAACCGCATGAGCTTTATTGGCTGTTAATTTTGACGCTAATCTCTACCAATCTTTATTACATTGATTTAACGCTTTGTTTTATTTTTATCATTTTTTTTTGGAATATCGAGTTCATTCGTTCGCCACATGTGTCAATGATGTGTATTGCATGCTTGCCTATAGGTGTTCATACTGGTTACGTTATTTATAATTGTTCGGTTTTAGAAGGTGAGGCATAGTTATCGCTGTTAAGTTTTATATAATGAGGAAACCGTTTAGCGCTTTTTTTTTGACGTGAAATACCGTCGAGGTATGTTCTACACACATCTGCTTGGATCGTTCTTTGATTATCACGTATTCGATGAAATCGTGATAGGTCTCAACATCATATGGTGTGATATGTTATCCGATTCTAACCGTTCACGTGTCTTCTTACTTTTTTTTTCATTTCTTTCTACTGCACGATAACGGATCACTCTCATCTTTTCATCAACTGGAGATAGAAGTGAGAATTTGATATTTTTGCTGGCGCAAGTTGATGTTCAGATTTATTAAAAATCCAAATTTGTTGATTGCTGAACCAAATTGCGTCGGAAGAGATATTCAGACTTTTAAAAAATTCGAATTCGTTGATTGCTGGACCAAATCTCTAAGCAAGAGATGTTCAGATTTCTTGGAAATTCAAATTCGTTGATTGCTGGACCAAATTTCTAAGCAAGAGATGTTCAGATTTCTTGGAAATTCAAATTCGTTGATTGCTGGACCAAATTTCTAAGCAAGAGATGTTCAGATTTCTTGGAAATTCAAATTCGTTGATTGCTGGACCAAATTTCTAAGCAAGAGATGTTCAGATTTCTTGGAAATTCAAATTCGTTGATTGCTGAACCAAATGGCGTCAGAAGTGATGTTCAGATTTCTTGGAAATTCAAATTCGTTGATTGCTGGACAAAACGGCGTCAGAAGTGATGTTCAGATTTCTTGAAAATTCCAATTTGTAGATTGCTGGACCCAATTTCGTCGGAAGAGATGCTTAGACTCCTTGGAAATTCAAATTCGTTGATTGCTGGACAAAAAATTCTAAGCAAGAGATGTTCAGATTTCTTGGAAATTCTTTGTTGATTGCTCGACCAAATGTCGTTGGAAGAGACGTTCAGACTTGGACATTGCGAAGGAAGAGATGTTCAGACTCCTTGGAAATTCAAATTCGTTGATTGCTGGACCAAATTTCTAAGCAAGAGATGTTCAGATTTCTTGAAAATTCCAATTTGTTGATTGCTGAACTAAATAAAGTCGGAAGTGATGTTTAGACTCCTTGGAAATTCCAATTTGTTGATTGCTGGACCCAATTGCGTCGGAAGAGGTGTTCAGATTTCTTGAAGTATAAATTTTGTGATTGCTGGACTAAACTTTGAAGGAAAAGATGTTCAGATTTCTTGGAAATTCGAATTCGTTGTCTACTGGACCAAACTGCATTAAAAGAAACGTTCAGTTTTTCACTGAACGATACTACTCCATTCGCAATCGAAGTTCCATCCATTGAACCTCATATTGCTCAAACTTTAACTAGATCAAACTGAAAAACCAAAACAAACGATCCAACTCGCTAATCTCTTGCAACTCATCATCCTTTGAGTGCGTGGCAACGATCAAAATTTAGCAACCTCCAACTCATGCCAAATTTCTCCAAAGATATCACGCTAAGGTGCCAAAATTGCTGCAATAACACCTTCTCGATCAAGTAGCAAGAAAAGTATTTCATTTTAATTGAGAGATAAAAAAAAAGATTTCGCAATGAACGATATGGAATGCGAGTATAATTTTTTGTTGTAGTTAGTGATGCATAAAATTCAGACAGGCTTTAATAGGCAGAATTCTTTTAATCAAATGTTGCAACTCTTTAATAGTGATGAAAATCGGTTAACCGCAAAACCATAAGCCGAAGAGGTAGTCTAATATTTCCGAAAAGAAAAAAAAAATCTCTCTCTCCCAAGAGGAAGTCGCGTGTAAATGAAACGACCTTGACGACAGAGTTCTTGTTACATGAAAATAAGAACCATATAATCAAAGAAAAAAATGAAAGAAAAAAATATTGAAAAGAAGTCGACGACACGGTCGCATGAGTTTGAATGTTAGTATGCAGTCATGACGGTGGCAATTTTTTTTTTGTAACTCTCAAATATAGGACGATGACAATTTCTGAATCAAAATGCCCCACTAACCGTTCTTGTTATTAAAAAAAATTTTCCGAGCGAAAATTACGCTACTGAACAATTATCCAATGAAATATTCGTTATACTATTTTGCATAAATCTATATAATCCCCTCGGGTGGTGACGTTTAAACGAGCTTGTCTTTTCACTTATAGGCACACGTATTACACTGGTGAAATAATCTCTTTCTTATCTCGTCAAAGCGAATAATATATCAAAACACTTGAGGCGACGAGTTTTCGGACCGACATCATCTTCACAAGACATAGCAGAGAAAGTCACTAGATCAATTGAATATATATGAGAATAATTTTTGTGGCCGTCTGACAAGTTTCGGTTATTTAAGATTTTCTCGAGTTATTACTTTATACCAGCAAGTCATAGATGTAATCGATTGCTCTTTCTTTTGATGGGAAAGTGTTTATAGTTGAGACTTGGATTGGCAGACGAGTGGAATCTCTATATTTGTAAAGAGATGGTTTTCGCTATTAACCTTTGGAATATTTAGGTCGGATTTTTTAAAGCCTTTGACTGCGTGATCAACTATATGGAAAGAATTAAAAATGAAAGATGAAAGGCACCACTTTTAAAAGCTAATGATTTGGATAGGAGCGGTTGGATTTGCAACATTTGGCGAGTTACTGATTTTTTGAGAATAATAAGGTGAAGAGATTTTCAGTTGTTCCGCATTTGCTTCTGCTGTCGATAACCGTTGCAAGGGCATAGTTCCCAAAAGAATGTTTACAGCGCTAATTGCTGTAATACAGTTAAAGCATATTGTGCAGATGATTACTCGTGACCTTAATATTATAAGGTTCTAACTCCACCGTGGAAATTGACAACAAATCATACAACAAAAGCCACTCACTCACACGTTCGTTCCACCTGGAACGGCCCAACTGCAGTCCTTAACGGATACATACCTTGATTTGAGGCTTGGGGGCCCCGTAATAAGCTTCAATCGGGGCCCCATTACGCCTGATTAAGACACTATCCGAGGCCCCTGTTGGGGGTACCATTTTGGGGTGATTCCGTTTGATTTCTTGATGACCATTGAGCCAGCGATTGAATCATCACAACTGAAAAGATAAAGAAAATAAAATTTAGTAAATGGAAGCGTGAAAGATCATGGAAATAAAAAGATTTGCTAGCCGCCTTGGCGCTGCTTTTGTTAATAAATTGAGTTGTTCTTGGTATTTTATTAATTTTCTAAACTTGATAACGAGCAAGCTGATTCGAACGATTAAATTGGGAAAACGTGCAAGAATAAATGAACCGTTAAATCCTTTCTTTTTTAAATTTATTTTTTCGGTTATTATGCCATATCGTTACGTCGGAAATTTCGTGTTGTTTTTTTTTTTTAAAAAAATATTATAGGAAGGTGTTGGTTGGATTGGTCAAATGGACGTATTGCCCCAACACATCCATCAACAAGAACGTGCGAGGCGGTAGTTGTTTATATGGGAGAGGAGCTTATGTTATGACAATGATCATAAAGATTTCAAAAAATTCGACACCTACAATTTCTTCCATAAAGGAATAAGATTTAAAGCGGCTGATTAGTATTCAAAATGAAGTGCACTGTGTTTTTTTTTTTAAGGAAAGGCAATCAGGACAGTTGCACCCAATATTTCATCAACCCTCAGTGTTGCAAAGTATGGCCTCCGGGTATGTAGCTTTGCGGGAGTTTAAGGACTCCAAATTAGGATGAAAGACCAGAGATTGTTTAGTGAGTAGTGGGTGTATGTATGTGCATGTCCTCATAAAGCACATCGTCTCCAGGGGGCACCACAATATAAGAAGTGCCTTATACTCAGAAATAAAAACTAGGGATGGAGCAGTTGCAACACTTTGACTTCAAGCTAAGATTTGGACGATAAAGTATATCTATTGACTGATTGATCTGCCACCTGACAGCTCAAAAAACATTGGCAAAAGTTAATGACAAGAATATATTCCACAGGGGAGTTATTTTGATGGGCGATGAATTATGAGACAATATTAAATTTAGCAGAACTCATTCGCAATGACAAGTTCAAACGATTAAGTAAATCCTTTCTCTGATATCGTATCTACCCGTATACCGGCACCCCACGTTCTAGATTTTAATACCAATAATTTATCCGATGTAGGTCTTTCCTTTACAACAATTCTCCCATTCACTTATATTGTAACGAGACTCCACCAATATTCAATATCCCGTCATTTTTATTTTTTAAAATATGAATCTAGGCCACGCTGTTACAGTCTTCCATTAAAATTTCTTCAGCTACGGTGCCTGAATTTAGTACCATCGTCCCACGCAGTACATTCTAATCTTAATTTTCAAACACGCATTTCGATTGCCACAACAAAACATCCACAGTCACTTCGGGGACAATATAAGATCAGTTTTTTTAGAGTAGCCTAGTTCGATAACCATAAAAGGGAAGTTAGGACCATTCTGTTTAAGGCGGTTGCATCCAAGTCGAGCAAAGATGAAAGATCTGGAGATAAACGAAGAGGTGAGAGACATTGAGCCCGGGAGTTACAAAGTGCCAAAAAAAAGCTGCCAGTAATCTTGGCCATGTCAGACCTTAAGACCAAATAAAACAAAACAAACTGTCCAATTAATTTTAAAATGATAAAAATCCCTACGGTAAAAAAACGACTTGTTTGAGTAACATAAAACAACCATCAAAATCGTCAAGATGTCCAAAATAGTAGTCTTATCTTGTATTAAAAACAAAACACAACAACGACTCAGTAAATGTTTCATAGATGGTATCTCCACGTTGTATCTCCCGAAAACAGATTAACATTCGGAAACCGTTTCTTTTTCCTTTCATAAAACGACCTAATAAAAAAATTACATTTCCTTATTCCAACTCCTTGTAAGGAGACAATTTTTCAAAAAAAAAAAAAATTGTAGGCCCAGCAGACGATTTAACATTTTTCTTCTTCTGTCGACCGTTCTCCGTTGCTCCCTCTTGGTCAAACTTTTGTCTTGGCCGCCATCTTTTTTTGATACTGTCGTGTATTTCTCTGCGTCCATCTTTGTGTCTTCTCTCTGGCCACATATTGTTCAGCAAAGTGCTGTTGCCATGACACCATCCTGAACGATTCGACCAGCTTATCTTTGTTCAAAACCTATTTGTGCCTGTACACTCTCCTCTATACCCATTTAGCCCCATTATCCTTCTCATAAAAAAAAACCAACCGACTTGACGCTAATTCTAAGGTCGCCTAACAATTTAATATATTCGCTCTATCGCTCCTTTAATTCCCAACTCGGTTGAATAGTTACCCGATTATCCACATTTAAAAAAAAAATAGTTTTTCTAGATGGCCTGCGATGGATTTACAACAACGTGACACTCGGTTGAATACATCCTTCGTTTAGCAAAAAATCCATCATGTATTACTAATATTCAATTAACGATGATGGAAAATGAGCTAAGGTCGATTTCGTGATTCTTCGGGGTCGTTTATTCATCGGAGCTTTTTTGTGAACATTGACAGGTCACCGACTATTCCAACGCACATGGATAACAATCCTCGAATGCATACTTATAATCTCCACTATTTTCTTTTTTTACTTATCAATTATGTCATGGAGTTTTGATTTTTGCCTCTTCGGGGTTATTATTTATTCATGGTTTGACGATTTTATGGCTTTAAGTCTATTCTCTTTACGTCGTGACTTTGTTGTATATTATGATTTTTTTCCTTTCGGGCAATAAAATTCATAAAGTCATTGTCTGATTATGAGATAATAACATGAATATCAACCCCCGTCGTTAAAGGTTTGTTATAATGAAATTTTTGTCGACAAAAGGAAAACCGCACACATGATCTTGATTGCAAATAAAAAACATCATAAAGAAAGAATTATGTGCACGATGGAATGAGCAGACAATTACCCAAGCATTACATTGTTTCTGGGTTGTCGCCTTGAAATTTGACGTGCAACAAATAAAAAAAAAAAAGAAGAAAAATCCTGCTACATCATCGGTTATTATTGGAACTTAAAAATCAAGATTGTTTAAAGAATTGGCCAGGATTAAAAATATTACTCTCGTCAGGGTATAGCCTTCGGTTAATAAGGTGACAACGTCCCTAATAGAGTAATGCTCCCGTCAGGGTCTTGTGACAGGTTAGATTATAAAATTTTTTTGGCACTTACACATGTAAGAGATATGTGTGCACACTTTTTCTTTCGTTTTTAAACAGAAGGTTGTTTCGTGTGTGTAATTTTTTTCTTTCTTTTATTATTATTAAGTTGATCGCCACTAAAATGTCGACTTTGTAAATGGTAGAGTGAACATCTTATTATCAACCAGACGGAATCGTGATAACAATTTCAAGCTTGCAAAACTCCATAGCCCCAAGGCTATACTCATTTGTTTTAAACTTTAACTGAGTTAAATATTAGTATCTGTCATATTATGAACACGCAATGGTTTATTATAAATATGTTGCAATGGGTGTTTTCAGCAGTTTGCTGATTAGGTTTGTTTCAAGGCCGAGGATGCGGATTTTAAGGGCAGGAATGAAAATGTAGATGTTGAAGCCCTGTGTGAGATGGATTCGTGCTGATGGCCTTTCCTCCCAACTATCTCGTATTTATTTTATCAAGGAATCCAATATTTAGGATAGTCCCCAACTAGCAGGTCACCAAACAGAACAGCCCCACGTTGGGCACGATCTGGCTTTGATGTTTACAAATCTACACTAAAAGTCAAGATAAGATTAAAATTTGATAAAAAAAATTGTTCGAAAAATAGAGAAAATGCGAATTGCATTATGCTAAGAAGCGTTGACACTGCACAGCGTTACCGTAGCGACGGTTGCTATGTCCTAAAATTACCATAGCAACGGTTGTCAAGCACTAATATTACCATAGCAACGGTTGCCATGCACTGATATTACCATAGCAACGGTTGCCATGCACTGATATTACCATAGCAACGGTTGCCATGCACGGATATTACCACAGCAACGGTTGTCAAGCACTGATATTACCATAGCAACGGTTGTCAAGCACTAATATTACCATAGCAACGGTTGCTAGGAAGCTTTATTACCATGGAAACTGTAATTTTCAAAACGAAATTAATAATTTCCTTTTATCTATTTACAAATCTCCCACGTCAAAACTACCTTCTGCTGAACAGATTGCTGAACAGTTGGAAACTCACTTTCTGTGCGATACTATCCAAAAAAACTTGACGCTACTCAAAGTCCCCTGT
Source organism: Liposcelis brunnea (assembly GCA_023512825.1). Classification (NCBI taxonomy): domain Eukaryota; kingdom Metazoa; phylum Arthropoda; class Insecta; order Psocodea; family Liposcelididae; genus Liposcelis; species Liposcelis brunnea. The sequence continues at coordinate 5,426,803 of CM042066.1, forward strand.
TCCCCTGTTGTTCAATCAAACTAATCCACACAAAACCAATGATCCATTTCACTTGGGCCCAACCAGTGAGAGCAATACCCGCCTTAAAATACACAAAACACCTGAAGTATAAAACACAAGGAAGCTGTGACGATTTTTACTGGACCGGAACTTAATACCAAAAGAACAGCTAAAAGCACCGGAAAACGAAACCGCAAATCTCTTCGCAACATCCACAATAATGAATAGGGAAATGGCAGTTCAGATTTGTCTAGTTTTGTCCACAAGGCATAACGCTACAAATTCCTTCATTTATTTTCCTTCCATCCATCCGCCTTCTAAACTTTTCTCAAGCCACACATGGTTTTTTTAAAAACATTTCTTTTTTCGCAGATTGATTGTGACGGTACATCCTACTTTTCGCAGAAAAAAGTAAAGCGTCAAGCCACGAAACAATGATTATATCCAGAACTTAAATGACCCGACCTGTGCAAATTTAACTCGCCGTGTAGGTTCATCTATTCGAGCACAATTATCTCCTGATTATTCAGTTTCTCTTATCAAAACAAATTACAGTACGAATTTACCTTTATTTTTTTTTGTGATTTCTTCTTCTTTCAACCTTTTAGAATCGTGAGTTCCCAATTTTAAGGTCGCGCTTCTTCAAAAGGAAATAAATCAATTCGGAAGTAGTCAAAATGTTTTAAGGGAAAACGAATAATGCGTGATGCTCATTGATTTGCATAGAGAAAACAAAAGTAAATGCGTCTGGTATATCACATTACCAAATATTTATTGAAAAAATAAGAAAAAAAAAAATCACCTCGACTCCTTTCTCAAATACATAACACTCCTCTCGACTCGTACATTCATCTTATTTTTTTTTTAATTGCCTTTCTAGTTAATAATGTCTCACTCCTCTCACTTTACAATATTTACAATACTTTCAAAATATACTAAATGAGACGTCAAAATTGTTCCGCGTGATTTTAAATCAAAGACCCCTTTGAAATCCATACATCCGAATTTCCAAATAATTACCGAAGAACTGTTAAGGTTAATAATGTTTAAAGATAATTCGCAATGTGTCAGTAAAGTTTTTCCAGATTGAGTATTTGTCAGGCTGCAATTACAACATCACGATGGTATTATTAAAACATTGGTGCATTTCCTCGATTCTGGAAACGTGGCTCATGCGTTTTGGTTGTTTCTTTTCTGTTATCATCTCTGTGCCATCATGTGTCAAGTTCTCACGAATGAGACCCTGCTTAGCTATTGCCATCACGATCGACGAACAAAAAAAAACCAGCTGAGATTGAGATAAATTGATGAGCTTCGGTAGTGGTATCGTACCTTTAATCAACAATCCCGTAAATTGCTTCTTTTCTCTACGAGATGGTTATGAGAATATTTTTTCGCTATTGGAGAATTATAGGGTTATAAGTTGATTAGTTTGGAATTTTATAAAAAAAAATTGCTTGGAAAAAAGAGAAAATAAGAGGTGCATTGTGGTAAGAAGTGTTGACACGCCAATAGATTGTTTTGTTACCATAGCAACGGTTGCTATGCCCTAAGAATACTATAGCAACAGTTGTCAAGCACTAATATCACCATAGCAACGGTTGTCAAGCACCGATATTACCATAGCAATGGTTGTCAAGCACCGATATTACCATAGCAACGGTTGTCAAGCACCGATATTACCATAGCAACGGTTGTCAAGCACCGATATTACCATAGCAACGGTTGTCAGGCACTGATATTACCATAGCAACGGTTGTCAAGCACTAATATCAACATAGCAACGGTTGCTAGGAAGCTCTAATACTATAAAAACTGTTATTTTCAAAACTAAATAATATTTTTTCTTCACCTTTTAACAAACCTTCAAAATCGACAAAACTTGAAATGTTTACATAAACAAATGACTTAAAGCTGTTGGTATTTAATACAGGTGAGAACATTACATATTACATATGTTAATGAAGCTTAAAAAAACACGCACAATTGATCACAAAAGATGACACATGACGTCATCACATTTTAAAAAATGATATAACCTCTTGTTAAAGGTCCAGACTAAAATCCCTCATCAGATAAATAATAGTTTACTGTTTTGGGCTATTAAAATTAATTAGGATGAGCTAGTGGTTAGTTCCCCAGTTTTTTTTTTCTTAAATCTTTCATGACCTTTTTTGTTCACCTTGACTTTGGACGAAAAACTCTCGCTACAAATACTTTTAAATAAAATATCTTTCACTCGAAAATGCGGTTATATTTTAATTTATGGTTGCGAAACATCTAATTTTGCGCGATTTGAGGAAGATCAAAAGCCTCGACAGTTATGTACGGGAAACTCGTTTCGGACACGAAAGAAAATAATTTTTATTTTTACTAAGGTCATTTCCCTTCAGAAAATAAACAGTTAGAACCTTTTTTTTTAAAAAAAAAAAAAGATTTATTATTGCCCGATACCGATTTTTCATACTTTTTTGAAGAAAACAATGCAACTAGGACAAGACTGGTTTTCAAGATGAGGAATCCGGTCAAGTATCACATTATTCTCGTCTCAAAATAGAAGTGACATTAAGAGAGAAAAAAAAGAACAAAAAATCGATCGTTTAAATTGTGAGCGTACTATTACATAAACTATTACGTACTTTAATATAAGTAAAGCTGACATTAATAAATGCGGTTAGTTTTGATTAGAAATGACAAAGATATTGGATAAGAAAGGTCTTTAAGGTCTCGTGTATAAACATTGTCTTTCCAAATTTTTGTCGGGTATTAAATTATTACGGCGAGATTTTAATAAGTTGCTGTTATTGTTCGGAAAAAGAAAACAATTCAGTTGACTTTGACTTTGGGGCATTACTCTATAAAAGTTACCAATAAAAATCTTCCTAAACCGGCTTTTTAAGATGTTGCTCCTTTTTTTTTCTTGTATAAGACGGAAATACGCATTCCGTTATATACCGGGGTCCATTGTTTTAAAGGTGATAGCTGAAGTACGTTGGCCTTTGACCGTTGCAGTTATGCATATTTCATTTTTTTAAACCTATTGTTTCCTCGCAAAAATTACCATAGATGGATTCTCTTTGATAAAGATTTTTTACTTTTATGGCTGGATTTATTGAGGAATCAAAGATTTTTTTCCTTATTTGTGGGATTTGTCGTTGTTTTCGAACGGAAGTAAAGTGGCAATATTTTGTAATTAAAATTCTTATATAAGGCATGTGTGTGCCATTTTTTAGCTATTTGTCAATAAAAAATAAACAGGAAGAATTGAGGGAAATTATGAATTTATCGACAAGACTACATTCTATTTTTTCCTGATCCTGATTATTTTAAAATTTTTTTAAAAATTATTTTAGAATTTTTTTGCCATAAGAGAGACTCTCTTTTTAGCTAAGCAACCACTCTCGATATTCCTGTGACCAAAAGTTCTTACGATCAAAGTCTAGTCAGAAAAAAATTCGTCAGGAGAACGAAAATTCGATCGTCCAAATTTTCACCCAAGAAAAACCCATTTCCTGAAAAATTTTAGTTCAAGATGGAAGGATTTTGCCTGTAGGGAATAACGGATTAAAATATTTTATGTTAATCATTCAGATACAGAAATATTGACGACCGTGAATGTCAAAAGTGTCCGACTTGTCACGGAATGACAGTATAATTTTTTAAACCACTTCACTTAATTAAAAGCCTCCGATAATGCTCTTTCTGCATCGAGTTTTTGCCTCTTCCCCAATCAAAGCTGGTCTCGGATAATTTTATTTTAATCATTGTAATCAGTTAATTTTATATCTTGCAATTGCGTTCCCGTTACCCATTCTCGATTTTATTATTCTCGGGGCTCGGCAAGTGTCCCCGCGTTCTTATTGCACTTGTCATCCTCACTAACCATAAAACTGCGACCATATTTCGTGAGCCATTCTGCAGAATGCAGTTGGCAGAAAACTTTCTTGTGGGCAATATTCTGCGTAGTTTTTGGCACTGAAATCTATTCCAGTCAATGCAATCTTCGCCTGAAATTCCCAACGCATTCTAGGCCTGCCCTACGTACTCACTTTATTCACTGACATGCCCCAATTAGATTTACAGATGGCGCCACATCACAAAAGCTTCCCTGCGATCTAATGCGACTGCGCCTAAAAAATCTTCCATCTAATTTTTTCCTATTAACAAATACAACAATTCTTTTTTTTCTGACATTCGAAAGTGTTTTAAATAAATTGAATAGCCCTATTGTGACACTAAATCATATTCCCATTGCTCTCTCCATGTCATCCTAATCCCAAGCATCCCAGCCCCCGCTCATCTTACACGTGAAAGGGCTACCTTCTCTTTTTTACCATTTCTGATTCCTCTCCCGAATAAAAAAAAACTCGAAAAACGATTTATTAAAACTAATTATACGTCGGATTTTATGATTAATGACAAACAATCCGAATAACATTTGAAATGATTTGCAAGTGGGTGTCTGGACTTTTTTGTAAAAGATGGTGACAAATGGGCAAATATAGAGAGAAAGTGAGCGTGGTTGTCATAACTAGAAGGTTCTTATACTCAACTTAATTAAAGGATTGTCATTGACATGACTAAAAATCAAAACACTCCCACCGAGATTTTTAATGCCTATGGGAAAAATATTTTTTTTTTTGGGCTAACCAAGTTCTTCTTCTGAAACCGAAAAAACCAATCACGAATTTTTAGTGCAGAAAGTATGGAACCTGCTCGAGCAAATCGACCCTGAATATAACGATTAAGTAAATAGAAAGATAATCTCATTGTCCGATTTTTCCAAGGCGATTACTTTTACGATGCTCTGTTTATTCTTCAATACTCATCTTTTACTAGATGCCTTTAAAGATGAAGGTTTTCCATTAGATTCAGATCATTGGGCTGGAAGTTTTTTGTTTAAAAGTGCAGGATGTTTTCAGGGGCGTAATTCAATAGATAGTAATGAGTCATAAAAGCAGAGGTATGTATGTTCAGTTGAGTGTCAAACCCGAGGCCTTGAGGCACGTTCAGCATGAGCAGGGCAGTCAGTGTCCAACAGAACTTCAGAGTCTTCTTCGTCATCCTTTTTTGGACTACATCTTTTTTAATTTCAGGTCTTGGTTGGGAGGGGGGGAGGGGGGGGGATTTGGCCCGTCAAGTTGGTCTGTCAAGTATTGCTGTAATGTAACACTGTTTGACTTGGACCCCGTATGAAAATTTGTGGCCCACACTTGGGCCCATCCAGAATTTTTTTCTGGTGCCGTTACTCATTGGTCAAGCCATACCCTTTAGGTTAATAGGTTAATCACGCTTACGCCGACTTGGGCATCTTTAAGCCCATAAAATATCTTCACGACAACGAAATATTCGTCTCGTCATTTTACATTCCTTAAATAAGTTGTATACGATAACTCAAAAGAAAGCGAGTTTTAAAAAAATTATTTTTAGTTTCTTTTGTTCCCGGTAGCTAAAAATAAATGAACTGTTAGAGAATGACAAATTATTACCGTTTAATCATTTTAAAAAAAAGCCTTTATAATGAATTAAAAGAAATCCGTTATTAAGTCCATGAATAAAAAAAAATCTTAGCCTTAAAGCTTGTGCATCTAATAATTTTTCATTATAGCTTCGTTAGTAGATGGAATTTCAAAGGGGTTGGATCACCGTTCCCAAAAAATTTAAGAAAGAGGAACCTACTAACCGAAAAAAAAAAAATATGAGAGGTATAAATTGACAAATACGTTACCGCCATCCGTGTATTTATGTTAACAATAAAAAATCCTTAAGGCCTTAATACCTCCCTTTCTTAACTACTGTGTTATTAAAAATAAAAAATTATCTTAGGAGTTGTAATTAATTTATTGTTAGGGGTATAGGTTGGGCCACATTGCGTATGCCTTCCTTCTTTTCTTGAAAAGAGCGCGGCGATGTAATCACGAGTGCGTGTCATTTTAACGACACATGTCAAAACGCACCTACGCGTTTTATGAAAGGGAAAAGTTCAATTTAATTACTAAGTTACTTTATCTATAATAAGAAACTATGCGAAAGTGATAAATGGGAAATGAAAGATGTTTAGGAGAGTATTATGCTTTTTTTTTTTCAAAAGAAAAAAAGTTGTTTGACCCCTTAAGGTCCTTTTTAATGCAGTTGGTGCGTGGTCTTTCAGCGTAATTTCTTTTTCTGTTGCAAAATTGATCGGCTTTTTCTTTCACTTGGACATTCCTGAGTGTAGGATTATTGCTTGTTCAGACATGTAACGGAGGATTACGTGCGCTCTTACCCAATGATGGAAGTAGGAAAAGTTTAACTTGTCTAAAAGCTGTTCAGTTGTCGCCTGAGAAATTTGATTTTGATGTAGACTGTCAGGAGAGTGTTCGATATTCGTTGAACTAGTTCTAGACTCATCAGTCAGCCGAGTGGTCAGGGTTGTCGACTTTCAATAAGAGAATCGGTTCGGTCCTAGTTCATACCTAGGATTTTTTCCACTGAGTGTATCAGACTGATGGGTCACAGGGTTCGGATTCCCTGTCTAAATTATTAGGTCCCGCTCTTGTTCGTACAGTGGTTGTGCGGCATGAGTGAACCTGTCGTGAAGCTAGCCACTTGACACTTTCAAGGTTATTGGCTGTGAACTTTTCTTGCATTGCAATGGAACGGGTAACACGGCATCAAGCTGTATCAGTCAGAGTACTGAGCCCAAAAGAAGAAGAAGTTCTAGATTCTTTGAAAGGCCGCAGTTGAGGTAGGAAGACATTGTCTTCCGTACCCAAGATGTATTTATGGTATATTTTCTTTATATTTCTGTTACACTTACAATATTCCTTTTAAATATAATATATTTTTCCATGTGGATTGATGGTTGCAGGTCGTGTGGAGTTGCCAGACTGGAGTATCAATAATGATGATCTGTAATGTTGATCTAAGAAAGTGGTATTTGCCTCCCAAAAGGTTAGGATCAACCTCCCTGTATTACCCTGCTAGGTCCTTTAAGACCTCAACCTTTGCTCACTTTACAAGCGATCAAAACCCACTCTTTATCAACGACTTGGAGGTCCCTCTAACGATATCTCAAACTTACAATGGAATTTTGCCAATTTACAAGCCATTTAGCTGAAAATAATTCAAATTCAACAAAAACCTCGACCGTAGACCTTACTTTGTTCAGTAAATTCGATCCCTGACGGCAATATAACACGATTCACTTATTAAACCCCCCCTATTAACAATCAGCAGCTTAACTACACAAAAACACGATTTAAAAACCTTGCAAGAAAAACGAAAGGACTTCACTAAACAAACAAAACAAAAAAAAAGGAGATCATGATTTCCAGTACATGAATTTTCCAAGGATTTACCACCAAGGAAGAAAAACAATCTGTTATCTACAAATCGAAAGACATAATTAAAGGATTTTTGCAGATACCACCCGCTCTTTTTTTAATACCACTTTAAATGACACGATTTTTCTTCTTAAATCAAATCGTGCTTTCCGAAGATTACATCTGTTTATAAATAGAGCGGTTTAAGGCGCGGTCGAGTCCAGCTACTCAAAATAAAAAAATTTTCCATTCAGGACGTTTAACCATGTCCAGACGACATGAAATCATTTCAAATTTTAAATAAGGTTAAATCGAACCGCCCACCCATGAATCAATTGTCTTTACAAAAAAAAAAAGTCTTATGACACATCATTATACACAAACTCCCCATCACGAAAATGAATCCCCCGCCTTGCTATCAGAAAAATATTTAATCTAAAGTAATAAATTTCAATTTAATTTTATAATTGATTCCTATACAGAGGTCTAATTTGTCCCACAACATACCTATATCACACACACAATTTGAAATGAATGATAAAGTTACCTGAACAAAGAAATATTACATAAATGTTACACGACGTCTATTTAAATTGTGGGATTTAAACTAGTTTTTTTTTTCAATTTTTTAAAAGTTAGGTTCTTGTCACGTTTTGTTTCGTTTATCTATGAAGGAACCCGAGCGAACTGGGTCAGATGGTCAGGCTAGTCTGGGTATTATTTTGTATTCGGGAAATGCAAATTATGCGGCGACATATTTTTTTTTTTGTTATGAAGGTATTTTTTTAATGGGTGATTAGGATAGTTTGCGTCGTGAAAGATTAGGTGGGAAAATTGTTGGTGAGATGGTGTTTGGAAATGTTATGTCAGAGTCACGTTTTGGGAGAAGATTAGGAAGATTGTTGAGTGTTGTAAATTTTTTTTTGGGTCTGCAGAGTTTAGAATCCAGACAACGGGAAATCTTTATAGTGATCAACACGGACACTGGTCAACTTTTTTTTGACCAGTTTCCAGAGACCTTTTTCCATGTTAACCACTTTCCAGAATACAGCCAAAAATATTGGATACTTGTTAACATTTTCTTTCAATGTCTTCTAAAAGAAAATCGTTTTTGGAACCATGTTCAACAAGAGAAAAACACAAAATTTTGTATGAAGGTTGATAAGTTCAAAGCTCCAGTAACTTTTCAGCAAAATTCTTTCGGTAGCTTAAAAGCTCAGCGTGTTCCCCTTATCAGCAAAAAATTGAAAATCAGGAAAATCGTCCCATTTAAGTTTTGAGTTATTTCAAAATATGATGCAGCTTCTTCTTCTTCTTCTCCTCTCAAACTATGTCCGTCCACTTCTGATAGAAGGTCTCTCTCAAACTTTGCCACACTTCCTTGTCTTAGGCTCTTTCTCCTAATGTCTTCGTACCATCTCTTTTGTGGCCTACCGATGCTTCTTTTCGACGCTCGAGGTCTCCATCTTACCGTCCGTGCTGTTCACCTATCCGGATCCTCCCTGGCGACATGACCTGCCCATTGCCACTTAGCTGTTGCAAGGCGTTGCGCAACATCATCGATCCTAGTCCGCATCGATATGTTTACATTATTAAAATAGCCTTAGTGAATTTTCAATAATATCGGTCAGCTTGTTCGAAAGCTTGCCAGCAATAGCAGAAAAATCATTTTGAGGGACTTGTATATCATTTTATTCACGGATGTTTCGGCATATTGGGTTTGTGACAATGGAAAGAGATGATGCCTTAAATAATCTTTCAGAACTTTCCCTCCCTCCTCATCTTAAAGAGGGTACTCACATTTTCTTTCGAAATCGTTAACATGATCCCCCTATATAATGTTTAGAAGACCCTTTTTTAAAATACCCCCCTCTAAGCCCCCTCCCCTTTCCAATTCTAGAGTTTGAACTGACTTTCATCTTTGATTCTTACATAATTGAGTAAAACGTTGACCAGTGTCCAATATTTTTGGTTGAATTCTGGAATGTGGTCAACATGGAAACTGTTCAACAAAAAGTTGGCCAGTTTCCTTGTTGACCACTTTCTAGAGAGCCAGACAACACCAGCAAGCAATGTCCTCTAACTTCAATAGACAACTCCTACACGGATAGTCTGATCTAGAGTCTGCAACCACCGAGACGTTGTCTTCTCCCCTCAACCGCGGTCTTCCCAAAGGTCAAGAGCTTATAAGGTGGTTACCCGCAACCCTCTTGATGGTCCACGTGCAATTCGCCCCTCCCCCTGTCCATGGCCCGTAACCTACCAAAACTCAACACCAATCAACACTTCCTACAACCAAACGCAAATAATCGTACAAAAAATCCTCGCCGAAAAAAACCAGACCGTTCTGAACCCAAGCAGGGGGGCATTTTTTAATAGTCTAGGTTATTTCGGACATTAATGATGAACGATCCGTCTTACGCAAACGATTATTGGTCATAAATTTCGAATGGTGTCAAAACGTCTTCGGGTCATCGAAGAATCGTGCTTTAATAATAAAAAAAAATGGTAATAATACCGTTACAATTAAAAACCTGGAACGATTTCTTTACTTTTCTTTGTCTACAACTCGAGAATAAAAAAAAAAAAAAAATTGGAGAATCTTTTAATGGGACCTGAATTACCCGGTAGCTCGCAACTTCTCTCTCTTTTAAAGTAATTATAACCATGATGAATTTAATCTCCACATCTGGTATAAAAATGATTCGGACTACCGTAAATTTTAATTGAAACGAAATTACCGTACTATTTGTACGTACTGATGATTATTCATGCATATTTTTCTATTAACCATTTCCGATTTATTTTTTCTTCCTTTAATTATTGTTTATATGGAAGCGATTCTCTTGTAATTAAGGCGTTATTTCCTTTTAGAAAAAAAAAATACACAAAAATCATCTTCGTGTGTTTTAAATTCACGTTTTGGCACAATTTAAATATTTATCTATTTCTTCAATAGTCATGCCGCGGTCTAATCATCATAATTTAGGTTAAAAATTTAGCAAACAATGCGTTTGCTCGTTAGGATCAATCGTGATTTGAAATAATTGTCACTTGCATATTCTCGAAGAAGCCAAAGCAAAAAAAAAAAAATATTATTTTAAAAAAGGTGAAACGTATTTAATATTCTGATGATGAACCTGAGAAATTCACAAGCTCCGGTAATATATGGCAGACATGACTTTTGACCTCAATTAATGATCGACATTTTCATTAGCTAAACATGGCGGTTTGGAATATTGTTGTTCTTATCACGTTTAGACATTTCAATTTTTTTTTTTTGTTTTCTATGTATCATGAACGCATAATGTCAACGGAAATCAAGAAAAAGAAAACGGCTCTATAGGAGGGATTTCCGTTGAAATTAAATGTGTTTTGGTATTTTTTTTTTTCAAAAAATTTGCAATTGGAAGCACGATCTTGATCACTATCACTTTTTTTATGATTAGATTTTTGCTCCTATGGGAATGGGCTAAGGTCAGGAACTTTCATCTGTTCGGTTATTTTGTTTTGATTGTGAGTATGCAGTCATACATGAGGAATTAGAAGTTCATGCAGGTGGAAGTGCATCATTGAAATTATTTCAGTTTTCTAAAATAATTTAGTAATCAAGTAAAAGTTGTTGGAGGTCGCCGCCAACGGACTGGAAGGATCTCAGTTGGAGCAAGTCTGAACAGGTCTGGCCAGATGATAGATTTCTGCATTAGCTGGATCTGAACCAATTTTTTTGTGATTTCATGTCCGAACTTGCAAAATTTGAAATTAAGTCCCAAATCCGAAATCCCAGCCCGAAATTCATTAAAAAAAACGAATTCAATTATTACCGGATATTGTTTATTTCTTCCACCTAACCTCCTTATCAAAGTTAATTATACCAAATCCAACGCATTCACACTAGGAAACCCAAGATATTTAGTCATATCTCATTAACCATTTACAGTCATGGCTAAAAATAAAATCACGCTGCGAATTATAACAAAATTAACGGGGACTACGCTTCATTTTTTTTTTTGCTCATCATCCACCTTCAGCTAAAATCAAACATCGAGCAGTTTTTCTGACCTCGCGCACGCCAGAAAAGACCCCAAAACGAAGATATGCAATTGATGTTTAATTAAAGGGGAAATAAGATAATGATACATACGCAACTTTCCATATTCCTTACAATAATTAAGCCTCAGAAAAATCGTGACGTATTTGTTAACGTTCCGCAAAACGAATGCAAATTCGAAAAAACAAAAAAAATGAATTGATCAAGTGTGAAAGGATCAATCGGGTGCAATAAATTACATCAAAAACATACATACACTTTCTGCCTTATGAAATTGAATAATTAAGATGAGGTTTAAAATGAGAAGAAAGTGACCGAGACATGACGAGCTAGAGTATCTAGTATGTAAACATTTATCCCCAGACTTATCCTCGAGTGCTCGAACCCGATGACTCTACCATATTATAATAAATAATTGATTACATGATTTAGTTGTTGGGAAAAGAACAGGAACATTAATCACGTCAGATCAAAAAGTGTGAAAAATCATTTTTGAAAAAGGAAAGTGAAGCCTGTATGGATTCGTAGGATCAAGGTTAATAAAACTGAATCAGGTAGGATGAGTGTGTGGTTTTGTTTTTGTTCGAGGGCTTAATGCTCGATTTTGTTTGATTTAGTATAGAGAGTCGCTGCAGGGCGAAGCATGGCGATTGTTAATGCCATCTCTATCAAAATTATTCACGCTCATTCATGAGGCCCTATCGCCGCATCAATCGTATTATGCCAGGCGGCTTTACCCTGATAGGAGGATCAGGGGGTTTCATACAATTTGTATCCATGGAAACGTTGTCAAGTGTACAACCGAGAACCTTACAGAACTTGAAGCCCCATTAGTTACTCTTACTCCGCTGGCCGCTGGCAATGTGCAGGTCATGTCAATAGGGAGGATCCGGATAGATGGACAGCACGTATGGTAAGACGGAGGCCTCAAGCGTCGAAAAGAAACGTCGGTAGGCCACAAAAAAGATGGTACGAAGACATTAAGAGGGTGCCGGAACTAAAATGAGAGCCCAAGACAAGGACGTGTGGCAAAGTTTAAGAGAGACCTTCGTTCAGGAGTGGACGGATATAGGTTGAAAGAAGAAGACTCTGCCGGCACTACAAGGCCAGAAGCCCAACCGCCGCTTCCACCAAATTCCTCTACTGACATGAGATCAAAGGCCGTAATCTGCCAGCCTCTGATCCCAAAGGAAAGGGCATCCTCCTGGATCTGACCCTGGGCCTGGCCTGTGGACGCCGACCAGCCGCACAGAGGCCCCATTGCGGCATCTTATATTTTCTTCCAAACTGCCAGGCTCTACTTTGGTTGGTGGCCATCCAGTCGGAGATCCCTAACCAACCAGAACCCGTACTTAAGATGTCTTCGCGACATCGGAAATCAGAAGAGGTCTTCGAACTCGTGAGCGTTCATCTAATGCTCACGCGCGACATATTGCTTCATACAATTCTCAGTCCTTGAGAAGAAATTACAGATTTCATGGTGGCACCAGTTCAACTGCTGAGCTGAATTCGGCTGTAATAACCCAGTGAAAAATTTTTATACCTTTTCTTATACATTCTTATATCATTCGAATATGAAAAAGGGATATAAATTTTCGACTATCTTGTTTTTATACGAAAACGAAATTATATGAATATTGAAATTATCATTTCAATACAAATCAATTATTATTTAATGATGTCTTAATATTTATATCATTTCGTGTCGTATGAAATAAAGTTCAGATTTGTATAAAATAAAGTTCAGATTCGTATAAAATGAAGTTTATATTCGTATGAAAAAAAGATAGTCGAAAATTTCTATCTTTTTTTCATATTCAAATGATATAAAAATATTAAAAGATATAAAAATTTTTCACTGGGAACTCCGAGCTTTCTAAGCTCAAATTAGCGCTGCCCTAGAATTTACTTAGACTTGGCTATCTAAAAATTTTGTAAAATTTATAAGTCCCGGCTAACAAAGAGTAACCACTGAAGGACCAAACACCCAACTGCACCCAAATTTCTTCTTTTAGCTTAAGACTGCTCTCTTCGACTCCACTAGGATTTTTCACCTACTACCTACCAATAGGACCACTAACGAGATCGAGTCGGATGCGATGAGTCTGTGGTTTTCATTCTTCACTCGACTATAAAAAAAACTCCTAAACAAACCTGGGACACAAAAAAAACTAGTACGCGGTTCTTTTAAATTACACCCAAATGATAGCTTGTAACAAAAAAAAATCGCACACAAGGAAATGCATTCTCGAACCGTGACATTAAAGATAGCCGCATACCACGTGCGGGCACGTAGGGGAAAACAATTTTCCAATGTGGGACCTCAATACATCGAGCGTAAAGAACATCGTTTATGGTTTTTTTCCCTCGTGAATTTTGAAATTCGCTAAATTTTACTTTCATAAAAACATATTAATAAGTCTACCCTGAAGAAACGGATCTTTAGCGTGCCAACAGTCAAGTTGGAAAAAAAAAACTTTCTTAATTATTCAGTAATATCGGTACCAGTATACATAATTGATTGATACTGTTATTTTTTCTCTTAACTTTTAAATTACATCATTTGAATATGTGACTTTTTTTACTGTTTTATTTCTTTTTTAACGCGTCTGTGTTAATATATTTTCCTGGTTTTTTTTAAAAGTAAGTAGTCCATGGCTTTCAAAGAGGGTTTTTGTTCGGGAACGAAATGTCAAGTATTTTATCGGGAAGACAATCCATTCGTTAATTAATCAGATGGACGTTCAAAAAAAAGAATACCGGAGAAACAATTCTTTTGTCCTCCTACACGATGCCATAAGGTCTTGGCTGAATGGTTTTTGAGATTTATCGAAATATTGACCCTGAGAATTTTTTGTCAGGCTTGAATGAAAAATAGAAAAGCTTTGAGGATTTATTGTTGGGATTTTTTTTGAATATTTTTTAAATAACCTCTTATGTCATTCATTTCTGAAGAGCAAATGGATTCCTGAAGACTGCTTGAGTGTCGCCAGTTCATCAATGAGCTTGGCACTGACAGGATGCTTAGCATTAATATGAAAGTACTAAGTGACACTTATAGGATGGTCACAGTGGCGGAATTAAAGCTGCTAAAGGCCAGTGCTGGAGCTAAAGTCAATAGTCTGCCTGTAACTGGACAGATACAAGTTAATTGGTTTATCCGGCATTTTAGGGCTTAAAGTGTAACTGTCGCAGCGCAGATTTGGGTGGATTTACCCTAAATCCTCCAATCCGACAAACAGCATCTATCGGCTTAGACAAGCTAAACGTTCCTAGATACATATTTTTGGCTTTATAGGGAGTAAAGTTCTATTACCACATCACGGATTCCTTTCGAGGCAGCTGATAGTCAGAGACTCCTAATCAAGTCTCATCTCGACATTGTCTTCCCGACGAAGCATCAGTCACCCAGAAGCTTTGGACTTGTAGGAACCTGTCTTGTCATCAGCGAAGAAAGCGCATGCGCTAAATGCCCCGCACTCTGAAGACGATTCGTCTTCATTATACTATTGGCCTGATGCTGCCAAGTCTTCTTCTTCAGCCTTTCTGCATTTACTCCTAGATATCTCCATGTCGTACGGTTCTCCGCTCTCCGAGATGCTACCCAGTGCGAAGTGGAAATCGGCGACAATCACGGCCAAAGAGCGTATGGCGTTGAGCAAAAACCCCCAGCTGAAACGACTATATTGGGTCTTGCGCAGCAAACCTTTAGCCATGGTTATACAAGGAAAAACTAATGGCTTCAAACACCATCCGCATCGCAGTACAAGAGCCATACCGTTACAACTCTGTCTTCTGCTATCTGGTCTTAAGCCTAACCGACAGTATTGTTTTCAGCCTTAAGCCAGTACTGGTAGGGCTGCTGCCCCCTTCCAGGAATATTTAACGACCTTCCGGTCTTGGCTGCTTGCAGTGCCGTAGTCATAGCCACTGGGCGGTGTAATCGCCAGTTCCCTACGCCTCACAGCCACTGAGCCTTTGCATTTCCACAAATTCCTCTTTAAAATCTTCTGACTTCACCTCCAACGTTATATAAACTAATAAAAAAAATTTAAACAGACAGATAATAATTAAGAATCTTCATGCTTTTCAAAATACCAATAAATCTCCTTCCGTTACATTATTTTATTACATTTGGCTACCCTAACAATAATTCCTTCACCTTCCTAAAGGTTCAAACCAGAACATGTCAGCATATTAATCAACAATCACCTACTCTTCTTAACCAACGAACCAGACAAAAACAATAATTCAAACCCCTCTGGCCATTTATTCTTCATCTAATCGCCCAAAGGTCTTCAAAGGTCGCATTTCATCTCTGAACTCTCAAACACAAAACCGTTCTTTTAATGGAACAGGCGAAACGATAAATATTATCCTTAATTAACAGCGCAAAAAAAAGAACCGAACGACGACGAATGATATAAGAACACGGCCATAAAAATCCATAAAGTAAATACGAAACTGCATCACCCGGCAAACGGTACTCCAATACTTAACTCTAATTGTATTGCAATGGATGACGTTAATTGACTTCCTATATCAAATAAAAACTCATGCACGAATATTTTCTTTTTGAAAAAAGCAAAAAAAAAAAAAAATCAGTTCTATAATAACGGGAAAGTAGCGTAATCTATCAAAAAATTGAACGATTTAAAAACTTAATAATACCTTCTGATCTTATTTCCTACATACTGTTCAACAATGGGTTCTCTTGCGCCAAAATGTTATGACCACATTTTTGTACTTTGATTAGATACGATACGGATTATTAAACAAATCAAGATGAAAATTTTCCTCGTCGATTAAGCGAATCGAAATGCTGATTTTATATAAAATATCTAGACCATTTATTAATTTAATTAGTCGGTTGTTGCTTCAGTAGTGATGCCAGAGGGGGCCCGGAAGTCGTCTTAGGCCATCTCAGCCTTCGCGAAATCGATTTGCAGGATTGCGGACGTCTTTATAATCTCCTTGGCCCACACGAAACCAATTAAGAGACACTGTAAGATTTTCCAGCAAAAGTTTTAGCCCTGCAAGATTGGTACAGCCACTCCCAGTTCATCCATGGTGATGGATGTTACTGAGGAACCAAGGGAAGGAAGGGCGCTCCACATCTGTGGTCGAGGATCCGGCCACGAGTGGCCCTGATCGAGTGTTGCTATGGTGCAGAAGCCTTTGATCCCCAATGCCAGGGACTCTTCACCTAACCTAACCTAACCTAACCTGTACTGCTTTTGTAATCTTAACCCCTTTAGCTGTTCTTTTAAAAGAATCTTCTGGCGACGCTCCTGCACTGCCCTGTACATCACACGGAAATAAAAAATCAAATAAAATTGCAGTGATTTAAAGAGCACGCCTTAGTTATTTTGATTCCTGTCAATAATGATATCCGGACAAGGATCCTAGACGGGTCCATTCTCCTTTTCAAGTCTCGAGACTTCGAAAATAAAAATAAACAATCAATAATGGACCGAATATATAAATCAATAACAGGATATTGTTTGATGACATAACAAACAATATATATCGGTTCGGTTTATTCAGAGTAAGTCAATTGACTTTAGGTCAAAAAACGCGGATGTCCCGATTCGTTAAGAGAAAAAAAATTTTGTGGGCCAAATCCTCGACGCACGATATTCCCCGCTATCGAATCGAATTCTTCCCCTGTTGAACCCCATCCATCATTTCTCTGGAAAACGTATTAGTTTATAATATGCATAACAAGAATGTAGGTTAAAAAGAAGGTGTGTGACGTGGTGCGTGGTTTATCCAAAAACAGATAGAACTCATACGAAGAGGTCACAACGCGCACGAATTGCATTTTAAAATAAAAATAAACGCCCTAAAGTATTCGATTGTGAAACATGCTCGTATTGACAGGTTCACTTCCTTTGTATCCCTTTTTTTTTCTTTTTTTTTTTTTAGTTCCTTTAATGGATTTGTTTTTCTTTTCTTTTCTCACACACGACGGAATTCTTTTGTTTTTTTCGAGGATAATCGGTCTGGGGTTATGTGGAGTAATTTTGTGGTTGGTCGTGTTTCGTGCGATTGCGGGTTTGGCACCAGCGGCAACCTTACTGACCTAGAGCTGGAAAAGATGGAATATTCGCGAAATTGGAAGGATTCATGAGAATTTTATATGTAAGGAGTTTGTTCAAGGTCGATTCGTGGATTTTGGACTGTGGATTCGTGGATTCGTGGATTCGTTAGACAAAAGTCAGAGACCCGGTGATTAGGAGAGAAGACCAGAAAACTTAACTGGGCAGCATGTAGCGCCTGCGCCACCGTCGCGGATGTCACGGCCGATTCTGAATAAGCCTCTAAGAAGGCCACAGGAACGTAGCCATCGACAGATAAAGGTCGGTTTAGAGTCCCAGACTGGCAAGTCAGTCGCCTCTCCAGTATTTTTAGGAGGAAATCTCGCCACAGGGATCCCGCTACTTTTTTAAAGTCATTGTGTTAACATTTCTGAACATTTACCGAAAATTTCTTAATGAGCTAGGCTACCAGCTAAATGAAATCACTTGAGTTCATGTTACCATCAACTTTTTTAGATTTCTTTTGCTTCTTCTTTTTTGGGTGCCCTGCTCGCACACGAGCTTAGGCGATCGATCCTGTTTCCTCGCCATGATGATTGTTCTAAGGACAATAAATAGTGCAGTAATGTCCCTCTTGTACTGACGCCGTTCTCATGATTTGCCATCCCGCCGCCAGATACCCAGATTGCAGCCGTCCCGATCTTACTGATCTCTGCCTACAACCGCGGTATTGAAGTGCCAGCTGTCGCGCTTCACGTGGCTGATTGCAGTGGAAAACCACTGGGCGGTGGGAGCGCCACTTCCCTTCGCCATTTCTTTTGCTTAAACTTATTTAAAAATTTTGAAAATTTCTTTCACGATAAAATGTCGCAATTCAGCTATGACGAAAATAAAAGCTTTCCATAAATTGTTTCTGTAGAGCAAAATTTTGCTCCGTCCGTGCATCATTTTGCATCAGTCCATGAAAAAAGCTCTACTTACAACTTACTGGACTCTTCATTTTAAACTCCCTTTAGCCAAAATATTCCTTTCGCACAACTAAAAACCTACAAACCAAAACCACAGACCAATTCAACTCTTTTAAATATGACATCACACGTCTAGAATCCTTACTGTCGCCACCAAAAAAAAAAATCTCAACTCTCCAAGAAAAAAATAACCAAACCTGATAATTATGCAACGGTTAAAGTATCACTTAATTTTTAGTTCATGTTGAATTTTTTCAAAGACTTCAAATGTCTCGCAGGCAACTTCATCTTGACAACATAAGTTGCATTTCTAGTCTTCTTCCTCTTGCAAACTTACATCAGACCTGCATTATTAAAATATTAAAAAAAAACCACGTGCACGATTTCTTCAGCGAGATGACCTTCGATTCTAGGAAAAAAGGGCCTTCTTCGGATATTTTATCCGAGAAGATTTTCGATGCTCCTGGGCAATCGTTTTCAACGTGTAAATTGGTCTTATGACTTTAACAAGTGTAGAGTACTTCCGTCGTTATCCTTTTTTAAAATCTTATTAAGTTTCCTTATCACGTTGTGCCTTTTACATGTATTCGTCCTTGGGAATATCAAAGGTTTCATGGTTTAATCCGTAACCCATATTTATTTCATAAAAATATTCAAGAGATCATTTATTACTCTGACCCTACGAGAAAGCCCAGAGCGAATAGCCGAGAGACAATCATTATTACAAAACAAAAAGGGTTAGACTGGTCGAGCAAAAAAAAACGAAGGAAAGGTGTGTCTTGATCTTAAATCAGATTGCTATCTAGAAATGTCCAGATGACTAGACGACATGTTCTATTTTGATCGACAGGAAATATATGTATCAGGTGAAGTGGTATAAAGAGTTTACGAAGAAATTTTTATGGATCATCTGTAGGAATCATCTTAATGACATAACGGTTCAGTTGTAGGAGTATAAACCCGACAAGTATGCAACGTTATGTAACACGTGTTTAATTATCAAAAATGTTGATTACCTTTGCAAATATTTCCTCTTGACCTCAACTATTGTGAAATATTACTGAGCCATTTCGCCAAAATGAGGGGGCTAGAATTTTATAAAATGACGAATCAAAAATTCGATTTGAAGTAATTTCTCTCTTTGCTGCATGGCCAACCTAAAATTGATATTCCCTATTTCTTAATGGTTCCCCGATCGTAAACTTTCCCCTAAATTGATCCTTTTTTTTGATTTCACAAATTAAATAAGCGCTAAACATAAAATTCCGCAAAATGCCGATTGCATAAAATTGAGTTCCTGGTGGAAGTGCCAAAAAAACATTCGGCAAAAGTTGGGGAGAGCAAAAGGAAGGAAAATAATAAATGGGGAGTTAAGTACTGACGTTAAAGCATCGCTGGAAATGTTGTACTTTTTCGCAAGTTACGCAGTAAGCATTAAAAGTGTGCCATTGTTCCGAACTCTGCTTTGCTGCATGGTCAATCCAAAATTAATATTCTCTCTTTTTCGAGCAGCTCCCGACCGTAAACTTTCCTTTAAATTGATCCATTTTTATTGATTTCACAAGTTAAATAAGCATCAAACATAAAACTCCACAAAATGCCGATTGCATAAAATTGAGTTCCTGGTGGAAGTGCCAAAAAATCATTCGGCAAAAGTTGGGGGGAGCAAAAGGAAGGAAAATAATAAATGGGGAGTTAAGTACTGACGTTAAAGCGTCACTGGGAATGATGCACTTTGTCGCAAGTTGCGCAGTACGCATTAAAAAGTAGGTACTTCGTGCGCATTATGTTGTTTCACTTTCCTACATAAAATAATTGTTGTCAGCTTTAACCAAACGAACATACCTAACATTTTAGCACAATTGCGGTGAAAAGTCGTCTTGATGGTTGCAGATTGTGCGGAAAACAGACAGGAAAGGAACGAACCAAAATAAGTACGTCTGGCAGCTCGACTGTAGTGCAACAGAAGAGTTTCAAACTAGCCAATATATCCACCTAACTCGCCAAATCATAATACTCTTATTACACCATCACTCTTTCACAGAACCACAAAACCGTATAACCTTCTCAAACAAAATTAAAATTCTTATTATCCTCATATCTGACCACCTGACGCATCATATTAAAACGTTACAATATATAATTATTACATTTTAAAAGCCGGAGCTTAATAGAAAGCGAAATCATTGACGGATGTTGAACCTTAATGATCATGTGATATAACGCATCAAATAAATGTCAGTCACTATACGAAGAATTGCCCCTATGTTTTTCTCCGTTTCAATGTTTTCCTTTCGCACCACGTGTTGTTCGACATGCGATCGAATCCCTTCCATAAGCCAAACAATATTTCTACAGACGAAAAAAAATCACTTTCATTCAATCACACCTCTTTTATTTGATTAAATCCTCGTCTGTAATATTAATAAGCATTATTAAAACGGGATTTTAAACTGAGATTGATTTTTAAGAAGAGATAAATAAAAGTTCAGTGAATAAAAATTGATATTATTGTTTGTTGGATACAATGTGAGTGGTCAATCAATGTTAAGATTACATTACTTGATAGTTTTTATAAAGTGCAAAGTGAAAATTAGGTCAATATGTCATATCAGCGATTTTTCTTTTTTTTTTTTTTTATAATCCCGCGATTAACTTTCAAGTTTACGATTATGTTGCTGATTAGGAAAATTATAATAAAACGAGTTGAAATAAGAACTTTTGTGTATCGGACCACGCATAAGAAAGTTGAATGAGTTCTTTTTTATTTGAAAAAAAAGCAAGGTTTAGTTTTCACCTAATGAAAAAATATTATATCGATTTTGCATAATAAAGTGTTAATAATTATTTTTTTAAAAAAATATTCTTTCTGAACATTCACTCTATAAATCAATCTTAATTAACGTTGAAAATTAGCATACGTGAATATTTTTGCCATGAATCCGTTTCCTTAGCCCTGGAACAATTGCATCAAGGCTTTAATGTTGCGCATGGTTAATAAAACGACCTCGAAAAATGGTTCATCATTTTTTTTTAGTCTGAGGAACTTGACATAGAAACACATTAAAAATGGCGGACGGACGTTATAATATTCGGGCGCCTATTAATGACGTTGTCACCGGGTTTGGCACACACCCACGCATTTATAATCAAGCTACCGGTACTTTTTTTTTTATAATATTCAGAGTACTATGTCATATATGTTGCAAGGAACTTGTTACATTTTTTTGACGACGGCTACCAATAATACACGTGTAGGTTACACAAGTGTTTAAACAGACGATTGTTCTTATAATAAATCTGTCCGGGGCTAGGTTCTTAAATGAGATATCTTATTACAAAAGACACAGGAAAAACTTGTTTTCGGAGAAATATTATTGTTTTTTTAAGGGGGAAATTTCTAAAAAGTCCACGCATCACGCTGATATTGCATAGTAAACCCCAATACATGTATTAAGTAATAACCTTAAAACCGTGAAAATTTTGATGTGTTGCCATGCCCATGAAATCCTCTTTAAATATTGTTATTAGGTGTGTTTCCGTGTGTTTATCAACAATCGGCTTCGCCTTGTTAGACAAAAAAATTTGAATAGCAGTTTGTGCTTTAGCGTTACACGTGTTGGTGAAAATTCAAATTAAATGGAAAAGATAGATGTGAGATTTGCCGTTAGATGAAGGTCAAATCGTTGACACTCAATATGGTTTGGCTAGTGGTAGCGTGATCTGTATCCTTCAGCAGTTACCATCTTTATACTAACGGTGTGTAGCCTAATGCATGGAAATATGAGCGAACACTAGCTCATCATAGCAACCCAAACAACCTAGAGCCGTTGAGATGACATTAGGCAGGGTCATGAATAGCAAAAATCGACTTCTGAATGTCAGATGCCGATGTTTACATCCTCCACCTCCTGGAAGACACTCACTATCCTCTCCAAAAGTGTAGTGGCGTAGCAAAGTAAAGAGAGGCCCCTCTGCAAAACTTTTACTTGAGGTACCTTTTTAAAATTTTTACAGTCTTCTAGAAAATTACTTTATTACACAAAGAGTGGAAACCCTTTGAGTTGAGGAACTCCCCGTGACCGCATTGGCAGCAGAGGTGATTGCTACACCACTGTCCAGAACCCTTCTCGGTTCAAATTGTTGGAACAGAGGGCACCATGTCTCTCGTGACGAGTCTAGTAATTCAGATTTTCACTTGAACCAAACGCTCTTCAGCTAGTTTCACCTCCTGGCCACCTCGTAACGCACTGTTGACAGTATTTGGTCATGGAGTTGGTCAGACAACTCCCTCATATTTAATCTTCATATAACATTAGCGAAAATTAAAGATGTAAATCATTTAATTCTTTCCCCATATTAATAATGCCGTAAAAAACTTATATTCTTACTTTTGCTCAGCTGACACTACAGGGCCAGAAGCTCTACCGCCGGCTCCTCCACTGATTGCGATCCAAGGCCGTCAATACCAATCCGTGACCCCATGAGGTATCGATCTACCTCATCCTGTGGCTGCCCTGTGGTCGCCGACCAGCTGCCTGGCAGCCGAGGGCCTTGTAAATGCCACGCACCTCGTGTTCTGCCCACCGCAGCCTCCTGATCACACTAGTGATTAGAGGCTCCGCAGTGAGATTTCTGATATCGCAATTGCTACGAAGTCGAGGGGTCAAACATGTGCCCAAGGATCATACGCAGGCAGTGGCGCAGCAATGTTAGAAGAGACCCTCCCACAGAAGGTTAACTCGAGGGCCCATCCTCAATTTTTTATAGCTTTTTATCTAATGCAAAATTACTTTCCTACTGAAAGACCGGGGGCCCCCCGCTGCCAGGAGCTTAACTCGGTCGCGCGCGGTAAAACTTATACAAAACCCAAAATTTCAAGCTGGAACCAACATCACTCAAGAAATTGGGTCACCAGACGGTCTTCAAGAACTTACTAACCAATTACGTAAACATTTTTACGAGCGCCTTTAATTTTTTTTAAAATAAAAATTCTTATCCCGTTTCCTCTCTTCTCTCGAAACTTACTATTATGACAATCGATATTACATCTTAATGTCCCAAAATTTGAACCGTTACTCGACTCACCCGACATTGAACTCAAAGCTAAAAGAAAGAGGGGCGCAGCTCTCCAGCCTTAAACTTGAATTAAGAAATATTCATTCCTACAACGACTTGTTACTACATACGTTAGGAACAAAAAGTCATGAACCGACTGTTATTGGATAATAAAGCTAAGGTAAACGACCAAAAAACCTATCTATAAGATAAAACAACCCAACTTGTTACTATTTAGTATTAATTAAAGTGTTTTACCGTTCGTAAAATGCAATCAGTGTTAAGGACCTTTTTTTTCTCTATCTCTTTTTTTATAACTTTTTAAATAAGAAGCGGAACAACCACTTCCTTTTTGATTATTCACCATTCGGATGAAATCCATCTACCATTCCCTTTATGCAAATCTTCTTCGTAACAAATCACATAACAATGTAATAATGACCGGATGAATGTTTGATTTCGTCTTCAGTTTAAGTTTCATCCTTCACCTTTTTTTCTAGCAAAAAAAAAAGATTTCACTCGCATTGTTTCTTTTTTTTTTCTCTAATTCTCCCCGTAATCTTTTTCCAATCAGGAACTTCCACCTCACGTGAGGGATTGCATTTTTTAAATTAAGTCTGTGTCGTGAATCACCTTGAGATTTATTATTAACTACCAAATGGAATTCGCGCTTGGACTTTGCGTTTTATCATTATCGAATACATTTTCTGAATGTCAAAAACTGTCGTGAATGTTTATATAACGGCCTTCACGTCAGTTAATATTAAAATTTTTGTGAGGGTGTTTTCGACTGTTTTTTTTTTTAATAACTCCAACTCGTAATATTAAAAAAAAAATAATCGATCTATCGGGTCTAGTCACCCCGCTACAGGAGCGACGCGAGAGGCTTCAGAAAAATTCGACCAATTCTTCTCTTTGGGAAGTCGACCTCCGCTCTAGAAACTCACCCTGCTCCCTGTTGCCTTCTCTCCGCCCCTGACAAAAATCGATTCAAAAATTTAATAATAAATAAAAAATGAGTTACGAAATTAACAGCAAAAGGGCTGAAGATGGTGAAAAAACCCGTCTAGAGGTTAATTGAGAAAGGATATTATTTATAAGATTGATGTGAACCTAATGAAATGGTATAAAAAGGGGCAAATGAAGAGAGAGAAAAAAAAAACAAACGGCCGGAAACTCGCAGGTAAATCGAGATAGCAAGGTTTCGTTCAATCTCGAGAAAGGTCAAACCAATCTTAATTACTTATTCATTCGGTCAATGAGTTTCAATTCTTTTCACTGTTTATTTTAACCTACTTTAGTTTTTCTAACTCTTAAGAAATTATTTGGATAGTTTTTTTTAAAGAAGTTTGTAGACGATTTGAAAGTGTTTAGAGTCAATTTTTTTCGATAGCGCAAAATTAATGTTATAATGAAGAGTATTGAAGTGAGTAATTGCAGGTATTGATCTCGGGGTTTTTTATGTTGGAATTTTTAATCCTTTTCAAAGCCTGGATATGAAAATGAGTAAGTTATGACCATGAAAAATAACATGTGGGTTGATTGCTAATATTAGACTCAGCTTCCATTCATGTTAACCTACATATGTCCGATTCCGGTTCAAGTTGGGATTTAAAAAAAAAACGGGTTAGGTTCGGTTTTAATTTCCGTATCCTGAACTAATCTTTTTGTGGGAATGTAAAAAATTGGAGTTGGGAGATCCGCCCTGACGTGTGCGGAAAGCCCATCATTCTTTTTCGCGGTCATTTTACTCTCTAGTTATAATATCTAAGCTTAAGTTAATTTTCTCTAAGATTTTGCTAAATTTCTATCTTCAGCAGCCTTTTTCTATCCAATTCTCAACAAAGACCATTAGCACAAGGTCCGGCTAGCTCAGTCGAGCACGAGACTCTTAATCTGAGGGTCGTGGGCTCGAGTTCCACATTGGGCACCAAATGTAGGCCTCTCCAAATCTCTTCAATAACGTTCAGTCGTTTGCTTTTTTGTTTCATCCCCTTCCTCCGATTCTAATTACATCATCGGCTGCTGCTTTTCCTTGTTTCTTGCTGATACCTGCTGTCTCTATTTGTTATTCCACGGTTCAACGCTCCTGGTTCTTCCTAGTCACAATCAGGCACGAACAGGTCACCGGCTCCCCTCGAACATCGGTTTGCTCTTGCAGTTTATAAAAATAGGACCGAAATATTTGATTCAACAGATGACATTTTTTTGCCCAAAATTAGTAAATTGTTTTCTTTAGAATAAAAATTGAAAACAAAGCGGGATTGGTGTATTTTTCACAAAAAAAATGCAACAATTTCCGAGATTTCAGTTTTTAAATAAAAAAATTTTCTATCCGCATTCTAAGAAGATAAGACCCTTATGGACTAGTCAATAGTTCACCCCGTCTTCTTAGAAAGTGAGCCAAATTTTTTCTTCGAATCAGTTAATAAAAACTTTTCTACTGGAGTTCTGTAATCACCTTAGACCGCCACTTCTGGAATTTTTCCCCGTGCCGTGTAGAGACCCAGTCAGTGCCTGGCCACAAGGCCATCTTCTGCTACTGCTACTCCCTCAATCATCGAACTAGTCAATAGTTCACCCCGTCTTCTTAGAGTGCGGGCCAAATTTTTACTTTAATCCGATTGTAATAAAAACTTCTCTGTAGTCACCTTAGATCGCCGCTTCTGGAATTTTTCCCCGTGTCGTCCTGTAGAGACCTAGTCAGTGCCTGGTCACAAGGCCATCTTCTGCAACTGCTACTGCCTCATACCGGCACCGGCTTCTTCCGTTACTTTTAACTACCATTGCGTCACTTTTTTGCGGTCTTCCCCTGCTCCTCACCAATAGCCTCAGTTTCCATTGCGCTAATCTCACCCTCCAGCGTTCTTGCCTGGCCGCACAACTGACCCATTGCCATTTCAGCTCAACAACACAAAACCAATATTCACTTTAATAATAATTATATTCCCCTCGCATAACTCGCCACCATTCTCATTAAGCTTTAATTCTATTCCATGCAGTTCTGATTGTAAAAAAATGATAAAAGAAACTAAAAACCTTAATGATATGTTATTTTTAAACATTAATTGACAAGAACCGGACAAACTACTTATTTCGCACTTATCCATGGGTATATTTTATATTCTATACAATGCATTTACTATTTTTATTATTGTTATTTTATAAAACGCGACCATTGCAAATGATTGCGCGGCCGTACGCCCAAAAGGTCAGCGCACAGTTAACCATAAGCATCCACCTAACTCCTTCATTATCCAGGAAGTTCATTCATATCTCCTCATTATTATTTATATCATAATCCCATAAGAAAATGATAATAATAAATCGGCATTAAACAAATGATTCAAACGAAAGTAAAACATATCGAGTGTTTATGCTAAATATTATTCAAGTTACATAAACGAGAATAATATTTTCATAATTTTGCGCAAGGGGCGGAATTGTTTACTTTTTTTTTTGCTGCTCAGCCCGATTTTCAGAACTTTCTCCTTGTATATCCGATCCTTAAAACGACAGCCGTTTAGAATCAATACGATGTGCCCGTATTGATTGACAAATCAGGAATTAAAGAAAGGAAAAAAAAAAAAAGAGAAAAGTTGTGTCTAGTCGATCGACTTCACGCCATGCTTCAATGAACAATCAATCCGATTGAAACTTTTTGACTGAATGCGTTCTCATGAGAACAACAAAACCGAATGAAAGTTTTTTAAGATATTTAGGAAGAAAAAAAACAAGATTAAATAAGCCACGATTTTGCTCTGGATTATGATTATTTGGATTTAATTATTGTTATTAAATTATTTGTTATAAATAGTTAAGGTTACCGTGACTTAAACGAAGATTCATTTTTACGGGGCGTGCAAAAATTATTACTTGAAATAATAATCTGGCTAAATTTTTAATTAACGGCCGAAAATGTCTAGACGATTTTTATTTAGCACGTTAAATGGATTAAATAATGGTTGTTAAGAATTTTTTTTTAAAGGTTGGGATTGTTTTTTTTGGGATACTCGATGTCAAATCTGTGGATTGTCCTTTAAAAGAAGTGATGGAGGAGAGTCGAATAAAATGACCTCTCCTTAATAGCAAGTAATTCTTTGAATCTCAACTTTTAGGACTATGATAATTAGAAAAAAATCTTTAATTTTTTGCTGATTAATTTAGGTGCCATTGTTGTTAATTTCTTTTTCTCATAGCGGTTGGTTTTGTTCTTTTAAACTGTAGGCCTAAGTTTGAATCATTGTTAACACAAAGGTATCATGGAAAAATTTTCAAACGAAGATAAAAGATAAAGTTTACAGAGAAAGTTGGAAGAAAATTGTAATAGAGATGTGGTTTTTTGGCTAAGGATCTGGAACCCTGCTGCTGCTCTAATCGAGTTATTTCAAAGGGCGCAATTCATTGCCACTCTTTCTCTAGTGGCTTGACTACTACTAACCCTGCTCCTAACCTCTTGTGGAAGGAGCCCGGAAAAGGTCCCGAAGTTTTTTTTGCGCAAATGAATCAATTTCACATTTTGCTGTGGGCTCATGCTCTTAAAAAAAATCCAGATCGAAAATATGTCGCGCCACTAACATTCTTAGTTTAGTAACTAATAATAGGACAGAATTGGCCTAAATGATCTCAACATATTTTGAACTTTGGTACTGACCAATTCGAATTTCCAAGCAGCGAGCTCCCAATTACTCAAGTGCATTGTTGCATCTTAAATGTCAGGGCTTCCTACTTAAACTGGCTATGAATTCCTCCACCGGACGCAACTCAAGGTCGTCTTTTCTTAAACCAAGGGTTCCCTTCAACTAGCCACAGCATCCTCCCATCAAGCACATAAAGAAAATATTCATGAAAACTAGTCTAATCTAATCTGGTGATATCCGCCTAAAACCAAATTTCAATTTCCCCTACTTATCATTCGCCAAACCAACAATTTTTGCAAAAATAAATTCCATTCCGACATCCTCCAAAAGACAATCAAAATGCCATAATCTACCTTCTAAAAAATTTGCAATTCAATCAATCAAAAAAAAAAAATTCTAAATCGATCAACAATCTCAAGGATCTGACATTTCCAGCCTAATATTCAAACACAATCTCTTCCCTAAATAAAAAACTTACCATTAATGCCATTTCACGGTTTTCACCTGTCCCCTTTTGTATAATAAATCCATGAAACTTACCTAAAAAAAAAACAAAAAAATTCATTAAAAATCAATTTTGAAAAAAAATGACATTTCATCAAAAGCACAATAAAAACATGATCTATAAATATATTAATCAAGCATGCGACACTTCCTTTTTTGCATCAAAAATTCTGACACATCAAAAAATATTTTTTCGAGATATCTTCAGGGTCGCATAACGTTCCGTTTGATCAAGCACAATTTATTTATTTATGTAAGACCCCGTAATAACTGGACATGCTAAAAACGTTAGGTACGATCCACCCTATATAATTCAGAAAACCCGATATTCACACTTAAAAACCTCCACACCTTTTCATATCGATCACGAAAGTTATATTCATTTTCTTAAGAAAAAAAAACTCATATAATTTTCTACGAGTAATTTGATTCGATATTACTAAGTAAACGCAACTTGTGGTGTAATAACGATCCTTTAAATTTAACCCTAAAGCGAACTGATGTATATCGCAAAATGCCGTACTACCGGTATTCAAATGTGCAAATATTCATCTTGTATATCTTTCCACTTTGCTTGTTTTCTCCACTCAATTTCAATTATCAATAATCGCCTTATATAAAATTAAATCAATAACTCTTACTTTTCTTCTTTTAGTATCCTTTTAAATTTTTTTTTAAAAAATAAAATACCCGTAAAAGTTACAGTTTATGCAACGTACGATTTATGACGCACCGAACATTTCACGCAATGCACTTTTTACTAAATGTCAACGCTTTAAAATTTTTTTAAATGGTTATTTATAAAAACATAATTATTGATTTATGTTATTTTTTTTTTGACTCAAGTTTATAAAATTTCGTAAAATATTATAGTAAAGTAGCAACAAACATCAAGGCACCATTTAAAGGAATAAGATTCGGTTAGGTTAGGTTAGGCAACTGTCCCTTTTACAGATTCGAGTCCTCGTAAGATAAACCTTGGACGATTTTTGGCTCTTCTAAAGCTAAAGAAATAAGATTCGGTTAGGTGAGGTTAGGTTATCTCATAAAATCTTTAAAAATATTCAATAATGTGGTAGCAACATCAAGTAAGACCAAAGGCATTATTTAAAACAATAAGATTCGGTTAGGCTAGGTTAGGAAACTGCCTCCCTTAAAGATTTGAGTCCTTATAAGTTAAACATTGCACGATTTTTGGTCCCTCTGGGGCTAAAGGAATAAGATTCGGTTAGGTTATTCCAAAAAATATGCATTAGTGTACTAGCAACATCAAGTAAGACCAAAGGCATTATTTAAAAGAATAAAATTCGGTTAAGTTAGGTTAGGCAACCGCTTCCCTTGGAGATTCGAGTCCTCATAAGATAAACATTGCACGATTTTTGGCCCTTCTGAGGCTGAAGAAATAAAATTCGGTTAGGTCAGGTTAGGTTATTCCATAAAATCTTTAAAAATATTCAGTAATGTAGTAGCAACATCAAGTAAGACCAAAGGCATTATTTAAAAGAATAAAATTCGGTTAGGTTAGGTTAGGCAACCGCTTTCCTTGGAGATTCGAGTCCTCATAAAATAAACATTACACGATTTTTGGCCCTTCTGAGACTAAAGAAATAAAATTCGGTTAGGTCAGGTTAGGTTATTCCATAAAATCTTTAAAAATATTCAGTAATGTAGAAGCAACATCAAGTAAGACCAAAAAAAGCACCATTTAAAGAAATAAGATTCGGTTAGGTTAGGTTAGGCAACAGCCTCCCTTACAGATTTGAGTCCTCATAAGATAAGCATTGCACGATTTTTAGCCCCTCTGAGGCTATGTTCACTGAACTAGCAATCCTGAATCGAGATTCCTTCACAAAACTTTCCTTAAAAAATTCTTTTTCAACTTTTAGTTTCTGGCATCCCTTGCGGGGACGAAAAAATCACTCCCTCTCCTTTGCCTTTGCGAAGGTGACTACTACGCCACTGACATTAATACTTGTTATGATTAGCATATCCAACCCGCTAGGCTAAAAAATTACCCTATAGCAAACACTTAAGTGCGAACTTATAATTTAACAAAACGAAGAACTCAGCTTTAGGGTATACTTTACTTTTTCCTTTTCCCAAATTTCCAATTCACCTTTCTATTGATTAGAAAATCGTCTTTTCGGTTAAAGTTTCACTTCGAGCACATAAAAAATTTTCGTACTTTTTATTATTTAACATATAAAGTAAATATTAGATTCAGATTCATTTTTTTTTTTTGATTATTTATTAATAATAACTTTCTTTTTCATTTTTAATAGTTTAACTCATTACATCCTTGAGATGAAGGCTTCCGAAATGCTTGAGTCATTCAATGACTTACGGGGAGTCATATTAGGAATCTTCGTAAGTTAATCAATATGATAGATATCTAAGAGAGCCAAAAGCCTTCGAAATGATATATGGGGTGTGGTCCAAATTTTTTTGCATGGTTTTTTTTTTAAAGGAATCATTTACAGGCTTGTATTAAGTTAAGTAGATCAATTAATGATTGTTATGTAAATAAATTTAGATGGTGACAGCTATATCTAGATATGTTCGGATCGAAATTAATTTAATGAAAAATTTTAGGCTTGATACGCGCGTTATTGACTTTGGTAGTTATTAAATTTTTTGGCAAGTCTTTTGAAATGGTTTGTTAACAGGAATATGAGATTGTGGGTGATTGGTGCTTGGCTGGGCTAGTCTCAAGGTGGATAGGTTGACCAACTTCAAGAGTGTTATAAACACTTGTAAGAAATGGGAAAAGAAGTAGCAGTAGCAGCCCCAGTGCAGCTCCTGTAAGGAGGGCTTCTAGGATATACCCGTTTTCTAATTTACTGAAAGAATTAGGAAGAAATGAAAGCTGCGGAAGGAGGGACCATGGAACAATTTTCGTTTTGTCATTTGATGACCCTTACACCCAAACACAATAACAAAATATATCACTGTAACAAGATATACCTTTCACTTCTTTCTTCCCTTCTTTGGAAACACCCATACAAATACAATCCACGTGCACCAAACTCTTAGGAAAATAAACCAGTTCAACAGTTAACAACTTAATCGCTTTTTCCTTTTAAAAAAAATTTATACTTGCAAGTTTTTTCTCCCCGTTTATGACCGGGTACGCTCATTTACGATCAACCTGTCCGTGACATTTCAAAGCTTTTGTATATAACATGACCTCGCTAGATCACTCTGGATTTTTTTTTTCCTAAGAAAATAATAAAAACTAACGAACTTTGTTAAGGAAAATATTTTATCCCTCAGGCGCGTGCTGTAAATCACTAAGTTCATGGGCCTGCATATGAGCGACTTCTCGTAAAAAAAACCTAAACATAAAATATTACCCATAAGGTGAAAATCGATACGCCATGTTTGTTAAACTACTTTTTGCGAAGAAAAGTATAAAATGTCGCCCAGGTAAGATTCATACCGTTACCCCGATCACCCACGATTTTTCGCATAAAAAAAAGCAACGTATAATTGTCATAATTAATAAAAATATGGATTTTTCTTCATTTTCACTTTTTTTCCCGCGCGTCTTTTGTTTCCAGAGAGATTCATCTTCATAATTCTTTCACCGATGAATATTTTACGCCGTGCGAATTAAATTAACAATAACAGAAATATTTTATTAGAGATAAGAAAAGAGAAAGATTCAAAATCCTCCCTGAGGGAATTTAAAAAAAAAAAAACTTTTTTGTGCCCGGCAAAAAAATAATAAATTGATATCATAATCGAAAACTACTAGATACAAATTATTTCTTTAGTCAAGTGTGACGCGAATCTGCTGATCTCTATTATATAAAATATTAAAATGTTTAAAAAAAAAGGGAACTTTCGTTTTTCATATGCATGCTTAGTGATTAACCATTAACTAACGATACTGGTATTTTATAATCTAGGTTGGCCAAGGAAAAAGCGAAACGTTAAAAATGTACTTCGTGATCTTTTATATAGCTTTCATGTGTAGGAACAATATTATTTTTAATTAATTTTAAAGAGGAGTCTTATTAGATTTTCTTGATAGGGAAAGAATTCGAGAAATCCAACATGGGATGATAAAAATGTAAAAAATTTCACTTATGCGAGACAGACATACATGTAATAACAATCACTAACCGCACCTTGAGATAAAAAGCGAGCGTTTAATTGCAGTGACAAACACACGAAAAAAAAAAAAATAATAAAAGACAAAAAAAATATTAGTGACCGTTACTTTCTATGGTAATTAACATTTTAACAGCTGGGAGCTGGCCTAGGAAAGCGTCATTATTTCATTCAAATTGCGATTTTGGTTTTTTTTGCATTTTGAAGATCACTTATAGACAGTTTATGGACTGATTTCGCTTATTGTTATCAGATTTTTTTTTGTTATTGCTTGTAATGAAAAAGTAAGGTAAGATTTATTCGTGTTGTATGACTTTGCTTTCTATTATGGGTAAAATGTCAGGTTTAAGAGGGTTTGGCGTCGTTTTGGTTCATTAATCAGGTTTAAAGAAAAAAAAGATTTTGATAGAATGAATTGTTGTTTTTGTAAATATTTTTTATTGCTGGAAATTACTAGGAAATTATTTTGAAAAAAAATGAAATTACAGTTATGTGTCTATGGCCTGCAAGCTAAAAAAAATATTGTTGGTGATTTGATTAAAAATTTTGGGGTTTAATTGGATTTTTGTGAAATTTAGGCAGCTTGTACTTGAATGGTTAGTTATGCAGTAGCTCTAGAGAAAAAGTTGAGGATCAAAATTTAAGATTTTTGCTAAGATCTTCTGACCTCATCGGCCATCTCAGGATGGCTCTGAGAGACTTAGAAGACAGACAGAAGCTTTGGCATGGGACAGAGAACCCGGTCTTAGACACTCCAAACAGTTTATTGGTGGGTATTCTAGGACCAGAGCCAAGCTACTTCTGTTGCTCTCCAAGAAAGCAAAAAAGGCTCACTGGGCTTCAAAATGAGGAAGGCCGAAAATGAAATTTGCAGGCTGTGTTCAGGAGCCAGGGAAATGGCGGAGCATATCCTCGGTTTCTGCGAAGCTGCCTTCCGCATGCCGGCTCAAAATCCTTGGGGAAGCATAGGTGATTAGGGCTTCTGCCCGTAAGAGAGTCTTGGAGTTCTTCAGTGAAATCCGACTTAAACAGTAAGAGAGCCAGTCTCGTGGCTCAGTGGATAGCGTGCCCGACTCACACTCGGGAGTTTATGGGTTCGATTCCACTCTACGGTTCGGATTTTTTCCGACCGAATTTCACATCTGACCAATGTCATCTGCGTCATGTGGACTTAATTCGAGGATTTGGGGATTCCAAAAAAGCGATTAATGTGTGTTGTCGCTCGGTCTCACCCCTCCTGCCAGGCAATGGCAAACCAGCAGGTGGTAACTTGCTTAAAACAACCTCTCTACTTAGCCGTTCGGAACCGGCATTAAACTGTAGATCCCATATAGCTGTGTCAACTCGAAACACACAAACTAGCTGTATGCAGAGAGGTCGCCTACGCTCGAAAACGAGCATGGCACCCAAAGAAGAAACACAATAGACCACAAGATGGTCGCAGTGTCCAGGCGGGCATCATGGGTCCCCTACTCTCCATTTTACAGGAAAAAAAACGCGGTTCCACGGTGTCTTGCCAGTTTTGTTGGGCATATTCCATGGGTTTGTTATATTTCTATAAAAAAATCTTAGGGCCCAGACATTTTCTCATCCAAGTTTTTTTGACCCTCTCACTAAAAACTTTGTCCTCAAGTCTACTTACTTTATTTTTTAATTGAATACTTATCAGATTAATAAATCGCAACCCAAACCCAAGAACATTAAAAACATAACCCCAAACATCAAGCACTTAGCACTATCCTGGCCATATCTCTTGAATTGAATTCAAAAACCTTGTTAAGACTAAAAAATATTAGCACGCTTATTTTGTGCTAATTTTTCACGAACTCATACTGTAATCTTTATCCTAATCTCAAACTATAATAATTTTCGATTAATTTTTCTACACTTAGTATCAAAATGCAGCGACTTAATAAAAAAAACCTTGACAGTCCTCCATACTTTCATAACACTGTTTTTTATTTAAATGACTTAATATTTAAAAAAAAAAAAATACTTTAAGGGAATTAAGATAAGCAGCGTAATACATTTCATGGAAGCACACTCTCCATGTCATCTAAAAAACGTAATAAAAGCAATTAAACGGGCGTAGGGAGATAATAAAGACACCCCGCTATTACGAGATATCCATTTCATAGGAAACTCATAATTTAAATAATGCATTCACTCAAGTGTGAAATATTCGACATTTTATATGCAAATAAGGTAACATTAAAGAAATAATAATAAAAAAATTTTTCTTTTAAAAATTTTTTGGGTTCTATCGGGTTTCTCTTCACTTTCGTTTATTCACTTCGTATAATACTCGAGGCTCTATTAATAAGCAGTTCGAATCCATTATTTCCGATACATGTTCCTTAGGAAGAAAAATCATCCTTGAATGCATTAATTTAATTTAAAGACGGATCCCTATTAAAATACAAAAAAAGCGTGGAGTGAAAGGATTTTTTTTTAATAAACGCGTACGAGAGAACTTATATGGAATATAAGATCGTATTACTTTCAATGCTATATTTGGCGTAAATTAAGTATCGATTCGCCATTGATGATAATTGATCGAGTTTGGATGAGTTAAATGTCTAGGCTAGGTATAATTAGATCAGTAGTTTTCTTGTTGTTTTAACATGTGCCGAAATTAATAAGATAACAAATAAGGCGGGGGTTAATAACAATGATAGAGAATGCTTGGGATAATTAAGGCAGTGCCCTAAGGAAACGTATAAAAGGGCATGGGATATTTAAGTTTGAGAAATATTGCACAACTTATTATAATGCATGATAAATGCTTTGGAAACTGGCCTTGCGATTCATTATGTTTTATGAGGTTTGAAAAATTTGAAAATAAAAGCGAGAATGTTTGATGTGTTTAAGTGAAAAATTTTTTTCATATAAGGAGTTCAGCCAGGATTGATGGAGTTGATGTTGCAAGTATTAGAAAAGTATTCCCTACGATGAAAATGTTTGGCGAAGTGAAAAGCAGAAGAAAGTTCGTTTTGTGAAATGTTTCCAGGGATTTTTGATGGTTGGCAACAAGGAGTCAGGAGCGTCAGAGAGTTGCGATTGCAGAGACTGGAGGAAATTCAAATGGCGATAGTCCCAGCAGAAAAATCGAAGAGTAGCTCAGGACAGACCTCTTCGTAGGCTCACGGGGCAGCCGTTGATCACCAGTATGATCAAGTCAGCTTTAGTGGCTTCCCTTCTCGGACGATAGCTGGTTTTTGATGGACGCCTTACAAGTTCAATATCTCAGGGCAGACCGCTGCTACGGTGGGAGGCCAACGTATCGAAGGATGCGAGTCGATTAAGAATCCCCGGACTGGCGAGCAAGGATAGAGCCGTCTGGAAGGGAATCTGCGATGCAACGATGGAGCTTTAAGCTCTCTAAAGCCAAAGATAGACATATAGATAGCTCAGAAAGGGAAACAGTTCTTCTTTCTTCTACTTCTATTCGCCTTTTTCTCTAGACGCGGATGTCCAGCATTCGTTTTATCTTTTAAGAAATCTGCCTCAAGATCTCCTAGCCGCTGGTTTTGATATGCATGCTCTTTTCACAAATCTGTGGTCTTCCATTTTGTCCACGTTGCGTTCTTTTCTTCACGATCTCACAAAGCTGCTAATGTCCTCAAATCCTCTTCTTCTCTTCTTCTTCTTCTTCTTTCAACCTGTATCCGTCCACTCTTGAGCGAAGGTCTCTCTCAAACTTTGCCACACTTCCTTGTCTTGGGCTCTTTACAACCATTTCAGTCCCGCCACCCTCTTAATCTCTTTTGTGGCCTACCGACGCTCGAGGTCTCCATCTTACCATCCGCGCTGTCCACCCAATCCGGATCCTCCCAGGCGACATGATCTGCCCATTGCCACTTAGCTGTTGCAAGGCGTTGCGCAACATCCTCATTGCGAAAACTATCCCGTCGGCTAATACCAAGCATTGATCTTTCCATCGCTCTTTCCGTTATAACGAGCTGCTCAGCATGTTTCACTGTAATCGCCATTGTCTCCAGGTTATATATCATCACCGGCACAACACAGGCATTAAATACTTTCTTCTTTAGATATATGACATTTAAAACCGCAAAAAGTAAGCTGAGGTATCAGCTCTGATAAAAAGACAATTCCAGTGAATAGCACGGTGGCTACTTGATTCCCCGAACTCAAAACTCGCCAGAGTCGTCTAAACATGATCTTTGCTGTCTAGCTAGGTGCTGCATGTGCCTGTTGTGAAAACGGCTGCTTGGCTTTTCCAGCCTCTTTGCGTCCATTGCTGAACAAAGGCCTCAATTCATGCCATCTGTCTCGGTTTTCTGCCACTCTCGCCCAATGTAACCCAGCAGTATTTTATATCTCATCGTATTACCTGCCTTCATTGCAGAATTCTCCTGTTCCACCTGGCATGCCATCCTTTATCTTCTCAAGCAGAGCTGTCCGATCAATAACACGACACTTTCGTTTGTCCTTGGGATCGTTTCATTCGTTATTCCATCTCTTAGAGAAAAGCTGCTTGGCTATTGAGTCCAAATATGTTAGAGGCGAAAAATAAATAATCACACTCACTCAAACTTTAAAAAACCCCAGATTTAAATCTGAACATAAGGGTAGCGGTGAGATACTTACTCACCCTCCTCCTCCCAAGGCCACTTTAAAAAAAAATCATTATTCTCACACGGTGACGTATTCACTTTTTCAGTCAAAACATCTTAACATTAGATAATTTTAATAATTAGAAAACTTGTCTAGCAAGCCATGTCGTTGGTTCACCAGACTCCGAGTTCGAATTCACATTTAACAGGATGTTCCGCACGTTAAATTCTTTGTCTCCAACGATTTAGCAAAGCCAACAATCTCGTAATTAAATCTCCATCCGTATAATTATAAACACCTTAGGAAAATAGTTATTATTTAATTTTATTTTTCTTATTTAATAGTGAGAAATAAAATTTTTAATTAAGTCATTGTAATTAATAAGTTGACAATTATGATTTGTCATTAGATATTAATCTGTCGAGGTTGATCGTGTAATACAATCTCGCCTTGGAAGGTGTTAAGGTGGTACCCGGGAACTCAAGTGCGAACCACTTAACCATCTCAATAGATAAAAAGCGAAAAAATAAGGACAAACAACTTTCCATCAAATGGACTTTTTAAATAGCTTTTTTCATAACTGATGGATGGATAAGCAATCGTAGGTTGACCTGCCACCCACAACTTTTAAATAGTGAATTAAGCAACAAATCAAACGCGGAATTTTCTCTCCTTTTTTGTTCTTCCTCAATAATATTTCGATTCTCATGTCTGGTGATGACCACGGTGTCTGAAAATACGAAATTTACGCTTTGATATCTTATCGTAATTAATCTCATTGCATTGTCATTTTTTCCGGTCTCATTCACGCATTGCACATTCTCTCGCTTGTGGCTTCCTACAATCTTTATACGAAAGAGAAAATAGCCAAAAAAAATCACATCAAATGTTTCGCTTTATCTACGGCTAATTATTAAAACATCGGTAACTACTGCAATTTTTATTACGATGACGATGCGACATCTTTATTAGGTGAAGAGTGAAATTTTTTTCGATATCGTAAAGGTATTAAAATCTTTTATGGGAGCTATCGTGAGGTATTTTTTTTAAAAAAGAGATGAAGGTTATTGGAGATATGGCGCGGTGTTATTGAAGAGATGTATGGATAATAAAGCGAGTGGGATCGTTTTTGTTTCAGTTTTCTTCTTAGAGCTGAAGGGACTGATCCGGTCTGTCCTTGATGACGTTTTCGGAAAGTTTCTCTGTTTGGAGTGACGGGCACTCAATCTTTTCCAGGCTTCCGCAAATGTTTTTCCCTTTTTCAGGTCCAACTATTATGGATCCTTTTTGTAGAGACTTTCTTTCTGATCCTCTCTGCTCAACTCAATGTTCCCCTTCCCACATCTTAAAAATCTCTGCACTTGGCCCTAGCAAACTCACTTACTTCCAAAGCCTTGATGCAACGACTGCAAAAAAAAACCAACCGCCTGCGGCGAAACTTCAAACCCCATACATCCCACAGAAACAACTACATTACTGTTTTTTCAAGTCTCGAGGGGAAAAATCAAACGGTCAAGACGACATTTTTTTTTCCTAATACATAAAAACGGATCCCGTTTTATAAATAACGAACCAGTCCGAAAAACCGTAATTAAAAAGGTATATGCATATTAAAATTGCATATGTAATTAAGAAACAGTATCATCAGATAATGCTGATAAGTCCAACATGACATTGAAGTTTATACGCAGATTAATGGCCTCGCTTCGTCTTATAAATAAAAAAAAAAGTTATGTGCGTGGAGCGATCGCATATTATATCAAACTTTTGTCGCTTTTATGTGATGTTTTCACTTTGCTAATGCTTAATGGATATCTCCTGTAATTCATGTCAAGAATTTTTATTTGATACATTTATTTTTAATGTGTGTAAAGTTGATTGTTTAAAAGATGATCTATTTTGTCAGTTATGTAAGTTGGTTTTTACTTTCTTTTCAGTTTATTACTCATCAGATGGATTGTAATAGATGTTCGTGGATGTTTCTGAAAGATAAAAATTGTATTGGTGGAAGATTTTTAGGATCTGCGCCCATAACCTGTTGTTTTTAGGACATCAAACGATCGTTAAAAAATTGAGTAATTAGCAAGATGTATATACTTCAAGTGTAGCAAAGCAAAGAATGCAAGTGCGTTTTATGCACGTGAGTATATGGGCGCCAAAGTTGAGGTGAACGTTTGCCCCATCTTGGGCACTAAAGTTGGAGAGTCCATTTGTTCCATCTTGGGCACCAAAATTGAAGAGTATGTTTGCTTCTTCTTGAGCCCCAAAGGTGAAGAGTACATTTCCCTTATCTTGGGCACCAAAGTGTAAGAGTACGTTTGCCCCATCTTGGGCGCCAAAGTTGAAGAGTAGGTTGCTTCATCTCGGGCGCCAAAATTGAAGAGTATGTTTGCTTTATCTTGAGCCCCAAAGTTGAAGAGTACATTTCCCTTATCTTGGGCACCAAAGTTGAAGAGTACATTTGTTCCATTTTGGGCGCCAAAGTTAAAGAGTAGGTTGCTTCATCTTGAGCCCCAAAGTTGAAGGGTACATTTCCCTTATCTTGGGCACCAGAGTTGAAGAGTATGTTTGCCCCATCTTGGGCGCCAGAGTTGAAGAGTATGTTTGCCCCATCTTGGGCGCCAAAGTTGAAGGGTAGGTTGCTTCATCTCGGGCGTCAAAATTGAAGAGTATGTTAGCTTTATCTTGAACCCCAAAGTTGAAGAGTACATTTCCCTTATCTTGGGCACCAAAGTTGAAGAGTACATTTGTTCCATTTTGGGCGCCAAAGTTAAAGAGTATGTTTTCCCCATCTTGGGCGCCAAAGTTGAAGAGTAGGTTGCCATTATCTCGGGCGCCAAAATTGAAGAGTATGTTTGCTTCATCTTGAGCCCCAAAGTTGAAGGGTATATTTCCCTTATTTTGGGCGCCAAAATTGAAGAGTATGTTTGCTTCTTCTTGAGCCCCAAAGTTGAAGAGCACGTTTGCCCCATCTTGGGAGCCAGATCTCATCAAAACTCATGAACCCAACCAGACAAAAAAATCCACACTACTGTTTAATAAAAAATCAGAAATCTAGAACCAATTTTTTTCATTTCGAAATTGCTACTTTTGTTTAACTGTAACGATCAAGGAAAAATCGATTACTTGACTCCGCGCGCTTTTACTTTCCCATTATACCTCTCGCCCATCATTCTAATCTCTGTAATATGTGAAGGTTTTTAGCATTAAATTTCTAAAAACATTTTGGCAACTAATAATCTTAATAACGGGCGTTTTTTTTAATTCCCTAATAATCTAAAGAATGTAAACGATAAAAAAAAATTGCAGATCGAACTACTCTAAAAGGTTAAAAACGTGTTCCAATGCTTTTAAGAAATTACGAAAAAAAAAATCTGCCAGTGCCATCCAGGATACCGAAAACCGCTAATGACAATTTTTTTTTCTACTTTACATTTTACAAGATTAATCTTGTATTTTAAAAAACAGTCGTGAGAAGTCAGCGGGGAAGAAAAATA
The DNA here is from genome assembly GCA_023512825.1 of Liposcelis brunnea. Taxonomy (NCBI): domain Eukaryota; kingdom Metazoa; phylum Arthropoda; class Insecta; order Psocodea; family Liposcelididae; genus Liposcelis; species Liposcelis brunnea. The sequence goes on from CM042066.1 coordinate 5,467,560, forward strand.
TTGCACTTTTGGGCGGATTTCCAGCAAAAGCTGGTCCAGCCAAAATTAAAAGACTTAAATTACCTAGAATTTTTTTTTTTGGCCGAAACTCGTGCAATAATATATCGAATCCGGTCGTGAATCAAAAATGAATAATGAAGTACAGTAAATAGATCTTCTCGCAATAAATAATCAAAAACCACTTAGTTCTAATTCAGTTAATTGCGGCGGAGGATAACATAATGATATGGAAATGATAGAGAATTTGTCTTGAATTCCAATCATCAAGAAACAAATAGATAAGATCATATTACCATATGCGATGACTGTTCTGGGGAGTCAAATTTCCCGTTTTTTTCCCGCCTTTAGGTTATTTTTAAGTCATTGATTTATGGGAAATTAATGAAGGGATTATGTCATTCGCGGGTGGTGGGTGATTCACGATTCGTAGTCCGAAGCGGTTTTCGGTGTTTAAAAAAAAAAATGGAAATAAGTAGGTGGCTGCTCTTTTCTCGTTTTTATAATAAAAAGTAACAGTTGGATAGAGTCAAGGTTGGGCGCATGAAATTCTTACATTTCTTCTATTGAAAATGTCTTGTTATCGTTTTAAAAACAAGTGAACTTGTAGGAGTATGCCTTAAAATGTAGGCAAGAACAGCATATGGTCGCCATGTTTTCAGGCGGTCAGGCTTGTTAACAAATCAACAGAGTTGCTGAAAGGTGTTAATTTAAAAACTGATTATACTTAAAATTGAAGCTTTGGCCAATGTTCTTATTTTGTTAATGATTTGGCTTTGGGGTGTAGATGACGAAAAAGGGCTAAATTATTCAACCGCAGAAGGATCTATAGTGCAATCGGTCACATTCGGAGTGGTACTATTATCACGTAAAAGCGGTCAATCATGCAAAGTTAGTATTGAGATAATTTTTTTTAGATTGGCAATTTCTAAGTTCAAAGTCAAAATATGGAGAGTCAACGTGACCGATTAAGTTTTGGGATTGTGCAGTTTTTTTTTTTCATTCGAGAAAATGTAGGGCATTAATAAGGAGATTAATTGAATATTGAACCAAGCCTAGTAGCGATTTTAGCTTAGTAGAATTTATTGGAGATCGTTAAGCTGCACCTAACGAGCATGACCTGTGTGGTTGGGTCATTGATTCAATGTCGTATGTTGTTGATCTCTTGTTGGGATGTTGTAGGAAATTTTAGGACTTTGGAATTGGAAGATTAAGGTGATGGCTAAAAGAAACCATAACATCAGATAAAAATCAAGTGTAAGGTTAGCTTCGGATCACATTTCCTGTCGTTAGTAATAAAGAGCACGGCAGAAATATAGCAACAATTGCTAGTGGCTATTCTGGTGGCTATTAGGGTAACCGGTGAGGCATGTTTTGTCTTGCTCAAGGAATGGCGTCCTTGCCCTGTGGTGAGCTCCCTTCTCAGGGTTATGAGTTAGTGGAGGGCAGCAGCTTCGCTAATACTGACCTAGGGCTGTAGATGGTAGTAATCGGCAAGGCCTAGGCTGAGATACCGGGAGGCAGAGTTGGATCAATGGTATGGCTCCCGTACTGTGATGTGGAAGATTATGGAAAGTCACCACATTATTCGATATTCCTAGTAAAATCATCAATGGTTGGCCATGATGATTGCCAATCTCCGACGAGGAGCGGGCATATAAAGAAGAAGAAGAAGAAGAATTCTGGTGGCTACATGCAGATTCATGCCTAGGAGTCAAGCAGTCGATTCTGCTGTATGGCTCGAATATTTCCCGGTAATCAACTAATGTCATCTCCGTCATGTGAATTTAATTCAAGGATTTGAGCATTCCATAAAAATTGATTAATGTGTGTTATCATTCGAACTCTCTTGCCAAGTTTTGGCAAGCTAGCAAGTGGTTTCTTGCTCACTGTCGAGTTTACACTTGCACTGCCAACTGTTCACTTGACAATTAGTCAACTGTACACTTGGCACTGCCGACTGCACACTTGGCACTACCACACAAGGCATATATTGTCAAGTGTATAGTTGGCAGTGTCAAGTGTATAGTCGGCAGTGAGCAAGAAACAAGCTGGCGTGACCCTTCCAGGCTTCAAGTGTCATCAGCTCGGTACCCCATTTCTATGACTCTCATTTTTCCTCTCAAATATCTCATTTCGCGACCCTAATATCAGAAGGTTCCATCTCCACTGCGCAAATTGACTCCTGCTCGCCGCAAAATAAAAATATGAACTTTGTGTCCACCTCAGCAGTGGAGATGGAACCTTATAACAATGAGGTCACGATTTTTGTCCCCTAAGAAACTAAACCCATTGCATTCCTTTTTTAAGCGCGAATCTAGCTCCACATTACTCAACAATTTCGTTTTTTTTGTATGATTCCTCCTTAACAAGCCGAAAAATGTTAAGTATGGGAGTAACTGGACCAAAAGTTCAAGTGGCATTTGTAAAAATTATATTCCGCTCCGTATCAAGGTAAATCATTATTTAGACGGGCACATATAAAGTTATCCGTATGTACGTCGGGTATATTTGATGTAGGCGGTTTTCTTTAACCATGAAATATGAACCAAGGATTTCAACCAATCTCATTCCTGTCATAATTCAAATTTATATCTCTTTTCATACATAACAACGTCAAAAGATTCCGTAACCATCAATAGGCGAATAAAGTGATCCCGTTTTCGTCGCTAACGGGGAGATGTATAGCAAACATACCCGAAAAACCTGAAGGCCATATTTATGATAACCTTTTCCGAGTAGATACATAAAATTAATTGCGCGAATTTTTTTTAAAAAAGAAAATTAGATTGAGTGACAAGGCCGCATTCCATTACAAGCTAATTTCATATACAGGAATCGCTTAATTCAATATGGCGAAGGGAAAGGAATTCGCGTGATTCGCACAGTGAAGAAAAAAAAAATCTTGACATTCCGAAGATTAGAATATGTACGATGATTGTTTTATGTATTATTACAATCGATAGATGAGTTTTATGACATTGAACTCTCTTCACCCTGTCTGGGCAATTGCAACATTTTTTTCTCTCTCTTTTTCAATAGATTAGAAAGTAAATTCACCGATTACGGTAAACGGGATTATCTTTTTTAGCATTCAAATCCGATCGATTTTTTTCACAATAAAATGAAAATCAAGGTCTCCAATTTCTTTTGCCGAATTTGGTACCGTTAAAAGAAAAATAATGACGGGTGTAAAAAAAAAAGGAAAATAATAATCAGATTGTTACTGTTATGAGAGACAAACTAGTTTTGGAAAAAAAATAAATAACGAAAAGTTTTCGTATGTAATAAGATTTAAATACCTGAAAACCTTGAATCGATACTTTGACTTTTATAAAACACTTTCTAAAAAATGATATTTTGGTTGATGTATGTATGTTTAGCTTAGACGAAGGGATTTTAGTGTAAAGTGCAATTGCAATTTATTTTAAAAAAAAGATAATCCCGTTTCCTGAGATGTGACTTATTTAGTATGCTGCATGTAAAAAAAAAGTGAAGAGTTTTAAAATGTTAGAGTAGAGGATCAAGGCGCCCAGGTTTTTTTTTTCGTCTGTACATATGAAATGAATCATTGAAATAGATTGGAATTAGGTCAAAATATGCATAACGGTTTTTATGATGATGATGATGAGGAGGAGATGAGGATGGACAAGGGACATAAGACTTGATTTGACTGTTAGATTTTTCGAAGAAAAGCGAATAATGAATGCCCGAGGGAGATAAATTCTTTAATGGTAAATGAATTAGAAATAATGCGTTTGCAATATAATCATTTATACATGCTATTGTTATCGTTAAATTAATTAAGAATTATGATTTGGAAGAGTAGCTATAGGGTGCTAATTTTTTTTTTAAAGTGCACAGTAGTTCGTTTTTGAGAATTTTTGTTGGCAGGTGGACTTGTTCACTGAGGTTATTTCAGCCATTACTAATCTTACTGGTCTAATGAGATATTACCGGTTGCTCAATTAAAATAAAAAATCTAATTAAAATATAAAATGATCCTAAAGTTATAAGAAATCACCATTGCCTTATTTGCTCAGTGAAAATAAGAAGAGGTGCCATGCTCGTTTTCGAGCGCAGGCGACCTCTCTGCATATAGCTGGTTTGTGTGTTTCGAGTTTAATGCTGGTTCCGAACGGCTAAGTAGAGAGGTTGTTTTAAGCAAGTCACCATCTGCTGGTTTGCCATTGCCTGGCAGGGGGGGTGAGACCGAGCGACAACACACTTTAATCGTTTTTCCGGAATCCCCAAATCCTCGAATTAAGTTCACATGACGCAGATGACATTGGTCAGATGTGAAATACGGTCGGAAAAAATTCGAACCGTAGAGTGGAATCGAACCCATAAACTCCCGAATGTGAGTCGGGCATATAATCCTTTGAGCCACGAGGCTGGCACAAGAAAAGGTTTACTGGACATTTTATAAAATAACCCTAATTTTATGAGAAATTACCATTGGTCCATATGCTGAATCAAAATAGAAAAAGGTTGAACTGAAATTCTATAAAATAGCCCTAATCTTATGAGAAATTACCATTGATCCATATGCTCAATCGAAATAGAAAAAGCTTGAACTGAAATTCTATAAAATAGCCCTAATCTTATGAGAAATTACCATTGATCCATATGCTAAATCAAAACAGAAAAAGCTTTAACTGAAATTCTATAAAATAACCCTAATCTTATGAGAAATTAACATTGGTCCGAAGACTTTTTAAAAATAGAAAAATCTTTTACCTAAAATTCTATAAAATAACCCTAATCTTATGAGAAATTACCATTGGTTCATACGCTCAATCGAATTAAAAGGAAGAAGCACTGAAGGAGGCATCGATATCAGAGTCAAGAAAAAGACGGTCACAAAAAACAAAAATTTGAGCCCGTGTTTGAGCCAAAAATTTTCCCCAACACTTAAAGTCTTTCAGGAATGCTGTATTATTTTACTCCCATTTAATTTTTCTTGTTTCACATGACAAGATGCAGGCGCTTACAACAAGATTATTCAATGTTTCTTCAAAAACATCAAAGGCAAGCGCACGGTCGAGACAATGCACCATAAAAGGCTGTTGCAAGTGAATAGATTCATTTATCAGAAACTCTGACAATGAGCAGAATTTATAGTTGTAAGATGGAACTTTTCTTTTTAAGGGGGCATCGTATGTTTCGTTAATTATTAATTAATATTTCATCCGTTAAGGGTCTCAGTAAGGGCAATGTAAACGACCATCATTTTTTTTATGAATGAAAAATCAAATAAAAATAACATAACATTTTGGGAGATGGTGGAAATAAAACATTTTATTAGTTTTAAGTTTAAGGAAAATGCATCGAGATAAAAATCTGATGTCGTGGGGTATTAAGTGCATGGTAATTGGCGAGTAGCCAGTTTATTGACATAAGAGGGATGTAGCTTGAACTTTAAAAATGTCGCGAATGGGACGCCCTGGGGATTCACATTCGGCCCACTTTGTTTTTCACCAATAACAAGAAATAAAGATTAAATTTTGAGCTAAAAGAAGATACCTCAACTATTTAATTTGGAAATCTTTTAACAGGACCGTTTACAAATGTTGAACTCATCATTTAAAGAAATCTCACATAACAATTAATTACATACATAATACCCACATGACACAAGAGATTTAGGGATGAGAAGAAAGGGCCGTGAAGGGAATTAAAAATTATTTCAAATCGAGCAACAATTTCCCACGACAAAAAAAGTTCTCATACAATTGTAGCAAACATTACAGCATTAATTTCAGTTTCAAACGAAACTAAAAGTGTTTGACCTTAAATATAACAAGAATTTCGACTATTAAAATTTCAACATTTAACTTTCTCCGTGTCACAAGAGGGTTCTCTTCTCAGGTGATTTTTGTTCGAAAACGTAATGAGCGATAATGCGATTCAACAGGCTCCAATTGAGGTCATATGTGCGTAAAACCAGCCACGTCTACTCTAAGCCTAAACATCTCTTTTTTATTAATTATACCACTCAACGATATTTATTTTAATCTCTCACGGGGATGAAATTATTTTAATTCGCAATAACGATCCCAATATTATAAAAAAGATTTCCAATATAACATTTATGGTTAAACCGCCATGGTCGGGTGTTACACGTGGAGGTCGCGAACTCTCTTAGGTGAATTATGACGAAACCGGCCCGTTGTAGGCGTCCAATCCACAATTTAAAACCGAACAAAGAAAGCATTTACTCTCGTTTAACTGGGTTATTGTTTATGAACGAAAACTTGGTTTATAATCGCTCACGGAGAAGAAAACTGGATTTGATAGGTCCCACGTTTTTTTTAAATATCGGTTACGGGTTTTCTATTTTTATTAGGAAAATTTTTGCTCTTGACCTTCCTACGATGCCCGTATATTTAATCCATCAAGTTCAACCATAAAAATTTTAACGTTGAGTGCGTTGACCAACTGTTATCAACTCGTTTCCGGTGTGTGTACTTTACTAAAAATAATTTCTTTGTTAAATTATTCAATTCCCCCTTCGGTAGAAGGAAACGATCGCATTCTTTTAATGGTCAATGCCTGTTTTTATGAGGAATTTACATCCCTGCGAGTTTTCTTCTCGTGCCATGCGCGCTGCGAGATTAGGAGACTAATCTGACTAGATTGTTGAACTGCACAAGTTTCAATCATTTCAATGCTAGCTTCTGTTGATTTTTAGTGAAGTCATTTTTCCGCAACTAGAGGAAATTCTTTGGCATTCTGCAGGAAAAAGGCTGAGATTTTATAAAAAAAAATCTAGTCTTATGGGAAATTATTATTGGTTCATTTGCTAAATCAAAAAAGAAGCTTACTAAAATTTTATAAATTAACCCAAACCTTATGAGAAATTACCATTTTGAGGAAAAACGATGTCTTCTTCTTCTTCAGTGCCGGGAATCGGCGACCATCACGGTTAGAGAGCTTATTGCGGCATTCAAGAGACCCTAGGCTAATCGACTGTCTTGGGTCTTGCACAGCAGACCCTCGGCCAATATAACTATACTAGAAAAAACTGGCCTGGTCGGAAAAAGCGAAGACCAGTTTCCAGGTTCGCAAAATGCTATTCCAGAAATCTTCGCGAGCCCCTAAAAAAATGTACGCTCAAATGGGCCAGCAACTCGTGCCTAGGACAGCTTCGACTCAAATAAAATTAAATTAACCAACCTGCCAGACCAATTCACTTTTTGACCTATTTTCTTAAGAACTTCTACTTCAAGTCTTTTCCCAAACCTTAAAAACATTCCACTCTATAATTCCAAACTCTCTGCTTCTGTTCGAACAATAACAAGACCTCGATCCTATCCTCTGTCACGATAAATGAACGTCAACCTTGATAAACCAGCAAATTTTTACGGAATCGTCATAGAACCCTATATTCATGACTCAAACCCGGTATTTAGTTGACATTGAAGATTATTATATCATGGCAAGAAATTTTTACTCATAATAAAACAAAAAAAAAACAAAATGATTTATATCCCGATCAAAATGATATCCAAATACAATCTTGACATTTTATATAATATCAAGAAAAATAATTACGTAAGATGAATGGATCGTCTTTGATTAAAAAATTGCAGAGAAGGTTGAAGGTATACCAGGATTGCAAAATTAGTACGTAACCTTGCACTTAACCTGATCTGCATATAAAGCTTCTCGGTTATTTAGAAATTATTGTCTGGATTATTTTACGACTTTACTTAATCATTTTTTTTATAGATCTTAATACATTTTGAAATACTTAACTAATTGATTTTCTTTTTCTTTACTCTCGGGTTCTTAATTTCCGCTCTATAATTCCATATTAGTGACCAAGTGATGAGTTTGATGGTATGATCTCCTGGTTCTTGACCTCGGAAATCCTTAGTTTTTTTTTAATAAAGCTACTGGTAAATGTTTTCTCATGTGAGAAACGCAGCAAATGGGATTTTTTTTTTTTTTTTTGAGTTTTATAACTGTATTTTTGAAATGGCAAGAAAAAAGGCGTGAGATGTTAATAAATTGTGTTTATGTTGTTGGGAATAAAGGTATTTAAATGTCACGTATATTTGGTAGTGCAGCCCATGTACGAAAGTTATTTTTAATTCAGGTAATTTTATTAATGAACGGTAGCCCTAATTAGCATATGACTGTGATTTTTGGTGATTAGGAAAAGGGGTCGATGTTATTTTGGATAGACAACGGTCGGGTTGCTAGGATTAGTATTTTTTGTTAGGAAGGAAAAATGAACATGGTGCTCCAATGGAAAATTATAAAAGAGCTAGAAAATAAATTCGGTCTGGATTTTTTGGAAGCAACAAGCCCATCTCTTTGCCCCAAATTGAGGGTCAAAAATTAAGGGGGAGAAGTTTAGACGTCAGAAAATTTTTAGCATCGAGTCTCATAAAGAGCTTTGATAAAAGGTTTGTTAAGCAAATGAAAGTAAGAAATAATGATAAGATTGCTACTTTTGGGCAAGTTTTTTACTAAAAAAAATTGTGCATGAAATTTTCAGGACGATTGATGAGCAATTAATTGCGTAACAACGTTAAAAAATGATTATTATACTTTTTTGTCATGTGTCCGTCAGAGCCAGATTAACCCTGCAGGATGTCTGGAGTTTCCCAAGGAAACCAGTTTATTCTACCCAACTCTCGTCTTTTTGAATAACAAAAAATTTCCAATTAACAATTTAATCGTCTTTCCTATTCAATTTTCTGCAGCTAAAAAATTTTCAAACCACTTTTTAGTAAAAAAAAAAAAAAAAAAAGCAGTTTCACAAAAAAAATTATGCAAACTTGCTCATACTTTGAACTTATAAAAAATTTCTCGCTTAAAAAAAATAATGTTTTCCTTGCATTTTATTAAATTAAAGTTATAGGGTTAAAATTTTTTTTTCATCTTAAAAGTTTTTCCTCAAAAAAATTTCTAGCGATTTCTTTTAGCAACTTTAAAGCTTTTCCAGCAATGACATGTTTTCCAAAAAAAATTTTTTACTAGTCCCACAAAAATTATATCCAGGAAAAATTTTTTTTGTTAATTTTTTATACTTGATCATAGCCCTGACAATTCCTTCAGACTTTCTTCAGTATTATCACACTTTTGAAAATTTCCCTTCAAAACATTCACTATCATTTATACTCTTTGAATAAAAAAAATAATTTTCGCAATAAAGACCTGATTCATAAAAATAAAATAAAAAATCACAAATGTGAACTTTAATTCCCCTCAATCTAAATCCATTATTTATTAATGTAAATGAATGAATTGCCCACTATGTCGTAAGGAAAGTTCATGTTATTACAACTAACATGACAGCCACACGTTGCACCTTCACCTATTTTATGTTCAGACACTCATCTTTTCGCCAGTTTTTCCCTTTTGTGTCGTATATGTGACGAGAAAGTAACATTTTAAAATAGCCAATCTGATGACTCAACAATGGAAATGGCCAGTCCCGGATTCCCACAAAACCCACGGAAAATTTTTAAACTTCATCACAACATAACCTAACTCTTCTCGCTGAACCAAAAAAAAAAATTCCTTCCTAATCCAAAAATAATACCTTTATCAGCAATGGTAATCCATTTGTTGATATTGTTGATTAATCCAACATTTCGGCTTGATGCACTAAGTATTTTTATTTTTGTGATTTTACAAACTCTACACTTAAAATCATCCAACACAAAATCACCACCGAAAAAAACCCCTCCCCCCCGAAAAAAAATCCTCACAGTACTGAAATTCGTAAAATAAACACGTAAGAAACGAACACCATCCTTCGACTTCACATGCTGATCGGACACTGAAGTCCACTCCAGGTGAGAATCTTAACAACGGTACCTTGTTTGATACGGGTTATGTTTACCAATAAGAAGTCAGGCCATTCTTCGACATTCAAACGCAATACAAGTGACTTCTTATACAAGATTGCAGTTTAGATCGGGTACGTTGTCTTCTCGTGGAACTCGAAACGTAAGATGACTGTTTTTCTGGATTAGCGAATTTAACTCGATCGGGTCTTTCGAATTTGTTTTTCGTTTCTTATGCAGTTATAAGAAATGCATTTTAGCTTTCTTTCGCTTTTTTAAAATAAACTTTTGGGGATTTTTTTTTTTTCGGGAATTCGGGTTGATTTGGGGTGTCGTAAAAATTTTGTTTTTAGAAAAATTGAAATGTATGTGCTACTTACACAGAAAGCAGACGAACGGTGCAATCTCTCTGTTTATTCTGCATCCTACCATGGCGAATTACTTCACGAATTACGTAAATTTCATGTTTTTCCGCATAAAGCACTTGAGGTATCACGCTCCGCACTGGTTACCCTCTTAGCTCAACATTTCTCACGGAGTTTGATTGTGATCTGTCATGTGCAAGTGTATCGTCTTCTCGGAGGTTCGTGATGTGATATCTAAAAGTAAAAAAAAAAAAGATTACTTTCTAAGGAAATAATAAACGTGTTAATTTTTTTTGTTGAAAAGTTAAAATGCAATTAAAAAATGAGCACTAGGAGACCTATAGATAGTCAGATGACAGATCAAGACCCTAAAATTTTTTCTAAGATCAGCATAAAAAACAGAAGCACTTGACGCCAGACGCTTTAATTTTTGCCATGGCCAAGGACTTCTAAAGCCCCAGTAGGCTTAGATCCTGCCTCGAAGGTCTCAACTATGCTTAACTCAGTGGCTGGTTACACGCTTGATTCTTCTGGAATCAGCTCGAGCCCCTGAAGTTTCTAGTAAGCTTCCAAAAAATTTAACTAAACTTTCTTGAATTCGTAAGTTCATTCTTCAAATGCTTCTAGTGACCTCAGTCAGCAATCCAGACCTAGCTTCACCAATACACACCACAGACTACAACTCCCCACTAAATCTCTTCTTTGATCAAAGAAAATTATCGAAGATCGCTTAAACAATTTGTAGAACGATAATTTTATCTCATGGTGTATATAACTTGTTAATTTTGTTTTTTTACTTTCAATTCCTTTGCGCCATGGTTAGCTGACCAAGTGGTAATTGTTAATAAATCCATTGCGCAAAAACACATCCGACTGGGGCTGTGAACATTGCATAATACCTATTTAACTTTACTCTTAGACCGATTATTTACGCCTCGGATTTAAATACAGGAAAGATGATTTTCAATGTTTAATCTGGCCCCTTTGTAAACTCTTTTAATTAGGAACCCAATTCGTGTGGCTAGACCGCCTGGCACGGCTCAGTGGCCAGCGTGTTTGCCTCGTAAGATATTTCCAGTTTCGAAGAGATTTTTTCTTGGTGGACTACAGGAGAGCTACAGCCCCTTGGCTTTGAAGAACAAAAATAAAACCGAAAGGATCTATAAGAGTAAATACCTCTAGTCTTATAATTTTTTACTCTGGAGTCATCTTGACATTTTTTACAGAGCTAGTACATGGTCCACAACCCCGCTTGGCAAATTCCTGGTGCCCGAAACAGTTTAACGCCACTGACTCCACATTCTACATCTCAACTACCTTAGATCTACTTCACGGGCACCATAAAAAAAACCCCCTAAAAAAACGTACAAGAGGTCAAATTTTACATTTCGTCTTGAAAAAAATTCGTTGATGAACCAAACGGTATCTAGGACATGACAGAAAGACATCTGACAAACGCAGGTGATGTCTAGCAGATGTCAAAAGATCATGTTTTTTAATATTCAAAAAAAAAAAATATTCTTTCTGTACAGTTATTTTTTCCGACTCTAAAACTCGGTCAAACTTTTCTTATGTAATATTTTTTTTTTCAAAAGGCGCGAAATTATTATTAATAAAAAAAAAACACTTAAGGTTACGCGAACAGTTTACTTTTCAGGATTTATTAACATAATCCAATGTGGGATGTTCAAAAATACGGGGTACGAAAAAAAAAATTAAAAATTTGACTGACGTATCTATGTCATTTAAAAAACTTCAGTTTATTTTTCTTTTTACCTAACCCGATCTCCCACTGTCCTTTCCACCCCTGCCCGAAAACATTTAAAAAAAAAAAAAACACACGGGTCACAACGGGAAACCCCCGTTATTTAACGTTTAGGCAATACACCGAACGCGACTAGAGAGCTAAAAGCCTAACGAGTGATTTAAAGAGTGAATGCGATGGTAGCGACATCAAGTTTGTGAGTCACGCCGTGATTTTTTTATGAAGTCAGGTGTAACTTTCCTCTCTCTCTCTCTCTGTAATTTTTAACGGAAATGATATTTACTTTTTTTTTGGGAACGTGCAATAATTTTCTCACTAGCCTCAATAGATAATTATTTCACGCGATGACATTTCTTTTTTTTTTATTTGTCAGTGGAAAAGCTTGTACTAATGAAATTAGTTTGCTCTAGATCAGTTTGCTAAATGGTAGGGCTAATGATAGATAATTAAAATATTAAGGTTTCGGTATTGGGACAGCAACGCAAACTTAATTCGAGGATTTGAGCATTTGGAGGAAAGTGATCAATGTGAGTCGTCGCTCTGTCTCGTTACAAAATTCTGGCAAGCTAGCGAGTGGTACACGCCACCCACCCAATGCGCAGAAACCAGTCGTTTTTTCGTCTATTAGTTGTCTTTTCCAGACGTCCAGGTGTCGTCATTTTTGGACGTGATTTTCGTCCAGTTTTTTTAGGACATTGAAAAAATTGAAACCGATACTTCTATTTCCTACTCCTATTCGGCCAAAATTCAGTATCCCTTTTTCGTTTGACAGCCTCCAAAGTTAGGATCGCCATGATGATCGCCAATCTCCGACGAGGAGCGGGCATTTAAAGAAGAAGAAGAATCCTGGAAACGGACCAATCAGCGACTTTCAGGGAAGGTTTGAAAGACTGTTGCGCCATCTGCTTTCGAACTAAAATCCGCGTGCTTAAGCAGGACAGCATTTTCTATGTATTCAAGGTACCAGTTTCGAGACCTGTTTAGAAGACCGTGAATCGGAGCAATCTGAATTCGAATCGGAGATGTCCATTCAGGAGTGTTAAAAAACTTTGATATTTTCGGATGATAGTGCAATTTCTCTATTTAGCCACTCCCAATCGGCATTGGAGCATCCTACAGGAGAATCCTACAGTGGAGGCCATGGACTGGACATCGAAGCAGGGGCAGACCAATAACTAGATGGTATGATGACATAAAGAAGACTGCGGGGTTACATTGGGTGAGAGCAGCGGAAAACCGAGACGGATGGCAAGAATTGAGGAAGGCCTATGTTCAACAATGGACGCAATGAGGCTGAAAAAAAAAATCGGCATTGGGAGGTTAATTCCGGAGAGCAAAGAACCGTTTGACATGGAAAAATTTGGGAGAGGCCTATATCCAGGAGTGGATGCGAACAGGCTAAGAAAGAGGAAAAAGAAGAATCGGCATTGCAACGTAGGTCCCATATGTATGTGCCTAATTTATAGCACACAAACCAGCCATATGCAAAAATATGCTAAACACTGATGCAAGTCGGTACTTGCAGATTTCTTGTTTCGGTTTTCGAACAGTTAAGGCTCATGCCGCCAATTCAAATTTCCAAATCTTTTCCCTTGTGATTCATGTTTCTTGAGTACCCCCTGCTCCTGTTGGCAATCGACTCCACTGACGTATGTTTAGCTTGTGCAGAGCTCAGTCAATTAAAAGCCAGAGATAGTACAGTTTAATCCTCAGGTCTTGACTTCTTTCCACGACAGGGAAAAAGAAGAGCAAAAAACCTTAGTCAATAAAGCTATTCATACTTTAAATTAAGAGTATAGTAGTAGTATTTGTTAAGATACTAACCTCGCCTCATCTTCCCTCGTTAATTTAAACACGGTTGAAACGACTCCCACATTTTGCGAAATTATACGCAGACTCTCGTCTGTTAAGTTCATGACATTTCATGCAACTTTTCATCTCATCTTTTCCCTAAAACAAAAAAAAAATAATTTAAATTTAGCAATAATATTCAAGCCTTAAAACACTTTCCAAGAATCATGGCTAAATTACAACCTTCCTAACCTTCCTCACAGCGAAAATAGTTAGCACAGAGTTAATTACAATTAAAAACGCATTTGTATCATTCTTAAACTAACACAACTCGATATACAGACTAAAGAAGGTGTTAACAGCATTGTTTATCCGGCAATTATGATTAGTTTTATTTGCCTATCCCATTATAAGACATATAAAGATTATGCTTACGGTCCAAGTTAGTATAACGCTTTCGAGCTTTATTAAAAAAATTTTCTTTTCAAAAGAAAAACTGTTATCATCGAATAAATTGGACCGAATATATGACCTTTTTTCAAGATTACAGCGACACCTACCTCACTAAAAATTTTAATTCGCCGCATACATAGTTTCCGGTCAATAAATCCATAAAACGTTATAAACAGCAAACAATATTTTCTCAGAGGAAAAACGAATGAGTCTTTGCCTTGTATTTAACTTACAACAAGTACCGCCTTTAACAATGTTTAACATATGACGACATAATGTTAAATAGATATCTTAAAGGGACCTAATATCAAGAGATACGGTGTCTTGTAAAGTTTTTAGTCTTGGCGGGCCTTCATAGGAGTCGTGTCGTTATTTAATAGTTTCCACTTCACCCGTGCGTGAATTTGTAGTTACTTTTTTTTAACCAAACGACGGGACATTTTCATTTAAACTTCAAAATCCCGTAGGTACTTTCAATAATTTTTCACCAGTTTATTTTTTAATTAGACATTTTTCTACAAAAGAAACCGATTGCAAGGATTCAGTGCGAGAGTGATAAACAGTGGCTTAAATACATAATCGATTGTTTGTTTGTTTACCTGATAAGACCGATAACTTAAAAGACCTGTACCGTGATTCTTTTACAATTTTTTTTGTTTCGTGGGAAATCTTGAAAAATTTTAACTCTAATTTTTAATATTGATCAATCGAAATTTTTTAACTAAATTTAAAAAATACTTCTTCTGATCCTTGACCTTGCTGTACACGAGGTACCGACTAGAACCGGGATCAATATTTAATATATTATACGAAAAAAACACAGCGAGAAATATTTAATTACAATAATTACAACTTACTCGCATGAGGACTAATACATTTAATGATTAATTCTCATCTTGCCATGCAAAAATGAAAATTCTTCTTGTTTGGTAGGTCTATGTCATGTCCATTTATTCGTAATATTTTTTATCCTGGTTGAAGTAATCGTGACGTAATAAACCGATCTGCAGACCAGGTAAGATTTGTTTATTATTTCTTCTGACACCTTGAACTACTTCAGCTGGTTTAATTATCCTTTCAATATATCGACGAAGGAGATTGACTTAACTTTTATTATTTTTTGAATTTTTACGATTTGCTTTTAAAAAAAAATTCGATTTTCACGCGATTATTAACCGCGTCACGTATTCTTCAAACTGGATAATGATGGTTTTCGGTTTAAGTAAAAAGATGCATTATGCAATTCTAGACAGAAGTTATCAAGGAATCTTCTTATGCGAATGTAAACTCTATGACAAAAGGATGTTTGTCATTTCCAAATTGAAGAGTTACTGTTGTCATATATTAGGTCATGTAATGCATTTCACTCTAGGGCTACTTAAGTTACTTTAAAAAGAAAAATGAATATACGGAAATTGAGATGTAAAATTCTGGTTGTGAGTTCTTAAACGTGACCAGGATTTTTTCGTTTCGATTTTTGATTTTTTTTAAAATAATGCATCTCACGGACTTCCTTTCCTCTTTTTGGACGAGACACAATGAAGTGTCAAAGATTTTTTGTTGCGCAATACTTGTGACTTCTTCTTTCAGCCTATCGCCCTCCACTTTTGAACATGGATCTGTTTCTAATGAAAGATCCTTGCCACACTTTTTCTTGGGCCATCTGCATCCATCGGGATCCTGCCACTTCCCATTTAATGTAGAAAATTGTTTTATGTATTAGGAAATGTCACGTGTTCTTGTTATTACTACTATTAACATTGAAAATGATTTTTCTCCTATAATTAGAGTGAGTCTTATTTTTAAATTTAGGCCAGAACTAAGCTGCATGAAGTGTTCCATACTTTTAACTAAAGTTGAAAGCTCATAAGGTTCATAATCTGTGACGAGCGCGCATGCGCTGTATACCCATCCCACTGCAATGGGCGTGCGTTGACCACAATAACGATCAGAGTCTTCGAAATTTCTTCACTGAAGAGCCATCCTTATCAGGGAGCCTCATAGAAAGTAATATTTCGGCCATATTATTCGTAACGGAAAGTACCGCCTGCTGCAGCTGGTGATAGAGGGAAGATTGAGGGCAGGTGAAGACCAGGTCAAAGGAGAACATCCTAGCTCAAGAATCTAAGAAACTGGTACGGCCAAAATTCGGTATCCCCTTTTCGTTCAGAAGCCTCCAAAATTAGGATCGCCAGTCTCCGACGAGGAGCAAGCATTTAAAGAAGTAGGGAGTAATCACTTCGATGAGTGGTCTCCTACATAAGATACGCCATTTTGAAAACTGGAAGTTGACATGATTTCAAATGGTAGCCGCCATCCTCGAATTGAAGAATCTGCCAATCGTGATGTTTGTTTTTCAATATGAGAATGGCGACCGTCTATTTTAAGTTCACAGGAGCTACCAGTTTTCAAAATGGCATATTCCTATAGAGGAGGCGACTCATAAAGCTTCCTAGCAAATGAAGATCCTATATGTAGCAGACGACTCTCCGTTTTAGGCTCCTTGCGGTAAACTCTAGCCGGTTTTTGGTTTCCTTACAATCTGCAGTCTTTACACGTGACTTGTCTGGGGCCTGTAACTTACCTAGATAGTTTATTTTCTGGTCTCTAAACCAACGCAATCGTCTTCTATTTATCTCTATGGCTTCCTGACGGTCCTTACCCAGCTCAGCCAACTCCGCCGGTTTCAATGTGATCTCTCGTCAGTCCAGCTGGACCTCCTCTGTTCTCTATGCAACCTAACTGGCTTTTCTATATCTCTGGTAAGCCCAGCTGGGTTTTCTCTGGATTCAGGCCAGCCAGGTTGATTTTCTCTGGTCCTTGGCTAGACCGGCTAATTCCCATTCGGTTTTCAACCAGCTAAGATGGCTCCTTCTGAATCCTAGCGAGCCCTGATGGCTTCTATGTAAGTTTTTTTGCTGTCAATCTCGAGATCATGACAATTTCCAGTTTTAAAAATGGCGCACCATGTGTATCGGACGACCCATCGAAGTGTCCACTCTCTATTAGGCTCCTTATCACTGCTGATCACCCAGATATTACTGTTCTTATTCAAGCTAAAAACTTAACCCATCAACGCCTTACAAACATAACCAGCTATATCTCATCTTCCTCCTCGAATAAATACTAAACGACATGATGGCCCTACTATTCATCTCTGGCGCTATCTTAATTGATCAATATAAGAACATGCCCGCTCACACAAAAAGAACCCAGACTTTTTTATATATAAAAAAAACAACTCGCGATTCATTTACATTAAATTTTTTTTTTCAAAATCAACCTCCTTAAAATGACATAATGTGTTACACTTTTACGTATGTATTGATTAGCACTTTAATTAATTTCAATTGCTTCCAATGTTCATTTAATATGCGTGCGCTAATTAAAGGATCGACCACCTGACACATAAAGAAGAATTTCCATTCTTGCTTTTCGGCACTTTTCATCTCGCTCGAAAATTTTGTTCAAAGCTTATTTAAAATTATCTTCTTCAGATAACACGGATTTTTGTTACTATTTTAAAATCTCGAGGTCTTTCCACGGGGTCATTCCGCGAATGCGTTCATATCAACATTGCATCATTAATAATTATTTTTCGTCGCTGCGTTTTTATTTTAAATTAAAAATTTTCTACAGGTTCTAATTTTTTTAGTAGCTCCCGGTGAAGAGGATGGAGGAACTGGAATAAAAATATTTTTCTGGAAGGAGTGGTAAGTTTCATTTTTTTTTTTTTCGAGAAACTTCTTCGCAAAACAAATTTTTTTGCTAATTTTGTGTCTTTAGGTGTGGAGAATGTGGCTCTGCGATCGAGAATGTTCCATCTTTCTTCTATTACGAATATTATTAACATGCGTAATAAATTTTACGACGGTTCAGACAGGTCCGACGGATTTGGCTACGACCACAGGTATATTTTTTTAAAAAAAAATTATAAAAGCGCTTTTGTTTTTGTTTTGGGTGGTTTGTAGCACGTTTGCGAATTTCAGGACGTTGCCTGTTGCCACAAGATCCAGGGGATTGTAAAAGCTTTACGCCTAAATGGTTTTACAATAAGAACACTCGATCTTGCGAGATTTTTTTATATGGTGGGTGTGGTGGAAATGATAACAAATTCGATTCTAAGGTTGAATGCTTGCATGTTTGTTCAATTGGGAAAGGTGAGTTCTCAGTTAAGTGCTACGGCAACACTAATTTAAATACTACAATGCGGAAGAAGATAATTTGGTTGAAATTTTGTGCTGAGCCCTAAGCTAATAAAAGCTCCTAAGAAGCTCATTAGATTGATAAGCAAACGAATTGGAAGTATTTCAGCAATGTGTAAAGTCCTTTGGCTCAGTAGATAACGTGCCCGACTTACACTCAAAACTATCAACCAATTTTGACTACGATCTCATTCACAAATAATTATTACTTAGAAAATATTGATCAATTAATTTTATGATAGATGGTAAAAACATCTGCCCCCTAGTTTACAATTAAAAAGTCATTCAATTAATTACTAAAAAATAGCCCCATGACATACTTGCTGTTCGCTTTTTAAAAGTCTTAGAAAAGGGTAAAAAAAATTCTTGATAGACTTTAGTTTTCCTGGTTTGGGAGATTTAGCACACCCAGTAAATAACAATTCTCGAAGGCGAGAAGTGTTCTAAATAAACTGACGAATAAAATTTTGAAACTCACCTAAAGCAGTCTTAGTGTTCTCCAATTTCTCCACAAAGACCGGGAATTTGTTGCACACTTGTCAAATGGAGTACTCCGGGTATGGATCTGACCGTTTTCTGTACGAGGAAACTCAAAGCGAGAGAAGAATCTGCAGCAAAAATTTGCCTTTGTTGCGCAACATACGAAACTGGACCGCACTGCCTGCGGAGTAGTTATTCCAGGCCATCTTACATAGTGAGCGTTATCGTCAGAAAAGTAGCTTAAGTTTGACTACGACTACGGCACCAAAAGAAAATGCAACCTTCATCAGCATAAAGTTTTCCATGAATGAAAAGCTGAAAAAATTAAAAAAAAATATTAGCAAGGACTAAAAATAATATGGGAGAAAAATGGACCAGTACTAACCTTTGAAATTCAATTAAGCTACCAACAACAAAGGACCATTGAACCATTAGACTGAAGCTTCATTATGGCCGCAACATCGGATTCACATCTTTTCCGATGCTAAGATTCCTGTTTAACGTCCAAAGGACGGGCTAGGACCCCGGGATTGCCAACACCCGTACTTCCGAAGAAGCCCCTGAGGAAACTGTTAAAAATTCAAGTCTTGCAATTTAATTTCATTTATGGTCGACTCTTCGGAACTTTTCCTCTGCTCAGATTCCTAAACTGGACTTTCTGTAGCGAAGTGCTAGCAGGTTATATCCAAACGTACAACTGTAGCTGAATTTTATCTAGTGGCGCTAGAAGAAGACTTAGCCTCGAAGCACCCATCAGCGTGAAGATGCAACTGTTAAAGTCCTTCATGGATGAAAAGCTGGAAAATTAAAAAAAAAAAAATTAGCAATAAGAAAAATAGCAAAGCAGAAGGATAGACATATACCAACCTTTAAGGCACGAGTAAGCAGCCAACAGCCAAAAATTACAGAAGCTTCATTATGGTCACAACATCGCACTCACATCTTTTACGATGCTAAGATTCCTGTTCAACGTCCAAAGGACGGGCTAGGACCCCGGGATTGCCAACACCCGTACTTCCAAAGAAGCCCCTGGGGAAACTACTCATCCACTAGCTGGCAGCAAGATACAAAACATCAAAAACACTAATTTCAATTTTTTAAAAAATATCTTTATTTCATCTTTAAACCAAAAAATATTTACAAGCACAAACTTCGCCAAGTTTTCTTCTCCCTAATTATATTTAAATTAATCTTGCCTCGTCAGCTTTGTCTTCCTCATTCTTTTCATATTTCACGCACTTTTAGCTCCGCTAAAGCGCCACATAGACAGCGACACTCCACGATGCAAGCAACACGTTGATATCGGTACATGCCAGAACTACAAAAGAAAATGGTATTATAACCAATACCGGGAAAAATGCGAGCTATTCATATTCGGTGGTTGCGGTGGGAATGAAAATCGCTTTGAAACCAAACTGGAATGCGAAAATGCATGCTTGGGCGGACTTTGTAAGTATGTAAACCGGCTGCACTGTATATAATGACGCTTTCGCTTTGCTTAACCAATTTACGTTAGGGAAAAAAAAATTCTAGATCCATCCAGTTCTTATCTCCCCGTATTAACCTTCCTTATTAACAGCTGCAGATCAATCCGATACATCATCACGGGTTCAAAATGAGGAAACTGCAACAAAAAAAAACGATTGTCAATTACCACCGGAAACGGGCCCGTGTAAAAGTTATGTACATAAATGGTATTATAATCCCGCGACTCAAAGCTGCGAAACTTTCATCTACGGAAGCTGCGAAGGGAATGGAAATCGTTTCGATTCGGAATTTGAATGCAAGCATTATTGTATTAACACTGCATGTAAGTTCGGATTGCTTAAGCGTGACTTGATTTGCATGTTTGCATGATGGATTTAATTTCCAGATACGCTACCGCCGTTTGTATTAAAAAAACTTGGGATTGAACGAGTGGAAGCAGAGGTAGGACAAGAGAGTACGAGTCCTACTAGTAAAACGCGGTCCACGACAACTCCCAAGCCCGATGGGAATGTTTGTAATTTGGATGTTGATTACGGTCAATGTGAGAGTTATGTACATAAATGGTATTTTGATAGAGACGCGAAAATATGCAATACTTTTGCGTATGGGGGATGCGGAGGGAATGGTAATAGGTTTGATTCGCAATCGGAGTGTGCAGAAAAATGCATAGATAATCAGACAGCTCAGACTACTGAAGAGACATTGGATGTGGAACCGACTGAGCCGACTGAAGATGGTATTACTGAAAGAAGTGATGTTAAACAAGCTAAATTGGGTTGGTATACTGTTTCATAGATTTCCTCCGCAGAGTAAAATGGTACAGAATGAGGAGATGAAACAGACACACTTGAAAATTTGAAAAATTGAAGAATTAAGGTTAGGGAGGCAGTGCCAGTTAGGCGCAGGGCGCTCCCACCGCCCAGTGGTTCGCCACTGCAATCAGCCAGACCTAGATTTTAATCCAGACTGGGGGGTTACTAAACATCTCTGGTGGAGGGCAGCAGTAGCCACCAGTCAAAAGTCTTTACTTCGACGGGCCATTACCGACCCTTTGCAGGCGCTGAAGAGTGTACTTGAACCGGCTGCAATACTGCGGTGCAGAAGGCAAGAGGGGACCCACTCTAAAAAAGCCGTCATTTTTGTTTCTCATTCTCTTCAGCGCATCCTTCAGGATAGATGAGAATGTAGATAAATTTGGGGGTTGCCTATGCTCGGATACGAGTTCGGCCCATAAAGAATAAGGCAGTGGCGCCATTTAGGGAGGGCATAAAATTTTTTCTTCCATAAGTTAAGCACTGGATGATGCTTTTGCCCCCCTCCAAAATTTCGGTGGAATAGAGCCACTGTAGGGAGATCTACTACTTGGTGTTCGGTCACAAATTTTTAATTCTAATTGAATTATAATTGGTAGGTAGTATACATTATGTTCCTGGTAGCACTAGACGATTATTAGGTTTCCTACTTGAGCACTATGCACTAGAGACTATGGAAAGGAGAGTAGCCAACTCTGCATTATCAAAATCCTGGCTTCTCATTAACCAAAATCGTTTTCAACCGACTTCTGCTAATTGGTGGTGACGTCATAAGACTTCTGCTGCTCGGTATTTAACTTAAGTTTGGTCACAGCCAACCAAAAAGCAGAAATTTAGTTGGGGACTCTCTTCTTTCTGGCTCTCTACTACGCACCAGTCTTAACAGCCGCACTGTCCTGCCCTTTTTCTTATTCAGTTGCCTCTCCTACGAAGATCGGCGATCATCATAGCGATTTCTCGCCATTGTACAAGGAACAAGTACTGTGGTGGGTTTTTGTTGCCTTCCACAGCGCAGTTTGAATGTTCCAATCCTGCCAATAGATGCCATTGAAATTCTCGATGAGCTTAACCAATTAATAGTGGCACTGCTGCCTACCACTATTTCATAACCCTGAGCAGGGACCCTTACTAGATTATTACTTCCCGGGTCAACAGTGGGGTCAAAAACATGTAGTGGGACTGTCCTGGTCGAGTCGGAGTTCCCACCAATTACCCACTGGCTCGCCCAGCCAATGTATTCTCTCCTCTTCTGTATCATTTTATTCTGTACTCCTGCAAACAACCTGCATGTTTACAACTAATTTTCATCCGCTTAGACATCTGTCGCCAGACACCTTACAGAGGTGGATGTAAAGGTTCTCTTCATAAATGGTATTACAATGCAACCGCTCAAGAATGTCGAACTTTTATATACGGGGGATGCATGGGGAATAAAAACCGTTTTGATTCTCAAGACGAATGCATGCATTTTTGTGTCGGGGGACTTGATCGTAAGTGTTCCGCCTAACATCTTCCCTTTTCCCCCATCAACCCGCAACGATCATCCCTTCTATTTTTACAGACACATTACCACCGTATCTCCGAGCACGTCACAAAGAATTCTCACAAGAAAATCGATGGGTCAATGGAGATTGGGTGAGAATAGGCCCGACAAAAGCAGCCGTGCCTATATCAGAAAGAGGAGAAGAACTCACATTTCCAGATACAGGATATCAGAAAACGTTTATGTTCGCCCGAAGCAATGCATTTATCCAATTAGATAGTAATCAGATTCCTACTTTTCAATTAAGGTGCGGAAAAACTTGAGCATGAAATCGTTATTAATACGTAGATGATAACAATGATGATATATTTATTCTTTTTGTTTACAGACTGTGCAGAGAGATCTCATTTCAGTTCAGAACTAAATTACCGCACGGGTTGTTGGTGTATCACAGTATTAAAAATAGACCGGAAGGTCTTAATCCGTATGCTTTATATGTGATCGTGGAAAAAGGACAATTGAAGGTTGTTCATGTTTTCGGGAAACATTCCACGTCAGTGATTGTGGGAGAAGGTAAGAGAAATAAAGTGCAGTAGCCCGATCAGCAAAATTTTCATCTCAGGCATCTTGCAGCCTTAGCGGTTGAAATTGGAATTAGACAATTGCTCTAAAGGTGGAGAATACAAATTGACAAGAAAATTTTTTTTAGGTTTGAATCGCGACACGTGGCACTACGTCAGAGTTCGCATAGACGTGCACAATGCAAGATTAATAGCTAAAGTAAATGATAAAACAGCTGAAACAAGTATTCAAGGATTGAATCCTCAAGATAATTATGGTGTAACTACTGATTTGACGTCGGTTGTACTGATTGGGGGTCTCAGTCCCGAGGAAAAACTTCACGGTGTGAAATATATAATTGAAAGCTTCGTTGGGTGTATTAAGGATGTAGTTTTAAGTGCTGGGAAAGCTGCGTTGGAATTGCTACCTATAAAACCGTTAATAGCGTCAAAGCATGAGAATGTGAGGGAAGGATGTATAGATAAGTAAGTAAAGAATTTCCGAAGAGACTGAAAACTTTGATTATGGAAAATTTTAAAGCCTCGAGATGCGAATGAAGAGTCTATAACTTAAAAAAGAGTTTCTAAGCACGAATATCGGATCATTATTTTTATTTCTAGATGCAGAACCAGAGCTAATTTATGTTTCGTAGGCAGCAGATGTGTGAACCATTACAATGATCTCACTTGCGATTGTTTTGGAACCAGATACGAGGGAGAACAGTGCGATGTTTACAGTAAGTGCTCACAAAGAAAGTGCCAAAGTTGTTAAAGTTCTTTTGGCCATTAATCTTCATCATTTTCCAGCTGCTACCATTCTAACCTTAAGAGGTTCATCCTACGTATCCTACAGAGTCTACGACTGGAAAGACAGAGTCCATTCAAGCGTAAATCGAATAAGCTTATTCTTTAAGACAAGATACGACGATTCCGCATTATTCTACGCCAGCGGAGAAATCGACAATAAACCACATTACATAGCAGCTTCTATCAAAAACGGAAGCGTTCATATAAACATTGAATTTGGGGATGGAGTAATATCTACCACTTTAGGTTCCGACGTCAATTCAAATTACTGGAACAATTTAACAATATTTCACAATATGCAAGAAGTGCTAATATCATTAAACGACGAAAAAAAACTATTGTACGCTCCTGGGGAATTGTACCATTTATACATCGACCCTGAGATTTACATAGGGGGAGGCCCTGAGCTTTCACATAAAATAGGTAACTTTGAACAACAAAAGCAGAGTCGCTGAATTCGATTGATGCCTGGCTAAAAACCTTTTTACAATTACAGGTTTGGTTTCTAACAACAGCTTCGCTGGATCTTTAAAATACGTATTTTTCAACGACATATCAATCATATACGAGCTAAAAAGAGATAACCCGAAAGTTCATTATATTGGAGTACTTGACCCTGAATTTTACGAGGCGGACGTTGAAGTAATTCCTGTAACTTTCCCGTTTCCAAGCGCTCACATCCAATGGGACAACAAGAAATCGGAAAGCCTAAACATTTCATTCGATTTCAAAAGTGAGAGGCCACTCGGAGTGCTTGCATCTTGCAACGTCTCCACAGCAACTGGTCATGGTAACTGGTTGGTATGTTAACGCTATTTAACTGAAGCTCCTACGAAATTATTAAAGATACGATTAACATTTAATAAATTTTTCCAGCTACGAGTAGCAAAAGACGAAGTCCGGTTTGAACTAATACCTGATTCGAATAAGAACTTATCCTATTTGACGACGGTTAAATTCGATTCGCGTGGAACTTGGCACATGGTCTCGTTATCATATTACAAGGGAGAAGTAAAATTAACAGTCGATTTTCAAACTAAAGAGAGTCAACTATTCGGATTGGAGTTTAAATTAGGCAAGAAGATTTTAATCGGAAGCGATGAGAGAACAAAGCAAGGATTGGTTGGTTGCATGAGATTAATTTATATCAACGGAGAATTTTTGGAGCCGAGATATATAATACGCACTGAAAATGTAGTGGGAGCCGTTTCTTTAGATAATTGTCAGCTAGTTGACCCGTGCAAAAGGCCGATGGCTTGTGAACACGGGGCTAAATGTTCAGTAGAAGATGAAAAAGTTGTTTGCAATTGTGAAGGGACTGGATACTTCGGGAAAAATTGCCATTTTGGTAAGAGGAATAATTTTCTTAAGAAGAGATCGTTTTAAAGATTGAGATTTTTTTTTTAGCTCTACATAGGAAAACGTGTGAAGAGTTAGCGCTGTTAGGATACAAGCAACCAGACGTGTATTTGATTGATATTGATGGAAATGGAAGATTTCCTCCTGCTCATGTTAAATGCGAGTTCCCATCCACGGAAGACTCAACCAAAACAATAGTTGAACATAATTTGCCGAGCCAACTAGTAAGTTTTACATTTTTTTCGTTTAAAAAAATGATTTTCCACTGTTTTTTTTTTGACCAGGACGTGCGAGGTGCCAAAGAAACAGACTTCAGCGTCAGCATTAAATACAGGGAATTCACGGCGGAAATGTTACAAGAACTAATTTCCCATTCCCTTTACTGCCACCAACAAATTAAATATGATTGCTATAAAGCTCCGTTAGATTTACATTCAGCAACTTGGTTTATTTCTTCATATAATAATAACACGGTCGATTTTATTGGGAACGTCAAACGGGGTTCCTGCCCGTGCGGTGGTGAGTTTAGAAATGTTTTTTCCTCACTCAGTGTAGAAAAGACCATTTTTCCTCACGGTGAAATTTTTTCAAAACGGTTTCTTCGTGAGAAAAAATATCTTACTATACAAGAAATGCAAAAGAATTGCCCGTCTCGACCTTTTTGAGGCCCGAGCCAAAGGCGAGGGCCTCAAACCCGGCCTCAACGGCCTCAAACCCGGCCTCAACGGCCTCAAACCCGGCCTCAACGGCCTCAAACCCGGCCTCAACGGCCTCAAACCCGGCCTCAACGGCCTCAAACCCGGCCTCAACGGCCTCAAACCCGGCCTCAACGGCCTCAAACCCGGCCTCAACGGCCTCAAACCCGGCCTCAACGGCCTCAAACCCGGCCTCAACGGCCTCAAACCCGGCCTCAACGGGCAATTTGTCTTTTGCTTCACTTGTAAAGTAATATACTATTATCAAGCCCCAAAGGAGAATCTGTTAATTTTTCCATTTTACAGTCAACAAAACCTGCAGTAACCCGCAACAATCCTGCAACTGCGATGACATCTCCGAGACAAAGTGGCACTCAGATGAAGGATTATACACAAAACCCCTGAGTTTAGGCATAACGGAAATGGTATTCCTTCAGCAAAAGGAGTTAGATACTGAAGCACTTGGAAGAATAACGCTCGGACCCCTAGAATGTGTCGAAACAAGTAAGCGAAAATTAATCAATTTTTTTGGGCATGGCTAACTCATTAAATTTCGACAGATACACAAAAATACGTCGTCACTTTCACAACAAGTCAATCATACATCGAAGTCCCCGGGTGGAGGAAAGGTGATATCGCTTTTAGTTTTAGAACGACCGGAGAAAAAGCAATATTGCTTTATCAACCACCGATCAGACCGCGCTATCCTAGTTTCATGGTAGCTTTAACAAGTGGTAAGTATTTCATTTTGAGAAAACCTTGAACACCATTATTCCTGTTATTTATTGCTTCAGACTACCAGCTGACATTTAATTTCACTCTAAACAACGGCAACGAAAGGAATTTGACAATCCCATCAACAAGAAAATTAAACGGAGGAGAATGGCAAAAAATATGGATTGATTACAATGAACATCACGTTCGATTTATGATTAATACTCATTACCAAATGGTTAATTTAACGAATGAAGAACAGTTTGGACCGTTTGAGGGCAGCATGTTCATCGGAGGAGCTACAGAGTGGGTATTAAGATTTATTGTGGCTACAATTTTCAAGTTATTAATGTTTTGATTTTTTAGAGATCTGTTGACTGGAAGATCGGTAACGCAAGGGTTGATCGGCTGTTTTCGTGGATTAGTAGTCAATGGAGAAATTTTAGACATATACTCATACATGAGCGTGCATTTATCGGAAATTATAAAAGATTGCAAACCGACTTGCGATCCTAATCCATGTAAAAATGGAGCGAAGTGTAAAGAATTGTGGAGTAAATATGAATGCGTTTGTGAGAATCCTTGGGCGTATATAGGAGAACATTGCGAAATAAGTGAGTACACGCTAAACTGAAATAGGAATGTCGCTATACTATCTTGACTAGTACTCTATCTATGGCTTTACAAAGCCGGAAGCTCTATCGCCGCATCGCAGATTCCTTTCCAAACGGCCTTATCCTGGCAGGTGACCCGAATCCTTAAAATACGTCATCCTCCCAACGAAGCCGCGGTCTACCGAGGTCTCGGACTTGTAGGGTGTTCATCAAGTACCTGCCTTATCGTTAAAACAGGATCACTCCTGGACGAAGGTCTCTCTCAAACCATGCCACACCTTCTTGTCTTGGGCTCTTTGCAACGATTTCAGTCCCGCCACCCTCTTAATGTCGTCGTACCATCTCTTCTGTGGCCTACCGACGCTTCTTTTCGACGCTCGAGGTCTCCATCTTACCGCACGTGCCGCCCACCTATCAGGATCTTCCCTGGCGACATGGCGACCTGGGGAAGATCCTAAATGCAGTGGCGCCTTCTTATTTCCTCGTTTTTGATCTTAACTCTAAAGCTTACTCGAAGAATACTTCACTCGATAGCGCTTGCTCCTCCTGGTCAGAGCCACGATCTTTAATTACTCAGCTTAAATAAGCAGTAATAACATTTTTTTGCAGATATCAATACGGAAGCATTGACGTTCCTCCGCCCAGAATCATATCTAAAAGTCAATTACATATTTAACGTATCTGACGAGGAGAAAGTAATCTTGAAAAATTTAGTAACTCAGAATATTTTAATAAATCTCCGAACTTACGTCAAGGCGGCGTTGGTTTTGTATATTAACGACCATTTGAACAATTTTGTTCAGTTGCACATAGTCAATGAAAAGTATGTAGTGTTTTTGTTCAATGATGGAGATGAAATCAAGGAGATCATTGTGGAGCATCCAGGTAAATATTTCAACGAGTCATTTTTTTTTAGCTCGTTCATAATGTCCATCATCTTATTTGCAGATGTAAATACTGGAAAGTCGGTTCAGGTCGCAGTGATTAGAAACGAAACAGGAACAACGTTACATGTCAACGATAGGAATGCTACCGTCGCGTCTAGTCATAAAGCTCTTCATACATATTCGAATAGACCATGGAAGAATCCTAGGAAAGGTATGTTATATGATTAATACGCAACCTCAGTATTAGAGGGTTCCATCTCCACTACGCAGGTTGACCCAAGATAGCTATGGTCTTGGTGTCGAGACCTGCGCAGTGGAGATGGAACCCTCTAATACTGAGGTCGCGCATAGCTAAAGCTTCCTCACCAAGAACCATTTACCACCGATTTTTGGTCAATAAGCTACAGCGGCAGTGGCGTAGCGACCATTCGCGGGGGCAGGCGTTCCTTTAGTAGGAAAGTAATCCTGCACTAGATTAAAAGCTGTAGAAAATTGGAAAAGGGGCCTCAAGTAAATATTATGCGAGGGGAACTCTTCCAGCATTGCTACACCACTGACATCGACTTTTACTACTGCCTCTCTCACCCACTAAAAAAAAATTATCTTTTAGAGGTTCTGGCGCCACAGCGACCGCCTGCTCCGCCTACAGAATATTATCAAATTAATTTAGGAGGATACGATCCTCTTACTCTGATCAAACGAAACAAAGAATCAACTCCGGATCTAAGCGGGTACGTCGGTTGTATTCGCGGTCTCAAAATTGGAACCCATCTCGTCGATTTATCAAACAAATTATCAAGAGCCAGCGAAAGAGGTAAGAAAAATATACATCTTAACAAACTTATGAAATAATAAAAGAAACTAATAGAAAAATTTGAACAGATGCGCCGAAAGTAATAGCGGGATGCAAAATGAAATGCGACGAGGAACCGTGCAAGCATCAAGGCATTTGCATGGAAGATTTTGAAAAAGGAGAAAGCACTTGCGATTGCGAACGTACTTCATACTACGGAGAATTTTGCAACGAAGGTACGTTAAATTTAGCTTTGAAAAGTTGATTAAACCATTCACGAAATATTTTTACCAATAGAAAAAGGCGCCGACTTCGGCGGGGAATCTCTCCTTCAACGACAATTCGTCTTGAGTGGAGAAGTGAATACAATCAAGATTCAGCTTGCGTTTTCTAGCAGTAGCGAAAGCATAACTCGAAATACTGTTCTTTTATTAGTCCAGACAGAAAAGCAGTAAGTTTTTTTTTAAAAAGAAGAATAAACCTGCCTGAACAACTGCCAAGCTTTTGATTTTTTTTCTTCTTCTAGTCGAAGCTATTATCTACTGATAGCACTCTCAAAAAATGGAGA
Source organism: Liposcelis brunnea (assembly GCA_023512825.1). Classification (NCBI taxonomy): domain Eukaryota; kingdom Metazoa; phylum Arthropoda; class Insecta; order Psocodea; family Liposcelididae; genus Liposcelis; species Liposcelis brunnea. The sequence goes on from CM042066.1 coordinate 5,497,202, forward strand.
ACTAATATTTGAAGATCGTGAAGGGAATGAAGCTTATGGAGCTACAATAAGTGATAGGAATTTCCTAAACGGAGCTCGGCATTCTGTGTATTATCAGAGAAATGGAGGCGGTGCTTATCTACTGGTACAAACTTTTTTTTTTGATTTTGCACTTTCGAATAACAAATTTTAATTATTTATCTGAATTTTTAGGTTGATAGAGAACTTAAACCAATGGTACCATCTCGTCAACCTGGTCTACCGGAAAATCAGGAAGGTGTTAAGACTATCAATGAAGTTCAACTTGGTGGCATCAATACTACTGATCCTAGATTTGTGACATATAGCAGTTACAGCGGCTGCTTATCAAGTACTTATAAAATTTGAAGGCAAACGTGTGAGAAAGTTCCTACAATTTTTTAATTTTTTTAGATGTCTTGGTAGAAGTGAATGGATATGAAATGAAGCCGTTGGAAGAGTATATGTTGTTCACGAAAACTGGGAGTGAAAAGGTGCATGTGAGAAATTCTCACGGGATTCGTACAGCGCAATGTGCTGATTTCGATGTGAATAACAAACATCGACCAGGGCAAACAATGAATACCAGTCACGTAAGTTTAATGCTCTAGTGCTTTTATCCCACTGAGAATTCAGGCACCAATCTTTCTTCGCTTAGAGCAAAAACTCTCCATTAATCTGATTTACGAATTATTTTTTTAGGGAGTTGACAATAAAGTTTGGGTGGAAGATCCTCCTTTGAAAATTCCTTACAAATCTCTCTATTCTGATTCTTCAACTACTGAAGAAGGAGCCGGAAAAGGTAATATAATAAATAATGAATATCCGACTCGTAAAAGGACTGTACTAATGTGAATAATTGTTGTAGTTGTAATGATCGTGCTAACATCGATTTTCGTAATCATCATATTGGGAGCAATGTACGAATTGTGGAGAAGCGATAGGAGATATAGAAAGCGGAAGGAGCTAGAAGAAAATGCTCAAAGAATTTATCACCAAAGTACACATGTATCATTCCCAGAATCAGGTGTAAAGGTTGTGTCCTTCAAAAAAGTAAGTATTAGACTGGGAAGCTGTACATGGCAGTATGACGTTAAGGACCAAACCCATAGCTAACTGATGGAACCTCGGCCGGTTAAGTCAGTTTAACTTGTTTTTCTCCTTAAACTTAGTCCATTAAGTCTTGTATGTCGTGAGCAGAAGGCACTGCATAATTTCCCGATTTGTTGCTGAGGTTGATGTGCAGCGCAACCAACTTAGAGTGCAGTGAGCTTAGACTGCAAATTACTTTGGATCAGGCATCTTCAGAGTATCTTTCTCAATTTTCTTAGCTTGCACGTAGTAGGGAGTTGACACTTCGACGAGTCGCCTGCTATACACGGGGCTGCCATGTTCTCGAATCGGAATCCGCCATGATCTCGAACTGGGAGTCGTCATGATGCCCTTATAAAAAGCTTATGGAGCAATATGGCGACGTCCACTTCGAGATCATGGCAGCCTCATGTGTGGCAGAACATGTGTGGGCATCGAAGTGCCCACTCCCTACCAGACTCTTCTTTAAGTGCCCTACTCGCACACGAGATTAGGCGATCGATCCGACGAGCTCCTTGAATCGTTCACGATTGGCGACCATGCAGAATAACTCCTCTACGGTCAACCCGGTACAATTCCGGATATCCCGCAACCAGGAGAGATTCTTACGACCAAGTCTACCGGTCACTAGGCTCCCTAGCGCCTACTAAACGACTCAGTTTTCTTTTCCAAATCGCCAATATTGTTCAGCAACATTGTTCAAGTTCTTATTCTTCTTTTTCAATCTTTTGCTACCCACTTCTGGACATGAATATCTCCAAATCTATATTTTGTATTGTTCGATTTTTGGCTCTTCTGGACCAGACTCTTCCCAATCACATCGTCAGGCCACTTTTTTTGCGGTCTTCTTGTCTTCTTCTAGTTTTCTCCAATTGTTGCGGCCTCCATTGTTTCGTTTCACAGTCTACATTTCCAAGAATTACCTGACCAAGTGTCCTTAGCTGTACTAAGTAATTTCTTTTTTTTTCTTTCAGATAAACCAATCCAAGCCCGTCCGAAACGGTGCAGACCGTGCCTTAATGAAAAACGAATACGTCCCTGTGCCAACTACAATTTCCCCGCCTCCCAAACCAGAACCAAACGGAAAACTAAAAACCGGTGGTACGTACCTCCTCAAACTTTCCGCCAAAGCTAATAGCAAGCCTCAAGCTTTACTTGTCATTAGAACTAAAAATACCAAACCCTTACAGAAGCTGAACGAGAGGCGGAAAACGAAAAACTAACAGAATCCTTAGAAGATCAATCAACGAACATAAAAGTCGAAGAACCATCTCAAAGTGAATCCGAGAGCGATGACGGAGAAGAAAAGGTAAGTGAACACAAGAATCTATATGGAAACGGGAGAGCGCCGATAGCTACGATATCAGAAGTATCCCTAAATGACTTGGACCTTAATGTTAGTCTAGTACCATTAATTAAATTGTAACTTAATTAACTTATGTATGGAGCTTTAGTTTTAAAAAAAAAAAATTGAATGTCGTAGCTAAACAAATTATGTAAAAATTACAGGTTATCAAGGATAGTAAATTAAATGGTCCATATTCGATAGATGAAGTTGGGAGTATAGAATTCATGACGATACCATACGGGTGATAGTTTAAGGTGATAAGCATGAAAATTTGAAATGAGAAATGCGCATGTCCGTTTTTTGAGACCCTTAAGAGAATTTTTTGCATTGTGTTTTAATGGAAATCTTAATTTTCAAATTTTCTATTGGGGAAGAAGCAAAATTTAACCGTTAGAAGCTCTGGAGTCTCAAATTATAAACTCTACGGCGGTTGGGCGTGATTAGGATCACTTTCCTAGGCCTAGGCACCGACTAAGAGTGGCTAGGTAAGCGTGGCTAGACCTAGCCACTGACTAGAAGCGCATAGCTGGACTTGACGACCGATTAGGTGCGACTAGGCGCGCGTGGCTCGGCTTAGACACGGGCTAGGCTCGCGTGGCTTGACTTAACCACACACTAGATACGGCTAGTCCCTTAATTTTTACTACTAAGCCACTGATCAACACTCTAGCGGTTGAGTTTTGCATCTGCCTCCCCCGTCCGTTCGCACTGAAAAATTGCGTCGAATATTTTAGTCTTGAAATTCTATTGACTGTAAATTAACGAATTCTTACTTCACTTTTTAAGCGTTTAATCATCTTTTTCATTCCAATTTCTCGGTGATCGATTAGTATAGTTATGTTTCGTGCATTTGTGTGCTCGTATGCAAGCTTATAGAACGCACACTTGCATTTAAATTTTCTTTTAAATGTTTTGTACTAATCGTTCGTATGGCTGTTTAATCCCAATATAATAATAATTCTGGCTTTTATGGAAAAACCAGCTATACGATTTCTGTTCAGCACTTCGGATCATGATTTAATAGCTTTAGATGGCGATTTTTGAGTGCTTTTTTTGTTTAGGAGCCATATCGAGGAAAAGGGATCCTGCATTATGGACAGTCTCCCCGTAATATGCCTATACAGACAATTCCTGAAGAAGCTGCTTATTCATCAGGTTAGCTCTTAATATCAGAACCAAGCCTGCATATTTATATAATTTTAATAACACATCCGGTGGAGGAGTCATGATACTGTTCAAATTTTTTGTTATCATGTTCTTACAAAAATCTTATTTAAAAAAATTAGTTTTCCGTTTTTATTCCAGAATTAATGAAAATGGGTTTTCGCCCTGGAGCTGGGCAATTAGTACGAGATCAGTTTCCTGAAGTTGCAGTTTCCCCAGTCTTCCTATCGCAAGAGCGACGAACCTTCGGAAACCCGATCAGTTATTTAGGAGGTCCTAGATTAGAATCGTCAAATCAGCAGCGATCTAGTAAAGAATCCGTGCTTTCTTTAGATTAGTTCTCAAATTAACGATCTGATGATCGCTTCGTTGTACAGTTTTGTCTTAGTAATGTCAATATGGAGTGAATTTCAATCATTGCCCAATAAAAACGGATTAAATGGTTGATGGAACTCTATAAGATTCCTAGTCAATTTCTTTTTTTCTTTGTTAATTTTTTTTTTCTTTAAATCTAATAAATGTGTGTGTTCGTTGATTTTAAAAATTTGACTAATTCTAATAAATGTGTCCTTTCCTCGTTTTCTTTTTTGTTAAAAAAAAAAAATGTGGGTGGTGGATGAAAAGTTTTCTTGAGCCTAATGATATCTTTCTGCACGCTTTAAGTGGAAGTTTTTTCTGGACTCAAATACTCGCCGCTAATTTAATATGGTAAGGGAGCTTCAGGATCATTATTATAATTCAGTATATGGGCCATTATTATATAGAGATTTAATAACTTCGATTTTTGTAAATTTGTAGTGGTGCCAGATTTTCTGGCAACCATAAATCAGTTTTCGGAATTAAATTTGTATTAATTGTTAAATAAAATTGACCAAATATCGATTTCATGTAAATTTTCCTAAGCCTAAGCTTTTCGGGTGTTAAATCGAATTCAGTAGCCTAAACCTTGGCTGACAAGGAGCCAAGCCAAAGTATGTAATCAAGGACAGCTACAGCTTAAAAACCAGAAGAAGATTTATTTAAATACGAATCCTCAGCTTTCTGAGATAAATTTGGAACAACGACAGGAGCGCACTGAGGAAATTAATATATGATCGATGTTCGAGTGATCATTTTCATCGATAATTGACTTCTTAGTGAATTCTCAACTTAACTCCTGATCAAGTTATTCTTATTTTTAACTTTTTCTAAATAGTTACTCAAACCAAGATATTTAATTGATGTCTGGGCTCTTCAAGTGTAAACTTGAGCAGCCATAGCGATTTCGATTTTATAAAGTTTCTTTTAACCTCTTAAAATAAAATTTTTGAATTTACTCACAGAGACAGGTGCTCCTCTGGCGCGCAGCTTCAATTTGGTATCATTCCAGTAGTCCACAAGCAATCCTTCAACATTTTCCAAAAATTAAATATTTAAACTACTATTAGTCTTGGTTTACTTCTTACACCTGAAACGAAGATAACTTTATTTGATCTCTTTTCTAAACTATTGAGAGACCAAAAATTTCACATTTGATCGTAGCCAGAAATAAAATCCTCCAATCCTCAGCAATCCTTTTTATCATGGCAAGACGCTAAATTAAAAAAAATTGGGAAATGCACTCACCTTTAATTTTTTCCCTGACTTCCAAAATTTTTCTAAAACCAAACACCATAAAAAAATTTCCTTCCTGGTTGCCAGCTTCTTAATTAAAAATTAAAACAATATTTACATCTTCTTAATTTTCTTGCAAAAAACACAAATATTTCTCTTCTTGTTAGTTCAGCTGGCTTCCCTGCAAATATTTACAAAAGTTAGTAAAGAAAAAAAAATCCATATACAAACCCATTTTATGGAATTTACCAAACCCGTATCTTAAACGTAAACCGAGCCAATTCCTTTCCAACTGAATTTACACAAGAAGATTCTTCGAACAGTAACATTTCGAGCAATCTCCTTACAATTCAGTTAAAATGGAATTAACCCAGCTTACCTTTCAGTTACTTTCAATTCAAAACTTTTTTTTTACTAATTTAATTAATTTAATATACTTTCAAGTCATATCAATTATAAAATATTCTCTATAAATTAGCTTAGTAGGACAAAATTAGTCGGGAAGTTCCTTTCGGATCCTCAAACGACCATTTTTCATTTCATATTTTGTTCGGGGGGAAAGAAAAAATAAAAACAATGTACAAAAATATTGCAGAAAGAAAACAAAAATTTGATTTTCCGAGATGGCAAAAAAAACCCAACAGCAGTTTTGCCAACATCAAAACAATAGAACAAAGCGGGCTGGAATATTTTTTAAATGGAGCGTGAAGTTATATTAACATGCACGATCTTTGTCTTAAACATAATTTTTTTAATCATCATCATTCTCACGAACCTAATCCCTATCTCTAATAAATAAAAAAAATGGAGATCTACTTTTTTTTGTAATAAAATTAGCTAAAATTCTCGATTAAATGCCTAAACGGAGTTCGTGTAGATTCGGGAAACGAAAAAAAAATCTACATAACTTGAAGTTATTTTTAAAAAAAAATAAAAAGATTTTAAGGCAGCTGATTTTTTTTTCATATTAAAAAACGAAGGCTTCTTCGAAAATGACCATTTTTTAAAAACATCTCACAAGACGATCACTTTTACGTATTTTTTTAAAAAATATTTCTCATTCAATTAAGACAAGATCCAAATGAGAAAAAAAAATAGCAAAACGTAAGAGAGAAAAAAAAGAATCCCTTGGCTGTAAAATTTTAACTGAAGTATTACACTAGGTCGAATGATATAAAAGTTATTGCATAATTTAACTTAGCTAACCAATTTACATTGAGCTTAATAATTACGAAAAAACATAAGTTTAAATTGAACACATAAAAATCGAATTGTTTAATGTTGATCTTAAACATTCTATTTATAATGTCAACCTGTTTTTGGTTCCGTGTTGCACAGATGCAGAGACATTATTCCTGTAATCATAAAATATGGGCGTAAAGGCTTAAATTTTATTTTAAAGAGCTTAGCCTAAATCTAGTGTTAGTTTAAAAGCTCTGAATGATTTAATTCTAGCTTGGTGGAAATTTTTCTTCAGCCAGCACAACTGAAAAATTTGCTCAGACCTAATTTGGGCCTTAAAATGGCCGAATAGCTTGAACTGGGCCTAGTTCGAGTCTTAAGCGACTTAATGACTCTTAAAAACCATCAAGAAAATTCGCCGGCCGCCTTTTTTCAAAGGCTTGTGCCTCTTAGAGAATTATTTTTGGTCTTGGGATTAGCCCTGACAAGAATATGGGTCAGAAATTTTTCATACATAGTCTGTGTCACAGTTAAAATTTTTTTCGTATCAGTTGAGCCAAGAATTTTGCTCTTAGGCTCCCACTAAAATCTTTTCTTCCACTTAACTAATTTTAATACTTACATTTTTGGAAGAGGCGACATTCAAATTTCTCCTAAAATGAGATCAAGGATTTGGCCCGCTATCTTTTTTAATTTCTTCTACTGGAACGACTCTATCTTCCTTTGAATCATCTGAAATATTCAAAAATTTATTAATACATTTTTCCTTTAAAAAAAAAATTTGGATTATATTATTGAGGAGGCAGCTGCAACAATTTCAACTTCTTCCAACTTCAAAATTGCTCCCTAAAATTACAATCTCAACTCACCTTTAACTTCTGCTTTAGTTTCATCTTTTTTATCTTCCTCTGTCTTTCCTTCCTTCTCTTTTTCTTTGTCTAACCTCGGTCGTTTCCTCCCCTTGAATGATCTTTGATCCCTCCTGCCACCTTCACCTTCATCTTCACTATCACTGAATTCATTATCCGGTGCTATCCTCTTATCTTTTTCCGACTGAGGCAGCCTCTCGTCTGGGTTAACTTTATCCTCATCTTCTTCTGATTCGTGGACGCCATCTTCAGGTATCGCCTGAACTTGGACTCCGGGTGCATGAGGTAACATTCTTAAGTTCTCGAATAATCTTGTTTTGATTTTTTCAAGATATTCTGGTGTGTTCTGATTCGCCATATTCGAAGGACTAATATGTAATTTAAAATCTGAAAATACCAAAAAGAATTAGTTTTAGCCACAAACACCAAACCACAATTTTTTTCAATTTTAATAATTACCGGGTCCAAAATATTCAAAATAATCATTATAAGGTAGTTCGTTGGCTATTTCTGTTCCCAATGCGACTGATGTTTCATACGTCCAACATCTAGAAACATTCCTAATTGTGTACCCGCCTCCTCCGACCATTAAAAATGGCATTCCATATTTCTTAACAAATTCAACACATTTCCCATGGCCCCGAACAGTAAGATTAAAGCATCCAAGTCGATCACCTATTAAAAAAATAAATAATTAAAATCCAAAACTACAAAATATTTTCCTTTTAATTCCCGCTACTCACCTGTTAGCGAATCGGCTCCACACTGCAATACAACAGCACTCGGCTGGAAGGTTTCCATTACTTTACTGATTATCGGAACAAAAATGCTTTCGTAAGATTCGTCGTCCATACCGTCACGAAGTGGAATGTTAACTGCATAATATTTTCCTTTCCCAGCACCGATATCCTAAGTAAAAAAATTTATGAGCCACAAAGATTTTTCTTGAAGTCAATTAAACAATTCAATCGACTAACCCTTAAATCTCCAGTCCCAGGGAAATACTCTCCATATTTATGAAAAGAAACAGTCATAACACGATCTGTTGTGTAAAAAGCTTCCTCAACACCATCTCCATGATGTACATCAATATCGATGTAAAGAACTCTTTGATGATATTTTAAGAGTTCCAAAATTCCAAGTACGATATCATTAACATAACAGAAACCGCTAGCTTCTGATTTTTTGGCATGATGTAGGCCACCGCCCCAATTTATGCAGATGTCTGAAGCTTGTTTGTTCAATTTCACAGCAGCAGCAACAGAACCACCAGCTGATAACTGGCAAAACTCGTACAAGCCATCAAATACAGGGCAATCTTCACCTACATTAACTGCAGAGAAAAACATACCAATCAGAAAAAAAATATTTTCCAGGAAAATATCGATCTTGTTGAAACTTACACCTCTGCATCTGTTTGTTGTATTCACTCATGTTGTCTGGTCGTATACTGCGCAAGAACCTGATATAATCATCACTGTGAAATTTTGTCATCTCTTCTTGTGTCGCTTTGTGGGGTCTCTGTAATAAAAAAAAAATGTTTTAGTTTAAGATCATCTTTCAAGACTCCACATCAAAGCATCATAAAAAAATTAGATTATTAATGGGTAGGACTTATGATGTCACATCATTTTTCAATCAAAACAAAAATCAAAGATAACAACTAACTTTTACTGCTGAATAGCAAAATGCCATTTATTGAGAAATCTTGACCATGATGGCAAATTGAGGTTATTGAGATTATTGTACTGAAAAAAAATTTACAAAATGTAACACTTACATAAATTTCCATTTTCCTATACAGTCCATAATTGAGTAGTAGATTATGTGTCATTCGTATCCTATGCGGTTTCATCGGATGGCCTTGGCCATAATAATAATTTCCTATGTCACCTAAAACGAAAAAAAAAAATTACGTTACCCACAGAGAAAATCCATAACCTAACCTAGAATGCTTAATTTTCAATTTCGATGAATAATCAATTCATTTTTTTCTATCCAGACACCATCATCAAATTTTGTTATCAAATTCAACATCTCAGTCACATTCTTACATTTTAGAAGCTAATTGCAAGCATCAGCTAATTTTATGATGTGTGGAATCCTAACAGCTACCCAGCATCATGCATTTTCCTGCCACTACACGAAATCCAGCGGCATTTATTAAAAAACCCGTACATAATATCGTTCCCTAATCTTTTATTTACCAGAAAATATTAAAACATCACCAACAGAAACCGAAAATTCATTAAAAACGAAGCATTTTATGGTCAAGTTTAATGACATTGGTACAAGCAACGCCTACGGTGTTTTCGGTAAATGGCGTCCTCGGACTTATTCCGAATCCGGAGAAAAACTATGCTTTTACCGAAACCGAGAAAGCATTTTGACTTTTTACGCTTTCAACGTTTAGATAACATTTTAAAAATGCAAAGGCCGCACAAGTCACCATTTTTACCGAATAACAACTTCAAAATCGGCCGATTAATAAAATCGGTGTATTGGCTCACGGAATACACTATCATTAAGCGGGAATAATATACCTATGAAATTAACGATAATCCGGCTAGAATATTCAATAAAATTTACTTACTATCATAATAGTAGCACACTCTCTTCTTGCTGTGCGGTGCAGTTGACATAATACCGGTAATAATCACAAATAAAATAAATAAATCTTATGTTACGGATTCACAGACTCAGATGCAGAAAGTAGTGATGCCAAACGAAATGGCGTCCGACGAATGAAAAAAAGGCCCTGAAATAAAAATGGAGTCGGTTGGCCATTTGTAATTCTGCAATATTTCAAAGTTGGCTGTGGAGTTTATTCCTGACGTTAAATTTCTGTTTTTAATCACTTTTTTGATTTCACCGATCAATAGGTTCCGTGACTGATATTGTTACGGTTCGGAATTTGTTTATTGTTAATTGAAGTTCGGATTCCGTGTTAATTAACAACCGTAAAACATTGCCTTTCGGTCATTTGGTTCTTTGGAATCAAAACTAGCAACCAAAATGGCTGCCAATCTGGATGAAGAACAGAGTCTTCAAGAATGCGAAGCTTACGTCCAGAGACATAATATACAACAAATATTAAAGGACTGCATTGTCCAGCTATGCGTTGGGAGGCCAGAAAATCCGATATCATTTTTGAGGGAGTACTTTCAGAAGCTTGAAAGGGTGAGTGTTGTTGACAAGTCGAATCCTTGAAACTTTCCAAAACATTTTTTTTTTTATATTTAGGTTTTGATGTGTTTATTTTGGTTCATTGAGTTATTGTTGGATAATTTTATGTGGGATATGGGAAAGAGATGTAGGGGTTCGATGGAGAAATTAAACCAGTTAAATGGGAATTCGGGTTTGTTTTTTATTTTCTGGGTCAGGATTTTTTTTTATCAAGGTGTTTGCTTTACGTCAAAATTTTAAATTGTAAGGATGAGATTTTACAAAGAGTAGTAAAAATGGTTTTTTTTAATGAAGGATGCATGGGGAATTTTAGATGTCGTTAATTTTTGATATGGAGAAAATGTAATGTGAGTTGAATATTAAGTGGTTTTGCAATAATGTAGGCTGTAAGCTTTAGGCTAATTGTCGAGTGCATGCTGTGATTATAAAATCATTGGTTTAATGCAATGAATTCTAAGCAAGGTAAGTTTTGATTGGAATCGAATAAAAAATTGAAATTTTTGGGGTTTACTAAGGGGATTTTTTAACACCCCTCCTTCTCCCATAAGTGAATCTCGTCCAACATGAGGAATTCCCCCATGAATTGAAGAGGGTTAAGTGTACTTAATAAAAAACCTCTTATGAAAAAATGTCTCAGCAGTAAATTTGAATATCGACTGGTTAATTCTGATTTAGATGCTTAGCCTGCTGCATTGTCAATGATTTATAGATTTAACTATGTTGGAAAAATTCTCAAGACTGACAAGAATTTTTCTAGGAAAAAGGGGTAGAGCAAGTTGTAAAAAAAGATTTCATGCTTCTTAAAAAAAATTTTCTGCAGCATAAATCTGAGTATTCTTCTTAATGGAGAATAATGATGTTTCAAAAAGCTACCAGATGGTTCCATTAAGAAAAATTGGCTGATGGCATCTGCAGATGTGCAAAAAAATCTAACCTTGGCCCATATTATTGTCGCTGCATTACTATGTAATGCTTTTCTGCTTGTTTATAAATCGGCTGCCTTCAAATATTTAGGCCAGTGGAATGTTGAGCTTAGGGCCCTAGGGCTGTATTATTCTTCCTCCCTTCCACTCAAAATAGAATCATTTTAAAAATTATTTTTGGTCAAAAAAAATTGTGAATTTTATTTGAAAGTGAAAAAATTTGAATAATTCTAAAAAATTCTGTTCATAAAAAATATCTTTTCAGTCAGAAGTGAGAGAAAAAAATTGTGAAAAAATTCATTTTAATAAAGGAAATTTTGAAATTTTTACTTAATTTGAAAAACTGCCCAAAAATTTGGGGGTCTAAGGGGCTCTTCTTTTTTTTACAGAAGTTTTTTTCCTTTAAAAAGCTTCTCAGCCATCAAGCTACAGCCTAATTAACCTCATTAAAAATCCCCCGATGATCCTACCTCCTCATATCTAAAATACGAGATCGGCACTTAAATTTATGAATCATTTTTTCAGTTAATGCTAGGAGAATCGGGATTTAAAACTTGATAACAAGCTAGCACTATCATCTGAGTGCAAATTTACCGCCACAGAGACATGTTAATTATCCATTTAAAATCTCTAAACTACTAACAGCATATGTCCTCTTGTGTTTACGTCAGAAAGAAATCAAACACACTGTTATTCTTTTAAAAAATTTTTTCCACTTACAAAAACTGATAAAAAAAATTTAAAAAGATCGTCCTCCCGTTTACGTCAGTTTAATGATTACACGGTGGGAGGACGGGTGTGACCAACATCTTTTTTTTTCTTTTTATTTCCCATATTACTTTTATTGCCATAATGTTACAGGATCCTGAACCTTGGACAGTGTTTCAAAGTTAATCCGGATTCTCTCGGGTTAAGTGTAATTAAAAGTGGATTGTGGAATGTTTGATAAAGAAAAAATTTTAGTGATTACTTTCTGAGCGATCCTCTTAGCACGGGAAAATCGATGTGCACTTGATTGATTTGGTATTTTACCCGGGGCAGTTTTCCTAGCTTTATCTAATCTATATTAGTTTCTCAGTCACTGAAAAAAGCTCCCTCTCTTTGTCGCTCTCATCCCCTTTTTTTGAAAAGCTTCGGGGTGAAAAACGTGTAGGGGGGGGATTTTTTTTAGTTAACCGTTTTGTTTACCCACCCTTGAGTAATTTAATCCTTCGGATGAAATGTGCAATTTTTTCTTTCCTGGCCACATGAAAAAAAAATCCTAAAAATATTTTTATAAATATTTACGTGAAAAATTTCATTACGAAAAAAGCTTTTTTGATTGATACGCTTCAGCATGGTTTATGTTCTGGTAAGTTTTCGTTATTTTTTTTTTTCTTAGAATTAATAGCCAGATTGATGGGGCTAATAACAGACATCGATCAATCAATTGACACTAAAAAAAAATCGGGGATTAAATGAAAGAGAAAAAAAGATTAATACGACCTGCGCGTGGGATTTGTTATGGCTTCAAGTTGAATGTTTATATGCACACCCCGTTCTCCATAAATGGAGACCATGACATTGAAATCGAACCATAAAGCGAAAACTGCGCATCCGATTCTTTTATTTTTCTTATTACGTCATCCCAAAATTTTTATTTCTTTTTTTCCGCAAAATAGGGAAAAACATGACCGCACCTTTTTTTCTCGTTTTTTCGTGGGCGGAACTAAGAGGAATTAGGGGGTCCGGCATAAAATACCCTATTTCCCCTCTTGAGCTTTTGTGAGTTGTTTAAGCTCAACATAGCAAGTATTATCTTGGCCAAGCACTGTGAGAGGGGGGCTACGACTTACAAAAAAGCCATCAGAGCTGGTTGAAGACCGAAGGGGAATTAGCCGGTTTAGCCAAGATAGAAAATCAATTGGGCTGGCGTAAATCCAAAGAAAACCAGCTGGGCTTACCAGAGATATAAAAAAGTCAGCTAGGCTGTGTAAAAAACAGAGGAGGTCGAGCGGGACTGACCAGAGATTACATCGAACAGTTGGAGTTGACTAGAGACTAGATAGAAGAGGCTGAGCTGGGCAAGGACCGTCAGGAAGCCAAAGAGATAAATAGAAGACGATTGCGTTGGTTTAGAGACCAGAAAAGAAATCATGTAGGTTAGTTAGAGGTTACAAGTCAGGTATAGACTACAGGCTGTAAGAAAACCAAAAACCGACCAGAGATTGCCGCAAGGAGTCTAAAACAGAATGGACTGGACACTTCAATGAGTAGCCTGCTACATGTAGGATTCCCATTTCATTTGCCAGGAAGTCTAATAAGGAGTGAACACTTTGATGAGTCGTCTAATCTAGGCGCCGTCTTGAAAACTGGAAGCTCCTATGATCTCAAATTTGACACCATTGTCAAAATGTAAAGCGATAGATTTTTCGATTCGAGATCATAGCAGCTTCAAGTTTTCAAAATGGCGCAAAGATTAAGCCATTCACCCCTTTTTCTTACAAGACCAAACTAGAGACCCAAAATTAAAAGAAACTGGCAAATTGGTGGCCATTAAAAAATTTGAACGCCATTTTGATCTACATGGCGGACTGCACAAGATGAATATTTGGCAGCCATGACAGTGTACGTGGCCATCTGGATTCAAGAAATAATGACAAAGACGCCTTATTTAAGGAGGCTTTGTTCTAGAATATCTTCTGCTTCTTCGAACTTCGCATTTTTCTAAGTGAAAGCAGAACAAGCAGAAGACATTTCAGAACAAAGCCTCCGTAAATAGGGCGACTTAGTCATTTTTTTTTTCTGAATCCGGATGGCCACGTACACTTACCATGGCTTCCAAATTAAACGCCGACAGTTTGCCAGTCTCTTTTAATTTAGGGCCAAACCGCTTATTTCCTTCTTCCCTTGAGAACCAACCACCCCCCTACCTTTTCCCAAAAAATTTTCTACTTCCGCACACGCCTCTTCTCCCTTATCTCTCCTTTTTATATATTTCATGGAGTTAACATTGGATTAAAGGCTTAATATCTCAATGAGTAATTTCGCGAGCTGATAATGGAGAGATTACGATAGATTTTATCAATGCGGCATCGGCAGTGTGGCTTTCACTTTAGCTATGGGAAATGTCTGGTCGGTTTTCTCGGCTCGGAGGAAAAAGAGAAAGGTTTGTGGTCTTGTTTGTTTATATTCTCATTTTCCCTCGCGACTTTGTTTCATGGAAGCATTTAATTGAATCTTTTGTTAGTTGAACAGGTTTTTGATATTTCAAGGGCAGTAGCAAAAAGAAAAAAAAACACGATCGATTAATAATTGCATGTAATCATCTCGATATACATACAAAGCGTTAAATTAGTCGTGAAATGGTGAGGTTTTGATTTTAATTGATTTTTCCGCGTTATAAAAATTTTCGATGGGAAATCATTTGGTAAAAATACATTATTTGTTGTTGTTATTCTTGGAATTGTTTTATTTCTCTGTTTTTTTTTATCAGTGTACTGATAAGAGTAAGCGTGAATTTTTAGTGCAGAAAATTATGTACGCGTAGGGATTACGTAAAAAATAAGGCAGAGGATTGAAGATTTTATTACCGATTGCATAACCAAAGTTTTGAAGGGGTAAATTTTGTTTTTAAAGGATTGTAAGGGAAAATATGTGGCCGACTAAATGCCCAGATTACATCGACAACATTAAAACTATTAAATTTTTTAAATATCAATTTATTTCTTTAAAACTCAGAAATTTACATGAATTAAAAATAATTTTTTTTTTGTTTTATTTTTCTATACCCTGGTGCGCACTTATTCTCAAAAGACATAGACAAACTCTTCCTTCTTTTTAAAATTATTTAATTTTACGTATTTCTAATCTCTTTGTCGGAATACCTTATTCTTTTATTAAAGTTTCTTCGTACACTTATCAAGAAAAAAATCAACTAAAACAAGTCAGCTCGAAAAATTCCAAGGAAAAAAAAAACATTCACCCTGTTCTTAAAATCCGGTTTTTCGACATAAAATTAAAAACACGTACAACTAATAGAATTGAAATTTACAATTATAAATTAAGTTTCATTTAATTTAATTTAAAACATAAATAAAACTTAATTTAAAATCATTTTACAACTAACATTTCTACTTTCCTAATGAAATTACAATTAAATTATCTTTTATTACATTTAACATTGAGCTTCATTTTTATTTTATTTTATTTTATTTTTTTTTTAAATTTTGTTTTTAAAATTATATTTTTCCCTGATTCTTAATAATTCGTCTTTTATTCCTTTTTCATTAAATGAGTGTGGATTCTTCGCGTATTTACAATTAATTAAATTAGAAATGCCCAAAAAAAAAAGAAATTTTACGAAATAAACATCAGTACTTAAAGTTGAAATTTTGAGATCAAATATATTTTTTTTACTCATTTTACAGTCTTAATACAAAAATAAAAAAAATAAATAAAAAAATTGGTGCTTAATAATAAAGACAATAAATTAATGAGTTCGTACAAGGAACTGAGAAATGGTTTTTAAGTAGTAAAAAAAATCTTGGACCGGGAATAATAGCAGCCATTTTTAATAGATGTCGCCGCTAGCTGCAGCGTTGTCACTTTGGAAAGCTCACTCTGTAGTCACGTGATGAAAACGCCACTTTTCGCGTCACATGATTGGTGCAGTCGACTGATCACGTGACCAGTCATCAATTAAAACACTGATTTTTCCATTAATTTTCAAAATTAAAAATGGCCGTATTTCCTAACTAAATACAAATTAATTACAATAATCGATTTAGCCCGTCTCAAAACTTTTTATTTAAAATTATTAATACTGATTTTATAAGGTTTAATTCGCCCCCCAACGAAAAATAAAGGAAAAAAACTAACCTAATCAGTTCATTTCAGGAAGACATCATTTTTTAATATTTTTGAATTTATTCTTCCTGTTGAAAATCAATAAACAAAAAAAATTATGCAAAACTTGACGGAAATGGCACTATTTTTAAATGTCAAATGATTGATTCCTTAGTTTCCTCCAACTCGATAAACCTATATATTCAGGCTTCCAAAGCTGATTTTGAAAGAATGAATTAACCCTCATAATATCCCGATTTTCAACTGGTTTACCAACAGGCCCTAAAACTGGAGTAATTGTTAAATCCCCATTATTTAAAGTTTGGATCGGTAAAATAGTCAAATCCTCCTCTAGCCCCACGACCTGTTCCGTAATAGCTTTTAAAGAAGGACTACGATTCTCAATTTCGGTTTGATGATAATTCGTAATGGCATCATCAATCGATTTCCTTTTCCTATTTTTTAATAAATTTTTCTGTTGTTTCCTTAAATTTTGCCTAACCAATTGCTCGTATTTCTGCGCCATTTCTTTATCTATCCTCTCTTTGGAAACTCCAATTTTCTCAGCAATTTCATACAATTTAGTCTTATCGATTTCTATAACCGACGGACTTATTGGACGGTCCGTTTCTTTGGAGTGTGATAAATCTAATGGTTGGTCTTTTTCATTAAAAGCATCTTCACTTAAACTATCCTCGTCTGGACTACTTTGTACTTCTGATTCTCTTCCATTTGGTTTCTTTTTCTTATCGTTACTTAAATCTAAAGGAGTGATTTCTAACCCGTTTGAGAATTCAATTGTTTTCTTATTTGCATTTTCGGTTTCTTCCATTATTTTGGTCATTTTGTGTTTTTTACCAAATGGTGAGTGTTTGTAATGATCAGGAGCCAGTCTTGAAATGCATCTCTCCCTTTGCATTCGGACCCTTTTTTCTGTTATTCCATAGCAGTTCATGAAAGCTTTTTGGCAGACTTCAATGCTGTCATTTCCTTTACGTTTGATATCTAAAAGGAAAAATTGAAAAAAAAAATGAGTTTGTGATCTCTGATTTTGCTTTCGCAGGAATGATTCACTAAGTAAAATGTCTCCAGGTTAAGTTATGAATCATATCATCAAGACATTTCAAACCTTAAATTGGATACTAAAACTCAACACACAATAAGAAGTCCAAAAACCAAGTCAAACATTATGCACTAATCACCTAAATTAATCCAAACTCCATTAATAATACTTACAGTCTTCTAATCTTGAATCGTCAGATAAATCCGGTACATGATATTTGCAAGTAACTCTTCTTTTATTAGCCGGTGATGATTTTTCACTTTCCCAGTTATGCAAATGAACTGCTTTAATAACTATATGATTCTGAAGGAATTGATTCTGCTTATTTTGATCACCCAAATCGTAGAACTGTTTAAATAAAGCATCCCATTTCTCTTGAGGTAATTTGGCTTTGCATTTTTGAGGGCAGTGACAAAATAAAGCTAAAAAATACAAACAATGTTAATTCGTCAACCATTCACAATACACTGCTCCATTAAGTTTTGCATCAAACAAATCTCGAATGTCAAAAAACAATAATAATTCTTCAGATAACCGTACATTACATAATAACCTGACCTTTAACAAGATAATCTTCATTCCGGTTAACGCATGAAAATACTCGCCGGTATTATTTAACAATTTTTGCTTTGCACGAACCTTGAAAACACAAAGCAAAAAAATAAATAAAAATAAAAATTTGATGCCCTAATTCCCCCTTTCACAAGGCAACGAGTGTACATAACCACATGATAAGAATGACATTAAAATACGATGTAAACAAAACGAAACTTCAAGAATTTAGGAAGAAAAAACGAAAAAATAAATAATTTATCCCAATTGAAAAAAGTCATATTGAGCGTAGGCTCAGACGCTACCCTCGCCATGGTTGTATTGAAGGGCCGAAACGCTCCCTTACTTGTTAGATGCAAAAAATAAGGGCCGTTTGGTACGGGATACACATTTTTAACGTTAAAAACGAATAATAATATCAACTTACCTGGCTGTGTTTTAGCGGCAATGACTTTCCCGCTACTTGATACATATTCTAAACCGCTATCTCTTAATTTGTTCATCAATAAACGTTCATTTTTCACGGAAACTTCAAAATTACTTAACATTTTAGCAGTTTTGGCAGCCATTTTTCACCCTCTTTTACAATTTCCCCCTTCTCATCTTCATCCGCTCGTCCCTAGCACGGAGTGTGTCCTAACGTTAATTTCATGTTTAGCTTAGGGTTAAGGGTGTAGTTTAACGTTGAACATCTGTCTCTTTCGGTGTTGACTTTTTTCAAACGGTTTCAAAGGAATTTTTATTCGAGTTTTCTGTCCGATTGTGCTTACTTTTTTTTTCCCAACCAGGTGAACAGGTAGAAGTGATTGATATTTCTATTGTGATTTTTAAATTGAAAACGTTTTTCAATTTAATCGATTTAACGTTCACAGAGAGATAAATATGAGTAAAGTTCTCGTTTTTAAATTAAAATCCGAAATCCTGCCACTGATTTTTAGCGGCCATGTTGAAATACTCGCTAATTTTGCGATTTGCTGCCGGTTTCGGCAGTGACGTCACGGTTCAAAATCTAACATGGCTGCCATTTTTTCACTTTGATATTAATCCGGCTTATTTTAATCAAGTATTTTGGGGGCTTAACAAATTGATAACGCGATTAACGATTTTATTTTTTATAATACCGACTTTAGATCTTTACTTAACAATTATATGGCATCTTCTGCAATAAATTACACATTTTTTATCTTTAAAAAAAATATAAGCCACGGATTTAAAAAATTACTAATTAAGGGTAGTTTGTATTAATTTAAACCCATGGATCGAGACAACGCTTACTTTGAAAATAACTGCAGTATACTTAAATGACTTTGCCAATAAATAAGTGATATGTGGTATTATTTATCTTCTTACGGTTCTTTTTAATTGACGAACCCGACATCTATTCGCCATTTTTAAAAATCTTTATTGATCTCTAATTTCGTGAGATGTCGCGACCGGCTGGATATTGAGTTTCCTTTGGTTTTTTTCAGGGTTATGCTAACATGAATTTTTTTTTTTACTTTTCAAATATTCACCTTTTATAATTGTTAGCTATTTTTGGCTTGAATAGAGCGCGATTAAGTTATTAGCAAGGTGAATATGCGTTTTCCTTTTTAGTAGCTCAGCGTCAGTGTCTGGTTCCGAAATGTTTGATCAATATAAATATTTTATCATTAGAAATGCCATTAGGGGGACAGTGCACTTGGCACCAATGACAACAGAACTGTCTTGTAAAACTTACCCTTGTAGAAGCGATCGCTACATTAGCCATGAAGCCACGTTTTGAAGATTTTCTGATATTCCCTGAAACACATAAAACAAAATTTTGTTAAATTTTTTATTGGAGATCATTTAGAAAATAAAGAATGACATTTCATAGCCCTGTCGGCATTAGGAGCCGGATTTCAAGGTCACCCACCCTTTACAGGTACCAAAAGAATTAAAAGGCGTGCATATTTCCTAACAAAAGCAAAGATACTTATTATTTATTTTCAAGTAATTATTCCCAAGTATCAAAGGCAGTTTTGTACAGGTTTGTCGCCCTTTCGTTTTCATTAGGAATTCGCTTAAACCTTTAAAAAACGGTTTGACACATTGATCAGGTGGCCTACCGATCAGGTACCTGAGAGTTAAAAATTCAGTCTGGAGCTTTAGCTAGGCAGTCATCCTGGATAAATTATAATTGGTCAGAGCTGAGACCGTAAGGAGTCAGAAGGACCCAGAAATAAAATACTAATCAAAGAACATAATTAAAAAAAATTTTTTTTTCTTTTTTCAGGTAAGCATTAAAATCTTGATTTGCTCTCTAAAAGTATCCCAAAGGCAACTAAAGTAAGTGCAGATTGATTTTATATAGCTTTTACGATGTCAACAGAGTTCTCAGTATTATGAGGACAAAGTAAATCTCATAAAATCGTAACAAGCTAAAAGAGCTGTTAAAAAGGGGAAAGTTTAATTAAAATGCTTTTTCTTCAAAAATATCCATCTTACGTTTTTAATAGTGCTCTTACTTTGAGTGTGACGGTATGTGGATGTGAGATTTTAGACAGGGTCGTAGATAAAGCCCCTCAGGGGCCCAAGTCCCAAGTCCTCTCCGGCCCTTCAGATATGTTCTTAGCTCCTCTTGATATTCTACAAAAATTCCTATGCCTAAATTTGGCACCTAAGCCATTTAGCAGAAAAAGCTGTAAAAGACTTTCTATCATTGATTACAAAATATCGAGCTAACAAAACTTTGCCTGACATCCATTAATTTCAAAAAAAAAGTAAATACACTCTGTTTCTTTCAGAGTTTACAAATCGACTTTGTGAACTGAAAAATTAAAAAAATAACGAGCAAACACTGTTATTGTTAAAACATTCGATGCATCAAAGTGAATGGGCTTAAAATATAAAATCGATTCGCTTTTCAAAATAAAGCGCTTAAGGGGGATCCGTCAAATAAACGCTTTATAGAATTTTACTAGGGCATATGAAAATTAGTACAAATGAACTACATTTCAACTTGTAGGAAGGATTGTTTGATCCTAACAAATAACATACAAGGAATCGCGAGGGAGAACTTATATTTTCAAATGATGAATATAAAGCGTCGTTTATGTAGATTCTATTGCTCAAGTATTTTTCAATAGAGCTTATTATTCGGTGAAATTTTTTCTTATTAAGGGAAGTTCAGGCGTGAGTAATGTCACGAAAAGAATTTTCCAATATTGTACAAGTGGCACATTTTAGTCTGGGTTGGGAGCACTTGTGTTTTGAAGCTGGAAGAGGTATTGCGATCACAGGCCAGTCTGGCACAAATCTGGCTGCAGTGAGCTCCTCGCAGCTGGCAATTTATGTTCCATGTACTAGTCACGTCCCCTGGCTCGCCCTCTACGGCACTGGAGAATAATACAGTCCCATTATAGGTGCCCGATAGGCACAGAGCGTGCCAGGATAGAAAACCACCTGTCTTAAGGAAACACAGTAAATTTTCCAAAATGGCCGACACCATAACTTTCTTACTCTCACAAACCAACAAATTAAAAACTCCAAAGACTTATGAAATTTTCAAAAATAGAAAACCTTAAAAACTTCCCTGAAGGCTTTTTAAATTTTAAACTTTAATTCACCCCCTTCATAGAATCTATCAAGCCTTTTGTGAAGGTCGACAAAAGCCTAGTCAAGTCTGTTTGCTTTCCCAAGTGGAACTTGTTTCCTCATCCGTAAACCTGTTAAAAATAAAACACTTGTAGGATTCATTGGAAAACAATCCGGAATGAGAGGGAAATGCGAGAAGCGAATGAAACTTTTAATATTCTAAAAAACATTCTGTGCGAATGTTTTTTTTAGTCCATTTTGCTATTTTCATGCAAAAAAAATCGTGTAGGTTGAGAGAGGAAATCATGTAAATGATCCTAATCAAAAATGCCTTTACATGTTGTTCCACCTTTTAAAGACGAGTATTCAACTTTATAAGAATTGACTTTGGGATTGCTTATTCATCTGAAAATGTCTCAGTGTGTTTTATAAGCTTGCTTGAGATGTGTCGACTTCATTAGCCCATGCTACATCGTCTTCGTAATCAACACTGATGTATTCCTTTTTTTTGCAAATGAGGAAAAGAATGGGATTTTTTAGGGGAGTGAAAAATAAAGAGAGTTAGGCGCGTTAAAAGCTATTTGGTCTGCAGTAAGTGGTTCGAGCACTAGCGAACCAGGCCGCCATCATGGCGATGAATGGGAGAGTGAATGCTGTGGGACAGGAACAAGTGAGGGATGGATGCTCAACACTTGGGAGCCTGGGAGGCTGTGACTGCAGCGATATAAGAGTAACAAGACTCCTGGCTTCTTTACACAATGAAACTGGACCCTGGCTAACATCCTTGACCCTGGTTTTTAAAAGATTTCCAGTTCGTCATTAAAAACTGAAATTCCATACCCTCGAAATAACTTCTTGCACTTAAGCGATCCTCGAATAGAACGGCACTCTGACTTACGACAGTTTGAAAAGCTCTTTACATTTCGGACAGAAAAACATTTCTTAAAAGAAAATATGAACTGTCATTTTTTCCAGAAAAAAAGTTATTTTCGAAAAAAAAAAAAAAAAAAAAATACATCCGGTCAAAAAGTTTCAGCAGATAACGTGAGGGGATTTTTCAATAACATCACATTACGAAAACATTGAATTTCCTACCGGGAAAACATTGAATCACACGAAAAAATAATTTCATTCCCCGAGAACTCAACAGACATACATAATTATCATCACCTTGAAAAAGAATTAGGCCAACAGAAAGAAAAACCCCAAATCGATACCTAAAACAAGGGATTAATTAAATTAATTAATTAATTCACTAATTATTTTTGAAACGGATCTTCTTCCGCATCGAATAAAATTCTTCTCTAAATCATTCACTTTTATAGATTTTTCTCTCTCTCAGTTTGCTGAAGTGGATAATAGCATAATAATTGAATAAGAAAGATGCAAATATCGCTAGGGGTATCAAGATGGCTTTCACGAAATAAAGTCGATAAAAGCTTTTTTAAAAATGATAACCGCTTACCGAAAGCTTAATATAATCGTAACAAGGTTTGGTTATGTTACGGTGTGTTTCGTTTGCCGTTCTCTCGACTCTAGTTGTCAGTGTCACAGCGTGGCTGCTAGAGGATAGGAGTCCGTGAAATACTTACGGAGTTGCTCCGCGAGTGTACATAAAGTTTTATTTTTTTAAAAATTTAAATAATTTATTTTTGGTGGCAATGATTATTAGGAAAATTTGTGATTAAATGAAAGGAAAATGAGAAATTGGGTGTTTGATTCGTGTGTTCAAAATATATCATCTTGATTAATATTTTTTAGGAATTTTTATATTTAAATATATATATTTTTTTAAAAAGAAATACTCATGGTAAGTTTTGTGAGATTTTTTTTTCTTTGAAAAATTATAACGAAAGTTTTGATTGCCTAATTTTAAGATCGTCTTACACCGCCATATTTAAAATATTTTCAATACCCGCATTTGGTTTCCAATTCGTTCTGCTTCTGCCTGGCTGCAATTTTTCATTTTTTTTTTATTTCAAAACTTCTGTAATTATTTTATCATTGCCCTGTGGCGTTTTGCCATATCATTTTACCAATTGCGTAGGTTGTTTTGGAATAGATTTAACATCTTTTGAGACGGTTCATAAAAATGTGTTTTTCTTCTGTTCAATTTTTGTAAAGCTCTTGTCATTTCCTGTTAATTGTTCGGTAGTTGAAAAGTCCTGGCAATAAATTAAAGGAGTTGGACATTTGTAAAATCAAATGGCATTGCGGACTGTATTTACCTCTAGCGTTACGCTCGTAAAACGAAATAAGTTTTCAAATATCGAGCGAGTTCCAAACAGAAGTGGTACGCACCATGCTGTTGCCAAACTCCACTTGGCACATACCAAGCAGAAAAGTAGAGTGTGTTACCAACCTCCGAAGTCTATTTGGAACTTTCTAAACCAAGAATTATTGCGCGCCTTGTTGTTAACAACCTCTAATTTCTACTTGGTACATACACAACAGTCGAATGTGTCCCATGATGTTACAAGCCTCTGAATTTGACGTGATACATTCAATCAAAGAGACGAGTGGTGCGAGTCATGTTGTTACCAATCTTTAAACTCTACTTGGCACATTCGAAAGAAAAAGGCAAGGGGTGCAGGCTATGGCCTGCACCCCTTGTCTGTTTCGTGTCAACCCCCTTCGCACATACCCAACAATCACATGTTGTGCGCCATGATGTTACCAACCTCTAAACTCTACTTGGCACATACCAAATAGAAAAGTAGAGCGCGCCATGTTGTTACCACCTCCGAATTCTATTTGGAACTTCCTAAATTAAGAATTAGTGTTCGTCATGTTGTTACCAACCTCTAATTTCTACTTAGGTAGACAAAACAGTCAAATGTTGTGTGCCATGATGTTACCAACCTCTAAACTCTTTTTGACGAATTCCAAACTTTTTAGAATGATCTAAGTAACTCGACAGTCCCCTGATTCATCCTCACAGAAGCTCGTATTTTCCCAAATTCTCCCATTCCCAAATCTCATGAACAGAAACTCAAGTAAAAGCTGTAGAGTCGGAAATGTTTTAAATCTCTCCCTCAATTTCGATTTGATGGTATCCACTTCACAAATCTAAAGTTCCTGGATCAAAATGTGATCGATGTGAGTCTCTGAATACACGACTCAAACTTTATTTAAAGGTAGTCGGTGAGAACATTGACAGTCCTGCTTCAGGTTTGGCGCACCTGCCCTTGACGAGCTCCAGATTCCTTCTGACCCGGGAGGTAGAAATCTGGAGAGGGTTCTGGTAGGGGGCAGCAGTCCTACCAGTACTGGCTTAAGGCTGAAGACTGTAAAAGTTGGCTAGGCTTAAGTCCAGAAAGTATCGCCTTCTGCAGCTGGTGATGGAGGGTAAGATTGAGGGCAGGCGTAGACCGGGTCGGAGGAAAACATCCTGGCTCAAGAATCTAAGAGACTGGTACGGCCAAAGTTCAGTATCCCTTTTTCGTTCGGCAGCCTCCAAAGTTAGGATCGCCATGATGATCGCCAATCTCCGACGAGGAGCGGGCATTTAAAGAAGAAGAAGTCCAGAAAGCAGGAGGCAGAGTCGACGACTGACGATATGGCTCCTGTGCTGCGATGCGGAAAGTGTTGGAAAGTCACCGCATTAACCTCCCTTCATGTCCGAGGGGTTGCTGTGCAAGACCCAAGACAGTCGATCCGACTAGGGTCTCTTGCACGGCGCAATAAGCTCTCCAGCCATGATGGTCGCCAATTTCCGTCGCGGGGAGGCTCTCTAACAAACTCTATTTGACGAATTTCAAACTTTTTAGAATGACTTAAGTAGTTCGACAGTCGACAGTTTCCTGATTTATCCTTCCCCATCCTCGAAGTGCTTCGTATTTTCCCATATTCTCCCACTCCCAAATCTCATGAACAGAAACTCAAGTAAAACTGTTAATGTCTTTAGTTTCTCCCTCAATTTCGATTTCATGGTATCCACTCCACAAATCTCAAAGTTCCTTTAAGTTGGATCAAAGTGTGGTTGATGTGAGTCGCTGAATACGCGACTCAAACTTTATTTCAAGCAAACGTCATATTTTCACGAGGGACGAATACGTAACGTGACTACGGAACCGTGAAAAGACGCACGTAAAGTACGATATAATAACGCTGTCGCATTCTCTTTTTAAATCAACTAACCTTTCTCGGTTGGAATCTTGTGCAGTTTATCATACCGTAAAAAAAAAAAAACCGTTAAGATCTCGTGTGTATAATGAACTGGGATTCCAAAAGAAATCCAGGTTAACGAAAATGACACCAAATTGAAATCATTACTTTCATTCTCGAAAAAAGAAAATTATTTTATCCTAATGGGCTGTGAAAATAAAAGAAAGGAGAGAGAAAAAAAAAATTTCTTTTTAATAAATTGTACTTGCTAATACATTTATGAATTACTTATCAGTGATCTAGCCTTCGTGTTATTTCCGTTATTTTCTTTTGTGAAAAAAAAAACCGAATCAATCTTATGCAATGCAGAAAATTTTAAAAGATCGTGGGGGTATAAAAGTTGCATCAAAAAGAATTTATTTTTTTTCCCCGGTTTGATTTTCTAAAGATGAATGCGTCTTTAGTAGAAGAAACCTTTTGATCATGTTCTTGGAAAAGCTTAGCAAGTTGTAAAGAGGCCTTATGAACGAGAAACCAAAGTTTTTCAATGGCCGGCTTTTCTTGTACTTTTTTTTTTTTTTTTTGAAATGTTAACAAGTTACATCAAAAACACATGGGACGCATGCTATACGCATTTTGCTTGTTTTTGAATACAAAGAGCTTATCATAATAACGTTGCCTTACGTAAGAGGGGAAAGCTTTTTGATCGTGGATGAATTTTTTTTTGTTATTCAAAGATTTTGCCTTTTATGAATAAAAAGACCGTTGTGATGAAATTGCAAAGAGATTTTTGTTTGGTTTTTATGCACTTTGCTCGGGTTTTCATGAAGAATGGATAGACAAAAAAAAGGATTGTGTACTTGATTGTCTTTTGTGTTTTTTGTGCAGACGCTTGATGGAAGTAATGAAGAACTCGTGTCAGTGAAGAGAGGATTTTTTAAAAGTTGCTGACTTGCAGGAAAGAGTACTAGGTGGGCATCGAATGCGGATTGTTTGAGGACGCAGTAAGGGCAAGTGCACACGCTAAAAGTTTTTGCGAAATCTGGGATCATGGTCAGATTTGTAATAGCAGAAGACATATTTTTGCCAAAGTCATTGAGAGAGAATGAGCTGCAATGAGTAATGCCGCTCTTGCATTTAATCATGGAAGGCAAGATCGAGAGACAGTGCAAGCTGAGAAAAAGGGATTGTTGAGTCAACCGTGTAAAGTAATTCAACTCCCCATCATTGTGAACTCCACTTTTCTAAAATCCAACAATCTACAATATTTGTTTGTTCAGGAATTGATTCTATTGTACTTCTATCGCTTTAACTGAATCCGATTGTCAAAATAATCACAGCTTTATCTTTCTAAAAAAGATCTTTTAAAAAAAATCAAACGAGAAATTCGATGATTTTCTCCCATAAAAATTGAGTTTTCTATTTCGTTCCCTTGCTTACAATATATTAAAAAAGAAAACTTTTTTTTCTCTCTTTCCTTTGAATGACATCGAAAATAGATTTACCCGAAATGTAAACAACTTTCTTTTTTTTTTCGGTTGCGGCTTTTATTTTTCCCGAAAGGTGATATTTTTCTCTCCCTCTCGCCTTTCGCTAAATTAGCCGTTTCAGCCGAGATCTCATGAAAATTTTTTCCTCAAGAAAATGATAATTTCGCCGTTGATATAATCCCAGCGAACCGTCTTTTCAATTAACGGAAAAGGAATTTCATTCTGTAATTGTGAAAACCGGGCGGGGCTGGACGAGATTAAACACGCGTTGAAATATTTCCTTTTAGCATTAAGGCGGCGTAGGTTTAATAACATTTCAAACTTGGTAAGTTAGATTTGTTTGAATTTTAATACCTTATTGTCTGAAATCAATCATTTTAAAAATCGGATTGAAGAGAGAAAGAGGGAAAAGAAAGACGAATTGGGTTGGATAAGAGTTGAAGTGAAGGATTTGATTGCTGGGAATTTTTCAGGATGTCAGAGTTAGTGAGATACAGAAGGATTATCTTCTCTACCCCTTATTATGTTGTCTGTTGTGAAATTTCGTAAGTAAAACCTTCCGGAATTTTGTGAAGAGGATATTTTTAATCACTCTAAATTCGGCCATTTTCCACTCGACCTCAGCTGAAAATGTTTTATCGTTGACAAATCGTTTTTACGGCCTCCCCTAGATTCGCCTCTCAGCTTGGATGCCACAGGAGGCCTCCAGCTTGGCCCAAAGTAATTTAAGTTTTGCAACACGCTTCAGCTATGTGCTCGGCCGTAGCTAAAAACGAATTCCCAACATTTTCTTCCAATTTCAATTTCAACTCGAAGTCCCGTACATAATAAATTGACAATACATTTAAAGCGACGATGTTAATATCGCATTAGCGGATGCCCCAGACATATTGATTCCTCGGTTCTAGAGACACTCGCAGAATCCATAAGTTCCGCTTGATTTAATATCGGGGAGAAAAGTTCTTACTTATGTAAATATACAGACATTTCTTTATTAGAAACTTTGAATATTCCTTTATAAAATTCCACTTGTGATAAACTCTCAGAAAACTTATGATTGCGAAATTTAAAGTTTTCAAGAGGTTTTCTTTATAAATTCCGAAATGAAAATCGAAATTGTGGGAAGGGAAAAAAAGCCAAAAGGAAAACTCGTGTTATAGTATCTTGTATCAAACATTGACGAGATGTGAATTCAAATCATGCACATAACATCCTCACATTTCCTAAGCGAAAATGCTTTCCCGTTTTTCCCTGTTTAACATCCCTTGAAACCTGGTAACCTTGACCTTTTATTCGAAAATCTTATATCTCTTGTTTTCTAACTCGCTTTTTTTTGTGCATTGTCTGCTGGCCACATGATAGTTGAATGAGGAATTTGTGGAGCGGCGAATTTATTTCCTATTGGGGATTGAAATTTCGTTTTATTTTACGTTTTCTGCTTTTTTATGAAGAGCCTTGTTAGGGAGCTTGAAAATGAAGTGGAGTGGAACCAGTGTTGAGGAATTAAAGCAATAGGAGATAGATGTTGCTAGTGTGCCGCTCAAGTTTTAAACTTTCCATGTGCATACATTGTCATCAATTTTTCCAGGTGGCTACAAATTGTCATCAATTAAATATGGTGGCTACACATTCTCATCAATTTAAAATGGTGGCTACACATTCTCATCAATTTTTCTTGGTGACTACACATTGTCATCAATTTTCCTGGTGGCTACACATTCTTATCAATTTTTACTGGTGGCTACATATTATCATCAATTTTTCCTGGTGGCTACACATTGTCATCAATTTTTCTTGGTGACTACACATTGTCATCAATTTTCCTCGTGGCTACACATTCTTATCAATTCTTACTAGTGGCTACATATTATCATCAATTTTTCCTGGTGGCTACACATTGTCATTAATTTTTCCTGGTGGCTACACATTCTCATCGATTTTTCTTGGTGACTACACATTCTCATCAATTTTTCTTGGTGACTACACATTCTCATCAATTTTCCTGGTGGCTACACATTCTTATCAATTTTTACTGGTGGCTACATATTGTCATCAATTTTTCCTGGTGGCTACACATTGTCATCAATTTTTCCTGGTGGCTACACATTGTCATCAATTTTTCTTGGTGACTACACATTGTCATCAATTTTCCTGGTGGCTACACATTCTCATCAATTTTTCTTGGTGACTACACATTCTCATCGATTTTTCTTGGTGGCTACACATTGTCATAAATTTTTCATGGTGGCTACATATTGTCATCAATTTTTCTTGTTGGCTACACATTGTCATCCATTTTTCCTGGTGGCTACATATTGTCATCAATTTTTCTTGGTGGCTACAAATTGTCATCAATTTAAAATGGTGACTACACATTCTCATCAATTTTTCCTGGTGACTACACATTCTCATCAATTTTTCTTGGTGACTACACATTCTCATCAATTTTTCCTGGCAGCTACACATCCTCTTCAATTTTCTAATGTGCGTACATCCTCACCTAAAAATAAAAGCTCAAAACAATAAAAAAAAAACATTCCCAGCTTCACTCTTTCATATTTTCACTAACAAAAAACTTGATTAAATTGAAAACATCTCAAATATCTTTTTTCAGCAAACAACGTTATTATTATTGTTGTGGGCGTATGCCGGAGGATGTCAACCCCATCCCGAACAACATATTCGCAAATAGATTTGACAATTGTTTTAGCAAATATCCTCGTAATTTATTAAATCCACACGCGGGGCATCATTCATTTTCCTTATTGCTGAATAAGAGAAAATTCTCGCGGGGGCTCGAAAGTTTATTCATGCGAATGTCGGTCGATTTTATAACTGTTAAAGGAAAATAAAATTCTTTTCCTTTCGTTACCTTTTTTTCCCCTTGCGGAGGCGAAAAATGTAAGGGGGGAAAAAAGAAAGGTCACTTGAAATTCGCTTCCACGTATATTACAAATCCTCCCCGATATATGTGAGGATTTTCTTTTCACGGAAAATGTCTTCTATTCTTTTTAACTAAAACTATTTGGACTTTTCTCTAATAAATTCATCCCAGCATCAAGCGCGGGCTCTTTTCAAACATTCGTTAACAATTTATACGAGATTCCGGGACAACAAAACAATAAAATCGATATTCCACGAATGAAAACAACGAAAAACCGGAAAGCAATAAAAAAGTTTGCCTTTTCCAAGTTAATTCATAAAAAATTAAAATCCAAATTTTCGAGATGTATTTTTTTTTTTTTTTGATTGTTGACTTAAACGTCCGCTTCGAGTTCCAACACGGGAGGGAAAGTGTGTCAAGTTTAATATTGAAAAAAAATATATTAAAAGAAGGATCCTTCGGTGTTGTGCTTACGAGGCAAATTTGAAACGTCTAATTGGTCGTCTTCTTCGATCTAATACGTTTTGATTGACGTCACAATGGAATGAGACTAACTGATGATCAATCATCAGAAGTTCGAAGAGAGGAGAAAAAAGGAGCAACCTTTAAAATTTAATTATTCCGACTTTTTCGAAAAGACGTTGAATTATACATTTGATCGAAAAATTTTTCTCTTTTTCGGAAGAAGTGACTGATTTTTCGATCTTGGGAAGTTTCCTTATGTGTGTGACCTAGCTCCAGGTCAGATGATTTGCTAAAGTATCGGTTTTCGAACAATAGACATTCATGTTTTATCGTAAGTTTTTTTATGGGAGAAAATGGGTTGGTTGTTTGGGTTTTAAGAGCGCCATTGTTGCTGAAAAGTGAATGTGAAGAGTATACGGTTCGACGTTTCGCATGATGAGTGTATTGGGACAAATAGGAACTAATTTCGGGATGAATCTATTTGTGTGAATCATTGTAATTATGATTAATGATTTTTTGTGTAAAGTACGAATTGTGTGGAGTTGAATGTGAGGAAGGTGGCGATTATATACGTTTCAAGGTGAAAATTGTTCCATCCTGCTGACAAATCTATTAAACAAGGACTTGCGCCCAAGTCAAGGAAGATCAAAAATGTGAGTTGGATCCACTTTGATCCGAATAAAGCGCTGTTACCTTTCCTTGGCCCATCTTTTCCATTTTTTTTGAAATCTTGCTGAATTTTGGATGAATCAGAATTTCGCCGCGCCTTTTAGTTGCGAACGTTCGTTTTCATAGGGTCGTCTTGACAATCCTTTAGGGATCCCAGCTCCTAACAATGACATCCTTCCTGTCCAAACTGTTGTTTGTGTTCTTCTTCTTTGGGTGCCCTGCTCGCACACGAGCTCCTTGAATCTTTCACGATCGGCGGCCATACGGAATAACTCCTCTACGGTTAACCCGGTCCAATTCCGGATATTCCGCAACCAGGAGAGATTCTTACGACCAAGTCTTCTTTTACCCTCGACCTTGCCCTGCATGGTGGTCTGCAGCAGCCTGTTCTTGGGTCCCCGTAACATATGCCCAAGGTACTCCATCTTCCCGCGCTTTATGTTCGCAAGTAGTTCACGATCTTTGTGCTACCTACGCAAGACCTCCTCGTTGGCCATATAGGAAGTCCAGGATATTCGAAGGATTTTCCTGTAACACCACAGACGCTTCATCATGGCAACTTTGAGCGTCCAAGTTTTGCAGTCCAGCAGTTTCGTTTGTGTCCTTCAACATTATTTAAATTGACTGGTTCAGCAGTTGTACCAGAGCTTTCTTTTGTTCGAGAGACTTCTTTGGAAATTCCCATCTCTCCTTCGCCTACAGCTTCTTTAATTCTTCCTGCCGAGTGGAATCTTATCCATGTTAGTCCCTTAAATTCTAGTATCCAGTCATAAACAGATTGTGCCCATAAGGAATATTTCTCCCAACTATTTGACAAAAAATATATAGCGTCGCTGCACTAAACTCTGAACCATCGTTAGTTGCTACATCAGAGCCTTTCTTCCTGACAATGCCAGCTCTTGACAGTGACATTCTTCTTGTCCAAATTGTTGTTCGTGTTCTTCAACATTATTTAAATTGACTGGTTCAGCAATTGTACCAGAGCATTCTTTTGTTCGAGGACTTCTTTGGAAATTCCCATCTCTCCTTCACCTACAGTTTCTTCACTTCTTCCTGCCGACCTTCAGCCTTGCTGTCCGGCTCCATTAGACTCGCAGCCAGTCTTCTTCTTTATGTGTCGCCTCCGCTTTGGCGATCATGATCTTTATAAGGACCCTGGATGTTTGTTGCCTGAATCAATGACATGAGTCCCTTAAATTCTAGTGTCCAGTCAAATACAGATTGTGCCCATCAAGAGAATACCATCAATAAAATCTCAACCAACTATTTGGCAAAAAATATATAGCGTTACTTAGGGTAGTCGGTGGGAACATTGACAGTGCTGCTTCAGGTTTGGCGCACCTGCCCTTGACGAGCTCCAGATTCCTTCTGACCCGGGAGGTAGAAATCTGGTAAGGGTTCTGGTAGGGGGCAGTAGTCCTACCAGTATTGACTTAAGGCTGAAGACGGTAAAAGTTGGATAGGTTTAAGTCCAGAAAGCAGGAGGCAGAGTCGAGGACTGGAGGTATGGCTCCTGTGCTGCGTAGCGGAAGGTGTTGGAAAGCCACCACATTAACCTCCCTAGTATAGCTATCATGTCCGAGGGCGCAATAAGCTCTCCAGCCATAATGGTCGCCAATTCGCGTCATTACACTAAACTCTGAACCATTGTTAGTTCCTACAGCAGCGCCTTTCTCAGTCAAAATAAAAAGCTCCATTCACTTCATAGCTTGGCCATAATTCTCTTCTATTGACAAAACAAACTATTTTTAATTTCATTCTTTACGATGACTAGATAATGTCTTCCTATGTAATTGGTCTATTCATACACGAAACAATGTTGCCAATATCCAACAAAAAGGTCATTATCGCTGATGTTTAATTCTAAAAATAACACCACTTCGAAAAAAAATTTCACATTACTCCTGACAACCCCCCGAATAAAAAAAAACAAAAATAATGGCGGGGACCTTATAAATGAAAACGTTCGCATATGTTTTCGTGTGGAAAATCATTAAGGGGCTATGACGGTTGGACGGTTAATTTACTTTGGCACATGTTGCTTTAGCAAGTAGGTAAACAGACCGATGTCTACGTTACGTCACATTTGAAATGATATTAGATGTTGTTCAGTTGGTTTCTTGCCGCGCGTAGGTATATACTAGCCGGTCATTCTTTTTTTTTCGAGTGAAGTGCATTATAAAATTCCCTCTTGACATATCTTTCAGCCATTTATCAATCATTACAATATTTTTTTTTTACAATCCGTAATTATCATAATCGATCGGATTTTTTTGTGCCCTTCACGGGTTTTTTTTTAATTGAACGAATCCGATCGACGATATTTGAAATCTTTGCCGTAAAAGGGAAGTCAATACGATAAAAAGAACATCATAGCATGAATCAATTAATTAATGAACGTGACTGATTAAATAGACGTTTAATTATAATTGATAGATTTAAAGCCCGGATCCGATTTTTAATTGGGTAACAGCGTGCTCGTCACTTTGCAAAATATCATTCCTTGTTACAAAGTGAATTTATGAAAAGTAATTGGATTGGTTGTTTCTTGTTTTTCGATCTGATATCTCTGTATCATGGTCTACGGTGCCCAGAGGGTAGATATTAAGTATTTATTCATTTAATGAAACTGAAATTGAATTTCCGGAAGTTTATTACTGCTGAGTAAATAAGCAGTGCAGGGGATAACAATGGGATCGAGGGTAAAAGGGGAAGTTTTGAGAATGTCTTGGGCAGGGAGCATAAATCTCGGTTTTGGAAGAAATATAAGATTAGAATCTGCTAAGTCGGGCAAAAGATAGGATTTCAGATTGGTTTATAGGAGGAATTTTTCAGAGAAAAATATTTAAGCTGCAGTGGCGGATTACGAAAGAAGAGAACACCCAAGCTGGATCATTTGTTTTAAGAATGGATAAATCTTCTTCTTATAGAAGGCAATTTTATGGACTGCTATGGCGTGTCGAACGACTCCCAACTATCGGTCCATCGTTTCGGTGGTCTGCCCGGAAGACGGTTAGTTGTAGGCTTGGCATTTCTGACGTCTTTTATGAGGCGCTGGTCGTCGGCTCTTTCTACATGTGAGTTCCAAGCTTTCCCTCTCGCTTTTACCAACTTTGTTATGCCGCTGATGTTAAATTGGCTACGGACATCTTCGTTTCGAACACGATCCAACCTTGTTTTCTACGACGGCTCTGAGGGTACTCATTTCCACCGTGTTGAGTAGTCTCGAGTCTCGGTACTATCGCTTTGTATATTTTGGATTTTTCGACAGTCATATGACGATTCTTCCACACAACATCTCTAAGAAAACCTGCGATTCGAGAGTCGTTCACTGACTGGTGTCGAAGTTCCCCGTACGTATTTACTAGAAGCTGCCATGTTATCAAACTACGGGTTCGCCATAATCTCGAACTGGAAGTGGCCATGATGGTCAGTATTTAGCTTGCGAAGCAAACATCTTCTTCTCTTCTTCTTCTTCAGCCTTTTTGCAACCACTCCTATATCCATGTCGTCCGGTTCTCCAATTCATTCCTGCAGTTTGAATGATATCACCGAGCCATCGTTTTTGAGGTCTTTCCCGACTTCTAGATGTTAAAGCGGCCTCCATTAAGTGAATGTTACTGCCCACCACTCCTGGTCTACTCACTGCCACTTCAGCTCTGTAGCACGCCTTACCACGTCCATCACCTGCGTCTGCCTGCGGATTGTTCCATTTCTGATCTGACCTTGCAGACGTATGCCCAGAATGGACCTCTCCATCGTGAGCTGCGCCACGCGAAGCTAGTCGGCATTTCTGATGGTTAGGGTCATCGTCTCTAGGCCATAGGTTACAACTGGCAGGACACACTCATTGTAGACCGTCCTCTTCAGATTCAGGGGGATTCTCCATTTCTGATCTGACCTTGCAGTCTAGTTCGAGAATATGGCAGTTTCCAGAGAGAGCAAATGGCGGTCCCTTATGCAGCAGACAACTTAGTCCTAGAGGGACTACTTGGTCTCCTCTTGGTCTCGTCTAATTGGCTGTCAGAGTTAAATATGTTGCGCCTATGTATAAGATAGTGGATCCCACACTGTGCTGTTATTCATTTTTTTGTCTTTCTACGTACTTCGCTTACGAGACGTTCCATGGATCCGTGACAGTGCTTAAAAGTTTGTCGCCTCTCTAGTGTCCACTCCCTATTAGGCTTCCAAGTATTTGCCCAAGGAATGATATCTTTCTTGGTATTTCTTAAGCTTATGCCATCATATCCCTCTGATGGAAAACACTCATCAAACACATTGGACATCTTGGAAGTTGCACAAACAATAATGAGCACAATCGATGGCGCTACGTTCTTTTAACACTTCCACTCATTCACCATTTAAAAATTTTCAAATACAAGATCATCCCCCCACAAAACCAATCAATCCGCATTGAAACCCAAACGTAACCTCCAAACACATGTTCAAAACCATCATAAAGCAATCAACCTATAAACGCGATATCTCGTACAATTCAAAACCCGACATAAGACGTTAATCCCCAATTCATATTAATCAACGAACGAGACACCCTAATCATTTTATTAACCTTGCTGAAACTTTAAGATAACACTGTTTGAAATTGTTCAAAGGCTTTGGCCATGTCAAGGTGGGAAGAAAATATTTCAAACTAAGTTTCGTATAACGATCGACGTTTGACAGTTAAAGGGAAATCTTCCCTTGTTAGTGGTTAGATGAAGGGTCGTTAGAAGAAGACTCACGTTCCCGTTGCGGGTAAGCAGTTTCTACGAAACTGTTTGACCCAGATGATAGGGTAATACGATATAAAATCATAACTAAGACAGTTTATATCAAGTTACCATTTTGTAATGTTTACGATGATCTAAGGAACGATGTTAAGTTTATCAAATTTGATATTTACGCCGAAACATTAATTTTATATTAAAAAAAAATGAGATCGTGTTACAAAGCTGAGGAATTTTGTTCAGAAGAGTTTTTTTTTTTTAACAAAGAGTTCCAATTTTTTAAAATCCATTCAATATTCGGTAATAGATATTCAATTCGACTAAACCACTTGAAAAATCCAATTTAAAAAAAAAAAACGGTTCTTGAGCAGTGAGATGAAAGAAATAATTTGATTTCATGCAGAAATATTCCAGCTGGAAAATTTTTCCCTTTTGGGTGTAGTTTTAAAGGTCTATACGTAACAGCTTGCAGTGACGGTCTGGGTGCGAAGTTTATACCGGAGGAATGAAATATTTGCATCAAAACGAAAGTTAGACAGGATATGACTTGTTTGGACGTGGGGATGAGGTTCAAGCACGTTTCCGAATTTATGTGTCCTGGGTCTTGAGCGAGATTAACAGGGAGGTCGCTGTCGCTGCAAGGAGGCAAGATTGGCGACTTTTATCTATATGATTAGGGTAACCGGTGAGGCATGTTTTGTCTTGCTCAAGGAATGGCGTCCTTGCCCTGTGGCGAGCTCTTTTCTCAGGGTTATGAGTTAGTGGAGGGCAGCAGCTTCGCTAATACTGACCTAGGGCTGAAGATGGTAGAAGGCCTAGGCTGAGATACCGGGAGGCAGAGTTGGATCAATGGTATGGCTCTCGTACTGCGATGTGGAAGATTAGGGAAAGTCACCACATTATTTGACATTCCTAGTAAAATCATCAATGCTTGGCCATGATGATTGCCAATCTCCGACGAGGAGCGAGCATTTAAAGAAGAAGATCTATATGATTAGGGCCTAATTCTACTAAATAAAGTTCTCTCTATAATGCAGTCATACGCCCAACGGTCATTTATGGCTTTTGAGACGTGGAATCTGAACATCCGTGCACAGAAGAAGCGGTTAGTCTTCGAAAATAAGACTAAGTAGGATTCTGGGACCGAAGAGGGATCCGAAGGCTGGCTGAGCAGCCGTTGATTACTAGCGTGATCAAGGCTCGCAGACTTCAGTGGGCGGGGTATGTAGCGCGAGCACCCCCGACACGGAGGATTCGACTTGGAAGACTGCGGATAATGCGTCTATCGATGAGGAACGTCTGGGATCCCTGACTGACTGGCTAGCCACCTACGAGGATAAAGCCGCTAATAGGGCGCCAAAAGGACTTCGCGCCCTGTAGAGCAATGTGTGTGTAAAGTGTTCAAGTGTAAAGTGTACAAACAGAGTTCCCATTTGTAATTCTGGAAGATGCCTTGTTCTCCAACTATGAATCTCGAAATGGGAGTCGCCATGTTTGCTTCTTTAGCTAAGTATTAGCCATCATGACGACTCCTAGTTCGAGATGGTAGCTTCCAGAATTCTGGACCTGAGAAGTTAAGGGGCTCAACTTTGTTTTGCTTTCATAAGGTAAACATTTGAAACAAAAGGGAGTTGAGGGCCTCGATGACTAATACTCAGTTTATGGAGCAATAATTTAAATATTCAGTCGCGATTAATTTATAGTTAATGACATGAGTGAATGACCATGAATCGCCTTCAATTTCAAACTTCAGTTAATCTACTCCGGCCCTGCACAACCCGCAAACTAAAATAGAGTAGGTTTTGTCCCAAGAGTTTTCATAACAAACGAAGCTTTGTGGCTTCATCATTATTAAAAAAACATGAACACTTAAATAATTATCTGATGCTTGAAAAAATTCAAAGAACACCAGAGTTTATTTTATTTTTTTAAAAAAGTAAAACCAGAAAATATCCATATTAAGTTAATAAAGCTACAAAGTAATTGCGTGACGTCGCAGAGCAAAAAACATTAGGATTTTTTTTCCATCCGCCTCTCAAACATTCTGTTATTTTTTTTTCTTTTAATGAAAACAACCCTGGAAAAATAACGAAAATTTCCCCTATAAATTTATATTCTCCGATTTCATATTTCAAATTTAATCAAAATTTTCGGGGCAAGGCAAACCACGACTGTATAATTTATTTACTTCCCCCCCTTTGACGTCACGAATACCAATCCCGTATTTGTTCTGGAAAACCCGTCAGTATCAATAAAAACAACGAAATATTCAAAATCTGAGAATGGGCTTATCTTGAGGGAAAGATTCCACCCCCTCCAGCTTGTGTATTTATTCAACCGTTCGGAGCTAAATCAACTTCACTTTAGTAAATAAATTTATTAATTAGTTTCATCTTGAGAAAACATTTTCTACCGGTGAAAAGGGTTGCGAATTTCTCAGAAATCTTTATTATTCAGTCGTTTTTTTATGTAGTTGTTTGTTTTTTTGCTCGAGTACGATTTTCATACGTTAAACTGGTTTTGATTGAATCGAAACTCGCCAGGTCGTGTAATAAAGTTAACATTTTAATTACGAGAAGGTGGAAGAAAGATCATCAATAAGTCAATCTCTTATAATTAAATTAGAGCCTCTAAGTGTTATTGTGCCGGAAATAGATTTCTCATGTTTGATTAATATAAGGTGCTTATATTTCGCAAAGTTCGAAGTTGCAGGATTGTGATCTCGAATGTAGTGTGAGGAAGTTTTGCTAGCTCGATTTTAGAGTGAAAACGAATTTCATACCAAGTTTGCTCAGAAAAATTTTGAAAAACACTTTTAGGCAGTTTTCATCAATTCGCACAATAGAAAAATCTATAATTCAACTTTTTCAAAATTAAAAAACCCTCTATACAAAAAAAAAGAATCAATAATCTAAACTGGGCGAAGTATTGCATGTAGAGCATGACATACCCTATCACATAATGCACTGATCACTTTTTTTGGTTTTTTATTTAATCAGAAAAAAAACCCTAATATAAAAATAGAACAGATCTTTTAAAAAAAAAAAAGCGTTTTTTGTGGGACAATGTGTAGTGAATGCTTAAAAAGATAAAAAAAAAACAATTAGTAGGATTTAATTCCTTTTGGAATATCCGCCATGCCCAACGAAAAAAAGGTAAATACTATTTTTAACATAAAATCCAAATATTAATAATTGATCGTTTTAATTTTTAAAATTTGAAAAAGCATTTTAATGTCTGCAGGAAAATTGTCACAAAGAGAAAACCGGATTTTCAAAATAGAAATTGTCATTCTTTGTGCAACCTTTACATTCAGTGGCGTAACAATCGCCCGGGAACCGATTCCTTATTTTAGGCTAGTTCGAGGCCCCCGGAAAATCTTTTCAATATAAGAGCATGACTGCTAAATTTGACAAAACAAATCAATTTAAAGGTCTGGCTAAGCTTTTTGAAAAAATTTGCACGAAGACCTCGAAAATATAGTTGCGCCACTGTTTAAATTTTTTGCCCTTTTGTATTAATTCGTCGAAAAAAAGTCTGTTTTTTTTTCTTCTTTCTCCACTAATTAACAACCCCGAGTTTTCGAAAAAAAACTCGTTTAGTCTCCTTTTTTTTTGTTTTGTTTTATAGCAAAAATATTCGAGACTTGTTCTTCGAGTTTCCATATTGGTGAATCGTATAAATTTTTTTTCGTATAGCGTCGGATATTTTATGTTTTTGCTGTTGTTATAATTCATTGAAGAAGGATGACGTGTGTTGTGTATCAGGAAAATGACACGAGACATTGATGTTTTAAGAAATTGCCGGGGATAGTAATTTATTTATGGAAGTTATATTTGATTTTTATTTACCCGCGGTAGAGTCGGGAAAGTTTCAAAAAAAAAAGTGGTTTTTTCTTTTGTATTGAAGACGTGACTGGATTTATAGCAATTTTTTTTTATTTTTTATGTTTTATATTAGTTGTACGATTCTTTATATGAGTTTACGGATTTATTGCATTTTCTAAAAGATAAAGTGTATTAGGTAGAGATCTTGAAAGAAGTCACCAAAGTTGAACGAGAAATGTTACCCCAGAAGAAAATTAGGAAAAAAAACTATTCAATTAAATTCTCTTTCTATACTTCGGGGTGAAATTTATTTATTCTGACCGGGAGCGACGAAGTCGTCTAAATAAAAACATTTTTTTAAAACTTTGAAAAAGTTTTACAGGAAAATTACTGAATTTTCAAAGAAATGTAAACAGCTGCGAAAGTAGAAGAAACTTTATAAAACTATAAAGAGTCGGAAATATTGATTACACTTCCCGTGATATTACGTTATATATTATAAAAGGAAGCCGTAAAATAAACACTGAAACGTTTGTTAAGAAAAGGGAAAATTTTTACTGCACATGCTGAAAACCCCCCAAAAAAATCGAAAGAAAAATTTATTTGAATTATTCCTTCCGAATTTTTTTTTTAAAAATGAATGAAATTGTTGTTAAGTCTCAAATTTCGCCAAGCGTGAGCTGAGGACTCGGCTTTTGAGAACTCCGTCAGAGGCCCACGCGGAAATTAAGCTCCTACTGACAACTCCAACAATCCCTTATTATTAATTTGATCGAATTAATCCTGCTTCAGTGATCAGAACGTTTTGTAAGATAAAGTCAAATTTCCTGAATCCTGGGATTTGAGCTTATTGTAAAAACCAGCCGCCCCAATTAAATTTTCCACTTTGAAATTTGTATAAAAATCAATACTTAGCTTATGAGCTATATTCCCTTTTTGCACGAAAAATACGAAAATCCTTTCCTAAATAATAATCCACTTTTTAGCACACTGTAAAGTAAAAAAAGTTCGAAATGTAATTTTCTCGACATCATTCTTTTTGCCTTTTTCTCACAGGATTCTTTTTCTTTAAAAAAGAATTTTCATTCCTAATTTCTCTTTGAAAAGATAAATCGTCCTCTTCCCAGGGTCTTTCTGAATAATCACACAAAAAATAATATTAAAAACTTTCAAAGCAATAAATCCAGTTAAAACCCTTTCTGAAAAATTTCCTCGACCGCATACATTTTTTTCACCGCGAAAAATCCGCCATTTTTTTTTCTAACTCTTCCCTGCGGTACCTTTCCCATTATCAGCGGAAACGATTTCCGAACCATTGAAACTGCTTTCCAGGAAAACCTTAAAATGTTTCTCGAATCATTCCCCGAACGAACGATTGTGGGCGAAAATTTTCCCAGGGCTTTTTCCTTGAAAACTTGTGAAAATACCCACACAATAAATGAAATACGTATTTCAGGCGGTTAGTTTTCCTCTTCAGAAATTTTTTTTGTATTTTGTTGAGAGAGAGATATAATATACAAACCGAATAAGGAAAATAAAGTTCGATTTTTATGTTTTTAAGATTAGGTCGGAAAATTTACCTGGAGCTTACATTATCAAGTTGGAAGGAAAAAAAATCTGAAAGCTTCCTCGGAGCTATCAAGTGCATCCCGTTTTCTTTGTAAATCTAAAGAAAAAAAGGAAGTAAAAAAAAGGTAACGAAGTTTGAGTATCGAGCCTCAGGTCGAGTTGTTTTCCTCTACAGAAACTTTCTTCTTTTTCAACAGAAGTCTCGGTTGTGAGCCAACTAGTCTGGCAAAGCTTGGCTTAAGCCAAACAGAGCAGAGTGAAGGGCTGAGGATACAAGTCACAACTTGCAAGTGGCGTTCTTACTTTTAACTCAAAAGCGGATTATTCGAAAAAATTAACAAGAAAGCTTCTTTTTTCCATTCGCATAATTTAAATCAACCGTAGCAAAAAACCGTTAAAAATTCCAAGCGCCATTTTCATATTCCCTCGTCCTCCTCCTTTATAATCTCACATTTTTTAACATTATCATATTTTATTTCCTTCAACTCCTTTAAACAATTTTCCCATATTCGGACACTGAACATAATGAAATTCCTTTGGCTGCATGGAGAGACGTTCAAAAACTTAACTTGCACTTATGACCTTTGACCTATGCTCCATTATCCTTTCCCAACTGAAGAAGAGAAAAGTTAGGCCTTGGGAAAATTTAACGCAGGGAATTATACTTCTAAAGCGCATGATGCGGGGATTTGTGAAAATTCTCTAAATCGATTTACTGAAGCATTTTATCGCTTTAGGATTTATGAGTTTTACCGTGGAAACGTCGAAAAATTTCATTTCACGTAACAACCGCAAGTAAAAAGGTTGCGGTAACTAATCGTTGGTAATAATCCCGTAATGTCATTTAACGTGGATTTGCATTTTATTAATTATTGTGTGTCGTGGATTTAGCGCGTCTTGATATAATTTACTTAATAACTTTTTTCTTCTTTTTTCAGGTAAGTCTTCATATCGTGAGATTAGGCGAGAGATTTCCTCTACAATATTTTTTAAAGAAACTTTGTAGGTTTTTCTTTTTTAAAAAGTTCTCACAAAACGTAAGTAGATTTACCCACGTTTCCTTTTGTCTGATAGCGCGTTGGGAAAAAATTTGTTGAGGAAATATTCCCGCGTTGTAAAACTTGAAGATTATTGCGGTTTTTGTGGTTGGCGCTTTGGCCCATTGAATAGGATTTTGAAAGCATCATTTTACTGGTCGAGTTCGTTTTCATGTAGAAATTTAAATGAATCCTGTACACGAGATTTTTTTTATGGAGTATGAATGTGGAAAATGTTATATAATGTACATTGTGATGCCGTTAGCTATTTTCATTTTCGCTCATCTTTAAATTGTTTCCGTTATAGTCTATGTGGTTTATGATTCGTATGATTATGTCTTCCATTTTTTTTTCATGTAAAATTGCGGAAAATCCCGGAGGATAATTTTTTATTATCAGGTTTGTCTTTTGTTTGCTGAAATTGCGTGGAAAATTTCAAGGCTGACATCATTTCGTTAGATGGTAGCACTTCTACTGTGATTGGTGATTATAATGGCAACAGAGACCACCGAGTTTTTTGCCATACCAGTCAAATTTTTGTGATCGTAGCCTGTCATTTTCTTTTCATGTGGAATCTGTACTAGTGCTCAGAGATCTCTTAGTTCAGCTATCCGTTTATCTCGCTATTTCGCCAATGTCAGCACTTTCTCTTTTTTATACAGATGACTTGTGGTATCTATCCTTGAATATGCGTGTCCTGTTTGGAATCCCCTAACATGCTCTCTCTTTGATGCCATTAGATTCAGAAGCGGTTTCTGCGATATTTGTATATTCGAACTTATAAGGTGTGTCCTCAATATCGAAAGCATCCTGCTCACACCGTTCAGCTCTTGTAGGAGTTTGGCTCTTTCATCTTAAAATTTTAGCATTATAATGCGGATGTTCAAAATTTCATTCAAAATGACTATGCATCTTGCGTTATCGTTATCTTAGAGATCGCAATTCTTGGGGACCTTCTTTTTTTGTTCAAACGAATATGTTTAAGGAGTAACCGTGCATGACTTCCAGAAATTTAGTGCTTACGTATGAGTTAATCTATTGCTTTTGGCCATTAAGGATTTTTTTTCCTATTTTGGCTCAAACCATAGGGTTACCGAAGTTTAGGAACAGAATGGGGTATGGCCCTTCTTTTTAACATATTTTAGCGACATTATGGCTGTTTTGAAAATTTTTAAATGATTCACCTAAGTTCGGTACGGGTTAAAGTCATATTTTACATTGAGGCCCACCCGCAGGCCAGAAAAACGCAATATTTTGGGACAACCAATTTTTTTTTGAAAAGCCCTTTATGTAAGTAACACATACCCATAGTACCGATTTTCCAAGTCACTACATTCCAAAACTATGATTTTTTCAATTTAGCCAAATTTTAAAAAAAAAAATTAAAAAAATTTTTTTTCCTTTCAAAATAAATTCAACCACTCCAGTTTTTAGTGGTACTTTTAGAGGGTCCCTAGAAGTGTTCTGAGGAATTTTTTCAGAAATATCGAAAAATACGTATTGAGAGAAAATACAAAATTTAATTTTTGGCCAAATCGAAATTTTGTGGCAAAATTGTTTTGGCCAAATGAGGTTTTCTGGTCGCAAACCTGTCTAAATACAAACAAAACAAGACCTCGTACGCATCTCTATCTCAACCCGTTATTTCAGAATAAATTACTAAAAAAAACCATTTTTCGAAAATTCAAAAAATTAATTTAGGCCATAACTCCCGTAAGAAATTTTTTCGGGGCCTAATATTGGGCATGGGTGTTTGTCCCTTTGAGGTGTTCTCATAAAAAAATTTTGAACAAAATTCTCCACCTGAAGGTCAAATCCTGGCCCACTTGGTATGGAACGACCCAAACAAATTCTTGAGCCAAGAGGTTTTTCTTCGACAAGGTCTGCGCCCATTTTCAATCTTCCTCTCCAGTTGCAGGAACCAATACTCCTCGATGCTGAAAAATACTCGAACCTTCCTTGATCGACATTGCAAAGGACCTTCACAATTCCTGTCGCCCTCATCACGTGGTACGAATTCACCAACGTGGATTCCATCTACCAAAATCTCAAGTTTAGCTACTTCAAATTGCAGCCTCACCAACGACCATTCAAATACTTCATCATATCTACAATTTTTCTTAAGAGAACCCGATCTATTTATCTAT
Organism: Liposcelis brunnea; assembly: GCA_023512825.1. NCBI lineage: Eukaryota > Metazoa > Arthropoda > Insecta > Psocodea > Liposcelididae > Liposcelis > Liposcelis brunnea. The sequence goes on from CM042066.1 coordinate 5,541,478, forward strand.
TTATTTACACAAGATAAACACTTCCACAGCAACACGCCAACGCTCTTATCGACTCTTATCAAATGAAATCTGCGTTTTTTAAATTTCGGAAAAAAAAAAACTATTACAAAAGCAGTCCATTCCATTTCAAAAAACATGAGGTCAAAGTTCTACTAAAGTACATCCCACTGCAATTCACGAAACAAAAGATCTCTCCACAGTATTTTTCTCTCAAACCTCTTAAAAGCGACACCGAGAGATGACGTCACGATTCTTGGCAGTTAAAACAAGGAGGCAATATTAAATGCCAGGAAACCATTCGAATTTCCTATCTAGAATCGATTGCTATATCAATTAAAAATTATTTTTAAAATTCGTTCCTTTAAACAGGTTATAGGCCCAGAAACTGCAGACACAAAACCCGGCGCATCGAATTCCATAAATAAATGCAACGATTTCAAAGATTAGATCAAGACGAATGTAAAACATCAAATAATCAGCGGGTAGTAAGCGAATATTAAACAATCCAACCTTGCCAATATATCAAATAACTTAAATGCCACCCGAAACAATCAGGTGAATAAACTTAGCATGAAAAAGAAATAGATAACCATCACTTCGGTGGGTTTATTGGGCAGTGGGCACATATTTTAGAGATTAAAATGATTTTTAAAATCTCCTCGCTGACAAACGGGAGACTAAACAACAAATATCCTCCTCTCATTGTTAATCTATTTGCAATCGAGACGAAATAAAATAAGGTGGGGAGATATTTACGTTTGATGAATTGTATGTTAATGATTGTTGGTCCGTTTTTTTTTTTTTTTCGATTTAAAATTTTTTTTCCTTTGTGAGGAGATCCGGCGACAATATATTTAATCAATTAGTATTGCGTCGGTTTTAAAATGTTCGAGGTTTGCTACAATGTAAATAAGGTTTGAGAAGAATTTTTATGGTTAGATTTAGAATGAGTAAACATTGAAATGATGTATGACTTCAAAATGGGATTTTATTGCTGAAAGGCGGACAACATTTCAATCGGTAGTCTGTCATGTTTTATGTGAGGTCTTTTTGCTTTTTTTTTGAAAAATGGTTGGAATGCCGTTTTCTCGTGAAAATGGACGGGAGGGAAAATGGAATTCTTCTTCGCTGACGTTGACGAGCCTTAAGATCTGTCTTTTTAGAAGCACCACTCCATTAGTTTTGGTTTTTTCTTCTTCTTTCACCCTTACGCCTGTTTCTTAATAAAAAAATATACCTGAAGCTACCATGCTACCATCGCCGGAGTGACCGACCAGAAAGTCTTCGTTCAGTCTTCGTTTTTCTCTTACATGATTTCTGTCTAGTTTTCCCATAATGGATTTACTTCAGTAATTTTTTCAATGATGAAAATTCTCGTAGTTTATTTTTACTGGGCCTGGGCCCATAACCTATTGCTATGACTTTCTAACGCTAATGAGCCTACCTGCTTATAACGGACCCTGCATTTAGCAGAAACCTGTCCCTATCGGAAGAAACCTTTGGTCCAGTGTATCTCACAATGTAAAAAATCCTCTAGTAGTGGAAACCTGTCTAACGTAGACAACGGAAAATGTGTACGTCATTTTTTAAACGAACCCCTCTATATAACGGAAATTTTGCCCTTAAAAAGTATTTTTACCCAATATTTTCGAACTTCAAGGCATTAAATTTCAATACCTAAAAATTTTCCATGCCATTATCCATCTGATTGTCACAACTACATCTGAAATTCTTGACTTAGTCATCAGGTTTAATTCCTATAAAAATCCAAATTTTTGATGATGGAAAACTGTCTAAAACTGAAAAATCAGCTGGTCCTGTGCGATTTCGTTATAGGCAGGTTTCATCGTATTTATTTATTCATTTATCGATACAAACACAAACAAGGCAGAGTCTCAATTACATGTGTTGCGATGTGACTAGGTCTATTAGACTAGGTTACTCAGGCCCAGATGACAACAAGAGCCAATACAATACAATTTAACAGTTTGAGTAGTACAAATATCACAGATAGATATACAGATCACAGATAGATATACTTAACTGTATATACCAAACTACCCAGACCTTAGGAGGGTCTTAGAAAGCACCGCAAGTCCGATGTTTTACAAACAGCTTTAAAACGAGGAAAGTCGTATAATTCCTGCCAAGTTTTCCATAGTGGACTTCGATAATTTTTTCAATGATAAAAATTCTTATGGTAGTCGAACTTTATGAGCCCTGGGCCCATCACCTGTTGTTACATTCAGATCATATATTTTTCCGTTAGCTACATACCTGAAATAAATTAAGATAAGCTTATACATGATTTTTACTAACAAATTTTTCTCTCGAATCTGAAATTAATCGGATTTTCTGTAAAAAGATCAGGATGCAAACAAATCGTTCGTGCCAAAATCATATTTCCTTCATATTCATTCAAAACCGATTTTACGAGAAAAATCCCTAAAGGGACCGCAAACTCCCATTAATCTTTTTTTCTAATCCATCGATTTTGCAAGGCCGATTCCTGTAGAATATGGAGATTAACATGGGAAAATTTCATTTAAGACTCAGGGCGAATCCCATTTGAATATTTTAATCGCCTTTCAATTTAAATTTGTTCGTACAACTTTTTCAATCGTTGTTTGTTCCTGAGGTCGACTCAAAAAAGGGAAGCCATAGAAAAATAAATAAAGTGAGAAGAAAAAAAAAACAAAATGGCACGACCCTTCCTCCCGAATAAAAAATTTCTACATAATTAATATTTATTATAGTTACGTTTTAAATCGCGATTTAAAAATCTATAAATTATTACTGATGAAATAACAAAACTTGTTTGCTCTTCTAATTTTTAATCTAATAAGGATGTATCTCACTTGGGGGGTCACAGAATGTGACGGACGAGTTTTAAAAAAAATAAAATGCTTTCAGAGTGGCACTCGGGATTTCATCCCGGATATCAAGCTGAACTGCTGAATATTCATGGATCGACATGAGATCATAAGTATACGCATCCCTAAGGGGCGTAAACTTTTTTCCACCTTTCAAAAAAAGTTCAAAAGGGAAAACTCAAAGGGATTTTTTTTTCTTTTTTAAAAAATCGCGATTTTTTTCGTCGGCTAGGGAGCTAATTTAACCCGTTTTGATTAAGAGGTGGCCTGAGTGGCCCTGTTGTTTTTTTATACTTCATCCTCTCGGGAATTGAATAAAACAGATGTGGAATCGCGACTTTGCTTACGAAGCCAAAAAGCATTTTAGAAATATCTTAAATTATCCCATTTCTATAAATATCAATGTTTTAAGAAAAACAAAAAAAAAAAAGCTTTCACCTGTTGTCAAATTTTTTAAACTTTTTCAAAGCGTGGTCGTTATAATCAAATATTTCACGTATGAATTTCTCTTTTGTTCGACTGTTGAAAACAACAATAACCCTTCTTGTTTAGGAAATGTTTCCGAGCGAAAATTTCCACCAGAGCGTGTTCCTGTAAAGGATCAAATTTCTGGCTTTTATTTGATGCCTTAGAGGAAATTAATCCGTCGATCCGGACTGTAACGTAATATCTTGAAAACAAACATTACACTAAATTACAGTGTAAATATAAGAACAATGCGAAATCTTTCCCCGGCCGTTCTTTTCGTTGTAAAAATATTAAAATTTTCGGCCTACGATTTTTTATCAAACCTACGATGGTGGCGCTATGTTAATAATTTTATTAAACGCTCTAGATTCAACGCATGATTTCTTTAATTTTTTTTACGTGGTATGAAATCTTAGCATGAAAGAATAGGGAGGGCTTAATTTAATCAGCGGGAAAAATAGAGCAGTTTTTGGCAAGCCCTGATATTTTGATTTGCATGAGATCCGCGGAAACCGCGCCACGAAGGCTTAGGCCAAACAAAACTTAACCTAACCTAACCCGAAGGAAAACTTCATGGCTTAATTAAAGAAGCTAGTTTAGGCGGTTTAGCTTAGTTCCTTGTTCTAAGTGGCTGCAGGCAGGGCAACCTAACTTAACCTCATGGCTCAATTAAAGAAGCTGGTTTTGCTTAACTCCTTGTTCTAAGCGGCTGCAGCCGCCTTCTGCAGCTGGTGATGGAGGGGAAGATTGAGGGCAGGCGTAGACCGGGTCGGAGGAAAACATCCTAGCTCAAGAATCTAAGAGACTGGTACGGCCAAAATTCAGTATCCTTCGGCAGCCTCCAAAGTTAGGATCGCCATGATGATCGCCAATCTCCGACGAAGAGCGGGCATTTAAAGAAGAAGAAGAAGAAGAAGAAGAAGAAGAAGCGGCTGCAGACCGGGCAACCTAACTTAACCTAACCTAACCAGAAGAAAAACCTCGCGGCTCAATTAAAGAAGCTGGTTTTGCTTAGTCCCTTGTTCCAAGCGGCTGAGGCTGGGGAACCTAACTTAACCTAACCTAACCAGAAGAAAAACCTCATGGCACCATTAAAGAAACTGGTTTAGCTTAGATTCCTTGTTCCAAGCGGCTGCATCTAAAATACGAATCGCTGTGATTTTCCGCTTTTCAATCACCCTTAAATGGAAAATCTGGAGACGACGCCCTTGCATGACACGAATTCAAACCAACCAATAGTGTTGATTTTTCCTTTAAAAAATTCCATTCGGCTGCTTATCCAGTTTGCTGATCTTACATCCTAATCCCCGTGAGAACGCTTAATTCATTGTACAAGGATCCAATCGAGTTAGAGAAAATGAAGGAAAATTATTCCAAGGGTAGACCATAGAAGCCGAAGAAAAACCCTTTGGGACAGCCACAAAAAGTTGTTCGACATTAACAATTTCTTTTCAACAGAAAACACTTTGGAAGTAAATGTTAAAAACAAATTATCATTATTATCCTTTCTCACTCATTCATCTTCATAGCAAATTATATTTAGACACAAATATGTGAATTAAATATATGCAATTGCTTCAAGTACCCTTTTCAAAAGTTCAAATCCCACTCCCTGAAACAATGTGAAAACTTGCCAAATGCCAATTCGATTCACGCATGAATCATTTAACTTCTCATGCAAAGATTCATTCACTTGCAAAAAAAAAAAAAACCTAACTCAATAATTCATGCAAAAATATTTATGGAATAAAAAAAAACTTGTATATTGATTTCCAATCCGCATTTGCATAAATCACGGATTTTATCAGTCCGAAGGGTGAGAGCAAAACAAAATTTAAAACGGCCGAGTTTTCTATTCCTGAAGTCTGATTGCTTTCTTACTTTCTTCTGGAACTATTTAAAGGAAACGGTCGAGTTTTAAATCGCGTGACGGACGCAAAAGAGGATTAAAATACATTTCCCCCGCTTTTTTTGCAAAATCGAAGGATTTTTTTTTGCGGAGGGATAAAAATGAGAAAACCACATAAATTATTTAAATTGGTATTTTCGTACTGGATCCCAGGGAAGCATTATCGACGTTCAGCGGGAGGTTTGATTAAATATTCAGGGATTTTATACGAGATGAAGGCATTGTTTAATTTTAATCGTGAAGCACTGTCTGGTTAACGAAATTTCATAAGTGAAACTAAACAAATCGTTTGAAGGATATAATGGGGAGCGAGCCACAGGAGCTAAATTATCAAATATTATAATTCTCTCAGCTTTGATGGTGTGTCAACAAAATCCAAGCTAACACAAAATCAGCCGCGTTGTTAGTTATAAAGAGAAGGAAGGAGTATTCGTCTCTCGAGAATATTTCAAAAAGTACATTTTTCATGGCTGTCAGTTCTCAGGTCTAAAAACAGCTGCTGGAGGGTTGGCTCAGGGCTTAAATGGTTCTAAAATGAATGGTCAAGGCTGGGGATTGTTTGGGGGAGTATGGCTAAAGCCTGAGATGGTCCTAGTGAGCATGGCTGAGATCTAGAGCCATTCTAGATCTCAACCATGCTCTTCCTCCGCCATGCTTTGCTCCTCTTATTTTTTACGATAAGCAGAAGAGGGTTAGTGAGCCCGACACGGAAGCTATAAGCTTATTGTATCCTTCTGCTCAGCTTGTTTGAGGGAACAGTGTTCCCAGCCAGACTTCTTGCCAGTTGCAGGTTTCTTTTTGGGTCTTATAGGTTCCCCACGTTCTCTTGCCCACGCGGTGGCTATTGGGCTCCTGACACTTTAGGTTTTCCTGAACGGTGTAGCCTATTGATGCCTGATACCGCCTGTCGAACATCTATTTCCATCTGCTCCACCGAAGAAGAGTTTGATGGTGTTTTTGTTGGGTCAATCGATCCTGAGTCGGGGTTTTTCGGCCCCTGTCTCTTCCCGAGCTGTACCTCAGCTTTTGAGCTAGGAGTTTGATCCACCGGATCTCCCCCTTGGTTTTCTGACTGAGGTTTTTGGGATGGGGTTGCTTCACCTGGAAGTGCCCCAGTGGGCATGATCCCCACGAGTAGGGGGGAAGTAGGTCGATGCCCGCAGAGCCTTCCAATACGAGCACAAGGCATTCAATACAAGGGAGTGTCGACTGGTGTCCCCAGGGGGAACATCGCTTGAGACGGTGAGTTTAGACACGTTCCTCCTCAATCTTTACACTTCTCTCCAAAACTTCCATGTTATTTAAGCACCATGTACTCATTGCTATAAATACTCTTCATCTTACATCCTGCTGGCTACCATCTTGGTTTTTTCGCACTGGAAGAAAACCTTTAGGAATTTATCTGCTCTCTACTACAATTTCAGAGCGGAAAATCTCAAACAAACAGACCTACCACATAGACAAAACATAAAATCAACCGAAATCTTATTGCTCATATAAATTCATAACATTAGTCGTTTTAATTGTCTAACTAAAGCAAATAACTCACTTCTTTTGTCTCATACTTCATATTAGATAGCCCATTAGACTGATTTTAATTGGCGCCTTGATATGAAAATACGCTTGGATTTGATCCAGAGTCCGCAATGTTTACTCATTCCTCAATTTGTACATGTATCATCTCGACATAACTTTCTTCTTACATAAATATTTTTATATTTTCTTTCCCCCTTTTCAAACTTCTCAAAAGTGAGAAGAAAAAAAAATGATTTATTCGTTTTCGTCTCGTTTATATTACCTGCGAGAGGTCTTACTTTTCCTCGACTGAGTTCCTCCTAATATTTCCAGTACCCGCCACTGATTCTTATTTGAAGACTCTTGAAAATTTAAATTTAAAGCTGAAGCTGGTAAACTATTTCCGTAAGAGGAAATTAATTCACCTAACGACTAAAGAGATCATTTATTATTTTAAGAGCGCAGCCGGAAATGCTTTTTGCTCCCATACGCTTATAAAATATTCTACATGTCCAGGTCAGAGCTTTCGAGGTTGAATAAGTAAATATTGCATTTGATACGGGATAAAGCGAATGAGGTTTTCGTATTTTCGATCGTTAAATATTTTTTTAATAATAAAATCTTTTTGAGTTCCGGTGCGAAAAAGCTACAGAGTGGGCTCTCAGCCAAATCGGCCGTCGTCTTGTGTTTTTTTATTTTTTTTAAAAGCTACGGTCAAAACCCAAAATCGGGTCAAATTAACTAGAAATTATTATTTTTAAAAATTTATCCGATTTCGGGTTTTGACCGTAACATGGAAAAGGATCAATTCTATGTTTGTTTCACTTATTAATTTTATCCACGCGTTACTGATAATAACTGGTTTCAATAATAATGACAGATTTCGGACTTTGACCGTAATACGTTCTAAAAAACAAAATGTAAACGCCTCTATTCGGCATTCGTATTGTTTGTGCATCGATAGCATTATCTGCAATTGTTTTCTGGTAATGACTAATTTCGGATTTTGACCGTAACATACGTTTAAAAACCCATAACACGACGCCTCGATTTGGCATGCGTGTTACTTTTAGCTCTTCGGCATCACTAATCGTGACCGATTGATAAATGACCGATTTCGGATTTTGACTGTAACGTATATAAAAGAAAAAATAAAGCACTTATAAAAGTTTTAAGCCACCGAATTAGATTTTTGATAAAAAAAAAATATTTAACGATGATTTCAGTTTAAATATTGATGTAGGTTTTTGTTTAAAGTGTTCTTAAGATCGAGTCGAATCCTCTTCCGAGAACGTTTTTTGAAAATGAAAAGAGTAATTAATATTTCTCTTAAGGGAAAGTTTAAAAATTATTCCCGAGTTGAAGAATGTTGTAGAAGTAATCAAGGATCGAGGATTCGATTGCAATGTAATGAAGCTCTATTTGTTTATGTCATGCTTTTCTCATTGTTGAAGTTTTAATAAGAGTTCTCCTTTGCTTTTTCATTTAGCACTTAAAGTAGTGATGGAGTGTTGAATGAGTTAAACTTTGAGAAAAGACTCAGCAGTTTGAGGCTTCTTCGATGTTGGAACTTGCTGAAAAATTTGGGCCGAGACGGCGAGCTCGAATAAGGAGATTCGAAGCTTAATGAGCAGCTTTTGGCTACCAGTGTGATCCAGGTGAGCGACTTTCTGAGCGGAGCATGTCGTTAGTGCGCCTCTGTTGAAGATGATCCGGTAGGGCCTTAGGGATTAGCGCTCTGAAGAGTCGAAGATCTCTAAGAAGACTGTGGCTTCGCTGGAAAGACAGCGCACCTAAGGATGAAGCTCAGGTGGGAGTCTCTGACTGCCAGTTTGCCAAGAAAAAGCTGCCTAAGGAAGATTCTGGAGGCGTGGGAATTAAGCTTCAAGTCCTATAAAATCATTGAGTACTCTTTCTTTGTGTTGCTGTTGATGGTGTCTTCAATGTGCGAGCTCTTCATCGCCATTCATTTCTCTTCAATTAGTTTTTGTGCGGCCATTCCCGCTGGCTTTGCCAAAATTGTACCTCACGTTCTCCTTCATTCCGAGCCAGGCCCTCGTGCTCAGAAACTGGAAGTCTTCCCGAACGCTGCAGGCCCCATTCATTTAACAACCATTCACAATGTTCACTTCTTTTCCTTTTCAACGTCACGTAGCACACTCCGCTTTAAAGCATAACAAACTTCATTCAAACATAAACTACATTTCCATATTCGCTGAAAACATTCCTTTATAAACTACAGCTGCAGTTGAGTCGCGTTTTGTGCAACATAACCTCTCATTTGACTTTCAACGATTCCATATTGTTGTAAAACTTGTGTGCGTCTTTCCCCGACGAAAGGGTTCCCGGGTTTATGCTAAACAAATTTGCGTGGGAAACTGTAGCTCGTATCATTATATTACGGGGGACTTCAAACAACTTGCCTCTCGTCTAAAATTATCTAAAATTCATTGCGTTGGTTATGTAAAGAGCCATTTTAACACTAATTCAAAGTCACATTACAACGACTACACGTTTTTTTATTTTTTAATAAATGGTTCGTATCATTTATAACTAATTATATCTATTTGTAGAAGTTATGTTTAATATTCAATATTAAATATTTTCCATTAATTATTTTAACAAATTATTTATGACTCAAAAAACCCTTCAGGGAAGTGCGGAATATATAATACTTAACGTTTGATTAGTGTTTCCGGTAAATTTCCAGAGAGTTCAGCTTCCATGAATACGGTAGATTCGTGCGTGGGTTGGAGTTTTTTTGAGTAGTCTGGCTAGGGCGTGGCCAAAAATGTTGAGGGGCTCAAGTTTGATTTGTCAGATCGAGATGAAGTGCTATCCACTAATTTTTAAATCACAGACACGTTTGGACATTGCCGCAAGTCCTTCAACTAGAAGACTCTTGTGGACCATGTTCTAGCGAAATTTTATAGTTGGTGCAACAAACACAGACTCTCCTGTAGTGTTCAGACTCAAGCCAAAATACGGATAAACAGCTTGGAGTACGAGGATGAAGTCCAGTGACTTTGCTTGCTACTGTTTCTTCCTTTTTGTGGAGAGCTGAGTTGACCAAACTTCTAAGCCACTGGAGCTCACAACTTCATTTGTGTCACAAGCTCTTCCGCGACGATGGCGGTAGGCAGCCCTACTGCTGGACCTACCAATGTTTGATGCAAGGCGTTGACCAATTACATTCTCTGCCTGCGGCCAAGCACACACCACATACTCAATCTGAGCTGACTATCCTCTCATCCGATTGCACTTCGCCCCCACGCGTCTGTTTCCTCATAAAAAGACGCACACTTGAAAAACTGCCAGAATTTCCAAATAGCCGACGACGAGTCTTCTGCTTTGCTGATGAGGAAGCGTTCATTCGAATATTTTAACAAGTAATTATAGAAGCTTTTCTGGGGCTAATGAAGTGTCCCCCCCCCCCTCGTCGTACAAAAGAGTCTTAATTTGGGAGTCAAAGCAGGACCGGTTAGTTTTAATCCCGGGGAAATCCCCTTATTTAATGCGAAGGTGTTTTCTTCCCGTGGTTTGACATTTAAGATGATGGGTTAAATCGAGTTTGATCCGGCAAATGCCTAAAAATAAATTTATGCGAAAATAAAACCGGGCTCTTCGATCCACCCGGAGATGACAAGATTCCGAAAGAGCATATAATCGATTATCGTATATAAAGACGATTGAAATTGATGTGGCTCGGTATCTTTACATCTTTTGAAATATCAATCGATTTTTATTTTGAAAAGTTGTAACCTTGGATGATGAGTGGAAAGTTTTCAACTTGATGTATTTCTATGGGTTCTAATTTGTATTAGCCATGTCGCGACTTTCAAGGAGAATGATTTTCAGCTCCCTTTCTTTCGCTTTCTCCTCCCCCTCCACCCGGTAAACAAATTAGCTTGAAAGTTTGGGAGTTTTGTAATTGATTCAAAAGCGGAAGGATCGGTTGCGATTCGATGAATCGAAAAATGAGGAATTTTTTGATCGATTTAATCTGATATGAGAGGAAGACGGTGGTGTAGTGGCAGAGTGTAATCAAGTGAATGTTACTAAGTGGATTGGTTAAATCCACCAGCAGGCGAAGGCCTCTTTTAGCTTTAACTTGAGACCAAGTGAACGCTCAAGATTGGGGAGCCATGACTGCGTAATAAACCAGAAGAATAAGATATCCAATGAAGACGGTGGATCATTGACGGGCTCCGAAAATTTGATTGATGCTGATCTTAGTTGTCAGAGTCATCCTTCGTTATCCCAAGTGTCTTTATTGCCAGTGTTTTGTTCAAGAATTTAAGAGGCTGGTGCTGCCAAGATTCGTTATTGCTTTTCCGTTCGACAGGATCGCCATGATGATCACCAATCTCTGACGAAGAGCGGGAATTTAAAGAAGAGTATTCTTGATGCTAACATCCTACCTGGCTCAGGTGTCGTCATTGCTGAGTCGTTCTTTCTTTGGCTCTTTGATGTCCTCGTTACTGCCTCTCTGTCTGGCACCAAACCAAGTGCCGTCATTGCTGCTACTTTGTGCTCTTCTCTGGTGTCCTAATTGACGCTTTTCTGTCTTGCAATAAACTAGGTTTTGCCTAGCTCAATGACCGTCATTGATGCTGTTTTGCCAACTGTCTGATTTTCTGGTGTTTTCATTGCTGCTCCTTTGCCTTGCATAGTTCAGAGAAAAAGGTGGATCATCGACGTGCCCCAAAAATTTGATTTACGCTGGTCTTAGCTGAATCAGAGTTATCCCAAGTGTGTTCGTTGCCAATGAATTGTTAGGTTCAGGTATTCTTGATGCTAACCTTCTACCTGACCCAGGTGTCGTCATTGCTATGTCATTATTTCTCTGGTTCTTTGATGCCCTCGTTGCTGCTTCTGTCTGGTATCCTCATTGCTGCTACTTTGTGCTCTTCTCTAGTGTCCTCATTGACGCTTTTCTGTCTTTCAATGAACTAGGTTCGCCTCTGCTGCTGGTTTGCCTGACCCAACGACCGTCACCGATGTTTTTGTCCACTGTCTGGTGTTCTCTTTTCTGCTCTTCGCTTGGTCCTCGTATTTTCGTCATTCCTGATTACCTATCTGAGGCGTCCTCATAACTTCTTTCTCTCGACCCGATAACCGTCATTTATGCTGTTTTGCCCACTGTCTTGTCCTCTGGTGCCCTCGTTTCCTCTCTTATGCTTGGTACAGGTGTCCTCTCCTGGCCTGCTTAGCTATCTAGGTGAGGTGTCCTCTGAACCTTCTCTTCTCTGTGTTCCGCTAAACCAGGTTGCGTTACCACAACTACTTTTTCCTCTTTCTCTGGCTCAACCGTCGTTGCTGCTACTTCATCCTCTGGCGTTCTCATTGCCGCTTCTTGGCCTGACATAAATCTTCTTGCTGCAACATGGTCTATCCCTTTTGCTCCAATTTTTTTGTTGATACATTTAACATCTAGCTCAGTGTTCAGCTAACGTAGCACTCTTACCACTCTTCTTGGACCCACTTTGATTTCGAATTATCACAACTCCACCTCCCCTCAAACTTACTATTCCCTCCTCGTCCCTTGGCAATATTTCCAAACCCAAACTACGTGATACAATTAAATAGGTATCAATTGACTCTCCCCTTTCTCCAAACAACTTTTAATGGATTTTTGTGTTTGAATTCCACCTTCGAGAGTTTTCCCCCGAGTGGTCATTCCTTCTTATACAAAGAAAATGCCCCCACGATGATGTTCGAAAATTTAATTTCCGGGTTGGAAAGATCTTTTAACATTTCATTATATTAACACGATGAATGCTTTTGTGTATCAAAACTTTGGCATTATTCATACGTTGGCTTTTCATTTATGAAATTAAGAGGAAATCATCCATGTCTGTTTATCCATGTACAACATGATAAGACAAAAGAAAATTTCACGTTCATTAGAAGACGAGTATGAACACGCTAACTAACCATCCTACGTTCATCAAAAGGTTAATTAGATGGCCTTTTCACCTATACTGCACAATCCGCAAGATTTTTGCTCATTAAGAGGTTTCGTTAAAAAAGAAGATGGGGGATGGGGGCTTAAAAGAATTATGAAAAGAGAGTGAAGTGTTTTATAATTTTATGAAATACATCATCGCCTGGATATTTTCTTTTTCCTGGGTCTTTTAAATTCCCAGATAATTTCTCCGCGAGCTTTTCCATTTAAAAAAATAAAATAAAGAGAAGGGGAAATTAACGAAACGCGATCGACTTTTAATTGCTAAATCGTGATATGATTGCAAACGAGTTTTCCTGCATGATTTGGCGAAAAGAGAAGAGAGAGAGAGAAAAAAAAGGTCGGGGAGGGGAAGCTAATATTTCGCGTAGGCGATCATCATACTCATACTTGGAGTGGCTCTTCAATGTTTGACGTTAAATGATATAACGAAACAGTATATCGACGTCAAATTCAATGACCGATTACTTTTGGTTTTTTTTTTTTACTAAAGCTTGTTAACTTCAGTTTCATAATCTTGACTCGTCAATCATTTTGAATTAATTAGGGGTAATCATTTGGTGTGTGTGGTCGTATTCTTTTTCAGCGACGGTCCCAGGGGATATTTCTGAGGAGCTGGGAATTTTGGGGAAGATACTGATTTCATGGTGTGTGAGAAAAAACGCCTTCAAGCGGTCATTTCCAGAACTATTGTCGCACCTCAAGCGACATTAGGGCATCAAGTGGGCATTCTTAAAACTATTATCATATTTTAAGTGACACTAGCACCTTCAAGTGGCCATTTCCAGAACCAATATCGCATTTTAATTGACAGTAGCATCACCAAGAAGCCATTCTGAGGATTATTTTCCCATTTGGCGGCAATAGTTCCTTCAAATTGCCATTCTTACGATTATTATTGAACTCCAAGCGACACTAGCGCCATCAAACAGCCATTCTTAGAACTACTATCGCTTTTCAGCGACAATAGCGCCTTCTAACAATTATTTCAGAACTACTGCCATACTTTAAGTGACAGTAGCACCACCAAGAGGCCATTCTTAGAACATTTTCCTATTCCAGCGATACTAGCAGCGCATCAAGTAGACATTCCTAGAACTATTATCGCAATTCAAGCGACACTAGCGCCTTTGAACGGCCATGGGAGAATTAATTTTGCATTTCAAGGAGACTAGCGCCTTCAAGTTGCCATTCCCAGGACTAATGTTACATTCCAAACTAGACTAGCGCATCAAGTGGCCATTTCCAGAACTGTTATAGCATTTCAGCGACATTAGCGCCTTCAAGCGACCATTTCCATGCATTTTAAGTACCACAAGCGGCCGTTTCCATGGATTTTAAGTACCACAAGCGGCCATTCTCAGAACTATTTCGTATTCCAGCGACACTAGCGCCGACAAGCGACCTATTTTCTTCATTAATTCGACACTGGCTCGAAGTAGTAGCTTCTTCTTTGGGTGCCCTGCTCGCACACGAGCTTAGGCGGTCGATCCGACGAGCTCCTTGAATCTTGGTCAACCCGATCTAATTCCGAATATTCCGCAACCAGAAGAGATTCTTACGACCAAGTCTTCTTTTACCTTGCCCTACATGATGGTCTGCAGCAGCCTGTACTTGGATCCCCGCTACATGTGCCCTAGGTACGCCAACTTCCTGCGTTTTACGGTCGCAAGTAGTTCACGGTCCTTGTGCAACCGACGCAAGACCTCCTCGTTGGTCATATGTTAAGTCCAGGATATTTGAACGCTTCCAGACGGTTCATCATGGCAACTTTGAGCGCCCAAGTTTCGCAGCCGTTAAGAAGACTTGACCAAATGTAACACCTCAAGACATTTAGACGATGACGAATGGGAATTTTCAATCCTCGGCAGCATAGGACATTTTTGAATCGGGTAAAAGCCACTGGAGCAACTTGATCCAGATCGATTGTTTTTGTCAATCACGCTCCCAGGTATATAAAGTAAGGTACACGATGAATTTCTTCGCCGTGCACTGTGAGCCTTACAGGATCATCTTCCTTGCTCACGAAAGTAGTAGCTACAAACTTTTTAATCTCTTTGATCCGGCCCTGATTCTGTCATCTTTGTTTTTTCTATTTTCATCCTCCATTTCCTTAGTGTGAAAAACGTGACTCGCTGGGATTGTCACCTCCTTCCAAACTCCGCATAAATAAGAGAGAATGATAAACAATGCAAAAAAAGAAAAAAAAAAAAACTCGACGGATTTGCTTATTTGTTTGCACAGAAACTTATCCTTGCGAAACGTGATGTACGAACATCTTTCCATACTTTCAGCTTTTTATTATAAAAAAAAAAAAAAAAAAGGAAGCGAAAGAAAAACGGCGCATGAGCTTTTAAGAGGGGAAAAGTCTGATTTTGTTGGAAAACCGAATCGGACTTTTTTTCTTAAATAGGAAATTAAATTTTAACGCTCCAGCTAACCCAAATGTCGATTTTGATCCAGAACAGATGTCGATGTTTCCAAGGTGTTCGTGGAAAATGGGATAGACAGTAAGGAAACTCCGCAGTTGGCATTTATGTGATGAATTTGAAGATGACAATGTGGAACACCTGCTACATAAGGAGGAAAGGGGGGTGGGTTTTTTACCCCCTTTTGCGGTTATCAAGGAAAGTAAAATTCCATGACCTTTCCGTGGTATTTCGACTTCTAATTGGAGCGAACATAGACATTTTTCGGCACATAGTCACCGGCAGGGCCGCAGAGAGGCAAAACGACTGACCATGAAACTCATTTGGTTGAAGCCCGAAGCTTCTTTATTCTTATCAATGCATCCAATCGTGCTTTTCGTTTCTTATCCTCCGAAAAAAAAAAACACAAGAATGAAGGTCAGGGAGGTAATATTTGAGAATAGCACGAAAGGAGGTAAATATCTCCATTAGAGCTTTTTACGAGCGAATAGAAAGTTTTCCCATCCTGTGCGTAGTTTCCTTGAATTAATTTTATGTTCCCTCATCATACAATCGGGTAATGTGAATTGATGCTTCAACTGCTGGTAAGGTAAGGTGAGCTTTATGTAAAAGTCTCTTGATCTTTAACGCTTGATATGACAGCAAATTAAAATTCATTAATAGATTGACGTGAGGGGGGAATTTTAGGTTCGCGAAGAGAAGGCAAAGTCATTTTCATGTCATAAGTTTAACCAAGTTATAAGGATATCTAAATCGTGTTGTAACTTTTTGAATGTCGAGGTGGTGAAATTTGGAGGATAATGGGATCAAGAGGTTTGAGGTTCGAGGTTAGGTTAAGGCTGAAAGTTTTTCACTTTTAATCCTGACTAAAAAATTTACTCGTTAATTCTTTTTAAAAAATCCGATTTGAAATTAAAATTTTTTTTCTTTATTTCCAGGAGCAAGCAAATGATGCAAAGCAACAGGCAACGTCTCCTGAAGACACGGAAGACTTATCGCCTTTACCAGCAGCACAACAGCCCGTTAGAAGAAGGGGCGGAATCTCAGCTGAACCAGTCACTGAAGAAGATGCCACTAGTTATGTTAAAAAGGTAAATAGTAAGGATATAAGTCTACTTTTAATGAAATTTGAGTAATTACCGATTAATATAAGGAAAAAACGTTACTAACGCCATCTAACGTCCATTTACTGAACTACGGAATAACTAGAACGCCACCTGTCAATCGTTCTATGCACTAAAAATCGAAAAAAGTGCTCCACATTAATTATAATTATTTATCATCCCACTCCAGCGACGTTAACGCTATCAAGCGGCCATTCCCAGAATTATTAACCAAATTTAGCGACACTAGCACATCAAGAGGCCATTCCTAGAACTGTTATCCGACTCCAACGACATTAGCGCCATCAAACGGTCACTCCGAGGACTATTTTCTCATTTCAACGACACTAGCGCCATCACACGGCCATTTTAAGAACTGTTATCCCATTCCGGTGACACTAGCGCCATCAAGCAACCGATATTCTACCAGCAATACCCATAGGCTCATTGAAAGGCGATTGCAGCGCCATTCATCCACATATTTATAACGCAAACAAATTGTAGCGCCATCTAACAACAATGATTACACTACAACCCCTCCTGGCGGATTTTTCTGAACTAATTCCATTCTCTCCTTTCTTGCACTCAACAAATAAAACCACTCCATTAAAAAAATTGATTTTTCCCGTCACTTCGATAATAATACCTCCAACTCTAACATGACATCACATTTTTTCCTCCATCCTCCGGAATCTTGTTATCTTTTGACATTTTTTCCTTCTCCGACTTCTTCTATATCAACGAGCTTTAAACTTTTATATTTTTTTCTCTCCTTAGGATTATTAAATCATTGCGTTTATATCTTGCGGAGGGATTCCCTGAAGCGTCAAAACGTTTTTTTTCTCTCAAGAGATAACTGGCCTTGTAACGATAAATTCAATGCACTTCGAAGGGTGCTCCCTAATTAACTTGAGCTTGTTTTTTTGCTGACTTTGCTTTACTTTTCAGCTCTCCGCCTTTTTGTTTTCTCTATCTAATTTTTTTTTTTTTTTAATTTTTTTTTCCAGGTCGTGCCTAAAGATTACAAAACAATGGCAGCCTTGTCGAAAGCGATAGCCAAGAACGTATTATTCTCACATTTGGACGAAAATGAACGCTCCGATATATTCGACGCAATGTTCCCAGTGAATTTCTTACCAGGGGAAACAATTATTCAACAAGGGGACGAGGGAGATAATTTTTACGTAATCGATCAAGGTAAGTTATAGATTAGGGAAGATTTTTTTCAGTTTTCAGAGCAGGACAAGTTTTTCAGGATTTTACTCTTGTAGCCAAACCTTATGATAAATTTTTTTTTGTCAACTTAATCTTAAATTCTCCTTGTCGACTGAATCTGATAAATTCTCCTTGTCGACTAAATCTGATAAATTCTCCTTGTCGACTAAATCTGATAAATTCTCCTTGTCGACTAAATCTGATAAAGTCTCCTTGTCGACTAAATCTGATAATTTCTCCTTGCTTGTCGACTAAATCTGATAAATTCTCCTTGCTTGTCGACTAAATCTGATAAATTCTCCTTGACCAAAATCTCCTTGTCGACTAAATCTGATAAATTCTCCTTGCTTGTCGACTAAATCTGATAAATTCTCCTTGCTTGTCGACTAAATCTGATAAATTCTCCTTGACCAAAATCTCCTTGTCGACTAAATCTGATAAATTCTCCTTGTCGACTAAATCTGATAAATTCTCCTTGACCAAATTCTCCTTGTCGACTAAATTTGATAAATTCTCCTTGACCAAATTCTCCTTGTCGACTAAATTTGATAAATTCTCCTTGTCGACTAAATTTTTCCTTAATTTATTCTTCATGAGTAAATCTTTTAATAATTCTCTATTACATTTTTTCTTTTTAAATCATCTTCGGACTGCTCTACTTTAAAACTCGCCTAACCTGGCAAACTGTGTGAGGGCTGAAAAATTTCTAGACTTGATAGCTCACGATTTTTCAGGCCGTTTTGTCACAAAACTTATCAAACGAAAAAATAGCTTAATTTCGATTAAATAGTTCAATAAAAATAATTTTTGTGTTTTTTTTTTAAATAGGAGAAGTCGAAGTTTACGTTAACAATGACCTGGTTACGACAATCGGTGAAGGCGGAAGCTTCGGTGAATTAGCATTGATTTACGGTACGCCTAGGGCTGCTACTGTTCGTGCCAAAACAGATGTTAAACTTTGGGGCATCGATCGGGATTCATATAGGCGCATATTAATGGGTTCGACGATACGAAAAAGGAAAATGTACGAGGAATTTTTGTCAAGGGTTTCTATATTAGAAAGCTTGGATAAATGGGAAAGGCTAACCGTAGCTGATGCCTTAGAACCTGTCAGTTTTGAAGATAAAGAAACTATCGTACGTCAAGGGGAACCTGGCGACGATTTCTACATTATAGTAGATGGTACTGCTCTTGTTTTACAAAATCGATCTGAGGGAGAGGAACCAATGGAGGTCGGGCGTTTAGGGCCTTCGGATTATTTTGGTAAGTTTCAAGGGAATTTGATTATGGGAGAATAAGATTATAAATTTGGGTTTTTTTGTTGCAGGTGAAATTGCT
This sequence comes from Liposcelis brunnea, assembly GCA_023512825.1. Taxonomy (NCBI): domain Eukaryota; kingdom Metazoa; phylum Arthropoda; class Insecta; order Psocodea; family Liposcelididae; genus Liposcelis; species Liposcelis brunnea. The sequence continues at coordinate 5,560,296 of CM042066.1, forward strand.
TTACTTTTGGACAGACCAAGAGCTGCAACTGTAGTGGCCAAAGGAGCGCTTAAGTGCGTGAAACTGGATAGAGCAAGGTAGGTTAAAAATTTGGAAATGATCTGGCTGAACTTTCACTAACTCTATAATTTTTTTCTATAAAGGTTTGAAAGAGTATTAGGATTATGCGCCGACATTCTCAAAAGAAACATCACTCAATACAACAGCTTCGTGTCGCTCTCCGTTTAATGTCATCTCATCTAACTGTCAAGAATAATAAAAAAAAAAAAAATCAATGTTTCTCGGATTTTGTACGGCCATTCCCCCCCTTTTTATCACCGGTTTATTTATTTAAATATTTATTTATTCAATATTTAATAATATTCTAAAAAAACAGATTGAGCAGCTGCACAGAAAAAATAAACCTTTTATCATTTTACTTTCTCAAATTATAGTCTTCCTCTTCGTCATTAAAAAAATTTTTCTTTTTCCCGGAGGAGTGTAGCTACATTACGAGATCAAAAAAGGTCCTTTTATCCTTTTCCGGGGATCTAAGCCGAAACTTTTGACTAACGTTCCTGTCAAAACCTTTGATCACTAAAAACAGCTTCACCCCTTTCCCCCATTTTCAAAAACTTTAAAAAATTACAAAAAAAAAAATTGTCTTCCTTCGTATTTTTCATCTTAGAAAACCGAAAAGTGTTTCCCTTGATTTTTTTTTCTTTTTAGTGTTTTAAATGTAACGGAGCTGGCAAGGGAATAATCGTTTAGTATTTAATATTTAAGAATAATCCGTCGAATTTTTGTAAAAAAAAAAAAATGGGAAAGGTACGGATTTTGGCGTTACCATGCAGGTCATGTGTTACGATTTTTTTTTTAGTAATTGTTGCTCGAGTTAGGAATCAAGCCAAAATGCATTTTAGGGTAGATTTGTTTTTTTTTTTTTAAAAATTGTGTCTGTGGGTATTTAAAAATGCAGTTGGCCGTTTATAGCTTTAGAAAGTATTATGCATTATAAACTAAAAAAAAATACTCGGTGGAAAAAAGGTTAAGAACTGAATAAAAATTATTTTATTTTGTTTTTCTCATTTTTAATAAAAATCTGCCTTTATTGGGATTGGCTAATGAGCGGAATGATATTGCATTAAATTATTAGTTAATATTTAATTATTATAGAAATTCAAAAAAATAATTTTAAAAAAACAGTATGAAAAGGTAATTTTTTTTGTTTTTATTTATTTATTATTATTTTTTTTTTTTGAAAAATAAAAAAATATGAATATATATTTGTAGGTGGTCAATGTTTACGTTTCAGACGGTGTATATTTACTGTTTTTCATTACTGTACGTCTACGCTATCATAATTTTACTTTTTTCTCCTTATTTGTTGTACAGAATAATCAAGAAGAATCTTTTTTTTTTTCTGAGAAAAATGAAGCGTGTGCCATTTTTTTGCTATTTAAAAACTTTAATTTTTTTTTCTTAATTAACGAGGGACTCTGTTGGGAAAATTAGAGTTCTGAGATTGTGATGAAATATAATTAGTGCAAAATTAAATAATGAAACGTTAACTGAAATTCTTGCTTCTTGATAATTCCAGTTTTTAATGTTTTTTTTGTAAATGTATATTGAGGTTTTTCGTTGAATGGTCCCAGGGGAGAAATTTTTTGGAGGGGATTCAGCGATTAATAAGTGAAATTAATTAAGAAAAATTGAGAAAAAAATGCTGCATTTGCACAGTCTATCTTTTTATGTTATTTTTACAGTGAATATAACAAAAATATAACACTACGTTGAGGCTTTTTTCATAAATTTTTCCTAACCTATTCTTGTAGCAGGAAGATCCGCCATTAAAATGGTGACTTCAAAATTTTTTCATTAGAACACGAAATAATTAAAGGCGAATCGATTGTTTCATCCAAATCGAATCTTATTTTCTGACTTGAAACCCGTTATCAATCTCATCCATTTCTGACAATCATTTTCGAAACATACAACTAACAGATTTTGATTTTCATTTGTTAAAAAGCAAGCAATTAATTTAATAATGGGGTATGATTGAAGCAGGTAAGCATAAAATAATATTTAAAAAATTTCACTTACATTTGATGACAGATGCCTAGTTCTCCGATATCTTCAACAGGTGAACATGAGGTGTAGATCCCTCCAAGCTTTCTTCTTTCACTCACATAAAAATAATTACAACCTTTCACCTTCACATTCACCTTGATAAACTGCCTTTTATCTTTCATTTTTCCATTCATTTTATTAAGAAAACACACAAGAAACGATTAAATTATCATTTATAATACTCCGTCAGTTTCCTTTACGACACCGGAAAGAAAAAAATGCTGCCAACATTACTTTGATGACGTCATGACTTTGAAACAAAACAAATCATAGAGTAATCGGGCTTTTGTTGTCATTTTTCTGTTTAAAAAATTTAATTTAATTTCTTTTATCCTACTCATTAATTAAATTACAATTCACGATTCCCAGGCTGTATTTATTCAGGATATTTGAGTTTAATTAATGAAACGAGATAATCGGCGCACGCCATGTTTTTTTCAAAACTGTCTTCTGCTAAATAAATGAATACAAAACATCTTATCGTTGAAAATATTCATTATTTTCGAGATTTTAATGAACAATTAAAGCTATGATTTGGCCGACAAGATACAGCTAGGTTTGGACGAAGTCGATATTACCTCTTCTTTGTAGTTGCATATCTTTGCCGTAATTTTTTATTTCTTTTTAGAGTAATTATTGTCTTCCCGAGAAATTACTAATTGGAAACAGAAGTTTATTTAGTTTAAAATTTTTTAATTCAGTTGAACAGCTAGAAGATCAATTCAAGAATTCTTTCCACAGCAACTAATCTGCCACCTGATTTCTTGTCTTACATGTACATGTTTATCTGATCCTAACTTCCACGAAGTTCAAATTGATACTTTTCTTCCCATTTAACTATAATTGTAAGATTGGATAATATAGGAATATTTTTTTTTAAAACAACCAAATTTGATTTATTAAAAAATTTTTAAACGAGCTTTATTTAAATTCAATTTTAAATACATTAGTCAACGACCAGGGTTAAAAAAAAGGAATAACCAGAGGACAGAAATTAAGGTACGGATAAATCATTTGCAGCTTTACAAACTCATCAGATCCCAGCTCAACACAATACCAAAAAAAATCCTCAGATTCCATTTCGCCACATTATTTAAAAAAAAGGAATAATCAGCTAATTTCCTTTCTTGGTCGTTTTCTGCATCTGTAAAAAACTTTCTTAAATGTCCATAATTTTTTAAATACACTAAAACCCATATTTCCTTATAAATAACTGGTGTGTGCGAAATAATGAAAATGACGAAAAACAAATGATTGCGTGTTTTTTTCGTCGTTTAAAATCAATTGTTAAAATTCCTGCTAGGCGATTTTTTTTTAAAAATCCTTCAAATCCTGGATCTTTCTGATCCCATTTTTAAAAATTTCTTGATTTGATTTGTTTCGTTAAAAATCAGATTATGAAGTATGAAGTAACTAAAGGGAGGCCCCTTTCTCCAGTAGAATTTCTTGCCACTAAATTGTGTGTAAAATTGTGAGAAGAATTCTTCATCGCTTAGTTGTGAGTAGTATTCCTTGAATGCTGCTTTGATTGTAGAATCTCACTGGCCCACATTTACGTAGAAATCCTCATCGCCGAACCAAGCAGAATAACGCACGTAAAAAAATAATAATCATATAAAAAGGAATGTAAAGGCAAGTTTAGATACAAATCGTGGAAAAATTTGACTAGTAAGGATTAGGTATAAAAAAGGATTTAAAATCACGTTAACGGGCGTTATTCCAACCCCAAACCAAACTTCTCAAAAAAAATAATAATAAATACTAATAATAAGACACTACGCCGCTGAAGTAACTTCTTACCTAGCAAAACCAAAAATGCATTTATAGAGACAAGTCCTATCTCTAGCCCGATTTTTAATTTCTTCACTAAAATGTTCCATTTTGTTGATTTATTTTCTTCTCTTCTTTTCTGGCATCTACTTACTCTACTTTTTTTTTTAAAAATTATCACAGTTTTTCTATTTCACAAAGTTTTTCTTTTTACATCACACTCGAAGTGATCCTTCCTCTTTTTGTTGGCCGCGCTGGTAATTTTCCGTGCTACGTTGGGGACCTCCCTTAAAGCACATCGTCGACCGCTTTGAAGAGCTTTCCTTACAATTTTTTTTTTAAAAACACACGCTTATTTTTTTTAAAAATTGTTGATCGAAGCCATGCTGGCCTTGCAATCGATTTTACTCCTTTCAACGTCACAATAGGCGAGGCTAAACGGAGTTGCAAATTCTAAAAACTTTTCCACGGATTCAAAAGCCAATTTCTCTGCCACAAAAACGACTGGTAAAGATTGACGGTATCTAACAACAAAACAAACAAATCATTAATCACAAATGAACGGTTTTAAAAAAAATCCCTGAAAATAAAAAATTGTTTTTTTAAAATTTTTGATCTCGGAATGATTTGGGATAAAACCAAAAATAAAATTTTTGACTTTACCCCGAATCGCCCCAAATTTAAAAAAAATGCAGAGCTGTAACAAATAAAAACCATTAGTTTAACAAAAAAACAACAACAAAAAACTCACCATTACCTTCAAGAATTAAAAATATAGCTAATCAAATTTTTTTTTATAAAGATCTCGTTTTCCTTAAAATAACTTTAACCTAATTTTTTTCAAATATTTAGCGTTGTTAGCCACTTGAAAAAACCTATTTTCAATACATACGCTTTAATCATCGTTTTCAAAGCAGATTTCCTTTCTCTTTCAATGAACCAATCAATTAAGTACGATGACATTTTCGGCGAACATTGATAGAGCCAAAAAAATCTGTGATAATTATTCATCCACCACGCGTGGGCGACTTGAAGGGAATGCTTTATACACTCGTCTAATTTTTCTTCTGGCGTGAGAGAACCGATGCTTGTAGTTAAATCTAAAAATTTTTTTTAAAATAAATTTAATTCAGGTTAACCAGATTAGGTTAAATAAGTGAAAGGGCTTTTTATTTACTAACCTAGAGTATTTTTTGTAAAAATATAGTACAAAATCCTATACGCTGTAAATTCGTACATATTTTCTCCGCCTAAATCCGCATACAACATTTTGAGCTGAGTTTGGCACTGATTAAATTCCTCATGATCACCTTTCTCCAAACAAATCCTAGCGTGGGTTTCATAAACCTTCACTGTAAATTCATTTCGAATACCTTGCACCTAAAAAAATTTTTTAAAATTAAATTTTGACCTGAACAAATCAAAAAAAATTATAACGAGTCACTTACTGTTAAATCTTGTCGAATGGATTTTAATTGCTCACACGTATACCTATAATCTGCATTTTCTATCCATTTTTCTTTAACTAATTCTAATGATTTTTCTAAAATCTCGCATGGACGAACTTGGGATGCTTCAGGAGCCTGAAATCCAAAAAAGAACAATAAAAAGCTGTAAATTGATTTGAAAATACGAAATTTAGTGAAACGTACCGAAGTTAAACGTAAAAATGGTTTTTCTAAATCCTGACACGTTCCTACAATATGGAGATCATTATAATCAAAATCACCTTCCGTATCATCATAAACAGTAATTGATGAAGCTACAGTAATTATTTTTTTCCCAGGTTTTGGACCGTCTAACGATTCTTTGAACCTCGCTGCTCTTTGTTGTAACCTTTCACTACTTACGGATTCGGTTTCACCAAAAACGATGTCGGAATAGAAAGCTCCTTTCCTGAAATTAAAAAAATTAATTAGTTTTCAGATTAACCAGTTTAGGTTAAATAAGTAAAGAGTTAAATTTATTTCTTTCAACTTAGCCCCATGAATGCTTGAACTCTATTTTATTGCACTTACTTATTTTGTTTATTCTTTTTTGCCTTCTTGGCCATTTTCTTCTTCTCTGCTTTGGTCTTCTTAAAATTTTCTTCACTGGACTCAGAATCAGAACTCCGTCTTCTTCTTCTAGGGCTATGTGAACTTGATCTTGATCTGGACCTAGACCTAGATCTTGTTCTTGATCTATGACTCCTACAAAAAAAAATAACAATTATTAATCACTGCTGCAAACAAATTTCAACATCAATCTAAATTTTCTTACCTATTTGGTGACTTTGAATTGGATTTCCTATTTGCATTCCTGTAGTTCTTATTCCTCCCCAGTCGACTTTTTAAATTATCACTTAACTTATTCCTACCTCTAAAATTAATATTTAAATTTGTATTATTATTCTGCTGCTGCTGCTGCTGTTGATGTTGCTGTAACTGTTGTTTAATCTGCTGCTGCTGAAATTTTTGAAGTTGTTGCTGTGGCGGTTCATACTTATTACCCCTTAAACTATTAATAAAAAGAATGTATTACAATCATTGTTTTAAAAACAGTATCTACTAATCAACATTTCACTTACTTTGGTAAAGGCTCGAGTTCCCAATTTTTGGTATGAAGAGTATTTGAACTAAACGCTGAAGTTATTTTACCTTTTAAAATAATCCCAACTTGATCTTTATCTAAATCACTTTCACATTTCTCATAGCATCGATTAATATAATCTCTGTAATTTAAAAAAAATGAAATTAATATCATAAAAAATGATTTATCTTAATCTGACCTGGACTTACAATAAACTCGGAGGCCAGTCAGCAGCGACTGCAGGTGTATTAGCACCTTGGTTGTTAGGTGTCTCATTTTTCATTTCCGTATCACCAGAACTGTTGCTATCCTGTGAAGTTGGAGTTGAGGGAGCACCAGGGGGCAAAGGCGGTAATGGTGGTGCCTGTACAGTGCTATATGGTTTGGGAGGTGTAAAATTCATGGGCATTGGCATATTTGTATTAATTTTATTACTAAACAATGATGCAAATGGATGAGCTTGTTGATTTTTATTCTTTTTCCTTTTATTTTTTTTATTGGGAAGATTAAATGCAATAAAGCCTTTATTGTTTTGCTGATTAAGATTGAATCTAACAGGTTGATTGTTGGGCTTAAAAAACATCCTAGGGGAAGAATTAGCATTAGGATTATTCGGAGGCAAAGGAGGGAATGGTTTATCAGGTGGTGGCGGACCATCAGGCAATGGGATTTTATCTGGGTTTTCAACTGGCTTGTCATTTGCTTCATTTTTATCTGATCCTGGTAATGGTGGATTGTTATTCTCATTTGAATTAGTGTTATTACCATTTGGGTTATTACTGTTGTTTTGTTGTGGTTGTGGGTAATTGAAATTTTGCATGTTCATGCCTTGATAAGGCATTTGAGGGTGAGGTAAGAGGCCACCAGCCATTTGCATGTTCATGGCGTAAGGAGGCATCCACTGTTGTGGCCAATATGGGTAAGGTGGTCGTTGTTGATAGGGATTTTGCATCCCTTGCCAAGGACTCCAAGGGGCATTCATCCCGACGTTGGGAGGTTGCGGTGGAGGCTGATTTTGAACTTTATCGTTCATTTCTGGAAACATAAACGATCTCATTAAAAGTCTAAAAAAGCATATGTAATTATAATTGCTCTCATTTTAACATTTATTTACGAAAACGCGGGGAGGGGATTGTATGTGTTTTTTACGTATATGACATTTTAATACTTACCGATTAAGTTAAGGTTAGATTTTGTCAAGACGCGGTATCAAATACACGAAGAATCTGTAACGAGATAGACAACTGGAAATAAAACAATTGTTGTTCACTTATATTGAAAAAAAAAAACAGTAAAATATTTTCACTTTTTTACATCACCATTTTTTTTTTTTTTAGATTTAATGCATAAGGCCCCCAGGGCCCAGTTTTTCGGGGCCTTATGACCTATTAATGGAAATTTTTTCAAGTACGTAAATTGTGATCACTCTCTTCAACTGGTAGCGTGGCCGAGCGGTCTAAGGCGCTGGTTTAAGGCACCAGTCTCTTCGGAGGCGTGGGTTCGAATCCCACCGCTGCCAAATTTTTTTTTTCCCCCTTCTACATGGTTATTTCTTCTGCAAGGAACACTTTTACTTTACCTTTTCAAAATTTTTGATAAAGGAAAAAAAATAAATATGTTTAATTTGGCATTTTATTCGTTTTGCTTAAAATCCGATATGGCGGACGCCTTATAAGCAGTTTTTTGGAAAATAAATCTATTAAGTCATATTATTATTATAAAAATATTATTGCCTAGAAAAATATGGCCCAAATCTACTAAAGTTCTGAATTTTACTGACACTTAATCTTCCCATCTTAAAATTTCATCCACTTTGCTTTTTGATTTTCTTGGATATCTCAAAATTTCTTCATATTTCCCGGCGTAATCCTTATCAATTTTTCTCATTTCGCGAAGCTTTGCCCCAATTTCTTGTTTTATGACCGTTTCGTATTTTTGAGCTTGACCAATCTTATCCATTTCATGGAGAAATTCTAATCGCTCTTTAATTTCGATAATTAACTCATCAAGGCGATCTTCCGGGTCAAATGTCGGTTCTGGCTTTCTCAACTCCTTGATAGTCTCCTTAGGGGGAGCTTTCCTCGCTTTTCCATATGTCATAATTTCTCCCAATCTTTCTTTCTCTTTCTCAATATCAACTGTCAAAAAAATCACAAAGTACAATAGCTTATCTTATTTATACTCACAAAAAAATCTAATACCTGTTCTTTCTAAAGGCCGGAATTTTTCCCGTTCGTATGCTCCAGACATAGCAATCTTATCTTTACCCCTTTTTAAAAAATAATAATTTTTCTTCAAATCAAAAACGTTTTCATCGAACAACGGTGGTCTGGCTCTTCGACTGCTAATGCTTGGTAATGAATCGCCTTTTTTCATAGAATCTTTCATTTGCTGTCTCTGTAAAGTTGTCATTTTGACTTCGTCCATGAGCACTAGAGATAAGGAATTGAGGTTATGTTACAAATAGGATGGGTTATTGAAAATGTCTTGGAAAATACTTACGTTTGAGTAATTTATGAGTTTCAGGGCTGTAGCTAACCCGGTAGGAATTAAAAATTCCACCACCACCCGGCTGAACTCCAACAGACATTTTGATGACAGAAAAATAAATGTGAGTTGTATCAATAAAACAAAGTGGACGCTTTTAATATGTAAACAATTTTGTTGCTAAGCTGTCACCTTGTTTATATCCGTTTCTAGGATGGCATTGAGAAAGAGGGTGTTCTCGAACATGAAAGTAAGTATTTTTCATTTCCCAAAAGGGGAGAAATGTGGGAAATCGTCTCCATGATGATGGTGAGTGTAAAGGAGGCCTAGAATAGTTTTTTTAATTACTGATTTTTCTCTTTCAGGCAATGGGAAAGAGCGGCAGCATCATAAGTTTAGTTTAGTTAATTAGTTTTATCAATTGTTTTAAAATAAATTATATTTTTTTTTAAATGATTGGGGGTTGTTCCGATTTATAGAAAAAAGCTCGTCTTTGTCTTGAGAACCCCAGGCCATTAAAAATTCCTACTAATCACATTCCTGTCTCTGTGCCTCCGCCAGAGGGGGAGCTAGGAGAGCTTCTTGGTATCTCATAAGCCTACTCCGTAGCTCCCTCTAGCGCCTTTATTTTCTCCAGCAATAAATTAAAGGTTAAAAAAAATTCTACCTTTTACAAAATAGTAGTATATTATCACTGACCTTAAACATTTCTGATAGATCTTACAAATCTGCCCCTAACTGTTCAAAAATTTTGATCATTCGATCCATATCTTCCTCATTCAAACCTGAATTTTCAAGTGCAAGCCTAAAAAAATTTGGAAGATCGTGTAATGTTTGATACGTGCACATCATCAATCCTTGTTTCATCATTTTTTCTTTGATCCTAGGCGCAACATTATGCAAAGCTTCGTTGCTGTAAGTTCCGCTTCTTAGACTAGGAGGAATATACCAAAAGCAAACGTTCGTGCATTCCGGCTCAGGCAACACAAGCCTAAAATCGATTCTATCTTTAATTTGATTTTTAAAATACTGAGCGTTGTCGAATATTTTATTGATGTGTTTTTCAAAGCCCGAAGTTCCCTACAAAAAAAATGAAAACAATTAGAAATCTTTTCTAATTTTGTCGTAAAAACTTTCCTTACCTTTGCTTTCCACATGAACCAAAATTTCAGCACATCAGCTCTTCTTCCACACTGAATATGTTTATCCCCCGTATCCCATTTAATATCATAAAACTTATCCTTTTGAAATAAATACGTTGCGTGAGTTGAATGGCAATCCGATAAAATTTTTTCGTGTTTAGTTAAAAATGCGGAGCACTGCTGAGGGGCGGCTAAAAGTTTATGCGGGTTCCAAATAACGGAATCCGCTCTGTGGATTCCTGCCATTAAATGTTTATGTTTAGCAGACATTAGGGCACCTCCACCCCACGCAGCATCAACATGAAGCCATAAATTATATTTTTCACAAATATCAGCTAATTTATCGATAGGATCGAAAGCTCCCAATACGGTCGTTCCTGCTGTCGCTGATACCATGAAAGGTTTAGCTTTTTCAGCAATGGCTCGTTTGATTGATTTTTCTAAATCTTCAGGAATCATTTTCCCCCGTGCGTCTGTATCGACAAGGTAAACATTATCCGAACCGATACCCATATATGTAGCGAGCTTGATAATGGAGTAGTGAGCATCTCGGGATGTGAAGAGAACTAATCGTCCTGTGGCGTAGTTTCCACGTTTCTAAAATAATAATAATCATGTTTATGTTTTGGTTATTCGGTGTAATAATTTACTCCTGAGATTTACCTTCGTGTCTGGGAAAACATAATGCCGAGCACAGCTAATTGCATAACCGTTTGCTATGGATCCTCCGGGACAGAATATCCCATCCCCAAAGCCATCAGGATATCCGACTATTTCTCTCATTTCCTTCAGCACGACTTCTTCCATTAATGAAAAGACTGGTGAAACTTCGTAGGTGTAAACACTTGGGTTTAAGGCATCTGTTAGCCATTGCCCGACTAAACCGTAGGGGTCAATTCTAAAATATTTAAATTCACATAAACATTTGGCCTAGTCGTAAACATTTTTCATTTTTATCGCACACATTACTTACCCGGAATACAACTGATTGACGAAGAACGGATGTCCAGTTTTCACACTATACGTTATAATATCCATAATATAATTATACAATCTTTCATCGCTTTCTCCTTCCTGTCGAACTTTCAAGTCGATTAATTCCGATAAAATATCCGGATCTCTGTATTCAACGACTTTACTCTTCCGGTTTGTCCCTTCAAAAACAGCATGTTTGAGTATCATCTCTGCACTTTTAGTAATAAACGTCGAGTGTAGCTCTTTATTCGGAAGGCTGTAGTATTTCGGTGATAGTTCCACATTTTTTTTGGATACATCCGGTCTCCTATCAGAAATGCCTAAGGTATCAATTTTGAATAATTCTTCGAAAACTGGTGAAGCCGAACCTAACTCCGCTACTTTCTGTTTTGGAATAACGGTCAACATTGCTTCTTTTTTGTTATTTCCCTTTTCCCCGAAAAAATTCAAATTAAATATTCGCGAACGGAGTTGTGTTCTCTAAAGTCGGATTTTGTCCTTTTTTTTTCCCCGCGCACAAACACCCTCCCAAGTGGTTAACCGACGACTGAAGATAAAAAAAAATAGACGGAGAAGTGGAAAATAATTTTTCAAGGTTTCGGCTAAAAGAGAAATAATTAGTTATGGGAGTAACATGTGAGATCGGATTTCAGGGACTTTCCTTGTTATTTACAATATTATTGATTGAGAAAAAAAAACAATGGAGAAGGGATAGGAAAGTCGCGGTTTTTCTTTCATAATAATTAATAGACGGTTATGGGTCGTTATTTATTTTTTTTTTCTCTTCTTATTTGCCCTTGATTGTTGTAAAACTCTCTGTCGCTAAGTTGATCTTCCGTCTTGTCGTCTAGTTATTTTTTTACTGGATTGGTATGCGGGGAAATAATGGAAAATTTTAGGGAAAAAATGAAGAAATTAAAGAAAATGTTAATGGTGGATTTGGGATCTAATTTTTGGGAACAAGGTCGAGGATGAGTTTAGGTCCCGCTAGGGTAATTGCTCCCTCAAACGATGTTAGCATGTGGGCGTGTTAACATGAACAATCAATCACATGGAAGGCGTAGGAATGTTCGGCAGAATCGATTTGGTGAAAAGGTGAATGGCCAAGTCAAAAGCTTCGATGAACAATAGGAAACTTTGGGACCATGCTGCTGGCCTATTGGGTTGACGCGCGGCCACAATAAGTCCCTTAAAAGGTGTAGGAATTTTTAGCAGAGTCGAATTCTCGAAAAGTTAAAATTTTTGGACAGCCCAACAACTTTGCAGAGAAAATGATAACAAAAATTTTGAGACCATGCTGCTGCGCCTTCAACTTGAGGGACCGACGGGACCTTAGCAATGTAAGTGCTATCCCACAACATAGGCTCTAGAATTAAGAGTCTGGCTTTCAATTAATGAAATCTGCTTCTTCCCCGTCTGCAAGATGCGCATAATCGACCAAATTTATACGCATAAATTCGGCATAAATGTGGCGCATAATATGCGTAGATTTTAAGATTTTTTTATACCTTTTCTGACCCTGGTCAGTGGTCATGCTTTTGTAACGCGAATATTATACGTCACAGTTAGTAGAAATTAGGTATAAAGTCTTAATCTAGACGCACAATATACGTTTAAACATTGTGGCCCTCTTGCAGATGGGGTTCCATGGGACGCAATGCCTGTTGTACATTGGGAACCTTGCCCATGAATCGGTTTGATCTCTAAGAGATTCAAAATCCAAAAGGCAATAGCTAATTAATCCCAAGAGACCCTCATTGGGAACTCGATTCAATGAGAAGAATGATTTTTTGAGCTCTGCAATCACAACCGACAAATCTGTGTCATCAGAGTTGTCCAGGCACACCTGCTTCAGTGGGGGGCAACGTGTACCGCCTCTGCTCCCGTCGTAGAAGATAAAGTCGCATCTGGATAGTCGCTGTACAAGTTCAAGGCCTCTAGGTAAACCACAGATTTATTGGGGTTGATTCCCCGACTGGTGGTCCACCTGCCCGGATAAACCCGACTAGAGGGAAAACTGTGACTCGGCCGACTCAAAAGCCGTAGACAAATATCACAATCGACATATACTCCACGCACTCTTACACGGGGCCACATGTGACATTAAACTAATTAATTCGAACGTTTTCCCAATTTTTAATATAACTACCCAGTCGACCATCACCGACTTTTTCAACCATATCGAATACAATGACTCACATCGAAAAATATTTTTCTTTAAAAAAAAATCAGGTGAAAGTCAGGAAATCATCATAATTACAAACGAGAACGACCTTCAACCATCGAAAAACTATGCAACACTTATTCGTTCAAATTTTCTTATAAGAAAAAAATAATTTCCCCACTTTTTCAAGGTTTTGGGATTTAGACCATTAAGAAAAACTGTCGCGGAGACTTCCTAGACATATTTAGAAGGTCGATGCATCGGGATTTTTCATAAAGAGGGAAGCTAGAAAGGTTGAGAGACGAGGCCACCAAGACCCCGTTTGTTTTTTTTTCAAATTTAAGAGAAGATATGAACTTCATCCTAAGTAATCGGTCGAATAGAATGTTCTATCCGAATCAACTGTATCCCGAAAATAACTCTTGCCCCGTATTAATGGACGCGGGCCAATTTTTTTAGCCTGATTTGCACAGCTCCTTAGTCGCGATCTCGCTTTCGTTCGTTTAACTTTCTAGTAAAATTTTTTTTATTAAAGTTCTTTTAGAAAAAAAAATTTCTATGTTGTTCCATGTGCCGATTTTATCAAGATCGCGAATGTTTAAAAATCTAACCACTTCGGGTGAATTTATTGTTCTCATCGTCTGAATGCTGACGTCATTTAATTTTAATTACACAAAAGGGAAATTTAACATGATTGGAAAGGATTACTGCGTACTGAAAATACTTCACGAACTTAAGTGAAGTGCTGGAGATAGTAAAAAAAATTTTTTAAAGTGAAAAGTGACGATTTTTTAAAATAGATAAAAAAAAATAATCCATTCCGTGAATCTCGCCGCCATTTTTTTGTTGATTAATTAATTAATTTTTTTTTCTGATTTATTTCTCTCCCATTCCTCACTACTGAGTGATCCGTTTTGAAGTTTTTCTTACAAGAACATTCCTTTAACTTGTTTTCGGTTGGTTTTCGGCGATGGGAAGTTTACCAAGGAAACCAATTGGAGGAAGCATTCATAGGATTCGACAGTTTGAATTAGAAAAGGTAAGAGGATATGGCGCCTATTAAGATATGATTTAATTGGCCTGCTCCAAATGTGTCAAGAGGTGTTATTTTGTTTGTTAGTTTTCGGGGGTTTGAGAAATATTAAATTTGAGCTTTGCCAGTAATCGTAAATAATGAATAAATTTTGAAAGTGAAGTAGGAGATTATGAATCAGTTTGTTTATGAATCAAAAAGGTGATTTCGGGAAATATTTGATGTGGTCACTTGACTATAAAGATGTCATGATTCACGAATTTAGAGGATTGCCAACTCTAATTATCACACTTTGAGCCATGGAAAGCTAATATAATGTCATCCTCACAAAGGAAATTAAATTAGATTTTCTCCATAAGATTCCTGAGGGAAGTGAAGTCAGTAGTTGGCAGAAATAGGTACAGCTAGTATGAACACTATTGTCGAAAAGAACTCTAATGAAACTGCAAGGAAAAGCTAAGGGAAAAAAACCTTTGAACATTTTGATTGCAAGTAAAATTTTTAGCATACAAGATGAAACACTGAAGCCGGTGTTTTGTTATTTTCTGAAAGCGAGCTTGACGTCACAGCTTGCGCTTGGCTATCGCATTGGTCACAACAGCGCTCTTAGCGCAGGTTGTATGAAATCGATGACCCAACTATTTCGTGAGAAATATTTGTCCAAAAAGAAATGCTAGCTAGGCTGGGGCTGGGGCCAGTTAACCATTACACCGATTTTATGAATACTAGAAGCCAAGTGAGACTAGATCAAAAACATTTTATTCTCTCACCCATGCCAGCAATAAGTAAAAGGCCTACAAGAGCCTAGCCTAACTCCTCCAGCTACTTAAAGCTCATAGGAGGCACCACAACGCAGCATAAATCAAGGTTAAGTTATAAAACTTTATTGGCCTAAAACATTCCTAATTGCTCGTTCTGCAAACCGAGGAAAAGGTGCTGATATCCAGGCGGCTTAATATGGGTAAAAATTTTCAAAGATGGTAAAAATTACCTAAATGATTTGAATTCCATGGGCCAAGAGTTTGTATAATTCAATATGTCAACAGGATTGTTGATATTAACTATGCAACAAAGTTTCTGCATCCTAAAGATGACTGAAAACCCCAACTAACATTTAATGCTGGCTTAAAATCAGCAAGAAAAAATCTTTAAGAGCGAACAGGTGGCGACATAACTACATACATCAATCCTCCTCATTAAGCAACACAACGTCCACTTTCAAATATTTTTTTAAAAATTTATTATCCCACTAATTTAGTTTTTGGCATTTTTGAGCTATTTAAAAAAATCATTCAATTTTTATGCAAAACTTTTAGATAAATCTCGAAATAAATTATTTTTTTCAAAGAACCTTAGAAACTCGTTAACAAAAAACTATCTGAAGCAAAACCAATTCTGAATTAAAGCCAAAACGATTTAGTAAAAGGTCCAAGGCCAATTAAGTTACCCTAAATTCCTCAACAGGCATGAATCTTACACGTAAAATGATTTCACTTTTCGCACGAAAAACGGGATATCCCATCAAGCTTGTTCCGTCCGACATGAATCATTTTTGACAGGAGACTTCAATATTTTGAAAAATAACAATTCCCTAAATTCGGGTTATACTTCCGGTTTATATTTGAAAATTTTATTTTTTAACGAAGGTCAATGCCCTGAATGGCGCCTGCATTAAATAATAAAACCAGGTCAAGATCAATCTTGCCTTTTTCTTCAAACTTAAACGAATTTTTTTTCCCCCATCAAAATGCAAAAAAAGTCCTCCCGATTGAATGTTAATTTAAAAAAAACCTCGAGACCCTCCATTTAGAATGCGGAATCTCAAGACTAAATACAAAAGAAGCTTTTATATAAAAGCGATTTTATTTTTAAAAGTTTATTTTTTTGCACTCTGCCAAATTTATTGGGAAGACTTTAAAAACGAGCGCGTTCATTAACATAATTTATAGCCTGATGCATTTTTTTTTTTCATTTTATTTTGCAGGTTAGCCTGACTGAAGAATTCGACATTTTACAAATTGTTGGGGAAGGATGGTTCGGGAAAATATTACTGACGGAGCATCGAGCGACGGATACGGAAATGGTTTTAAAAGCTCTTCCAAAACCATATGTATCGTTAGAAGACTTTTATCGTGAATTTCACTACGGTCTTCATTTAGGAACTCATAAAAATATAATAACGACGTATGACGTCGCGTTCGAAACAGCGGGGTTTTACGTCTTTTCACAAGAATACGCACCATTAGGAGACTTAACGTCAAATGTATCGGAATTCGGAATTGGAGAGTTGCACAGCAAAAGGGTGGCGAGACAGGTTAGAATTTAATACTAAAAAAAAATTGTGGTTATTAATGCCATAAATAAGCTAAACGGGGCTTAATGGTGCTGACACACCGTTTATAGGCTTAATAGTGTCATCGAGTCATTCATTGTTTGCCGCGCTTGAAGATGCATAAACGCGGCAAACCATAGAGTAAAACCTTTCTCTGAGGTTTTTTGCCCACTAAATATTAAAGCTATTTCATTAACAAGATTAGGTTAGAAGAATGTTTTTCTTCTTTGTACTATTTCGGAGTTAAGTTGGAGTAAAGTGGGAACATAGACCGTCCGCCACTGAAGATAGTGGAAAAATGTAATTAGGCTGGCTCAATGTATTAGCTAATGATAAAAAACAAAGATATTTGCCAATTATTTAAAACAAACGTCTGCGTTTGCATTTTTTTTTTTATTACACCATTCATTTCTATTTTAGTTTTGCATTGTGTATCTTAATCAGTATACAGAAATGAATTTAAATTACCTTAAAATACGGAGAAAATAGAATTGTTTAGCGATTAGTAGAGTCTCAGCAAAAATTTACAAAGTTTGCTTTATTTAAGTAAGGCCATTGCCCGCACTGGATTCATTTCTAAGCACTGGCATGGCTTAAGCCATAAGCCCATAGCTTGGCGGTTTCAGTGCCAGACTCATCCTTGTAACTTCTTTAAGATTCAAGTCAGGATTTTTGCTTGGCTTAATAGCTCGCCTCATCAGTGGCGAGCTCTTAGACCCATCTTCCATTCACCTGATATTAAGCAACCGTGTCTTACTCTTTTCCATTGCGACAGGGCCTCTGCACATATTTGTAGACCTAGATTTCTGGGGATGGGGCATAGACGCTGCTCCATTCAACCTTTTTGGTCTGACTCATACCTCGAGGGACCATTCTTCTTCCTTTTTCAGCCCATTTTATAGCCCACTCCTGAGGTGGTCTTTTCCGAAGAGAGTTTTATCATTACCTTGCCCTTACGAAGCGGCTTGGCGAGGATTATCTTTTGAGGACAGGAACCCTCATGCTCCTCTCATTCCCTCCAGGTTGTTCTGCCTTTACAGGTGGTCCACCAATCGGGGACTACCAACCGACTCCTCATCCCTCAATAAGTTTCCTTCCCAGCAAATCCAACATAAAAATTTGGGGCTGTTTTTCACGGCAAAATATTAATGCATATACTGTAGATTAAGCCTAAGTCCGTCGTTTTAAAACATAAGTCTTCATAACTATTTTTTAAAATTTTCAACAGCTCGCTTCTGCATTGGAACATCTCCATTCCAAAGATCTCGTACACAGAGACGTCAAACTCGACAATATCCTAGTATTCAAATCCGATTTCTCTCGGGTTAAACTATGCGACTTTGGAGAAACGAGACGAGCTGGAACGCCTGTCCTTCGAAGGAACGAATGGCTACCATACGCACCCCCAGAAGTACTGGCGACAGACACTGACGAATTATACAAGTAAGCAAAATATAACTGACAAGAAACGAACGTCACTATTAACCGACATATTGCCAAAACCTTGGGAAATGTAAAGAAGGTCAATAGAAAATAGAATGATGTCATTGAACGAGTTTTTACAGTGATTGTAGTCTATAAGTCTCTTTAAACAATAGCGTTTGAGAATATTGAATAATAATAAAATTCGCACGCTCATTGCATGATTCTTGAAGGCGTTGCCGGATTTTTTATCTTCTTGAAAAGTTTCTCAAATTTCTTTTTTTAAAAGCTTAGGACCGTTAACCCCTTTTCGGAAATACAACTGACTCACACCGTTTAAATAACTTAATTGAAATATCCGGCCTAAAATGAGTAAAGCCCATTTTGGCTTCGTCCCGATGGTAAATCATAATAATCAAAGACACGTGCTTGTATGATTTTTATAGAGCGGAGATGTCTCATGACGTGTGGCAATATGCCATCGTCATATTCGTCTGTTTGACCGGCTGTCTTCCGTGGCAGAAAGCGGCGGGGGATGACCCACGCTATGTACGTTATTGTCAATGGCACAGCAGCAATGGAGTCATGATGCAAGTTAGTTGATGGGTTTTTGGATGAATTTCAAAAAGACAAATTTGAGATTAATCAAAATCTTTGATTGTAGGTAAGAAGGCCAAAAATGTTCAAAGCACTATCTTCAAGAGCTCAAAGGATGTTCCGAAAATATTTAGAACCTAGACCAGCGAAAAGGCCGCAGAGCCTTGGGGAATCGTCTAGGTATTTGGAAGATAGATGGCTAACCAAATCAACGACTGATAGAAGCATGAGTGGTGAGTATAATCCTTTAGAATAGGGTCTCCGGAATCCCGACAGACATGGATTCTGGCAGAATCTGAGTTTTCCGTCGGCCTTAACTTTATAGGTAATCCTAGCAGGAAAAAACAAGTTAGTACTTTTGGTATAACGCAGCCTCAAGGTATACTTATGATTAATTCTGTACTTCAGAGCTAGAACGTCAAATTTGAAAATCCCAAAATGGCTGTTTTTAATGTTCATCTAATGAAAAGCAGCTATTATATCGAGACTTGAGGATTAAACTGTACTATCTCAGGTTTGGAATTAACTGAGCGCTGCACAAGCTGACACTGAAGTCAATTGAAAACCAGAGATAGTACAGTTTAATATTCAGGTCTCGATATCTTGTGTACTGGGTGGCCCATTTTTGTGGTGTTTACATGAAATGTTTATCTTATGATTGGCCATGGTAATGCCAACCAAGTACGCCATTTGGAAGTTGCCAAGATCTCGAATTTGGCGTACCCCTAAATAGCAGATGATTCATCGAAGTGTCCACTCCCTATTACTCTCCCTAGTTGCAACAACTCTTCTTCAGCCTTTCGCTATCCACTCCTGAACATGGCAATGCCAACGAAGTACGCCATTTTGAAAACTGGAAGTTGCCATGATGTCGAATATGGCGGCCGCCATTCTCGAATGGAAAGGCCGTCAAATTAGAGATGATGATAGCTTCCAGTTCTCAAAATGGCGTACCCCTAAGTAGCAGATGACTCATCGAAGTGTCCACTCCCTATTACGCTCCCTAGTTGTAACAACTCTTCTTCTTCTTCAGCCTTTTGCTATCCACTCCTGAACATAGACCTCTCCCAATCTCGTCCATATCGTTCAACTCACCTTTTTTGTGGTCTTCCCTTGCTCCTCTCCTTTAGTCGCTGCCTCCCATTACGATCTTCTCACTATCCATCGCTCCTGATTCTCTCTGCATTGACATCTCCGCCGCTGTCTTCTTTCACATCTCCAAATCCTAAAAAAAAAATTATTTTTGTTAATACAGGCAGCGCTGAAGACGACGGGCTATGCCCCTCAATGTACAGCTTCCACAGCAGCCCCGAAGAAAAAGACAAATTACTAAACACTTTAGCCGAATACGGTTTGGAAACGACCGTCGATAGAAGCGCTAAAAAAGATAGGATAAAAGAATGGATACAAAGTAGCATCGTCGAAGAAGAAGAAGAAGACGTATTAATGGACGACGTTGACGAAAGAGTAGAAAGAGACGCGATGGATAGGAAACGTGAAGAGTTAAGAAGAGAAAGAGGATCCTCAGAGGCAACTGTTTCGTCTAGCCGACAGGATTCGACAAGTCGGTAACAAGTAAAAGCTTTTCCATAAATAAAGCAATCAATTCTCGTGAAAATCAAAAGGTTAGACGTCAAACGTCTAGTCTTCGCTCTATAGCGAATCAGTTGGGACGTCAGTAACCTATCAAAGTGAATTCATATCGTTGTAATAAATTTTTTTTTAATGAAAAGAATATATTTAAGTTCGAAAATAATTGTTTACCAGTTTGGGGGTTGTAACTCAATCACAGGGAATTTCTAGACTTGGTATTATTTGGCATGAAATCATTGGAATGTATCCATTGGACTTGGGCCATTAGAAAAAGTTTACCTATTCGGCTATTGTTATAATAACTGATTAAATCACGATGGGCCATTACGATTTATATTGGATTGGATCCAAGAAACGCTTCTTCGGTTTTTTAAGCAGTCGTTAAATTTTTTGATAGAAGGATTTAAGTTTATGGCAACAACCTTTGATCGGCGTAAAATTTTTCATTGAGGGCAATGTTTGGCACATGGAAGAAATTAGCAGCCTAAAATTAAAAGAAAATTTGTGTGTCTTACCTTATATATCATTTAGTCTAGTATTCATGTCACTGCCATCGCACAAAGTTGCTGGCAATCTTCTACAAAAGAAAAACAAAATCAGTTTATGGCCAAGAATATACAAATTTTAAAAAAACATCAACTTACCTTCAATAAATAGATGCTCAGACACTCAGGCCTAAGCATCTTTGCTAAGCAATTCATTCGTTTTATCTTCTTTCAGGTTTTTACAATATGAAACAAAAGAGCGTAGCAAATCATGCAAGTGTAAGGAAGTATGTTGCAAGATCTGCCCTCTAGGATCGCTGTGTGGGTATGATTTCGTTTTAGACGAGAAAACGCACAGATAACCTAGTGAGCATTTAATGCAATAAAAATATTAATACCTTAGTAAAGCCAACTGCTTTGACTTGACTTAACCTCTACACTTCCTCTTAACATTGCATCTTCTGCTACATCTTTTTACAATACCTTCTATAAATTAAAAATTACAGCAAGAACGAGAATAAGTCCATTAGAATGCTACAAAGTACAAAAAATGATCAGCCCCCAGCCTAATGTACGAATTATTCCCATTCGTGCTGCAACTCCAAAATATTAAAATATTTAGGTAAAATATAATTTTCTTTTACAAAAATAAAACTTATCCCTTACAAGTAAAATAATTTATCCTTTTTAACATTAAACGATATCATTATTTCTCAGACTTTTTACAATTTCTACAAAGTCTTGTAAATAACAGTAAATACTTATATTTGAACCTTCAAAGAGATCAAATAAATAAAAAATGAAAAACTTTTTCCATTCTTGGAAATTCAAAAAAAAAAATTAACTCTCCTACAAATATATCTTCTAAAAATAAATATCACCAGCGAAATTTTAATTAAATCATTAATGACTAAATCAATTAAAACATAAATGCTTCTAATAGGAACTCAACATTTAAGTGTTACAAATCACTTTTTTCTGTTTAATTTTTCATACGCCAACGCTTACAAATTCACCTTTTGGCACTGCAAGTCTTGGAAAAAAAATCAGTCAAAACTGATTAAATGCAATAAATAAAAGAAAAGCAGTGCTGATGAAATATTACTTAGTCAGAATTTTCATCATGTGATTCTACTGATTTTAAATCTCGCTTTTTCGGAATTATAGAAAGATTTGGATCTGCGGGTACAGAATTCTCAGATATTTTTAATTTGGAATTATTCGCAAGGGGAATGCTTAAATGTTCGGAATTTTTAATTATTTCACTGTCAACTGCATTTTGAACTTTTGTGTCATTTAATTGTCTACTACTATTTTTAGTCTCTGTTGTGATGTTCACTGCTTTTGTGTCAATGGTTGCTTCAGTTTTAGCAGGGCATTCTTCAGAATTTTCTTCCTCTGGCTTAATATCTCTCTTCTCTCGATTTAAAATGTTTAATAAATTGTTATTCCCCAAAATATCTCGTCCCATTGCTTCTTGTTTTGATTTAATTTCTTCTTCAGATTTCTTAGCATTTATATTATTCTGAAGCAGAGCAATTGGAATTGGAACTGATGGAATTTTGCTTTTGATTTCCTGATTAACTGGTAAAACTTTCTCTGGTTCTGGTTTTGGATCTGGTGATTTTGCTGCTGGTTCTTCCTTTACTTTTGCTCTCACTTCTGTTTTTTCCTTCTCAATTGCTTGTTTTGTATCCTTTAAATTATCAATAACGTTCTGAATTGTATCAATGTTCTTCTTGAACTCTTCAGACTTAATAGGTTTGACTTCTTCAACAACTATTTCCTCTTCTGGTTTTTTATCAACCTCCTTTACTACTTCATTTTGCTTATTCTCCTTTTCTCGATCTTTAAACTCCTTCAAAATTTTCTCTTGCTCTTGTAATAATTTCTTCTGCTCGTCTTGATGTTCCTTTAATATTTTCTTCAGTTCTTCTTGTTTCTGTTCCTCTTCTGTTTTCCTTTGCTTTTCAGCTTCTTTTAATTCCTTCTCTTCTTTTTCAATGGCGTCTTTGTTGATCACCTCATGAATTTTATTCGCTTCTTTATTATCATCTGGTTGAATTTTCAAAGGAGCCACGTCCATCGGCTTTTCTTTTAAAGGTTCTTTCTTTAGAGCTTCTTCTATTATAGGTTTAAGAGGCATTTGGGGTTGACTAGGTATTGGTTTTGCAGGTGATGCTTCGATTGGTTTTCCTAATCCGGCTTTATCAACCACAGCTGGTCCGATTACGTCAGGTAATTTATTTTCTGGGACTGAAAAAAAACACAGAATAAATATTTCTCTTACCTATTAAATCTAGAGAGAAAATTATCTCCGTGTCTTAAAAAGCACAAATGAAACACACGATTCTTCAATGATCGGACACAGACATTATAAATAATTCAGTGTTGCCAGCATTAGAAACAAGATGGCGTAGAGGCACAGCGGCAAATCAGTGTGGCCAAATTAACTTTATACCATTTTTTGAGGTTAGTTTAAAACAAAACTAATATTTTTTTGCCTGCCATTGTATCCTGATTCAAATTATGGTCGGAAATTGTTTCTTGTTTCGCTAATCGGAAGCTTTAAACTTTGTACCTGATGACTTTTGGCAACAGTACTAGGGTCAGACAATAAAAAAGAAGAAAATAAAAGGACATACCCATATCTACCACAATATTTTAACAATGACAAATATCTTTTTTGTAAAGAACTGAGCTATCAAATCTGAAAGATGGTAAGTATGCATCATCATTGCAATTTCATCCAGTTAAAAATATTTAAAATATGCTATTGCATCACAGCTTCATCAAGTCTTGTTGTTAGCATTAACCTTTGACCATCTTTTATAAAAATAAACTTGCAGACATTGAAAAACTATCCTAGCTGCATAAATACCAATTGATTTTTTTTTCATTCATCACAAGCAGCTTTGAATTCATAAGTAGAGAGAAAAAACTAACCTGCAATGATTGCATGTGATTCATCCTTCTTTGCAACTTTTAAAACCTCTGGATTGAAATCTGGTTTTGGCGGTAACTTTACATCAGCTGGAATTTGCTTTTCATAAATTGTATCAATTGGTCTTCCTTCATTTGCCGCGTATAAATTTCCGTAAGTACCCGTGACCATAATGACTAATCCTAACATTAATGTAACCTACAAATAAAAATAAAAAAGTTAATTTTTTTAAATCTACACACTCAATTTTAATGTTTTTTTTTGACATTACCTTGGCCGCAAGCCTTTCATTAGTATCCTTATTTGTCATTTTAATAAAAACCAAACTTGGGAATATAACACAAATTGCTATCCCAATTGTGGACCCAACAAAACCAAGGACAAGCTCTATGCTTGGTATTAGTAACCCTGTGGTAAGTGATACAGCTACAATTAAAATAGTTAAACATTTAAATCTTAAATCTGGAATGTGTGTACTTGTCTGGCTCAGTTCATGATGAATCGGCATCTACAAAAAGGTAAAAAAATATTATAAACCAAATATAATAACTAAGTACTCAAAAAAAAGTTATTTTACCTTTCGAAATAGCAGCGAATAAAGACTAGCCCTACATGGGAATATCACAAGAGGAAAACTAACAGCTATGCTTAATACAAATCCTAATTTACACATTTCACTTGACATTGTTGGTGAAAAACTTAATAATACATTCCCTGTAAAATTGGCAGTGGAGAATGCAATGTACCCTAAAAATCCAACACTGATATAAACTGCTGTGCAAATGTTGACAGAATTCCTCACTACATAGTTTATTTTTTCTAGACTTGGATTCGGGAGAGAATCGTATATTTCAAATATTTGCCTAAAATAAAAAGTTCACATTTAGTATATGTCGGTTTTCTAGTGTTTCACTGAAAAACATATTCATGATTACTCACGTTTGACATGAAAGGGCCATTGCAAAAATTGGTACACATTGCAAGACTCCTTCAGGCCTCCAGAAATTAACTTGATCCATCCAATCACCAGCAATTAAATGAGAAAATGACTCAAAAAATATTTTCATGACAAGTATAAGATAAAACCCTATTGTGATTGTTGATATAGCTGCCAAACTTTCAACATTTCTTAATAATCCTAATGGTAAAACAATGAATAACCCGATCCCTGAAACAGAAACATGATTTTAAAAAAAATTTTTCTTCCCTACATTTTTTTTCTAACCTGTCAAACTTACCTAAAAGTACACTGGATCTTAATGTATTATTATTACTTATATTAAATAACTTTGATATAATTTCAGGTCCCAAATCTCCCATAACAACAAAAAACGCAACACAAGTTCCCATCATAAACCCAATAACTCCAAGCTCGACCAGTAATTTCCCTGATGACCCGAACGAATAAAAAGCTAAAAATTCAAAATTTTTCCTCCTGCACATTATTGATGATTTGACGACATAATGGCAAGCTAGCCTTGACATTACACTGCTTAGAATAAGCATTAGAATAGCTAATGTGATGCCACACTGAAAAAAGATGAAAAATAGAATAATCATCATGTTTAAATATTTACTCATGAGGTTTTCATTATAATTTCTTAAAACTTACCTGTTTAAAGCAGAATGGCATTGCTAATACACTCACACCTATGATGCTATTTGCGAGGGTCATAATCTGACCTGTATTAGTTGCCATTGTTTTAAGCTAAACTTTAACCGAACAACATGAAAAAAACAACTAAAACATGTGGTTTCAAACCGATTTAAGGATCATACTGAAGCCGCTTTGATTTTATTACTTTAACAACCCATTATCATATGTAAACAAACAAATTCAAAAAAAAAAGTGGATTGACGTATCATTCACTGCCACTGTTCTAACGTGGAACTAGACGATTTGCCGCCATTATTGCCGCTATTTACGGCTTGTAAATAATAAAAAAAATGAACATCGTAGACGGAAAATGGAATAAATTTATTCCGAAAATGGTTGTTAACCTTTTTTAATGTGAATAAATTTACAAAGTGGTTGCATAAAATGTCGAATTTATTTAGTTTATGGTTCATAATGATAAATATTTTATCGTGATCAAATCTTCATAAATGGAAAGTGGGATTGTGGGATCTAGAACAATGGATGAATTACAATGTGCTTTATCAGGTAATTATTGTAGTGTACAATCTTATTGAATGCAATAATGCATTGAATTAATAAAAAATGCTTGGATAGTTTTCAACGTATTCTATGCAGATCGTATAATCTTTGGCTTCCTCGATTTAAATTCTTACCGTCTGAGATGTAAATTCTAACCTCTTTTTATGACATGAGTGATTGACGATTTTTAGATGGCATTAGATTTGTTAATTTAACGTATTGACTTTACAGACAGATCGTGATGATTAACAGTTAACTAGTGCAACTGAGTGATATTTTAAGAAATGGAAACTTGTAAATGAAACGGAATCACATGTTGAGTGTCAATGATTTTTTTTTTTTAGTGATGAATGATGATAACCTGCCGTTAAATGAAGCATCTGACAGGAACATTAAGGAATGGATCGTTTTCATCAAGAAGTTTTATTGAGAGCTGGATTAACATTTTACCATGATTTTTAAGCTCTAGACTCATACCATGTGATTCTGTTTTATTTACAAGTCTCATTTTCTTAAAATGATTACATTTATTTAAGCAACTAAAATTGGATTTTCATAAATGAGAGTAAGCTATTGAAAGCATTCTGATATTATTTTTTCAGGTGTGTGTTCCAAATCAACATTTATGGAAAGCAGGTCCAGTTTTCAAGATACTCAGAATTTTTCCAGAGTGCTTGGGCAACCCGTGGTGTTATTGTGTTTAAAGCAGGATCAATAAATCTCAAGGTAGGGGCTTTCAAAACTGATGTTGCCTCAGCCTCACTAAATTAACATCTCGACAAATTAACACACTCATTTATCTGCAAAATATTTAATATATTAAAATTAACAAAAAAAATTAATAAATACCTCAATATCAATAAATTATTCTGATGTTCGATTATCTTTATAAACATATTTAAAATTGCAATTACCTAAAATTATATTTCACCGGAAATATAACTTCTTAATTTTTTGTAAGAATGTGTTACCAAAATTTAAAAAATAATTTTTTTTGAAAATGCAAAGCCATGTTTTTATTTTGGCACAGCTGCACTGCATCATATTTATTTATAAATTACCTAAATAATGATAAAAATAATTTTTATAAACATGCAGTGCTTGGGCTAGTAAGCAATTTTACAAAGATGGAATTTAAAATAACATGATGAATAATTTTTTTTTTCAAGGGCAGTTAAATAAAGTTCAACAAGATCTAAACTCGTTTATATACAAAAAGAGGACTATTTCCATTTCAATGAAACTGCCATTAGCACAAACCATATTACATTCGTTCTTAATCCTCAGTTGGCATACTTTTAAGTATGAAAGTCTAATTTTTTCACTGCTAAATCCTTTAAAATGAAATTAAATAAATAATCATTAACAAAAGTTTTCTAAAAATAAAAATTGCTGGCTAAAAATTTATATAATGCTTAAACTATGTGTCCAAAGCACTGGATTAAAAATATTTAAATATTTAATGCTAAAAAAATTTTTTTTACAAGCAAAATACTTGATGTGTTAGCATCATCTTTATTTATTCTCAGAAGATGATGCCGTTCTTAACCTTCATTTGTACTTAAATACCGTTTTCTTTTTATCAGGCTGGAAAAAAAAAAATATTGATTTTAAGATTTGTTGAGAATAAATAAATATTTTTATTTTTTAGGAGATTTACCGGCAAGATGCTGAACCAGCAGGTCAAATCCTCGGATACTCCCATGACGGCTCCAGCGTTGTCAAATTCTCCGCAGTAATTCGGGGCAGAGAAAAGCGTTAGTAAACTTCGTTGTGCGAAAAATTGGTATCCGTCCTCTACGACTTGATGAGCTCGGACTATTAAGGAACAATCGTGTTTGGAAAGAAAATTTTGAACGACTGCGCTGCCGAAAACGAAACTGACGCCTCGATCGTTGATCCCCCATCCCGTGACATTCTGTAAGTAAATAATAATACAGTGAAAGAAAAATTAAGAGGAGGAAAAAATTAAAAAAATTTGTTCGACAGCTGAAAACACAAACCTCATCTGGGTCTCCCCAAAGCAAATCACAGACCAAACCACTGTCGGGCACATCAATAGGCCTTGGAATATTCCTAATTTGACTAAGATCCATTAACTGTGGCGATAATCCTCCATGCATACAAAAAATCGTCCCTTCTACTAAAGCAGCTAAAATCAAAAAAAAAAAATCAAATTTTTTAGAAATAAAATAAGAAAAAAAGTTATTGAAAGTTCTTTTGATTGCTTACCGATTGGCAAACAATTGAAAAGATCCGTAAATGTCTTCCAAAGTTTTGCTGAATATCTTCTCTTGCATTCATCATAAAATCCATAAATCCTGAAAAATAAAAAAAATATAGGTCAGATATCGACAGCTGTAAATACTCTTTTCTATTTCTGCAATATGAGTTCGCGTGGTCTTATTCATTGGTGTGAAATGATTTTTATACCGAAGATTACTATCGCATACATTTTATGTCAAATTTGGGAAAGCAATTTTTTTCCCCCCGTTTTTATTTCTCATCTTAAGGACCGAAAGAAAAGTTATGAGGGAACGTTTTAGTTTGAATATATTTAGTTTTTGAATAACATTTGCATTTTGTAGCCCGATTTTTGGAAATGCAAACCCGCCCAAATAAAATGGTTTATGCAAAATAATGGGTTTAACTTATTATTCCCAGGATGATTTTTACATTGCATGGCTGGATGTAGTATTGCGACGGTTTTTTTTTTTTTTTTGGTTAATGACAACTTTTGGGGAATATCAATATTAATGTTTTCACAATTCAAGCCAGCAATTTATCTTTATTATTAATTCATGTCTTTATGGATAGGTTTTTATCGTGTGCTTGTTTTACATTGTTTAAATTGACAGCTTATTCGTTGTTATTTTATATTCTAGGGAATATGGTTTCGCCAATATTTTTTAAAAAATGATCGATGGGCTGAAGCGTTCGTCGAGGGAAAAAATGGGTTTCGAATGTCGTTCTGGGATCTTCGCTTCAATATGAGGTAAGTTAAGAGAAGTAGGGAAGTGAAGGGAAGTCGGTCGCAAAGGAAAGTGAAAAACTTAAAATCTAAATCAATAGTGGAAGAAATTGCGAGAAATGCAAGACAAGACAACAGCAGGTTTCGAGACAATAAGAGACAAGACTTTTCCAAATGCAAGATCAGGCAAGGCAGGAACGAGAAATGGTCGTTCCTCGTACTGTCTTGTCTTGCGTCCATGTCAACTGGATATCCACGTCTGGGGAAAATAATAAAACCGGCGAAATTTCTAGTAAAGAAGGCAGGAAAATGTCAAATAAAATGTAGCCAACTCATCGATATAAGATTTCATAAATCGTTACACGGCTGTGGATGCTAATGAAAATGGCAAATAGGTCCTGTGACATTTGGAAACGAACAAAGGTTATATTTTTTGTATAAAAGGCTGTTTCGAAGTACAAATCGCTTTCATGATCGCGTCAATCCCGATAGAAAAATATGAATTAGTGAGAGCTAAGTCTTTTTAGCTTTTTTCCCTTATTTATACTATCATCTACGGCTTTACAGAACCTAAAGCTCTATCCTGGCAAGTGGCTCGTCAGTCAGGGACTTTTAATCGACCCGCATCCTTCGATAGGTTGTCCTCCCAGCGAAGCCGCGATCTTCCCTGAGCTCTTGGGCTTGTAGGGCGTCCATGAGGGACGCGCGCTACATGTCCTGCCCATTAAACCGCCGCACCTTGATCATACTAGTGATCAGAGGCTGTCTCGTGAGCCTACGCATCTTTTTATTTGAGCGCAGTCTTAAAAACTCGTCACCGAATCTCTTTTCGGCCTTCGATGCAAAAATTTATTTTCGGAGACCAAATGTGAGCTTCTTTAAATTAACTTTTGCTCATTCAATCAACATAAACGAATCAAACTTAACGAGATCATCTCATTTTTAAAATCTAATCAAATCTGTTAATTAAACGGTCTTTTAAAACTCCCGACAAAATCCCAAAAGCCGAACCCTTTTCCCTTTTTCTTTTCATTCCCGTCTAAAGAGCAAAAACATAATCGACAAAAGAGCTTTGGAAATATTTTTCAAAAGGCTGTTGAATCGTGACATTTGGTTGAAAATCAAGGTTTTTCATCGCGGGTTTAAATGTCAAAAGCGAAATTAGCGCCCCCCCTCTTATCAACTACGTAAATAATCAGCGTGTATAGAAAAAGAGGTAGGCGATCGTGATAGTATTAATTATTCATATATTTTAACTTCTTGGCTTTGGATTTTTCGAAACATCTAATTATATTTTGGTTCAACCCTTTTATAAATTTTCTCTCCTTATTAATATTTATAAGCGTCAGGTTTTTAAGTATTGAAAATATTCGGGATCGAGAAAAAGAGAGAGAGGAAAAAAATTTGTATTTCGGAAAATGTGCAAGGGGAATTTAATTTTCTCGCATGTAAAAAAAACAAAAGCAACTATGGGATTTATTATTCCCGATGGCATTCATTCCTGGGAAATAACAAGTAAAAACTTTAATGAAACGTGCCAATGAAAATATAGGTATGGAACATAATTACAGAGTTTTTTGAAAAAAGTCTCGTCGTTCTCTGACGAGAAAAACCAGGATGAGGAGAATAATTTAGGTAATTGCGACTTTGCCCTTTTGAAAACCGAAAATTTTAACGAATGACCCTTTTCCGCTTTCATGTTGCTCTCGAAAAAATCCCGTTAGCCTGTTTTATTCATGCGAGAAACGGAGAGATTGGTTTGGCTATTTCGAAAAAGGGGAAAAGTGTATTAAAGTGCTTCGGGTATCTTGACCTTGATACAAATTTAAATTTTCTCAAGGGCAAAGCATGACATAAGATCTACACCTCGTCACCGAAGAAAATTTCATTTTTTCTTTATTTTTTAAAGAAAAAATCCCCTCTAGGGGGGAAGGTTATTTTTTCACCTGAAATTGAAAATCAAATACAAGATCAACGATATCGAAGGTTAAATGAATAGAATGTGAACGGCGGATCGATTGCCGCTGTGCACGTCCCCGTCAGACTATGATGCATTCTTGTGTAAATATTTAATGAGCTTTCGATTTGAAAACTGGACCTGAAGGGAAGTTGAAACTTTTTTTTTTGACGTTTCGTGGAAAAATTTTCCAGGTGTAAAGTTCATTGCTCTGATGGAAGCTGAGGGGGTTTTAAGAGCAAGAAGCGTGAATGGTAAGGATCACTAGAGCGAAAAACAGATGGGGATTTTTGCAGAAAGTTGTGCATGCAGAAAAGGTTACAGTGGATTTTCCTGTTAATCTTTTAAAAATCATTGTGAATTTTTTTTCATCTCGAAATGTCTTGAGCTAGGCCATATTATGACCATAGTCGTTAATTCTATTTTGCGGCTTAAGCGTCTCTCTCTATTTTAGTCCTTAATTTGCATTTTGTTGCAAGGTGGTTTCGTTGTTTTGCATTTTGTTGCACTTTGGTCTTCCGGGCGTTCATCTTCAACCTCACTATTTCTTTTTCCTCAGCCCTGTCTTCCTGCTATACCTTATCATTCGATGACCCAACCCACGCTACAACTTTGGCTCGATTCTCATCCTACTTCCATATTTTAAAAAAATTTAACGATTTAATTTCCTCTCATCGAAGAAACAATTAAATCTGTCATTACGAATGACAATTATTACCATTTTGGCGCCAAAAAATAAGTTAAGCATTTTCCTGTGGAAAGAACTAAACAAATACACTATCTTTAAATCGCAAAAAAAACTAGAAATGATACCGAAATAGATTTTGATCGATGACCGGAGCCGTCGCGCTCAGGCAATTGCTTTTTTTACATATAAATATTTAATTAAATAAAACTGGATTCAACCGGAAGCCTCAATTTTTCCGATTCAACATAACAAGTTACGTATTATCCCTTTTAGCAATCGTCTTGCATCCAAAATGCAAAAATAAAATAAAAACTGCGAAACTTTTCAAGGGCGTCATTAGTCTTCTTTCATCTCATTACGATTCATTTACATTAAGCGGAACATCTTCTAAAAACCAGGAACCATTGCCAAAATTCAAAAAAATAAATTTTCATCTCTTTTTTGTAAAATTTTGGTTAAAAAAAAAGCGCCAGGCAATAAACATCCGGTAATAAGTTAATTTACGTATGGATTTCAGTTTTTTCGTGACACTTATCGCCCCCATTAAAAAAAAAAATGAGACGATTCGCACGTTTTCAAGTTTAAAACCGTTTCCGAAATTTTTATTATTTACGATGATGTTTACGATTTGAAAATAAATTTATACGTGGGGGTTTTTTGATTAGATTAAAATTTTAAAAATACTAACCTGTTAATGCTGGCACATTCGTGGTTTCCCCTTAGCAGAAAAAAATTGTTGGGATATTTTATTTTGTAAGCTAGAAGGAGGCATATCGTTTCTAATGAATTCTTTCCCCTGGAAAAAAGATAAGAAAATTTTTTTTAAAAGAAAAAATTAGTTGGCACGTGCTTGGAAAAGAAATTATGATAGTTAATTAAGGGTTAATTATTAAGAGGAAAACATAGCTTTATTATTATTTTATCTTAGCTTATTAAGAGTCTTTTTTCTTGAACCTGGGACTTTGGCCGGGCTCAGGAGCTCGTTTTGTAATTTTCAAAACGGTTTTTAATGTTTTGATGTCACTTCGAAAAATTTCAAGGTCATCAGTAGTATTAGAAAGAAGGTTCTGCAACATTCTCGGTTTGGGACCCTCCTTTCGTTACTACTAATGACCTTGATTGAAGTTTTTTCGGATTTATTGCTGTACCCTCACAGTTTTAGTCTAAAATTTTGTTCAAATTCAATTTCTTCTTCTTTTTGTCAGCAATAGTAGAAAAATCACTTAGCATTTTATGCAAAAAAAAAAATATGATAAATAAGATTTAAAATTCAAGTTTTTAAGATCATGGGTGTTGAAAGAAGGTCCTTCCTAAGTAATTTTAATGAACCGCCCCTTTCTTCAACCCTCCTCGAAAAAGAAAATGGCGCTAAAGCACAAACAAACAATCCCAAATTTTTAATTTGATTTTTAACACTTCACTTAAAAATTCTTCATTTTCGCAAAAGTTGAAATCCCTGAATGACGTCACCGAGATTATAAATTTTAAATAAAAAGTTTCGTGGAAAACCCTTTTCTTTTTCCGGGAAACGCGTCAGCAAAGTGAGAATTTCCCAAATAAACGAGCCGCCCTGGGTCTCGTAGTTTTTTTTTATGAATCTTGCGGTGACTTCGAAAGGAATAAAAAATGGAAATGGATTTAGCAGATCGTTCGGACAACAACCCGATGTTCCCAATTTTCCCTCCGACTGTGATTCCGGGAAAATTCTCACTCTTCTTAGGAAAACCCTACAACGTCCCGTTCGTTGCTCTTTTAACTGCAGTTTATTAGTATTCAAGACGGTCATCTCGTTTGGTTAATGAGTTAGCGGTTTTTCCGGATTTTGGAATGATTGCGTTTTTGTGGATGAGAAGTTAAAATGGTGCAAAATTCTGCGTCATTTTTCGATCGTTTCGTTTTAATGGAGCTTTTGGGAAGGGAGGATAAGCTCTATCTTTGGCGAAGCAGACGGGGAGAAAGTTGGAATTTAGGAAGGTTTATCTGTCTTTAGTAGACTGAAACCAAACTTCACCTGCCAGCTCCTTTAAGATGTCTGGAATAAAAAGGTTGTGGCGGAACGTGCTGGGCATACTAAGAAGTTAAAATCGAAAAAAGGAATAAGGTTATTAAATTGTGTTGCTGGTTAGAAAATTTTTTTTTTTCGGGGGGTAGGGATTTTTTAGTCAGAATTTCGATTTCGTTTTGATGTGGGATTTCTTTTATTATTTTTTTCGGTATTTTTTTTTTTATTTTGAGGATTGGTGGCTAGACTAAGGTCAAAACAGGTCAAAACTGGTCAAAACTTGTCAAACTAAGGTCAAGTTTAGAATAAAGTCAATACTTGAAAAACTAAAAACTAGTTTAACTATTTTACTAGTTCAGGTAGTTTTGATTTACTTATGTTTTTAGTTCTTTTGTTGAATATTTTAAAGAAAATCTTTCAAGATTTCTTATCCCGGTTTATTATAGGACCCGAAACAATCCCTGGTAGACACCCAGGGATTTTTCTGAAAGCTTTGTAATGCTGCTAAAATTAATCAAGTACTTGAGACTTTCCTTTGCTCGTATGTGAGTATGTCTGTCCACTCAAAATTTATCTCTTAATATTTTTCGGGAACGAAAATTGGCTGTCACTGAAGAACGAACCTTCTATCCTAATTTTTGTATCATTAGAAAAGGCATTGCATAATCCTAAACACAGAAGGCGCGATGCCAAGAGGAAAAAAAATATTATTTTCCGCTGCCACCAAAATTCCTCACACGGGATTTTTTTCATTAAATATTCAACGAAAATCCATTATTTAATGAAAGCATTCAACCCTTGCTAAACATTTCAGGATTAAAAATCTTGACTAAAATGATTACTTCCTTCCTGATTGACCTTTAAAAATTCTTTCCCTCTTACGAAAGGGAAAAGCGTAGTTAAAGTAAAAGCCGTTTAATCACACGTCATCTAGAAACTTGAAGCTTTTGATGTCGGCAGGTGTTTGAATTTAAAAACTTTTTTTTTATAAACGATCAAAAGAATCAAGAAGATCGATCGAAAGGAAATAAAGAAAGAAAAAGAACTTTTTAGAGAGGCAGGAAAAAATGGATCTTACTCTTCCTTTTTTTTCCATCATAAATAAACTCGGAGAAACACTCGACGAAACGATACAAAACAAAAGGAAGAAAGATGAGGAAAGGAAATAAAAAAGGGTTGCGGATCATGAAGATGCATTAATCAAGATATGTGGCAGTTTCTACGGAAAAATTAATCTAGTGTTTTTTCTTTTTTGCCCCGTGTATAACAACCGGATTTTCATAATTTCGCATATTCCACTTACCTGTCTACGTAATCGCCGAGGAATAAATAATTCGCTTGTGGCGGATATCCCAATTTATCAAAATGCCTTAGTAAATCTTCATATTGACCGTGTATGTCTCCTACTATGTTAACGGGAGCTTCCAGTTCTAATAGCATGGGCTGCTCCAGAAATATGTCCCGCGTTACGTGACATAGCTGACGAACTTGCCATTCAGCTAAATTCACCTGCAAAAAAAAATTAAATGATGAACTTCCGGGTTGGGGGGGAAAATATAAACCTCGTGTTATCAGTTTATAGGAAGACGAAGTTAACTGTATATAGCAGCAGTTTTTCTTAGTAATTTATTAGCTTAACACGCAAAGAAACGGGTGTCCTTAGTTGGTGATTGATGAAGCCCTGTTTAAATTCGGATTAAGCTGGGAAATTTTCAGCGGGATTTTCTCCTTGAGATTTTTTTTTTAAAAAAATGTAAGACTACCTCGGGGGTATTTAATACGGTTTTCCGAAGGAAAATTTTTTCCTTAGGGATTAGGAATATATATAACTTGATACCTTGAAAATGTAGTACAAACTGCGTTCTTTCGTAATTTTTTTTTTATTTTATGTTTACGTTAAAGGAATTTACATACATATGACGGGATTTCATTATTGAGAGTAGGGCAAAATTGAATTTAGTATATGGATTCCATATGCATGTTGTAAAGAGCCAGGCGTGCGTTTTACTTGACTTCGAATTTTGTTTCAGATTTTTTGTTCTTTTTGAAAGGAGGATGCCCATATTCGGGGTGTTTTGGTTAGGGATGGACGAAAGTCATTGCTCCGAGACGAGACTCGAGACCAGACCAAGGCCTATTTTCGAGACGAGACCATTATTTTCAGAATTTTGAGTCTGTAAAATAAAAACGAAAAAATTTTCTTCGAGACCTCGAGACCTTCAAGACGAGACCAAGACTGAGATGAGACTTAAGTTCATTTTCGAGACGATACCCGAGACGAGACTTGGAAAAAAATTCGAGACCGTCTCGGTCTCGTCTAGAGAGACCAGATGGAAGAGAGGCGACAAATCCGGCCATCTTGGTTCCACTTCCATAAGATTCAATGGGAAGTCCTTATACATAGGCGAGACTTGGTTCCACTATCTTATACATAGGCGCAACCCATTTAACTCTGACAGCCAATAAGCAGGCGACCTGATCTGTCGCCTCTCTTCCATCTAGTCTCTCTAGTCTCGTTCATCTTCAGTTTTGGCCCCCTTATGCAATATTTAAGTGGATGCAGATATTGATGCAAGCTTTTGGCTCTATGGAGGCTCTAACTGGGCTTAGTCGAATCTGGGGAAACGACTGCAAGGTAAGAAAATGGGACTTTGAAAAACATGGAAAACATAGTGCATTATAGTGATGAATATAGTGCAATATACTGTAACATATAGTTTTATATGTTGTGCAATATATTGGTCAACATATTGACGAAATATTGAAGAAATATTTTTTGTATTTTGATGTCGTATTTTCATTTTTGCACTCAATACCCCGGAATCGAATAAGAGTGGTTAAAGTCTTCATGACTCTTCATAATGACCAAGAGTTTGGATTAATTGCAGGGGTCAAAATACTCCAAATTTAAGCATCCTCCTTTTAACAAAGCCATTCAAACGTACCCTCAATTTTCTCTTTTTCCTACACGAAATTCATCTATTTTCATGTCACTCCCTTATTACATCACATAAAAAATTGTCATGCCACGAAATCAAATCCAACAAAAAAATAACATTGTCAGCAATTTGACATATTTAAAAATAATTACTATATTTTCTAAAATTTTCCCGCTATGCATATTTAATCAGGAAACATTATTTACGAATTCCAATGTCACGAAACCCATCGGAACTTATTCGTCGAAACATCCGCAACCCTATTTTCAAAATCGAGACCGTTGCCCAAAGGAAAAAGAAAACAATATTATTGTTAACATTGGCTTATGTTTCTGGCAAAAGATTTTTTTGTGTCACCGTCTCCAAATATCAATCAGTCTCAACCCCGAACCTCTGTGATAGCATATTAGCCTTTAACATGGTTATGCTTCCTTAACGACAGTAATCACTTGATTATTCGTGACATTTACTCAACCTAATTTAAGCAATCTAGGCCGTCTTGTTTGTTTAATTTAATTCGACGGTAATAATTTCCGGATCGGATCGCATCGCGTTTTTTTCTTCCTTTCCTCCCCTTTTCCGTTTAGGGAGATGAACATTTATATCCGGAATACGAAAGCTCTAAATATGTCAGTTATCCATGCGAATAAACGAAGACAGCATTTTACTTCCTACTTATAATTCTCTTTTTAAAAAGAAATAAAAAGCTTTTCGAGTTTTTCTTTTTATTTTTGTTTTCACGATAATCTAACGAGGCGTTCGTTGTCAGTAAAAATTTTCTCTTTTGAAGTTTTTTCATCTTCATTTGCATAGGCGGCTTGAAAAGCAGTAGCGGATTGGCCCACTTAAGAATTAAGGGCTTGAACTTGGCCCACGCCACGCAACAGGCCTATCTTCAGCCTGCAGTTAATTTTTGCTTTATTTTTTGATTTTTAAGCAAACTTACAAAGTCTCAGGGAGTAAAAATTGGATTTACACGTTGTGCATCTCTTAAAATTTTGTAGCCAGAACGCCATTTGCAAAAAAAGATAATTATGAAAAAAAGGAAACGCTTTTGTGTGGTATTTTTTTGTCTTTTTAAAAACTCGTATCAGTTCGCCGTGTTGTTTTTACCTTAAGAGCCCTTGTAGGAAGTTCGTCTTTTTCCCAATTTTAATGAAAAATTCAAAAAGGGGGATGAGTCAGACCTTGAACCCGAGTTTTTTTCCCCCATATTCTCGTTTACAGTTTCTTTATATTTTTTTTTCGTAATAAAAGAAACGTATAAAATAATAACTGGCCATCGATTTATAAAATCGCTATTGAAACAAGACTCCAAAAAATTATTTTTTACGTTCGTTAAGGTCATAAATCAACAACGTGTCATTATCTATATGAAAAAGCTTTCGCAGTTATCGGAAAACTGTATTTGTAATGAAGGATTGGGGAAATCTTGCTGGCGTTGAACTTTCGTTTTTTTATTAATATTTTCAGGGTTCAAAATGAAGGGGGTTGGGGGTGTGTGGTGTGGTGGGTTTATAGGGGAGTTTTCTTGTTTCTAGGGGGGAAAGTAACGCACGGAGACCTCCTCTCTCCACTAGTAAATGTCTTTAGCGACATACACACTTTTGCGACGAAGACGGACTTTTCCGGAGCTGAACTTGTCTAGAAGATGTGAATTTTGCAGTGTGCTACCTGAACAAGATGCCGCTACTGCCACTGCTGCTCTTACAAGGTGTCTCTACTGCCGCTGATGCTCTCGCAAGGTGTCTCTACTAACACTGTTGTTCTCCCTAGGTGTCTACTGCCACTGATGCTCTCGTAAGGTGTCTCTACTGCTACTGTTGATCGTCTTAGTTGTGGAACATGTGTTCCACACATGTTCCATGTTGATGAGGTCAATGATCTGAGACAGGCACAGAAAGCAGAGAGATGATAAGAGGAAGGAGACAGTAGAAGTAGAAGAATCTTATTGCACCTTATTGAACCTTTGAAAAATACTGTGCTAACTGAACGGAATTCCAGACACTCAGTTGATTTGTTTTGGCTTCAGTGCTAAGTACGAGAGTGTTCGGTCTATTAGAGTCTCCCTAGACTAGACAAAAGAAGGAAGCACTCTCACACCGCCTTATGGTTTAATTGAGATTCTGCCGCCATGTTGGATGCTCAAAAATTAATCTGGCTCTGGCTATAGACTCCAGGAGTTTGCTTATTCATAATCCCACAGCATGGCAAATTTCCATCATGGCGCAGCCCACAACCGTATGCTCCAACCGGAGAGCTCCCTCGAGGAAACTACTATCCAGTGTTTAAAAAAACTACGAAGAAATGTTCCATAAAATACATTGCGAAAGAGGAAGAAAGAAGCGATGATAATTTTGGGGGAAAACAAAACCAGAAGCGACGTGATGGAGAATTGAGAGAGAGACGAAGAAAGATAAGAACAGGATACTTTGAAAGAGATTTACAGAGAAAGGATAAAAAAACGGCAATTTACATGAAAAGAGGAAAATGAATCAAACAAGTAAAGAAAAATATGAACCTTTAAGGCTACAAGCATAAGAAAGTTAAAGCTAGAGACATAACATCGTGACCTAAACTTCTTACAAACTCCCACGTTCCTCTTGAAGAGATCTTGATCCTGAGTGATGCATGAAACTTCCTTGTAAGTAGCTAAAAAGTCTTGCTTTGATCCTCTTTCCAAACAACGATTGTGGCCAAGGAACTACAGAGTAAAATAACTGAAGTGCACATACGCCTGGATTAATTTACAAAATATCATCTACTTCAAATTATCCATCTCCCATCTTGAATTTAATACACTCAGCACTACCCGTCTCTATAAATCTACATTTCGAATTATCAACATCGTAATAAGGTCCAGGAAAAGGAAGAGGAAAATTAACAGATATTGAAACTGTACTAAAACCCACGGACTTGAAATGAATCAAATTGGATTACCAAACTCGAACTCAAACGAAACTCCTAAAATACTCAATTTGATATCAAAATGAGCAGCAATCAAATCCACCCAGCTGTTTCTAAACCGACTTAAAAGGACTGAAACACTAATTGATTTACCCTTGTTTGTTTTCCATTATTTCCCTCCCAGCAAAAAAAAAATAGAAGCTCCGGAAATTTTTAACACCGGAAGCAAGCCTTACGGGAAGTCCAATCAATCGATTTTCAAGTCACATGATTTCCCTTTGAAAGGATGATATCTATCAAATCAATTTGTAACTTTTCTAATAAAAAAAAAGTAGGTCGCCATAAATCTGTGTGGAAAGGTTTTCTTGCATCAGTTTGTTGAACCTAATATCCGTTTTGTTAAAAAAAATTAGAATATAAAAGAGAACTACATTTATTTGAATGTATAAATCAAGAAAGGCATTTTCTTTTGGGAAACTTAAACCAAAGAAAATATACGATAATTGCATCATTTCATATTCATTCTTTATTAAAAGAAAAGTTTAGGTCACGCAATGTTGTTTTTTTATGTAGTTTAAAACGTAGTTCGGAATTTCTCACGAGAAAAAATGTCAATAAAAACTTTTTTTAGGGTTTGCCCTTAGTGGTTCGCGTGAGCCACAAGTCTCAGGGCGCAAAATTTTGCCAAGCCATTGGACACAGTAGCGTAACTGACGCCACCGAGGCACGGGGAGGCCCTTAAGGGGCCCACTCGAGGGCAAAAAAAATCCCCCCCCCCCGAACATCAAATGGGGCCCAACCAAAGAGGCCCAACAATTTTAGTTACGCTACTGATTGTACAGAGCAGGGCTCAGGCCTCAAAATTTTGATTTCGCTCGCACTGGGGCCTTAAAATTTAGACCACTACTTCCCTGGATCTTAATTATAGCCTGAAGCCACCGAAAACTTTTACTAACGATCCGTGAAAGCGCTAGAATAATTAAAAGCGTTAGCTACACCCTTAGTACATACCGTACATAGCCCTGAAGCTTAAAACGATGAAGGAAACGAAGACGACGGGAAATGTAAAAGTTTGTTGACACTTGTAACAAAGGAAAGAAAAAGAAACTATCATTTTCGAGGTGCCAGGAGGTTTTCCTAAACATTCATGTTTTTTTTTTTTCCTTCTTCTCTGGAAAAACATGTCACTTGCAGAAAAATTCCCGGTAGAATAAATTCTCTTTTAGCAAATAAAGTGGATTGATTTTTTTTAAAAGCCAAAAGGTGTAAAAAAAAAAACTTCGAGCTTTTGAACTAGGTCGTTAAGTATTTACTTTGCTGACAAGGTCGAAAAGCTTCAATACAAACATCTGGTTTTAATTTCGGTGATGTGTTTGACGCGGTTCATCGGAAAGTAATTAATCCGAAGAAATTTTACCACCTTGACATACATCCTTACGGGTGAAGGAATCCCAATTGTTGGGGAAGTTGATTGTTCTCTCTTTTTTATAATTTAGCTTTTTTTATCCCGCTCTTTTTTCCTGCTCTTTCATTACGTTGATTAGCAATTAGCAAAGTTTCGTTTATGTGCTGGCGAAAAAAAAGTTTCCCTTTCTTTAATTTTACTGCGAGAGTTCGTGCTGGTAAAGTCAGAGGTAATAAAAAGAGATGATAATATGCGGATATAAAACAGATGCACGAATTTGCACACAGGAAAAAAAAAGTTTCAAGTTCAGTGGGAAAGAAAACAAAAGGAATTTCCCCGGGTGATGACAATTTTCCGGCTTATTTATTAATGAATGAATTTAGTTATACCTTTTGTGTACAGTCGTCATTTATTATGTTGCTTCATTGAAATTCAACTCGCCAATTTGAAAGAAAAATACTTTAATCAAAGCAGCCGTTTCCTATTTGGAAAAAAGCTATTTCGCCAGACAGCGATAGTAATGATTTTCCCGATACTAGTCCAATTATAAGCGTTCCCGGAGAAGAGAAAAATGCAGTATTGCTTTTTACTTCAATTTTCTCCTTTTTTATATATATATTTTTTCAAGTATTGGGACTGTAACTAGGGTTGTGGCTCCTTGACTGTTGAGCCTTTGGCTAGAAGTCACTGGCTGCAGACCTTTTCCATTCTACAGCTCCGGAGGTAACAAAAAAAAAAAAACCTTTGAGCCAAAAAGTTTTTGCAAATATTCCGCACACATCTGCCACACGTGGCAATAGGCCATGTCGTGCTCCTTCCTCCGACTGGATAGGCAAAATCAATTCGTGACCAATCACCTATTCTTAGCTTATGCAGAAGCGAATTAAGGCGCAGTTTATGCAAAATCAACTCGTGCTTCGAATATATAAGCTAAATATAGGTTTTAGATTCGTGACGTCACGAGATACGTCACGAGCACATTGCCTATCGTGCCACGATTTGCCGCCAGAATTCACTTTAGCCAAATCTTGTAACCTCAAAGGAATTAAGATGTTTGGGCGTGAATGAGCCATAAGCAAGCTCATTAAAAGACCTTTATATAGTCCATTCTAGGAGCTATTATCAATCATTCTACGACTGGGGCGTTGTCCAAAATAAAAAGAAATTTGACATGATACAATTAGTCTCAATTATACCTATAAATAATTAACAACGATTAATTATTGCGACATTTGAGAATTAGGGTAGTGAAAAGGTCGATTAAAATTTAAGCCGGTTTTCTGTAATGACGCAATTATGACTTTGAATACAGCGTTATGATGAAGGATAAATCGAGTTAAAAAAAGTTTCTTTATTTCTGGAGATTGAAATTCGCGGAATCGAGAGCTTTTATCCGGAAAATGCTAAACGGGGGAACTCCTGCAGCGCTTAAAATTTTGAGGAAACATTTTATCGTATCATTAGATTATATTGCCGGGGTTTTTAAACAACCCCACGACGCGATATCAGTGGGTGTTATGATCAGAGTTCAGCGGGATTTATGGGATGAAAATAGCCAGAAGGACTAAAATTGGGATTATCCCGGAATAGGGCGGGAAAGTGGAAGAGGTTATTTCGGATCGATTTATATATTCTCGGAGGTTGTTGTTTGACTTTTTAATGTTGGGACTTTTATGCAGGAATCTGCTGATGGCTAAAAATGCACTTCATGGCAAAGCACTACTTACTGGTTCGCCATTGTCCTTTGAGGAAGTGCCAGACCTTTTTAACTTTTCTTCTGAGACGGCGCCCTTCAGGGACGCCTGGGACAACGCCCTTTAGGGTTGGCGCCAAGACGCCAACTTCGACTTCATTCG
This sequence comes from Liposcelis brunnea, assembly GCA_023512825.1. NCBI lineage: Eukaryota > Metazoa > Arthropoda > Insecta > Psocodea > Liposcelididae > Liposcelis > Liposcelis brunnea. The sequence continues at coordinate 5,602,803 of CM042066.1, forward strand.
ACCCATTCGACTTTGGCCCCACATGAAAATTTGTGGCCCACCCTTAGCCCCATCCAGAATTTTTTTCTGACGCCGTCACTGTTTTTTTTCAATGAAATTGGGAAGTTTGGCCACAAGAAAGTGCGGGATGCAGCAACATCCAGTTGGATCCTTAAATCCTTATAGTCCACAGATCGCATAGTAGTGTCCTAATTTGGCTCTTTAAGTCTTGTCAGGGACCTTTGCTAGCCCTGTTTAAGGCCATTTCCTCTTATAAAAACATCCCCCCTTTTGATTCCGTGTCGAGGTCACCCCTAATATAATTTAGCTAAAGAAATCGTTTCTTATACTTCACAGCCTTTTCATTCACAACACAATCTTTGTCAAATCAGAGTCCAAAAATAGAAGTAAAAGGACGTCGAATCCAATTTCTAAAAACGGAATCACTTCCTTTTTATATATATCAAAAGAAATTCAACGGAAGCTTAAAAACCTTTAATAATCTAACCAAGACCTGACAATGTAGAGAATTTTACAAAGAAATGGGAGTAGGAAAAGAAAATATGGCGGAGTTAATAACAGAAGACTTTGTCGCTGATAGAAGAAGAACAGGAAGACCATCAATCTCGTTGATTCTTGACAACATTCCCTGTATATGAATGACACGTTTTTTGGGGGGGGGGGGGGGGGGGGTGGTTCTGTTTCTTTATCCTTTTCTTTACCTCATTTTTATAACACTCAAATTAGACTTTTTTCTATTTTTTACTCTAGGGCGGAGAAGTGAATTGTGAATCGGAAAATTGAGATAGGGTTAGCATTTCGATCTAGAGATTTTTATATATCTAGTTTTCGTTTCCTGAACGATAAAATAAAAAGTTCCCCGTCTGTATGTTTTACCGGCCTGAAGGGGCTCCGTCCACCAGTCTCTTTGCCTCCCTTCTTCAGTTTGGATTCTTAAGAAACACGGAGAGCCGCCTCCAACAGAAAATAAGTGCTATTGGAAGAAAGTAAATCTATCAAAGGTCGGAAGTACGATCGAATATGTTAAAGTAGCTGATTTAAAACACAGTAATAAAAATGCGTAATAAAAGTGAGTCTTTGGCCGTAAGTGCCGGGCGTTTGTGTGGCCGTAAGTGCGTATAAGTTTTTGCTGACTGCGGGTTTGTTGGCTGGATGTTTTTTGTCCTGGTGGCCTTCTGTGTCCGCCGGTGTTTAGAGATCTGACTTCTCTAATTATCTGTTTCTCTGTTTGACTACCTGTCACCTCTGTGTGTCTGCGTACAGATCTGTGTCCAGTCTAGCTGTCTGAGTGTAGTGAGCCTGTTGATCTGTTGGACTTTCTATATCTGCCCATCAGGCGTGAGTTTGTGAATGTCGGGTTAGGGTGCCTAGTAGGGTGTGGACACTTCGACGAGTCGTCTGCTACACACGGGGCTGCCATATTCTCAAATTAGCATCCGCCATGATCTCGGACTGGGAGTCGCCACGATAACCCAATAGAAAGCTTATGAGGAAATATTGCGACGTCCACTTCGAAATCATGGCGGATGCCAATTCGAGAACATGGCAGCCTTGTGTGTAGCAGACGACTCATCGAAGTGTCCACTCCCTTGTAGGCTCCGTATGTCGGTCTACTCGTCTCTGGGTCTGTCTGTTTGTCTAGCAGCCTGAGGGGAAGCCTGACTGTTTCCGACCTTGTCTGTGTGTCTGTACTCGTGCCTCCAAGCATGTATTCGGCTGCCTTTAAGTCTTAAACATTTTCCAGATTGGTATACAGGATACTTATGGCAATTTTCCCCAAAAATTCATTTTCGGCTAAAAATCTTATGCGAAGTTGGAAATTTTCCATTTAAAATTTACCTATTACGTAATCCCTAATTCCCTTAACTCCTTTTTAAAAAGCAAAATGCAATATATTATCATTATCTGATTGAAAAGGTCATAGTTTATAACTCCTTTTTATATTTCCGTGCACTATTAGCCCCCCCGACGGGGCGTGGGTAGGTCATGTTTACAATCTAGTGTAAACTTGACTTTTCACTTTTATTTTCTTTTCAAACCTGACCGGATCATTTTTTTTTTTTGCCTCCCCATAGCCTCAAGTTTTATGATCCTCATTCCTTAAAAAACATTTTTAACTCACGGAATCCTTGGCTTTTGCAATCTTAAGAATCGTAACGGATCAATAGCATCAGAAACGAAAATAGACTACATGGTTCCTTGAGGTGGAAAGCATGCGAAATTTCTTTTTATCCGTCTTGGCAGGTGGAAAAGATGTTTTATATTGCCAAATTCTTATTAAAAGAAAAAAAATTGATTAAATTAGTTTGGACGCCGCGGTGTAGATAAACTCCCGATCGTAAGGAAACGTTCGCGAGAGTGAAATATTTCACACGCAATCAAGCATTTTCTTCTTTCTCTCTCTCTTTATCTCTCTCCCTTTCTTTATTTTCGCTTTTCCTCGGCAAGAAAATCCCTGGGATTTTCTTTTCCGGGCCATATTTGATCCGGAAACCGCGTAACAAACGTTTTAGGGTCAAATTCGTGTTCATTTGCATCTTGTTTTATTTTATTTTATTTTTTTTTTTTTTAAAGAAACTTGTCACGAACTAAAAATTAAACGCGCAGGCTCGGATTTGTCCTAAAAGTTTAAGACATGAAACGTCAGATTTTATTTACATGAATTTTTTTTTTTTTAATGCGGAGGATGCTCGTGCAAAATATATTGCGGTTTAAAAATAAAATTTTTTTTTGAAGATCAAAGTCAGGAGTTTAATGTGTTAAAAAAAAATAATTAAACCGAGTCGGGAGATTTCGTGGGTTTTTGGCCAAAGCGGAAATCAAAGAGAAATGTTTATTTTTTTACCCCCCCAGCAGGGAAAATTTTTGATGATTTATGGAAGTTTATGCATTTTTTCTTAATTAAACTGCAACGTTTTCGCGTGTTTAACGAAGGATGCTGATGGCGCTAAAAAAAATATATCAAATGTAGTTGTTTAGGTTTTTTTGTCGGAACAAAAAGGTTGGGGGAAAAAGGTTCGAAGATCGATTTAAAAAGGATTACGTGAAATTTATTACCTTTCAGGCAATCTTAACCGCAAATCGGGAAAGTCTGTGTGTTTTTTTTTTTTTTTATACGTTCTCGATGAGAATTTTTTTTATTTATTCTTGGAAAAGGTTTAGGTAGATTATTTTCTTTGTTATCTAAGTCTGTGGAAAAAAACTGAAATCGAATAAATGGAGGGGTTTTATAGCAGCCCTTAAAGCTTTCATGGCCATGGATTTCTACTTACGGGATATAATTTTAGTTCGTGATTTTAACACTCAGTTGTGGAGTAATTTTTTTGAGGAGTTTTCTGTGAATTCATGATTGAGCATTGAAGGCGAAGGTTGCGCCAAATTGACAATTTTAGACGGGACACCGAAATTTTTGGGGTTAGAAGGGCCCCAGAAGAGTGAGGGCCCCCCCCCCAAGCAACCAATCCGACCAAAATCACGTTTAAAAGACGTCAGAAAGACGTCTTTTGAGGACACAAGACGTCAGAAAGACGTCTTTTAGACGTCATTTTGGTCGGATTGGTTGCTTGGGAGAAGCTGTGACAGGGATGGCATCAAAAAAATTGTTGGACTTCGATGGGGGCCTTAGATGAAGTTTGGCTAAATTCAGTAGAAATTTACATTCAAGAGTGGACGGACATAGGTTGAAAAAAAGTTTTGGCCGAAAATTCAATAATCGGTTGGCAATGTTCAAAGATTGAAGGCGATTTAGAGAATTTGGTGGTTGCACCACGAGCTAGTGGTCTCCGCCAATCAACATATTCCTCTCGAAAATATATTTTTTATTATAAATTATAAATTAAAAATTTCAAATCCCTAAAGAATGCTAAACCAGATGAAGCGATGCAGCACATTCTTATAAATATTCATTTTGTGGCAACGAAAGCTTTTAAATAGGTGAAAGCAACTACCATGCTGATTTCAATTTCTTCGTGCGACTTACAAGAATGAGAAATATAACAAACAAATGAAAAACTGAATGGAGAAGTTAAAGGAGTTAAAGATAAAATAGGAAAATCTAATTCAACTTGAATTTATCACCTTTACCTAACAAACAATCTATTCAGGTTTCCATTTTGTTTCAAAGTCAATGCTGAATCAGGATTTCAAAGTACTGAAGGAATCTTTTGATGAGGACTGAGAAATCTACTGAAGGAAATCTATTAATTTTGAATTTTAGATAATAGCTTAAAATTTATTATTTGTGGAATTCATTCATTGAGAATGCTTTTGTGCCAGGAGCAATACTGCTGCTTTTTGAGAGGAAAAGACATTAATTCACAGAATGTTATAGAAGCCTGGTCTTGTGGACTATTCCGTAAAGCAGAAATAATATTTGAAAGGCAGCTTTGCTTTCGAGCCGTTTTTGAATTTGAGCCATAATTGGCATTGACCAAATCCTGCCCTTTCTTTTTCGCCCCTGGCTTCAACATTTAAAATTTTTCAGCCCCTTTTGCTCCTGTTAAAATTTTTTTTAAACTAACACTAATTTTTTTTTCATTTCAGTTTGGAAAAAAATTAAAATCATCAGCCTGTTCTGTTTTTCTCGCATAATGGACAAAAGAAGACACCCAACCGATCAAACATCAGCACCAAGTAAGTATTATTTTATAAAATGTAAACAAACACTCACCTAACTAATTACCACATATTGCTTCGATCTAATTAATTAACACTTCCGTAAATACGCTTCTCATAACATCAAAAACAAACAAAAAAAAATACCATGACGCCTTTGATCTTTTATCCCAAAAATTTAATTTAACAAAACTTTCGGGTGGGAAAATATTACCTAAAAAAGCAAAACATCCCTCCAGCTCACATAAATTTAAAAATTCCCGAAAAAAGCTGAATGTAAATTTCATTTCTAGACGACAGTCATCATAAATCAAACATTTTTTTATTCTTGAATGAAAAGTCACACTTTCCCCGAATGCCTTAGTTAGAAAACGAGGGAAATAATATTCAAAAGCTTACCTGAACAGGTTTATCGCTTTTCTTCCTTCCGGCAAGTAGCTGCGTAATGACTTTATTCACATCCAAAACATGCTGATGCTTCAACTTCATATTCGGAAAATATTCAAACAGTCTTTCGGGGGAAAAAAAAATTCAGCACACTTATTTACTATTCACTTTTGTCCTTTTTTTGGTGTTACACAATTTAGAATATTTTAATTGTTCCATGTATAAATGTACATATTTTTAGAAAAAAAAAAAAGATTTTTTTTTACGGAAAGAAAAAAGCGAGGAATGAAAGTAAGAGAAGAAAGGGGGAAAAGAAAACTGCTTACACTTCGATAAACTGAGTTCAACTGAATCTAGTGTGGCTAGGACGAGAGATACGAATACTGCCCTACAGCAAAAGCTTCATGCGCTATCTCAGTTGCTCTGAACTCCGGGACTTTAAAACGGTTTTACTTTTACTTCCTATGTCGTTCAATAAGGTTTTTTGCATTTGTTGTTTTCCGAAAAAAAATTTTGTCATTTTAAACTTTATATTTTTTTGTACTAGGAAGTAGATTTTATTCTCTTAAAAAAAGGTTTTCAATATTTTTTGGGGGCCCTCGTCCGCAAGAGGGCAGCTGTTTCCTCCTAGTAGCAAAACTGGTGGCAGCGAAAATGCCAAAGTCAGAAAAATTAAAGGGTAGAAGTCGAATTGAAATCGCACATCTAGTTCACCAAGTGTCCTTCACAAAAAAGTCCTTGAACAGTCTTCATCCGGCCAAATTTTTTCCCCAAACTATTAAAACAAATCTGGAATCAAACAAAAGAATCCTTTTGTTTCCAATCTGATATCACGCTGACACATCCAACATAATTCACCCTTTAACTTCACTTTACCAAAGGTTAAACCTTTCCGTCCCGCTGCAACAACCCCCAAACTTATTTTTCCATTATCCGTCTCCCATTTATGGGAAAAAGTTTGTGGGAACCCCTCCACTTTATTTTGGAACGATTCCATAAAAACATCTAGGAGGGCCCGTACATTTGTTGAAATTTCATCAGCTTGACGTAAATCCGGTTATAGTTTTTTTTTTACATCCTCCCAAAACTTTTATCTAAAGCTGTCACAAAGCTCAGATGCAAAAAAGCCTTCGCCTTTTTTATTTTTTTCCTAATGCTCTAACCTTTACGTGTTTTATATAATTTTTTTTTCCAATTGTAATCAGGTTTTCTTCGTTCGGCTAGGGAATCGAAAATCGCTGTCCTCTTGGAATTTCAAATCGATTTTATTACATTTAAAAGGTTGTAAAAACGTGAATGCATCACGCAAACGATTGTTAAACCAGTTCCTTTTCCTTTTTATGTTGGGAGAAAGAAAAGTCAAGGGAAATAGGGGAGGAAGGATAAATCCTCCTCCTTTTTTTGAATAAAAAGTAATAGACAGATGAAAAGTCGAATAAACTATTGCTGCCTTGTATGATTTTCATACACGAAATAAGACTGGTATTCGAATAAAGTCGTTCCAGCTCAAATAAATTTCTTTTTTTGAATTGAATTTTCCATGATCGGAGGATAAATCATTTTTCTTTGTTCATCTGTTCGATTCTTAATGTCAACTTTAGAGGATATCATTATCTATCTTGATTTTTTGCATCTAAAAGTATTTTTTAAATAAATAAAATAAGGGAAGGGAAAAGAGGAAATTTTCTGTTCATCTTAATACTGTTTATCGGGTTTTTTTCCAGTATAAAAATCTGCAAAAATTTCCAATCTGCAAAGGCGGAGGCGGAGGGATGAATTCCACGTGGATTTTAAGACGTTTTTGGGGGAAAAATCTCTTCCTAAAATCCACGTGGAATTAACCGCTCCGCCTCCACTTTTACAAATTGGATTGATTGTAACTTGATCCATTAATTCTGCTAATGAAATACTTACTCTTACTCTGATGGCTCTACAGGACTTAGAGTCCTACTGCCACAGTGGTAACTGATTCGTGACTAGAAAAGTTTCGGACTGACGGGTTGTCGGCTCACCGAGCCCTACTCCGGATGGGGGGGCTGCCCCCTATAGCCTTCCGGTAGGCTGATTTTCTGTCGGGGGGGTCTCCCGTAGCCTTTGAGGATCGCTCCTCACCCGCAAGGCAGCGGGGTTCTATCGCAATTCCCGTACCGTAGCCCCGATTTGCTCGCGCACGCGGGCCTCCGTATCGCACCGTACCGACGACACCGTCTCGTGCGGCAGCTGGCACTTCAGTACCGGTTGTAGGAGGAGATCAGTAAGATCGGAACGGCTGCAATTTGGGTATCTGGCGGCGGGATGGCAACCATCAGAACGGCGTCAGTACAGAGGTGCAGAAGGCAAGAGAGACACCACTGCACTATTTGTTGTCCTTAGAACAATCTTGATGACGAGGAAAGAGGAGCTCGTCGGATAGATCGCCTAAGCTCGTGTGCGAGCAGGGCACTGAAAGAAGAATCTGTGATTACACCAGTGTAATCTGCATGAACTGAAATCTTATTTAATTTTGGAGTCAGCGTTGCCAAAAGTTTCAAAACCCTGGAAGACCGTGTCTGCTACACATGAGGCTGCCATGTTCTCGAACTGGGAGTCGCTATGATGGTCTAATAGAAAGCTTATGAACCAATATGGCGACGAGGCGTCCACTTCAAGATCATGGCGGATGCCGATTCTAGGACATAACAGCCTCATGTGTAGCAGACGACTCATCGAATTGTCCACGTCCTACTAGGTCCGCTATCAGCGTCTATTACCTGAAATCCGAGCATATACTTAACAGACGGCAGACTTTCTCTCCACTTTCTTTAGCTGAAAGAATATGTTTCAGTAACATTTTCACATCTATAAAAATATACAATTCGTCTGAATACTTTAATACAAAAGATGCATCCGACTGCAATATTTTTATCTCCATTAGAAAAGTGGGTTATAAATTTCACGGTCCAAATATCTAGACCATTTATTTTATATACATACTCTCATGCAACGGAAACACTTTAAAATGCAACAACAAAAAAATCCTCCCGCGACAACAATTAATCTTTGCAATTTTTGACGCCTAAACGGATTCACTTATAGGTCAAGATATTCATCTCCTCTCATTCTTTTAATTTTTTTCAGTCATAGTTTACTGCGCATACGTTTCTATTGTAAACATCTCGCTCCACAAGTTTTATCCTGTAATAAAATAAAAAAAAATAAAATAAAGAAACTTTTCGAGTGATAAGAGAAAAAAAAAAACTCATCCGCTGGAAAAAGAGGTTAGTAAACTTCTATAGAGAGCCCTCAACGGCGCCTTCCGTATGAGCTTTTTCCGGCGAAGCTGGAATTTCATCAAAACCTCATTACACGGCTCACTGGTTGCTTTTCTCGGTGACATCTCTAAAGAAATCGCATGTTGGATTTCGGATTAAGATTATTAGGTTATTTATCCCGGGGAAAAGAAAAATTCGGAGCCCAAAGAAAAAAATCTCATTATTCAGTCTGTCGATGCATGACCCAAATAAAGCGTCAACAGGTGCCCTACATTCCCAAGAATGTATTAAAAAGGGCTAAAAGGACGAGAGGAAGGCAAATTCCGATTCTCATAAAAAGCTCATATGCGGGAAAAGGGAAAAAAGGCATTACGTTGAAAAAACTGGAACATTTTTCATCCCGAATTGAAAAAAAAAAATTCCGACGGGTTCACCCAGTGACACACTTTTCGCTTCCGCGCCCCCCTCGCGCGCAACGCAATCCTCTCCCCATAATCCATTTCTACCAATTTTAAAAGTCATTGAAAGAGTTCGGGATGTTATCGTCTCTTCGGCGCCGTGGATGGGAGATGACGCTAGGGCTTTTGCTAAATTTATCAGGCGTTTAAGGGAAATGACACTTTATGACAAGACAAGATTAGACTGGAGAGTAATTGAGGATTCCGGAACTTCCGGGAATGATGATGAAGCGAAAGACAATGATGACAGTTTTTGTTTGATTAAACGGAGTGGATGATATGAATAAGGGATGCTGAGTAGTTCAAGGATCGGGGTTAGTGTACTTTGGGTCGTGTCAGGGTTACAGGTTAGGGAGTTAATTGATGTTGTAATTTGATAAAGTTACTCCTTTTAGCAAATATGTGTAGGTGGTTTTTTTTTTTCGGGTAAACATGTTTCAAGGCGCGTGCACTTTTAATTTTTTTACTTGTTACTATCTCATTGTTCAAATATCAATAATGGAAATAAGATGGCTGCCATCTTGTAAATTACAAATAAACAAGATATACTAAGAGGTAGACGTAAAATTCAGGCGGAAAAGTTCAGCGAAATTCAAGTTAGACATATACTCTTTTGGGTATATTGTCGTCGTGGAGCAATTCTGGTCAGAAAATTGTTTAAATGAAATTTCAATTGCTAATCTTTTATGGTCTTCAGTTTGAAAACTCTTCAAGTTAGATAAGATGGCTACCATCTTGTAAATTACAAATAAACAGATATACTAAGAGGTAGACGTAAAATCCAGGCGGAAAAGTTCAGCGAAATTCAAGTTAGACATATACCCTTTTGGGTATATTGTCGTCGTGGAGCAATTCTGGTCAGAAAATTGTTCAATTGGAATTTCGATTGCTAATCTTTTATTGTCTTCAGTTTGAAAACTCCTCAAGTTAGACAAGATGGCTGCCATCTTGTAAATTACAAATAAACAGATATACTAAGAAGTAGACATAAAATCCAGGCGGAAAATTTCAGCGAAATTCAAGTTAGACATATACTCTTTTGGGTATATTGTCGTCGTGGAGCAATTCCGGTCAGAAAATTGCTTAATTGAAATTTCAATTGCTAATCTTTTATTGTTTTCAGTTTGAAAACTTGGAAAAAGTGTTTTGGAGATTTTGAGCACTGTTTATTAGCACTGTTTATTCTGCATGCACATTGTGCATGCAGAAGTGTCAGATAGGATAACGAGGTCGGATTTCGAAACGATGCTGACCGTGGCTGCGCATTTGTTTACTTAGAGCACTGGAGGGGGTGATGACGTCATCGGTTTTCATGACAGCAAGGAGGGGCGAGCATGGCTTTCTGCAAATAGGGTGTATGTGAACAGAAAACGATACAATCATGTGTCCTTTTTACACAAAAAACTTTTTTACATTCGAACATGTTTTATGGAGCTAAGTAATTAATTTTAAAGTTTTTTGGCGATAAATTATTAGTAAATATATATTTCAAGAGGCTGAGATAAAAATTACACGCAAAAAGTGTTTTAAATTCAAGCTAGGTATATACTCTTTATGGTAAAATAGCTTCGTGGCGCAATTCTGGCCAGCAAAATTGTCATCAATGTCAAATTGAAACCCGTAATCGTGTAATTATTAATTAATGCTGAATTTTGTGTGTTGAAATCTATATTGGAAGCAGCATATTAATCATTTATCTAGAAAAAACAAGCCTGAGTAGCATAACCGTACATGCTCAGACTTCGTAGCTAGAGAGTAAGATTTCACCTTGCCCCAAAAATTTTAACAGCTCTCTAGACCCATTTAAAACCTTACATAATTAATTATTCCCTTTTGTTCTCCAGTTTTCTTTTGCAAATCCTTAGCACTTTCATTCTTACCTCTGTGCTTTCTACTTCTCTTAAAGGCTCCCTGTTAATTCTCAAGTTTCCAGTTCATAGTTATGTTCTTGTGTTTATTATCCTTTTCAAAGATCCCGAAATATTCTTTCCCTTTAATCTATTCATATACTCTTACATTGTCTTAGGGTTCGTTATAACTTCGATTTCAACAGGGGCGTCGCCGGAAAAAATTCTGAAGTCGGGCTAGCCACAATAATCAAATTGAGCCAAAGTGAAAATTATGAATTAGTCAATTACTTTAATTCATTTGTGTCAAAATTTTTTCCAGTTAAAGATCTAGTCATTTCTAGCCACCCCTGAATTTGAGTAAAAAACCCAAAACCATAAAACGACCACTCAGACTTATTTCCTGACTCACCCCATCCTCAAAATTCTCCCCGATTAATATATAACTTAATATCTTGGCACAAAACATTCATTACAGCCACCAAGATAGAAAAAGATAAATTCCTAAAATGCAAGCAGATAATAATAGTCTTAATTTTTTATACCCGCAATGGTGTTCTTCCTGTTTTTGGTCGACGACCTCATCCTTTCCCTCTTTTTATTTCTTGATGATATTCCAAGCTTCTTGAAACTTCATACCCAGGTCATTTATCGTCTCTAGTTTCACTTCATTACGTCTCCCTCCCTTTTACCATCCTAACCTATATTTAGATTTTAGATTTATGGAGGGTTTTACGAGTTTGTTAAAGCACCCACGTAAATCATTTTCCGAAACTTTTAGTTAATTCCGGTTTCTGATTAAAAGTTAGCGTTGCCGGTTCTTTGAGTGAAAAATATTAACTTTTGTTTATTTTGTTTCGGTTTTCGATTGACAGATGGTAAAAGAATATATATCCGAGAATAAACTCTTAGGTAATGATCAGATCGGGGAGATATTGCTTGGGTGATTCATTTTCATCCCACGGATTCCATCTATTTTCAATTAAATTCACCTCCTGGCTCGACCTGTGACGTTAACACATCATCAGACCCGGGCGTAATGACGTTTTCATTTTTAATATTGCGACGCAGATATCTATCAAGTTTTGCGAAATTAGATAAAAATTTTCCAAGTTGTAGGAGAAAAGCGGGGGGGAAAAGAAAATTCAATTTTCTAGTTTTTATTTATATCTTTTTTGTAAGAAATAGGCTTAAAAATGACATGAACGTTGTAATAGGAGTAAAAAATTTTGTGAAAGTTAAATGAAATTCTTAAAAGAAGACATCAAAGGTATGATCAAGAAGTATCATAATTTTAAAAAAATGTGGGAGTCCAATAGAGGGGATGTATAGATTCGTGAGGCCTTGAGGCGTAGGGAAGTAGCGACCCCAACGCTTAGTGGCTATGACTACGCCACTGCAAGCAGCTAAGACCGGAAGGTTGTTCAATATTCCTGGTAGGAGGCAGCAGCCTTACCAGTACCGGCTTAAGGCTGAAAACAATACTGTTGGTTAGGTCTAAGACCATAGATAGCAGAAGGCAGAGTTGTAACAAAGGTGCCGCATTAGTTTTTCCTTGTATAGCCATCATGGCTAAAGATTTTCTGCCCAAGGCCCAATATAGTTGTTTCGGCTGGAGATTTTGCTTAATGCCATACGCTCTTTGGCCGTGATGGCCGCCGATCTCCACTTCGGAGTGGCATTGTAAAAAGAAGTTCCTTCTTCCTTCATAAATCTTCTTAACTGGCCCCGGCTTGTTCTTCATATTAACAACTGTTTAGGAGACCCGACATAATTCAAAATTTCTTCCGGAAAAGCTCCGGAAAATTTAAAAATGTTATTTATCTTGCGGATTGACTCACTGACCGCAGGTCAGGGTTCCTCACGCTTTCGGGGTCAGTCAACAAAATTTCCACAATATTTACCCAATCAGGAGAATTGAAAACCTTCTTGAATTTTTTCAGAGCTTCCCGGAATTCTTGGGTTCTCCAGACAGTGTTGTTAATATGAAGAACAATCCGGTGGCAGTCAGCAAGATTTATGCACTGTTTAAGCAGTCCAGCATAATGCTATAGTATTCTGCAAATTAGGGAGTCTCCCCTTCTCCTGCCTGGGGAGACGGTTAACATCTCTTTGAATTTGGTCTGATAGCTACCACCGAAAAAAATGATGAAGAGGCATCCTAAAAAAAGAAGGGTGAACATGTTTAGAACCATCTTTGTAAGAACACTCTAATTTCTAGTTCGCTAATCTCGGCACATACAAAATGTAGAGAAAAAGTTAAACCAGAAAAAAGATATACGGATCAAGAAGGGAGACCTTGAAGAAGATGGAGTTGACCTCGAGATTAAGTGACGAAAGATCTAATATTTCGGTCATTTGCTACCTAATGGGAAGTACCATCTCTTACTTATAATTATGCGAGAGAAAATACAGGAACGGTACAAGCCGGGCAGTAGGAAAACCCCTTAAGAATTTAATGTACTGGTTTGGGTTAGATTCCACGACTTTGTTCCAAGCGGCTGCATCCAAGATACAAATCGCTGTCATGATCGTGAGTTGGCACGTAAATAAGTCATAAAGATTAAAACCTGTAGATATATCAGCTGGGCGAAGTCCGATAATCCAGTCAGTAGTCTAAATTCGAACCGAGACCTCCTGGTCCAATTTCTTTCCCCTCGTCCTCGAGGCCATAGACCCAATACGATACTGAAACTAACTGACTAACTTAACCTCGTCTTTAATAATTGAATCCCCACTTCAGAATTTGCATCTTCCCTTTATTCGATACAAGATTGAAATTGTTTTCCTGAAACGAAAACGTGCAAAGGTTTCTCACGGGACTTCCTGTCGCAATTTACGTGTGTGTGTGTGAAATTTCTAACCCATAACAATGCCGCACACAACCTTTCAACCTTGAAGGACGTTTCCTTTGATTTGAAAAACCCCGTTAAAGGATTTTCTTTTTCTCCCCTTTTCACCTACATTTTCATTGTGCGAGTCGCCCCAATTCAATCAAGATTAATTTATGGCCATCCTTTAAATAAAACGATATATGGATTGATGTCCGATAATTTAAGAGATGTCAAGGATTGATCGATCATCAGTTTCATTCATTCGGTTTTTGAAAAAGAGAATATGGTCAGTGAAGATGAACAATGGGCGAAAGAGATAAGGTTATCGCCCCGGGGGCGAAATTTTTGAGAAAAACCCAAGGAAAATGTGCTTTCAACTCTTCTGTTGCTAGGCCTGGTTTTCTTTTCGACAAAATCCAAGAGAATGTTTACCGAGAACCCATAAGGGGTGTGAGTTTTCTTCCAAAGTTCGCATAAAGTTAATAAGGTCACGTTCTTTCGTCAAGTTGGAAATTAATTTTATGTCGTCTTTTATAGGAAATGGCAAACTCGTAGCTAAAATCGTCAAAATTAACTCTGAGAGAAGTTTATGATACTTGTGATTTTTTGAATTCATAGCTTTTAATAATGGACCATTGACCTAAACTCTTGATATTGTTATGTTCTCTTGACTATCGCCAGAATCATAATCTCTAGACGAATTTTTTTTTGTTTCAAACGTTTTCTGTCTGAATAACTTCAGTTATTTTAAAATCTTCCTTTCATTTCCATGGCTTTTGTTTCTGTCCTCATTTCTTCGTGACCGAGTTTTACATTTTGTTAATTTTGAACTAGTTTTCCAAATGAGAAATGTTTTTATAAAGGATTCGAATCTTTAGGGACAGGAAATTCGGAATTGCGTCTTTGGAAATTTTAATGGTGAGGAGGATTAATCGTAAGAAGTTTGGGATGAGTTTTAGAAGGGTTTTTTTTTTTAGACAGTTGAGGTGGAAAAGGGATGAGGCCAGGGTTATTTTTTGGGGGGGAAAGAGATAGTCAACAAGTTTGAAAGAGAAAATAATGTTTCTATGGAGCCCACACTTCAAGATCAAGAGCAGGAGTCCAGAGCAAGAAGGCTGTGATGCCAAATATTTTAACAATATGGGATTCTCATTGCAATGAGTCTTCGTCTGGTACTAATGGGATCGCCATTTGCAATTCTGAAAGCCGCCATGAGAAAAGTGTTATGCCCAAAGAGGTTGAATTTTGCTTCAACTTGCAACTTGCAGAAACAAATATCCTTTTTTACAACCACAATTGTTGCTGAGATATTGCGCAATGTTGGAACGTAGTAACAACTCTGCAAAGTTTGTGATTGGGTCCTCATGTTCTTGGCTTGAGGCTGCCCATGCTTACCAAGCCCAACAAACATAAAAATATTCTCTTATGCTTATAAATCAAAATTTTGATTAGTTTTCTTAGAATTACAATTCCCTACACTCCTAAAATTCTCCAGGAATCCAAACATCATTCATATTTATTTTCATCTAAATAAAGAAAATATTTACCCGCAACCCCGCAACGTAACTTTCCTTTTAACTCATTGCAAATCCGACTCAATATAACAACCAACCGCAAAGTTATAATTAAAATTCCAAAAAAAAAAAAATTATAAAACTATTTCTATGCATGACGTTATCCGAAAACAGTTCGCCTTTTTTCCTATTAGATTTCAATACCAAGCACAAAACCACCATGTGAGCTTTTTGTGATTTATAAAAAAAAAATCCGAAATCCTATCCCCGGCAAACACGCAAAGTAATATATCATTTCCCTTCATTTAAAAAACGAAAAATAATTTAAATAAATTTATAAATATAAAAGACGGGAAAATCCAATAATTGATGCTCGTCGTCGTTATGTAACAATTTTTAATGTACCAACCAAACAAGTTGAGGACTTCTTTAATGTAGGTGGGTGGGACCAGTGTCTTTGCCAGTGATTGTTCATTGACTCAGGTCGTTAGCCTAAGTCCACACCGGGTGAGATCCACGGAGGAATCAACATTACCGGTAAATAATCATTTTGTGAATCTAATCTTATCTATTGTGTATTTGCTTGCATTATGTTTCTTTGGTAAATATAAATAAAAAATTGATTAATTAATAACTTTGTTTACAGAGATATGATTTAAGTATTAATGACTGTTGTTGGGTAGCTAATGAGTAGTAGCTTCGTTGTTAATTGATCAGTTTCTTCGTGGGTAAATTTTTATATTATTCTACATGGGATTGTTAAAATTTTTAGTTGTTAGTGCTTTGGCTGTTTTCCCGGCGAATTGGTGAGTGTTTTTGAAAAATATTTTAAATGCGAGTAATTAATTAATTAAATTAATGTTTTTTAGTTATAGAACATGGATTTGTCAGGATTTTGGGTGTTCTAAGAATAGTACAGATGATATTTTGAATGCAGTATCGATAAATGAGTGTAAGGCGCTTTGCCTTCAAAATGGGCCGCTTTGGCCAAAACCTAATCGGGATTTTGTGTTGGGCACCACAGCAACTAAAGTAAGTATGTTGTAATCTCTGTTTGCGGCCAGTTGAAAAAAATTTAAGGGAGGCTGGGTAACGCCCTCTTATTTTGTTCCGATTGATAAAAAAATAAGCCCGTAAAAATTTTTTAGGTGAATATCACATCCATAACATTTGAGAGAGATGAACTGCCGACTGAAGCCGAACATTTGGTAACAGAAGCTCAGACGATATTTTTAACTCGAATAATGGGAAATTCGGAGAAGGATCAACCTGTCAAAAGAGATGACTCGGCTCTTGACGTGAAAATTCGCTTAGAAATATATGATCCAAGTGTTTTGCATTTTACCTTGGATACGGATGAAAGTTATAAGTTGAGTGTTCAGCCAGGACCGGAAGGATCGAATACGGTATGTGGTCAACCTGGACAGCCTTGGCTTAAAAAATGAAATTTTAAAAACTTGATTTTTTTACAGATCCAAGTAGCACTCTCTGGCAATACTTTCTTTGGAGTCCGCCACGGCTTAGAAACCCTAAGCCAACTTTTTATCTACGACGATATTCATCAAGTATACAAAATCATTACATCAGCTGCCATAGACGATAAACCAGTGTACAAACACAGAGGTTTGCTTCCCTTAACAAATCCCACAACTTTTTCTCTCACCTTAAAATTTTTAACCAAATTTAATTTTCAGGTATTATATTAGACACAGCTAGAACCTACATCACCATCGACTCCATTTTAAAAACATTAGACAACATGGCTGCCAATAAATTGAACAACTTCCATTGGCATATTACAGATTCTCAAAGTTTCCCCTACGTCTCTAAATCTTATCCGCAACTCAGTGAGGACGGAGCTTATTCTAAAAACGAAGTTTACACCGAAGATGATATTAAAAAAATTGTAGATTACGCTCGTGTAAGAGGAATAAGAGTAGTTCCGGAATTTGATGCTCCAGCTCACGTGGGCGAAGGTTGGGAAGCTGTTGGTAAAGATTTAGTTACTTGTTTTAAATGGCAGCCATGGACAAGTTATTGCGTTGAACCACCCTGTGGACAGTTCGATCCGACAAATGATCGCGTGTATGAAGTATTGGGAAGTATTTATAAAGAATACGCGGATTTGTTTCATTCTGATATATTTCATTTTGGGGGAGACGAAGTAAGTAATTTTTAAAATTGTTCGGAATTAAATTTTCTCCTCCTTGGTCATTTTACGAACTAAAGCTCTACAAAAACCTCTCTAGTAATAATTTATTGAACTAGTATATCACCAGCAATCTCTCAGAAATCATTTTATGTTCTAAAACGACACTAGCGTTCCCCATACGGCCATTAAACGAACTAAAATGTAATCAGCGCTCTCCCAGCAATTATTCTAAGAATTAAAACGACACTAGCGCTTTTCACACGGCCATTTCATGAACTACAATATCACCAGCTCTCCCAGTGGCTATTTTGCTAATTAAAACTGTATTAAGAGCTCTCTGGTGACAATTTTACTAACTAAGACAACACGAGCGCCCTCCGCATAGATATTAAAAGAAACCAATATCATTCTGATTTTAGGTTAATACAAATTGCTGGAGATCAACGCCGAGAATAGTCGATTGGATGAACAATAACAGCTATCCGGTTACTGAAGAAGGATTTGTAGACTTATGGGGATTGTTCCAAACTAAAAATTATGAGCAATTAAAAGCAACGAATCAATATCCTGTCCCTCAGGGCATGATATGGTCGAGCACCTTAACCGAGGCCAAATATATTAATAAACATCTGTCTCCTGAAGAGTATATTATTCAAATTTGGACGAAAAAGGATGATGCTCAAATTAAAGATCTTGTAGACAGAGATTTTAGGGTTGTATTTTCTAATTATGATGAGCTGTACTTGGACTGCGGGTATGTATGATTTTATTTTTTATTATTGACCAGTGGCGCCACCAGACTTAATTTCTACTTCCCAGTTATTTCGGGGCTACTTTACTTTTAAAATTTTTAGAGGGCCTAGCTGGGTAGGAGAACCAGGCAACAACTGGTGTTCACCTTACATTAATTGGCAACATGTATACGAGCACTCTCCAACTAAAATACTTCGTAATCTCGGAGTAGAACCGACGGATAACATCAAGAAGCTTATACTTGGAAGTGAAGCTGCTCTTTGGTAAGTAAATTCCTAAAAATGACAACTTCTCAACTCCTACTTTCTCTTAATTCTAATAATTTCCCAGGAATGAACAACAAGACGACAAGACAATCCACTCAAGATTATGGCCGCGAGCTGCAGCTCTCGCCGAACGTTTATGGGCAGATCCAACTGAAACCTGGAGTAAATACACAAGATATCGCATTAACCATCATCGTGAGAGATTAGTAAAAAATAACCCAACAGCTGAATTATTACAACCTCAATGGTGCTATCAAAACGATGATTTCTGTCAATAAATATTTATTTATTTAAATAATAAATTAATGAACTTGCTTTTCTTGCCTTAAATGATTTATTTAATATTCAAACACCGATTTATGTACAAAAAAATTAATTTCACTTGTCCTATACTGAATTTAAAAAAAAATATACACAGATTTTACCTTTAAACATTAATTGTCCTGTAAATATTCACTTCCCTAAGATAACGGTACTCCTCTTTCATCTCCTCTTATAGCACGGTATTTTGTGATTTCATTGGGAAATGTGCTGTTGAGCTCGACTAATAAATGTGCCTTAAACTTCCTATATGAATCAATTTTCCCTTTTACTTGTTCATTTTTAGTAAGAGCTTTTTCTATGCAATCTTTTGTGTATAGTTGAGGATTTCTCCCTTGATCAATATACCTAAAACAAGAGCATGAATTTAGCTTGGAATCTACACTTTTTTTTTCATTATTGTGTAGTACTTACTCGAATACTTCCAGTGGCACATGAACTTCTTGCACCTGAGATTTTAATTTATCAATTTCTTGAAGCCCATGCACTAAAGATTGACTGAAATAATAAAAAAAAATTAATTAATAGAGCTAACCTATAACCGTGGCGTCATTGCACGTAATCATGCTAATTTACAATAAATAGTCGCTGGAAATATCACTTACATTTTCTGATTTAACACATTTTGACCTTGCGGTTGAAAATCACTAACAATAATCCTTATTTGCCTAACATTTTCAATAAACATTTCTAACTGAGATTCCAGATTCTCAAGTGCAGACGCCATTTTTGTTTTGATGGATGGATTCGATTCTGAGTCATAGAATAAAAAAACCGTTAAATAACCAAAAATAACCAATGAAGTATAAAAAGGCTGTGATTTTTTACCAGCAGAAAAAATTCAAAATTTCAAACGAAAACATTTATTTGATTTGTTTTTATTCGGAATAATCATGTCTGGAAGTCTCGGCCAAGTCGTTATTGGTTAGTAGTAGCCATAGTATTGCTAAATTGTCTGTAGTTTAATTTCTTATGCGACAAAAGCGTTATTTTGTAGGCGGCGGTTCTGGCTTTGTAGGAACTCATCTGGGTAATTTATTAAAACAAAAAGGATATGGTGTTATAACTGTTTCTCGGATGCCTGGAATTCAAAGAATATCTTGGGTTTGTAGTGAATATATTGTCTTTCATTTTGTGATACAACACTAACACTAAAATATTGTTTTCAGGATGATTTAGCAAAAAATGGATTACCTGATAAAACAACAGCAGTAGTAAGCTTAGCAGGTCAAAATGTATTAGATCCTACTAGAAGATGGACAGCAGGCTTCAAGCAAAATGTATGGACAAGCAGAGTAAATTCTACGAGCGCCTTAGCTAATGCTAGCTTAAACGCTGAGGTTAAACCAAAAGCTTTCGTATCTATTTCTGGGGTAGGTGGGTAGCTTTTAATATATTAATTAATAATATCTTCAAAATAATTATTAATGAATCTTACTTGCAGGCATTTATCAACCAAATCCCACTGTAGAGTATACAGAGGAGTCAGATGTGAAAGAATTTGATTTTCTCTCTCGTCTTTGCTTTGCATGGGAAGGTGCTGCAAATACAGTCAAGGATAATATCAGAAATGTAATTATTAGATCTGGGGTTGTTTTGGGACGTGGTGGAGGAATGATTAAACAATTGTGGATGCCATTTTATTTTGGATTTGGAGGTCCTGTTGGTACTGGTGATCAATATTTGCCGTGGATACACATAGATGATCTTGCCAATTTAATTATTTACTCAATAGAAACAGAAAATGTGAGAGGAGTGCTTAATGGTGTAGCACCAGATGTAAGTATTCATAAAAAAGAATAACAAAAAATTAAATTAGATAATAAAAAAAATATTTTTTCAGATTATAACAAATAAAGAATTCAGCCAGGCGCTTGGGAAAGCTATGTGGAGGCCTGCTTTTCTTCCATTACCTACATTTGTATTAAAATTAGCGTTTAGTGAAGAAAGAGCTAAAATAATGACTGAAGGGCAAAAGGTTGTACCTAAAAGGACTTTAGAATCAGGATTTCAGTATAAATATCCGAAAATAGATAGTGCACTTCAACAAATTGTATCAAATAAGCAATGAGTGGCAAATTTTGAGAGTATGTTTCTCAAGTTTTATTTAAAAAATAAATTTTAAACATTTGGCATATGTATATTGTTTATGAAAAATCGGAAATGCTAAATGTTTAAAATAAAAAGGAAAATTTATTGATTCAATTCAAAGAGAAATTTCGCGTACACTGCATTTTTCGGTCATAAAAAAATGTCACTAGGAAATTTATTTGCAAGATTCAAAAAAGTCTAAAAATTCGAAATTATTCATTTATTACTAACAAATGTATAAAATTCTCAGTTAATACAAACAAGGCTTCATTCGTAGAGTGAACCCCAAAAATCTGTTCATTAGTATCTAAATTTATCAATTGTTGCTTTGCTACTGCCTCCACTTTCTTCCCTGAAATTCGATTTCTCAACTCTCCAGTAATCGCACTTGGTTGCCTGTATAAATAAATATGATGAGACGTTTCACAAATTGCAACATATGACAGATTTGGAGGACAAGCCATAAATTTTTTCTGAGTTTTCGAAGCTTGTACATAACCGAAAGCAAAAAAAGTCCCGACATGTTTATAGGGCCACGCCACATCTTCCAACTTTTTAAACTGCCAAACACAAGCATCTACATCTAACCTTAAACATAAAGCCGGCGTCTCTTTTGGGTCACTATGAACTTTAAACAACCACTGAAGTGACGATAAACTAATTTCATGAGTAATTTTATGGCTATCCCTGTCAATCCGAACTAAAATGGAATCACTTGAAGCTGTATCACATT
The DNA here is from genome assembly GCA_023512825.1 of Liposcelis brunnea. Lineage (NCBI taxonomy): Eukaryota > Metazoa > Arthropoda > Insecta > Psocodea > Liposcelididae > Liposcelis > Liposcelis brunnea. The sequence goes on from CM042066.1 coordinate 5,624,024, forward strand.
CCTCAAGTTGTTGAGAGTTAAATGTCTGTTGAGCATCATCTGCTTCTTTATCCGAACAAAGATGAGCTAATCTTTCATGAACTTCTCTTACGATTTCTGGATTTATAATTTCTTCACCTGTGTTATCATTTTCTATTAATTCTTTCCACATCAAACCTGATTCCTGCTTTGTTAACTGAATCTCTAGTTTATTTTTTTCAAAAGTCCAAGATGTTAAATCTTTATTGATTCTTTGAAAAAAATTCCCAGACAAAATAATATTATTTTTGCACTTAACCTCAATTCTTAAATTTTCAATTAAAATATTTAAATCTGACTTAACAACATCATCAGGCATAGCAACTGACACATTTATTTCTTCTCCTGTTTGTGTCCAAAAATAAATTTTTTTGATTTCCTCTTCTTTTTCGTCTTTCTTTACGTCTTCAATAATTGGATTCACAGAATCAAATTCCCATTTAGGAATTTTCCCAGTAACAAGATAAATAGCTTTACAGTCTGTTTCCAAAGCAGCATAATCAACACTCCCATCAATTGTTAATTTCCTCTGATCTTTTTTTACCCAAGCACTTTCATCCTCATTTAAAGTTATCCATTCTAAAACTGTATGAAACAAACCAGATTTTACAGTTTCCTCTGATTTATTTGGTTTTTCTTCAGCATACAATAAAATAACATGCAATGTTTTCCCGTCTGACTCAAATTTAGAATCCGATATCAAAAAGCATTTCTCCAAATTAATTGATGTTATAATTTTCCATTCCTCATCACCTGTTTCCTTATTATTGATGCTAAATAAGTGCAGTAATCCACTCCCATCTGATACAATGGCCAAACTTGAAGACGGAAAGCTTATAGACATATTATACCTTCCTTTGATAGCCACATCATTACTAGGAACCTTCCCAACTTCCTCGATGCTATTCAGCTGATTCAATTCATTCATGCTAACTTTGTTTACTATCCATTTTTTATCAACGAAATAAGCTTGCTTGCTCGAATATGGATTAACATGAAGATGATTATGTAGCGAAAATATTTTCGTGTGGAAGAATGAAAACTGATCATCGCTAGGTTGAACGACATCAATTCCTAGGAAAAAAAATTCAATAAAAATATTTTCAACGTTCGGAAATCACTTAACCTAAATTTGTTACCTTTGGAAACCGATTTACGATGAATGGGAACAGAATCAAGTGATAATTTATACCCGTTGAAGGATGGATCCAGCAAATCTCTATCAGGTCTTAAATCAACTAATATAGTATCAGGATTCATATTGAAATAGAAGAAATTTTTAAAAATCAAAATAAGAAATTCAAACGAAAACACAAACTTTACTTGTGTTGTTACCAACTTAACAAAGTAAAAAATTGGCAACGTGGCTTTGGTTATTTAATAACCAAACGCGTCATCACACGATTTTTCCGGCGCGAACAAACGTGTGAGGTTATCGGGTTATTTTCTGGATTTTTGATTTTAATTAGTGAAAATTGGGTAATAATGTGAATTTTAGCTAGTGAGTTTAGTGTGTACGTATGTCGCGAGTGAAATTATGTGAGAAATCGTTGCAGATTGCTGCTAGTTCATGTTCTTGAATATTGCATCATATTGAAGGTGAGCCTATATTGGTTATTCGTCTTAAATTATCTCTATTTAACGTTGTAATACTGTTCTACATCTGAAAATGATTTGTCGAATCGCGAGGACCTAAACAAATCCTTTGTAGGTGATTTAAAATGATTCTTTGTCAGAAAAGAAATGTTATATGGCAGCTTCCGTTGGTGAGGTTATAGATACATGTGCACATGATTTTCTATTCAATTTTATAATTGTTTTAGGTCATTAAGGTCCAGTGCAGTAGGTTAAATTAGTACTTGACGTTAAAGTGGTATTGTTAGTGAAGATGATGTTGATCTCGAGCAAATATAATAAGCACATGAACATCAATGAAGGTCATGCAATATCAAGCACTCCGTTTGTTATCATAATCAATTGCAGTTATGGTTAGCATCTAATTTAACACCTGATAAATGTGATAAAGGTACACTCTTGGATTAAGGTTCCATTAGTGTTAAATAAGTTTGAATGGTTGATGGTTGATATCAAGATAACTTGCCCGAGCCTTGAAATTTAAGCATGAAGATTAGATTCTGGCTCTGATTAAACAACATAGGATGAGGTTGGTATTTATGGCAATTATGATATGATTTTTGCAGTATCATTTAACACAAAGCTTTTGACTGCAGCATTCGTCTTATGATTGTAATTTAAACATGTTCTTGATGAATTATGACCAGGTTTTGATTTGTAATGGGAATTAAATAATTAATTAGCTTTATATCAAGGTAAGGTTCTTATAAGGTGTAATTTTAAAACCATTTTATTGTGATATGTTCATTTTTCATAATTCTCCAGAAGGTTAGTGAATTGTGGACAACTTCAAGCACCAGGTTTAGATTTTGGTTTGAATTATCAATTTTGGATCAAATTACCAATCACATAATGGCTTTTGCAGAATAATTTTGTTCAACATGATGGTGTATATTGCCTTAATGATTAAATTTTATGCCTTGTTCTTAATAAGTCATCATTAGAGCTCAAATTAGTTGTGAAAATCAAATTATTTTAATTTAAAACTGAATTTTATGTTTAATGTCACATATTTCTTGTAAATTTTAATCAACCTAACGGTATATGCACCCTGAATGGCTTTTATGCAACAGAATGTGTATGATAATGTTCACTATGAAGTATTTTAGTGCGAAACCTTACAACAGTGAACGCAGGTCAAGATTTTGGCTCCGAGTGCTAATGAAGGACCCTGTTCTGCACTTATGCTTATCACGTAGTGGTTTTAGAAAAATTTCAGTTAGCATAAAGCTGTCTAATGCAGCTTTAGTCTTGATAATTGCATTTCAAGAGAAATTTTGGCTACAATAGGATTACAAGGCAGAATTTACTAACAGGATTAATATTTTGAGAATTTCTGCAGTTGTTGGCCAAATTGTTAAATCAAAAATTAAAGTTTGATGTTGATAGTTGTATAGCAGGTCTACGCTGAATGTTTTTTGCTTAAGGATTTAGTTCCACATGAAGATTTTTTGGAGCCATGTAGGCACAAGCTTGAATTTTGGGTTACGTTCATCAGAATGACACTGCAGCTAATTTTTCATGGATTTTGATTACCCTGGAGAAAGCTCATGCATCATAATGAATTATCAAAATTAGAATATGCATAATTCTGACTTCTGGTATAAAAGATTTTTAATGTTCGGTGCAAATAATTTTTCAGTTTGTCTATTGGCTCTAGATGGCTCGAGCCATTTTTAAGATTTTATGTTGAACGTTGAGATTTTTTCTCATACCTAAGTGCTCATGATTTTTTCACTGCTTTTTTAATACATCAACTAAATGTCTCTCTCCTGCAACTAAAAATTTTTTCCAGCTTCAAGTTGTTTTAGTCGTTTATGGTCATTTTCAAAAAATTTTGTGTGACACTGATAAAGGTTTAGGCTTCCTATTTTCTAAAAAGAGAAATCTCATGAATTTTTACAGTCAATAATGTGAAATTATGTGACATGGATTTATTTTTAAGAGTGAATCATCATGCGCCGACATTTTGAACGAGAAAAAAACGAACTAATGGCGCTTTCTCCTCGTGTGGTTAAAGCAGTCGTAGTAGTTCTTCGACTCTTCGCTAGATAGCGCTGCTGTAGTGTGAATCTAGCAATCCAGCAATGTTTTTTTTTTTTGAAAATTATTTTATCTATTATTTATTTATTTATTTATTTATTTTTTAAGTTTATTGCATGAAGATTAAAAATAAGGGTTTTTATTTTAAAAAAAATTTTTGGTAAGTTTTTGATTTTTTTTTAAATTTTATGCTTCTAGTGGCTTGAATGGGTTCAAGTAGGAATTTTAACAGTTTAGAATTTATTAGCCAGATTGTGAGGGAGAGGTCAAGGCCTAGGGCCCTAGAAGACCCTAGAGCCGTTGTTAGTTTCCTCCAAAGTTCTGCTTTGCCATTTCCTTTTTTTTAACAAGCCTGATTATGAAATTTTTTGAACCAAGCTTAATGCTGAAAAATATTTAACTAGCATAAGTCAATCATAATTAATAATTTCTTTTTTGTTATGTTGATGCAATGCAATAAATAATACATTTAAGAAAAATCACTTGTGAAACACACTGTAACGGGCTACGAGATTTACAACCCCCAGTTTTTTCCCGTCCTTTCCCTTTGGGTGCCGGAGAGGGTAAACGACGCTAATGAGATAAAGCACGTGACCGTATCGACCAATCGTAACGAAGCGTCGCTTTTATCGTGACGTCACGACGTACTGACGCCATCAAGGTGACTTTCTACCTCGATCATATTTTTATTTTACCGAAAGATGGTGTTGCCTGAATCGTATCCCCCGGTTTAACTTTTTTTTCTGTTTTTATCTTTTGACCTCCCTGGGTTTCTCCACAACCTCCCTCTCTTGCTTTTCCTGTCAGCTTAGCCGCTAAATTTTTTTTTTTTTTTTATTATTCCCCGTACCTTTTCCGTAATGGATGCATTAGGGGTCTTTTATAAATTTAAATAATTCGAAACCGTGTTGGACTAATCTGATAAAAAACCGACGGCTGAAATTTTTATTGCTTTATGATTCTCATGTAATAAAAGTTGCTGGCCATTAAAATCTTCCGGTTTTTTTTTGCACGTATGGCGTTTTTTTTTTTTTTTACTAAAAAAGTATTATCGGTGAATGACATCAATTCAGACGTTTCTTGAAATGCCCGCGTCATTTCCCAATCAGAAATTTTTTTTTTTCGAGAAAAAAAGAGGGAGGAAAAAAAAGGGAGGCGGCGTTCAAGTTCATTACTTAAGGGAGGAGTCTTTAAAAAAAAATCCCTCTTCGAAAAGAAAAGAAAGGAAAAAATCTTTTTAGGAAAATGAAAATAGGGCGATACAGAGTGACATGGTAGGGGTCGTGAAACCACCCTCGTCAATCAACCCTCGATAAACACATTGGTGATTTCCAATCATCGATTTCATACGTTTCTAATTTTTTATTTTCCGTCTCTCTTTTATTTTTTTTTTGTTCAAGGGCTTCGTAATCAAGCAACGCCATTTTTTTTTTTTTTTGCTCTTGTAGACTTTTGTAAATTGGAAATTAGTTGAAGGCTTCAAATATTTTATAAAGGGCGAATTAATTTTGAGGATTGAAAATTGAAAAGGAACAATTGGTCTAGTGCTATAAGGTTTTAGGTAGTGAGCTGGGTTTAAGTTTTAATGTCCATCAGGCCAGGGAGGGCATGAGCCTGGATTTCTGGCGCCGGAGAGCTGAAGTCTTAATGGAGTCCTAAGAGCTGCGAAGCTCGACTTCTCTTGAAATCCTAGATATATGAATTATGATAAAGTTTTTGTGCTAAGGAATTTTTAGAGCAATTTTTTCTACTATTTGTTTTGATCGAACCGTTTTTTCTTGCTAAATAATTTTTGGGAGGATTTTTTTTATTCAAATATTTCTTCCCAAAAGATTTCTTGTCTATCTATTGCTTCAGCAGAGTAACTTTTTTCAGAATTGGTTCTAACTGTGATCGAACAACTTTTTCCAGAATTGGTTTTAGTCGAACAACTTTTTCCAGAGTTTGTTCTAGTCGAACAACTTTTTCCAGAGTTTGTTCTAGTCGAACAACTTTTTCCAGAGTTTGTTCTAGTCGAACAACTTTTTCCAGAGTTTGTTCTAGTCGAACAACTTTTTCCAGAATTTGTTCTAGTCGAACAACTTTTTCCAGAATTGGTTTTAGTCGAACAACTTTTTCCAGAGTTTGTTCTAGTCGAACAACTTTTTCCAGAGTTTGTTCTAGTCGAACAACTTTTTCCAGAGTTTGTTCTAGTCGAACAACTTTTTCCAGAATTTGTTCTAGTCGAACAACTTTTTCCAGAATTGGTTTTAGTCGAACAACTTTTTCCAGAGTTTGTTCTAGTCGAACAACTTTTTCCAGAATTTGTTCTTCTCCAACAAAGCACTCTTGTTTTATCAAACAATTTTATTCATAACTTCTTGTCTATAAATTTCTACACTTTCTTTTTTGTTAGGGCTCTCTGGAGCTGAAGTAGTTCATGAAGGTAGCTGTGATTATGTTTCTTTGCCCTGAGATTTACAATAATGGAAAAAATCTGGGGGAAATTTAATAAAAAAAATTCCCGCTGAACCTAAAATATCTTTTTAAAAAATTGCTTAGTCTAGTAATTTGCTTTTCATTTTCCTTATTAGCCAGTTACAAATCTTTTTAAAATAACTTTTTAAGGACGCCACTGCTCAAAACTTTTTATTTAAGACTGTAATAACTTTATTCGGGCATGTTTTTAAAAAATTAGGATTCGACGTAAAAACCAAGTATAATTCTAATTGTTGTTTACCTTGTAAATATGAAAATTAAAAAAAAAAGAAAAATATACACTTAGATTGAGTTATTTAATAATTAAAAAACTCAAAGATTTATTATTTCGTTTTCAAAAGAAAAATAGAGGCTTATTTTTTAAAATGCGCAATGAATATTTCAAAAAAAAGTTATTTCTTTAAAAGAATTTAATTATGATATATGATTTTTGTGAAAGGCAAATGTATAATTTGTTCGGATTAGTAATTATAAAGGATAAAAAGAAAATGTTGATAACATAAATGATTTTAATGTTCTAATTATTTTATTCATATTCGGAGTAATATAATAATAAAATATTTTTGAAAGAAAAATATTAAAATAAATATTCATTGCTAAATTAAATACCTGTTTTTTTATAAAAGTTATGATAAGTGTCATGATAGAATATTTAAAATAAATGTAAGTTGTGATTTTAAATGTATGAAAAATTCTCAGTGTGACTGCCCACTTTTTTCCTTATTCTTTTAAGAAAGTTGGCTAATTTTCTTATTTATGTGACTAAAAATAATTAAACGGAAGTTAGTTAAAAGAATTCCACATGCCAGAATGAAAATTTTTAGGACCATACTTGACTGTGTTAAGAAGAATTTATTATATCATGAAAAAATCCGACTCTCTTCTTGTGTCTCACCACCAGTCTTCCTGCTTTGTTGAAATTTCCATCATCCCCCATTTTAAAAAACTTTCGCCCCCGAATTTCTTTCCCTTTTACAACTTCTCCCCTTCTCGTTTATTTTTCGTTAACATAAACCCATTTTTAATATTCGAAACAGGAATATTTATTTGACAAAGGGGCCAAGGGGGAAAAATAAGGAATCGTCAAACGCAAAGATATATATACATAAAATCTTTTAGGGTCGGGTTTTTTTAAAAAGATAAGGGTAAGACTTTAACCTTAAATGTAAACTCTATAAATTTTCTCTGAATTAATGAAAAAGAAAACTCCCGGAGTGAAACACCCCCTCCTCCTCCTCCCCCACACCTTCCCATTTCCTTCCTCCACCGTTTTATTGAAACTTTATTGAAAATCTTCATTGAAGAAAATGAGCTTTGCAGAGGGACGAACATTGCTTATTAACTAGCAAGAAATTATTAAAGGGAAGAGAGAAAAAAAAAAATAAAAATGTGCCAGGGAAATAATTCATGAAAATAAATCGACCACATTTTGAGCAACTTTGTAATTAATGACGCAGAGTGAATATGATCCATTACACGTAATAATTAAGTTCCGAAAAAAATTAGTAAAAGAGCCACGCTTTGAAGTGTTCAGCAACCGTGAAGTCCTCCTTTTTTTTTTTTTTAAATAATAATTGTCTTATGAACCGCCCATTTAGCGTGCTTAATTCAACATGGCTGACTGATGGTAAGTCGTTTTGTAAAATTTATTGCGGCATATTTTATTCTATTAGTCTTCCAGGTTGTTATAGAGTGACTGCAAACTTTCTTCCTCAAAAAAATGAATAACGAGAGTTTTTCAAATGAAATAATGATTAGAAATTTAATTTTTAAAAGAAGGGATTTCAAATCGAATGGCTTCTGTAGATTTAGCTTTCAACTGAAATAATGAAAGGAACTAATTATGAGAAAATTTGTTTAACAAGATGTATTATGGAAAAATCCTCTCGGCAAGAAATTTTTTTTAAAGGGACAATTTGTTTTACAAGAAAAAATGACGAAAAAATTGTTCATCATAAAAAAGTATAATGAGAAAAGTTAGACAATAAATATTTCATGAGAAATTTTGTTCAACAAGAAAAAATTATGAGAAAGTCTGTTCATGAAGACAAAATTGTGAAAATATTTGTTCGACATGAAAAAGGTATGAAGAAATTTGTTTGACAACAAGAAATGCTGGGATATTTTGTTCGACAAGAAAAGATGATGGGATAATTTGGTTGACAAGAAAAAACTATGAGACGTTTTGCTGAACAAGAAAAGTTATGAGAAAATTTGTTCAACAAGAAAAATTTATGAGGTAATTTGTTTGACAAAAAAGTATGAGAGAATCTGTTCGACAAGAAAAAATTCTGAGAGAATCTGTTTGACAAGAAAAAATTCTGAGAGAATCTGTTTGACAAAAAAGTATGAGAGAATCTGTTTGACAAGAAAAAATTATGAGAGAATCTGTTTGACAAAAAAGTATGAGAGAATCTGTTTGACAAGAAAAAATTCTGAGAGAATCTGTTCGACAAGAAAAAATTCTGAGAGAATCTGTTCGACAAGAAAAAATTCTGAGAGAATCTGTTTGACAAGAAAAAATTATGAGAGAATCTGTTTGACAAGAAAAAATTATGAGAATCAATTTTGATACTTTCACTTTTGCCGAGAGCTCAAAAAAATCGGGAAATCCCCTAGGGCAGCACAATATCTCAAAAACTTCCGGACAGTTAATTGTAAATTTCACAACCGATTTCGCAACATCCTTGGACTACGATTCATTTACATCTATCCAGAACAGCCCAATAAAAGAATTTCCACAAAATGAAACAATCAAAATTACTCCCGGCGCGTCCGTTTACTATCCCTTTTAATAACTAAATAAATCCCGTAGCGACTAAAAACAAAAGCTAAAACATCTCAGCAAAAAAAAAAACTTAAAAAATTAAGAATGCATCCCTTCACAAAAAAAAATCCCGAAAAAAATCTTGTATTTTATTAAATATGAAACGGGTGATTATAAATTTAGGGTCATCCAAGGAAAATAGAATAGGTAAAGTTGTCACAGTAAAAATTTATAATTAGAACGTTCCCTCTAAACATTTTCAATAGGAAAAATAAAAACCACTCGAAAGGTTCTGGTTCCTTTTGTTTCAATTTTTTTTTCAACTTCTACAAAAAAAATTGTTCCTAATTTCAACGATTTCATTCACACGATTTATTTAAAATAAGAAGGGAGTTCTTTGTAATGATTTAACACGGGGAAATAAAATCATTTATGAATCAGTCTAATTATCATTCCGCGCTATGAAAGCTTGACATTCGTACATGCAGATGAACATAGACAATAGAAACGCACAAAAAATAAAAAAAATATTTCATTAACTGGAACAGCGATGCATTAAACGGAAGCCATTTTTTTTCTATTCTACTACTTATTTTTTATTTTAATTAGTCCGGCTATGAGGCGCAATCCTAGTATGATCTTTTTTTTTTTTTTTTTGAAATGTCGACGGGCTTATCGATGAAAACTCAAGCATTTAATATCCAATTTTTTTCATATTAATTTAAGTTTGTAAAACATGCAAGGATGAAGGTTTTCATGCCGCTATGATTAAATTAAAGGATTAAAAAATTTTGTAAGTGAAATGAATTTGCGAGATATTTGAATCAAAAGCCTTAGCTTCAATGATTTTGACAGTTGGCAATGAATAAAAAAATTAATAAACCGGATTGTGTTCACTGACTGCACTAAATTTTTTTTATTTTGGAAATTTTTGGATAGAAACATCAGGGATGTTTGGATTTTATTTCTAGCAGAGAGAAAACTCTATTTTTATACTTATTTTAAAGATTTTAGTGTTTTATTTAGGGAATTTTTTTTTTTTTTTCAAGGACTTTTAATAAAATAAAAATTTGAAAAAGCCAAATTTAATTTATTTAGAATGCGGTTTGTCTTATGATTTTCTCTAGTCAAACCAATTTACTCATATTTTTCTTGTCAAACAAATATACCCATAACTTTTTCAAGTTGTTAAATATTCCTGGTAGGGGACAGCAGCCTTACCAGTTCTGGCTTAAGGCTGGAAACTACACTGTCGGTTAGGCTTAAGACCAGATAACAGGAGGCAGAGTAGGCTCCTGCACGGGCCGGGCCGGGCTCGGACCCGAAAAAACCGGAATAGCCGGGCTCGGGCCGAAAATTATCATGTGGGGCCGGGCTCGGGCTTTGATCTCAAGAACTTCTTCGGGCTCGGGCCGGGCTCGGGCCCTTTTTTTTTTTTTTTTAATTTATAGTATTTTATGTTAAAACATTTTCAAAACCACTGGTTATAATTCACTATAGCATTTTTATTTCCATATTTGAATTCCTCTAAGAAATTCTTCCTCTGAGGCTCACTGTGCTTTTTTTTTTTTTAGAAATAAAAAATTATGCCGGGTGCCGGGCCGATGTTGATCGATCGATGGCGGGCTCGGGCCGGATTCGGGCCTAATTTTTTTTTCTCGGGCTCGGGCCGGGCTTAGTCCGGTCCCCAACATTCGGGCCGGGCTCGGGCCGGGCTAAGGTTTTTTTTTTTCGGGCCGGGCTCGGGCCGGGCTAAGGTTTTTTTTTTCGGGCCGGGCTCGGGCCCGAAAAACCCGGCCCGTGCAGGAGCCTAAGGCAGAGTTGTAACAACGGTATGGCTCCTGTACTACGATGCGGAAGATGTTGGAAAACCACGGCATTAGTTTTTTTTGTACAGCCATCTTGGCTAAAGATTTGTTGCCTAAGACCCAATATTCGACTGGGATTTTTGCTTAACGCGATACGCTCTTTAGCCGTGATGGTCGCCGATCTCCGCTTCGGAGTGGCATCGTAAGAAGAATTAAGTTGTTAGCCTAACCAAGAACTTTAATCAACACAACCCACTAAGGTAAATCATAAGCCATGTTGCTGTGTCTTTTCTCGAGTTCAGTTATGCTAAACCCATTTCAACCACAAATCTCGTTCTCGAAACTAAGTAAACTGTCCTAATCATGAATTTACATTACCAAAGGATGTGCACCAAACACGATGCTTACCGAATGCATTACCATTTCCCTTGACGTAGTAATGTACACATTTAAAAAACAAGCTTGAGCAATTGCTTTTAGGCAAGTGGGTGAATTGTAATTCACACCTGTCGGTAATGCACGAATTAAAACCGTTCAGAATATTTTTTTTTTTTTTTAAAAAAATACCGCGCCTAAAAAAGGTTTCGGATTCGTGTGCACAGCTTCGCTATCATCATCTCATTAGCGAGTTTGACGTTCATGAAAATTATAATTACAGAGGAGAAGGTGTTAATGATGATGTGAATTCATCTTATTAAATCGTATCTCAACAGTTATGGAGGAAAAATTTTTATAATTTTTTGAGGTAGTTTTTTTTTTTTTTGAATTTGCCTGGGCGATGATTTCGTTTTTATCTAATAAAAGTATATTATAATTATAACAGCTATAAATTTTTATTTAATGGACGTAAGTGATCGTTGAATGTCGTAAAATAAAATTTGGTTAAGTGGACCACTTTCTTCGCACCATTAGGTTTTTTTTATTAAATATATCGGTTTGTTGTTGTGTGGGTTTATTGAATGGCTTTAAATTTTTTTTTTTTCGAAGGAGATAATAAGAGAGGAATTGGGATATTAAAAATATTAAATAAATTAACTGGACGTTAAATGAAGTTAATTAGATAATTTTATTATGGATGTTTATTTTGAATTATCAGAAGCAGGCTTGTAGAACAATTTTTTTTGAACGTTGAAGTGTTGTAAGATTTTATATTTTAGTGTGTTGGAAATACTTCATAAATATTAAAGTTGAGGCGAGTGTTGGGTATGTGAGAGACCTACAAGTCCCATATTAAGGCACGCCGTAGGACTTGAATTTTACTGGAGGGAATCGTGCAATGCGGCAGTAGGGCTTCAAGTCCTGGAAAGGCCGTGGTTAGTTTGTTTATGTGAGAAAGGCTAAGAATTGAAATTTTGACCTCGGGGAAAATTCTAGCGTTTTCTGGAGGGTTCAGTGTGGCTTAAGCTCTATTCACAAGACTCAGAAAGACGTAGTTGCATGGTCCTCAATGATCCTGTCGGTGTAGTGGGTTTGAGTCCTTGGCTAGGCTATAAATTTAACTTTTCTCCAATTTTACTGTGAAAAAAATTCCGACGCTTTATATTGGGTCCAGTGTGGCCTAGAGTATGTTCACAAGACCCAGAGGAAAATGCAGAAGCATGGTCCTTTATTTCCCTGCAGAAATTTGGTGGTTTATTGTGGTTTTAATTTTTGGTCTGCCTAAAAAAGTTGTAACTTTTCACCAATTCCAATCTGGGAAGAGTTCCTAGATCTTTCACCAGGCTTCATGTGCGGAACTAGGGGGGGCCTCATTAGCCCCCCCCAGAAATTTGGCAACTATTGAATGTACATAAGAGCTTTTTTGAGCAATAATTAATTATTAAAAAATTAAAAACGCCTTTTTAAAAAAATGAACTACAAAAAAATGAATTACAAAAAACGATTGGGTTTTGGACGAATTCGCAACCAAAAATAGAAGATTAAAATTAATTTAAAGGTAAATTTTTCTAATATTAAAATTAAATTAAGTTATTACTTGCTCAGAGCCATAAAGCATCAAATTTGAGGTTTCCATATTCAGCTCATGATCATTGCTTTCAAGGCCCCACAATTTTTATTATTAAATTCTGAATTTCAGTTGCTAACTTGCTACCTTCGGGGGCCCCTGCCCCTCCACCTGTGCACCTGTTCACCACAGGGGCCCATGCCCCTGTGGTGAACTATGTCAGTTAAAGTCTTAAATCGGCCAACCCGATTTTTCTGCCCTTATTGATCTCACTAGTTTCTTTTTAAACATCGTTTAATTATTAAAAGAAAATATAAATTTTTTCTTTCCCTCATTACACATAATCAAGATAAAATTTAAATTCATAGCCCACAGACTCCTGATTAATAAATTAAGAGAACAAGTCCATTTTATATAAAGAAAAGAGGTAATTTTCTTAATGAGCAACTAACAAAGACATTACCATTTAGATTTTTTTAAAAGAAAAAAAATCACAAAAATGTTTTTACTTGTATTATTCCCTCGGGAAGAGCTTTACTTTCTTTCTTCCTCCTTTTTTTTTTTTTAAATTTCCGAAGACATCCCCTCGGCTGATCTGGAGTTTGAAGGGAAGAAGTAGAGGGAAATACAGGGGGAAGTTTCGTTTCGAAATGGGATGAGGGAAAAAAGGGGGCGGTTGTGGAAGGCGAAGGAAAAGGAAAAGGAATTGGGGGCCGAGCTTTTTTCATGACAGACTCAACATCCTGCTTTCTGTCAATTCTTTCAATTTACTTTTTATATTTCTTTGACAGTCTTACCTTCTACGTTATATCAAGGGAAGGGAAAGAGGAAAAAAATTCAGGGTGGAAAAAATGTAAGAAAGTTAAGATTGAAATATTTCTTACTTGTTACTAATAATGTCATTCCCTTCTTTTTTTTTTAATTATAAAGATTTTTAGCTTTAATAAGATTACATGAGGAGGAAAAAGCAAGGATATCGGATTGCATGATGGCTGATTAACCAGAAATTAGATGCTAGCGGGATAAATCCGTATCCAGGGACTTTGGCTATAACATTATTTACTAAAATTTTTAAGGAAAATCAGGAACCTCATCAGTTCATGCCTAAACTCCTCAGCGAGCTGCTAAAAAAAATTTCCAAGAATCGATATCTTAGCGTGCACCGAAAACTCCACGTGAAAGTCAAAAAAGCCTTGATTTAACCATGACAAGCCATAACTTGTTCGTATATTCAATTAAAATTAAGCAAAACTTCTCCTTAACTAACTCAGTTATGACGTCTCGCGTGCTAAACCCCCATAAAGCCATATAAATTATGGATTCATACTAAATTTCGGTAGCTGTGTTTTCGGCCATTATTTTCACCTTTACGCACTTTGATAATAACAACCCATTACAGGCTTATATGTGTTTGTATAATAAAACAATTAAAAAAAATTTTTAGTAATTGTAAAAAATAAAGGAAAATTGTGTCGAGGGGAAAACGTTAATTAATTAATTATAAAATTTTAATGTAGCTGAAAGATTTTCGTTTGGAGATATCGGGAGGATTTTTATTTTTTTTTTTAATGGCCAGATGTAGGGAAAAATTAAACAAAAGGACGAAAGTCCCCAATAGTCAAGAGTGTCACTTTCAAAAATGTAGCAAAAAAAAAAAGATAAAGAGGAGAAATATAAATATGCAAAGTAATTTTTTGTGGCGTAGTCTAACAAACCGCTCTCTTCTGGATCTTTTCAATTTACACGTTTTTTTAAACAATAGTTATTTTTATAAAAATTTTTAGTAATTAAATACCCTCGTCGGTTGGATTGCCGTTTCGAGTTGTAGTTCGGTGGGATTCGGGCAAAGAGGTTTGTTGTGATCAAAAATGGGAGCTGAGGGTAGATTTGGGGGATGTTGAAGTGAACGCAAAAATTTGTATTTCGAGTTATAATGTGGATGAAACAAGAAAATTGAAATACTATTTACGGAAAAGCGCCATGTTGGCACAGGAGGGAAATTAGGGCTGGCTCCAGAAAAAAGTGTAATTTTTGGTTAAACCAAGGATTTTGACCTGTTGGTGCAACTAATTCTTACGGGAAAATATGAAACCATGCTTCTACTTCTTTTCACACGCATGTGCATCCATAGGACACACTGAATCCGTTGAGAGGATTTTCCCCAAAGTAGAATCGGCGAAAATTTAAAATTCTTAGACTTTGCAACTTTGACCAACATAGCCCATCGAATCTTCTCAGGGAATTTAGGGACCATGCTTCTGGGCCTTCCGATGGATCTTGTAAATGTATTTTAGGACACTAGGCTCTGAGGAATGCTAAAGACTTTACCCCAACGTAAAATTAGTAAAAAGTGGCATTTTTAGCCTAGCCAAAGATTTGACGAGCATACACCAAAGGAAATTAGGTATCATTCTTCTGCTTCTTCCTCTGAGACTTGTGAACAGATTTTAAGCCACATTGGGCCTAGTGGAGAGCATAAAAGTTACCCTTTTCCCTCGCAGTGTCATTGGTGAAAAATAAATTTTTTGCTAAAGTAAAACTTTGACCAATCGCCTCAAATATTTGCAGAAAAAATTGGGGACCATGCTTCTAGGTAGTGATGGTCACAAGACAAGACAATACTAGAAGTGACCATTCCTTGGCAGTGGCGTAACAACCGGGCCCGCTAGTTCCCTCTTGCGGGGGGCCCCCCGGCTTAATTCATTCTTCATGGGGGCCCCCAAGAAATTTTCTAAATCTTTAACGGGGGCCCCACTTATTGAATCTGCGGAGGGGCCCCGAAAATATTGTTACACCACTGTTGCTTGGTCTTACCATAAGAGAAATCTTGTCTCATATTTTCTCTCGTCTGTTAAGTCTTGTCTTGCGCTTCTCGCAATTTCTTGTATTATTGATCCAGGTTGAAAGTTCTTTACTTTTTTTTTTGTTTTTTTCGAAACTCGTTCCACAATAGTTTAATTTTTTATTTGATTCACGAACATTTTCCTTTCTTTCCCACTCATTATCGAAGAAAAATCACTATAAAATTTATGAATGTCAAATTAAAACTGCATAAAAACGAAAACTTTGACTTTGTTAACTCGCCAACTCGGATTAGAAAGGATCACAAGAACCGGAAGACTCTTTCATTTCTTGCGAAAAAATTTCAGATCTTGAAATCATTTTTACGATCGGCTTCTTGTTCTCGTATTGTCTCTCGTTGCTAAAATTCTTGTCTTGCAAATGCAAGACAAGACAAGACGCAAGACTTTCTAGTGGATCTTGTGAATAGATCTTAACCCTTACGGTGTCCGGTGGAATGTGCAGAAATTTTCCCCAAAATAAAATAGAGGAAAATTAGCCGATCCAATTTTTTTGAGACATTAGTTTTTACTATCAAATATTTCGCGACCTTAATGTAAGAAAGTTCCATCGTCACTGTACAGGTTGACACCAAGAGTTGGGGTCAACCTGCGCAATGGAGATGGAACCTTCTAATATTGAGGTCGCGATTTGGGGAATTAATTCTTTATTCAAATTAGAGTTAATCAAATTCTAATTTTTTTTTTAAAAGTCTTCCATGAAATTTCAATATCATGGGAAAACCCAAGAACTGGCATTCGGTCAGAATTCAAAAAAAATACAAGTCGAACCAACTCCGGAAAATTTTCCAAATTCTCAGAGTTCTTGCATGCATGCCTGTCAAATTTAGGGGTCTCTATACTGGCCTAGGCCTCATGATCTTAGCTGTAAAGATGAGAGGGGCCTTAATTAAACTAAGGCCTAGCTCTCAGCTACAAATCAGGTCCAAAATTCATCAGGCTGCTGATTTCAGACAGAGTTAATAAATCGAATTTTTAAAAAAAATTCTCCATTATCAATAACTCAAAATTTTCCTCAAAAAAAATCTAACAAGGGATTTTTTTTTTTTTTTTAAGCTTTAAGCCAATTTCTATTGCAAAGTGCTCCACCCTATTCGATACCTGTTCGCTAATCGTTTTAATAGCACTTAATTGACTTCGGCATGAAAAAAAAACTTTGTTAATTCTTCCGGGTAAACAAATTGAATAAAAAATTGGATAACACAAAAAGTACATAAAAAAAATTAAATAGACAGTGAAATATCGTCAATGAAAAGCATCCTAATGTAAATTAGTGTTGAGGGGCCTCTCTCCTCGTTTTTTTTCCTATAATATATTTTCTGCTCTGGGGTGGGCTTTTTTTTTTACGATCGCAAGGGTGAATATAAAGAGTGTATAAAAAAAAAACATTTCACTTCATCACTCACCCTGTTATTCCTGCCGAGGTATTTCTTTTTTATGCAAGTTTTTTTTCGCCATTTTATTTTTTTCGTGTAACCTTTTTTTTGACTTTTTTATCCTCTTAAAATATCGGAGTTGGTTTTTTGCCACGCGTGGGAAAATTGTTTTTTTTTTTTTTTTTTTTTTTTTTTTTGAAACCGTTTATATAAATAATATTCAAAGATGGTGAAAATCGCGGAGCGGGGGAGTAACTTTACTGTCAGTTTAGGGTAAATACTTTGCTCGGCTAGGGTGACACGTTCTGGGGTGCTAAACACGACCCCTGGGGGAGAAATAAAACGCGAAAAAAATCTTTTTAAGAGGGAAAAAAAATTTTATAAAAAGAAAATGAAATTTTATTTCCGTTGCGAAGAAGGCGGATCACAAAAAAAAACGTAGGCGCTGATTTTAAATAGAATTTATGATCTTTAAAATGGCAGAGTTGAAAATTTTAAGTCAGAAGAAATTATGGCAGAAATCTCAGCCAAAAGATGCATTTTAAAAAAATTCAGCTTGAACTCTTAAGTTCTTGCTCGTGTCGAAATTGGAAATTTTTCATGTCTCGCCTACAAAAGGCTACAAGCCTAATTCTGGCCACTCATTTTATCAACTTGTGTCTGTCTAAATTTTTTGATTATGACGTATCAATCATTTTTTTCCTTGAGATATTATCGACGAAATTCGCAACCGTGTATATATTTATAAAATTTAGAAATATAATTATTTTTCGTATATATTAAATTATAAATATCTGCTTCGCTGATTTCTCTTAATCAAATATTATATACATTAGCTCACGCTATAAGGTTATCGCATTCGTTTTAATGTTTGGCAGGCTAATCCATTATCGAACGTTGTTATTTTTGCGTGGTGGACTGAAAAACTCTTTTTTTTTTATGAAAAAATAAAATAAAATGATTAAATATTTTAATCACGGAAAATTTGCTTTTTCATAATTTATGAGAATAGGGGTTCTTATCTTAGAGTTTTGTTCAGGCAACTGGTTCACCGGACACGGCACTGACTTCAAGCCAGAAGATGTGGTTTCAAATCTAGGGACTCGTGCCCATTAGCCCGAAATTGGCATTTTAGCACCAGAGTCAATGAGATAGTTGTAGCCAAGAATGTTTTTAAATCAGTTTTCAAAAATTTGAAAAGAAAATCCCTTTAAATTTTTTAAGGAAACGCCCGCGCCCCAATCTTCATTAAAATAATAATTATTTTCCTCACTTTTAAAATTAATTTTTTTTCTCTCCCATTTTCATTTACGCTTGATCAAAGCCTTGAGAGCTGGCGCTGTTCAAAAAAAAAAAAATCTAGAAGGGTGAATGAGTAAATTTTCTTTCCTATCAAAAAGAATTTCAATATTTTTATTAAGATTTCGTTATAATAAAAAAAAAAGGGGGAGGAGAAATGGGAGTCTAGGCGGAGGAACTGGGGGAGACAGGGAATTCTTTTTAATGTTTCGTTCTGAACTCCTGCTGCGATCGCCCATTTTTTATTTTTAATTGTCTTCGATAAAATCGAAAAAAATGCCAGAATCTTAATATTTCTTTTTAAATAAAGAAACTATTTTTTCGTTGTGTATTTACTTTAAAACAGGATTGATTAAGAAGGAAAAAAAATTTGCATTTTTCCAATTTGCTTTTATGAATTAAGGATTCTCCCTAAAAATTCCTTCCCCATTTTTTTTCGTCAGCACTTTTGAAGAAAATCTCCATCTTACATTTGAAATAAGGATAAGCAAAGAAGGGGGGGAAAAAAGTCAGATTAAGAAAGAAGAGTAAATTTTTTACTTGAAAGGATGAAAATGACTTTTTGTTTACCGAAGGAAATTTTTTTTTTTAAAAAGGAAATTTTCTCTTTTGTTTTTTAACTTCTCATCTGAAAGTAAAATCGCATTTCAAGATGAAGATTCGCCAGCAAAATGTATTTTTCTTTCTTGCAAAGTTGGAGAGATTGAGGGAATTAAACACAGAAAATCTACATTATGTACAGCTAATCTTTCTCGCTTTTCAACATTTTTTATTATTTAATAATTTCTTTTAAAAAAAGAATTTTAAATTTGAAGAGTTGTATTAGCTAGAGCCCTGCACGGGCCGAAATTTTCAGGCCCGAGTCCGGCCCGGTACCCCACGTTTGTCCGGCCCGGCCCGGCCCGACAACAATGTGGCCCAAATCCGACTGTGGTTTCCAAATTCTCGGCCCGAGTCCAACTTTAAATTTTTATATTTTTTCATTGTATATTAATATTGAAGTATTCATACAAATCAACCCAACTTCATCCGATGAAGTTCATCGCCCATGTAAAAACAGAATTGAGTCGACTGTTTCTGGGCTGATAATAGCCCAGAGAGTAATGTAAAAAAAGTAGTCAGGCCCGGCCCGATGATCTTAGTACACAATTCAGGCTTGAGTCCGGCCCGGTCCGAATTTTTTCGACCCGAGTCCGGCCCGGTCCGAATTTTTTTGACCCGAGTCCGGCCCGGTCCGAATTTTTTTGACCCGAGTCCGGCCCGGTCCGAATTTTTTTGACCCGAGTCCGGCCCGGTCCGAATTTTTTTGACCCGAGTCCGGCCCGGTCCGAATTTTTTTGACCCGAGTCCGGCCCGGTCCGAATTTTTTTGACCCGAGTCCGGCCCGGTCCGACTGCCACCCAAAATTTTCCGGCCCGTAAGTCGGGCCGGGCCGGTGCAGGGCTCTAGTATTAGCAGTTGAGACTCAGCCCGAAAACAGGCTATTAAACTCTGAACAGGATGGGAAAGATAGCTTTTTAGCTGGTCCTAAAAAATATGAAAGGTCGTATACGCCGCTGCCATCAAATCCACGATCCTTATCAGCCTGGAATATAATTTTTATAAAATACTACAAGTATAAAAAAGTTATTAAATTTATATTAAATATACACCGTGAACCGGGCACATCCTTCAAACATGTAGTAACCACCTTGGAATTTATTTATACGAAAAATTCTTCATCCTCCACCCTCAGGTCTAATAACACACCCATTTTCTGCTTTCTTGTGGCTACACACATATAGGTCAGGTACAGATGTTAT
Organism: Liposcelis brunnea; assembly: GCA_023512825.1. NCBI lineage: Eukaryota > Metazoa > Arthropoda > Insecta > Psocodea > Liposcelididae > Liposcelis > Liposcelis brunnea. The sequence goes on from CM042066.1 coordinate 5,644,056, forward strand.
TAAAAGCAACTAAAAACTTTTTAGGACGAAACGAGGGCAAGCAGCTGCCACCGACGCTTTATCGTTTCAATTAAATGCATTCGTGATGAGTCGTTAACACTTTTTTAAACAAATTAGTAGATAATTTCACTTGTTTTATGCGCAACAAAGAAGTCGAAGGAAAAAAAGAATTAGAAATCAATTAAATGTTGTCGTACGGGTTTTTGTTTAATATAATAATGATGATAATAAAAAAACCCGGCGAGCCCCATTTTATGAAAATTTTCACTTGTCTTGTACAGCCACTTATGTTTATTTCACTTCAAAAAACGGTTTTGAATTAATTAATGTCGCACGTGAATTGAATTGATAATTACTTCACCCCTGAAGCGATTGCATTTTTATAAGGAAATTTTTGCAATAAACAGACGGGATGTTGTTTGTTATTATTATTATTTTTTTTAATTAAGATATTTCAGGATGTTAAAAAGGCGAGTGAATTGTTTTTTTTTTTTTGCGACGAGGAAAAAATAAGAAACGAATTTCGAGAAAACGAAACAAGTTTTCTCATTTTACATCGACATCAAAATTCAATTTCTTTCGCCTCCCTTTTCCTAATTATCCTTTTGATTTTTTATTCCAAGGTTTCCTATTTCCTCTTGCTTGAGAGAATATTGAAAACCAAGTTTAAAGTTTCATTAATTACGTTCGCTTCTTTTCTTTTCTTCATTTTTCTTGTGTTCCGTGCCTTTTTTTTTTTACCTCCTTCCCTTGTCTTTTGTTTTGGAGTGCTTGCTTGGAAAGTTGCAAGTTTTTTGAGAAAAAAGGGGGATTTTTTTTTTTTTTTTTTTGAACAATGAATAAAATGAGCTGTATTGCTGTCGGGAAGATTTAAATTTATAGAGTGTAAAAATCAAACAAGTGGAAACGGTATGGAATAAAAAAGAATTGTTCTTTTTATAAAAGAATCGATCTGCTTTGTTTTCAGAATTGTTTCTGTTAATTTAAACGCTTGCTGGATACGTGATTTCTAAAATAGCGAAAATCTTAACATATTGCCTATGTTATTTCATTTAAAACTGAATTTGGATGACTTGATCATCAAAATATATATTTATTGAATGCTAAAGAAACGATCTGCTGCGGTTCCGCTATTGCTTCTGTAATCTAGAACTTTTGCACACCATATGGTTCCACAAACACGTGGATCTGACAATTTCAGTTTCAAATCATTCTTTAAAGTGATGCATTTAAGTTTTTATATGCCAGAGTCTTTTACTGTAAATTGAAATACCCGTCTGCTCTGTTTTTCAGAATAGCTTCTGCTATTTTAAAAGCTTGTAGGCAACTTGATTACAAAAATGCGAAAATCTGAACCGTTTTATAGTTGAAGACATAGTTCTTATCATTACACATTAAATTTGGGTGATTTGCTCATGAAAATAAATCGTTTTTGAATGCTAAAGAAACGATCTGTTGCGGTTTCGCAATTGCTTCTGTTATCTAGAACTTTTGCACACCTCATGGTTCCACAAACATTTGTATCTGACCATTTTAGTTAACATCATTAATTTAAAGTAGTATTTTCAAATGCACCTAAGTGTTTTTACGTCACCGAGTCTTTTAGTTTGATTTTTTATATTTGTTAACACATTTCCTAAATTCCTTTGTAAGCAAATTTTAGGAACAATGAAGAGTTCATACCAATTTGAGGAATCACACCGTCTGCAAAAGTTCTAGACAGCAGAAGCAATTGCGGAAACAAGTCAGACCTATTATTTAGTTTTGGAAATTAAATTTTATGAATGACCAAGTGGTGCAAGTTATTATTTTCAGGCAGGAAATCATTTTTCTTATGAAGATAAGCAAAAATTTACAAGTTTAGTTTTCGAGCCATCCATTTTAAGTTGTACATTCGAATTTTTGTATGCCTCAGAGTCTTACTGCGATTTCTCATATTTATAACACATTCGCATAATCCTTTTGTAGGCTGTAGGAACAATGAAGAGTTCACATCAATTTGAGGAGTCACACCTTCTGCAAAAGTTCTACACAGCAGAAGCGATTGCGGAAACAAGTCAGATCTATCATTTAGTTTTAGAGATTCAATTTTATGAACGACCAAGTGGTGCAAATTTTTATTTTTAGGTAGAAAATAATGTATCTTAAATTTGGCGAGGGGCAATATTTTAGGAAGTAGTTCCATAGAATTCATCAAGATTGTAGTAGATCGGTTTTTTCAATTAAGAGGAGTTTTTTGGGAAATAGGACGACAGGATAACACTTGAAAGAATATTTGAACATCTTTATGGTCAGATTCACATGTTCAAGGAACCACATCATCTGCAAAAGTTCTAGACCACAGAAGCGATTGCAGAAACAAATCAGATGTGTTATTTAGTTCTCGAAACTAAATATTATGAACGTCTAAGTGGTGCAAATTTTATTTTTACTTGGAAAATCAACTTCTTAAATTTCAAAACTGGTAAAATAATTTCAAACTAATTTTTTACCTCTACTTTTTACTTTCCTTTTACTCATATTTAATTAAAGAAATATTCTCTCTCTATCAATTCTCGACGTAGCAAAAAAAAATCACATCATAATAAATTTCCCATTTCCTTTCGAAAAGCAATTAAATGAAAAGCCAGAAAAACAAAGACATTAAAATTTCCTCGACATTCTCCAAAAAGCTTCATCTATATTATTCAAAACTTTTCCTCGTTATCATCATTATCATTCAATGATAATAACAAAATGATTCTCAGTCTTAATATCCCCCTTCCTTTTATTTTTATTTTTTTTATTTAAATGAATTCAATTGACTTCACACCTTTCCGATTTCTTTTTCTTTTCAAAAAAATTAAAAAAAATAATGAATAAATATGCATGTAATAAGTTTTTTTTTTTTCGCTTCGGAAAGGAAGATTAATAGCCGCAATGATTGACCGGACAGTATCATAAGTAGGAGAATCCGAGCCCGAAAAAGAGCGAACATAGTAATTAGTGAGTTTGTGAAAATTAAAAAATTGAATACAACGATTTAAATCTAATTAAACTGTCAAGTATTTGTCTAAGAACAAGATATGGGCGTTTCGTGAACAACAAAGTTCTTTACACAGCGGAAGTTTCTGGATATTTTAATAAAAAAAGGAATATGTTTCGGGAAATATTGTCCTTTTGAAGTATCGCGTTTTTGAAAAGAAAAAAAAAGGCCGTTGCTTTTTGTCCATCAGCCGCAAATAAAATTATCCTCCTTCCTTCAGCTAAAGGGCATTTTAGAATAGTAGTGTGACATGCTAGTCTGTCATTAAAACATAGCTTGGGGGTCGGGCAATTATTTTAAAATTCACTGCTTAAATTATTTAATACGAAGATGGAGCTGCATATAAAATTTTTTGGGTGGTCAAAAAAATAAAATGTGGAAAATTGCGATTTTAAGTGTTGTGCAATAAATTAACAATAAAATAAAAATGATTTATTTTTTTTCACCGAGGTAATTAAACCGTTTTTTTTTTTTTTTTTTGAAAGCCTGATTACTTCCAGGCAGTTTGGATTTTTGTGAAATGGCTCGGGGATGGTTTATTAGGGGATGATTTTATCAAAGAGTTGTCGAATCTGACATCAAACAGCAATGATTTTAAAAAAAAAAAATTTATAATAAAGATAGGAATATAAAAAAAAAATGAGATTCAAGCGAGTTCACCTGACAGAACTCAAATTAATGCCATACAATTAAAAATATTTTGCGCTTGATAAATTTCATTTTAATTACGCTGCATGGAATACATCCGACGGCAATCTGTGTGTAGTCAGATGAACACCCCTTTTTTTATATTAACATTTTTTTTTTTTGCTTTGAGTCGTTTTAAGGAAATCTGAAAGGAGTGAAGAAGGAGAGGGTGGAAAGATTGTGAGGTGGTTCGAGTTGCAAAGATGGGCGAGATGTGTATTGTTAAATTAATTTGAACGAGAGGAAGGATTCCGGTTTTCTAGAGGAGGTTTGAGATAACGTAGATAGGCCGAAAATAATATTCAGTGATTGAATTTTTACTGCCTTGTTATGGACATTTCTTCAGCTGGTCACAATTGCGAGGTTTTGAGTTTTGTATTATTTTAATGAAATAATCTTAAAATTTGAAAGCTAATTTTGTTTTCTTTTTGTTTTAGGTAAGTGCTAAATCTGATCAGCTCTTCTTTTCGGCTGGTGGTGGCCATGATGGCGATCGACATGTATTTTAGTCGCGATGTCCTTCAGTATCGTCGGAAGTTAGAGTACTTTACTAAATGAAAATAAAACTCCTTAGCAGGCCATGAATAAAGTATGTATGTCGAGCCATCGAAATAAGGGCTCTAAGTCTTTTTTGTTTAGGCACGTAGTGGGCACCTACTGACCAGAATTAATTAATAAAAATACACCACCTTTTTAAGTCTTTGTTCTTCATGTGTCGCATCGAAGATTGGTGATCCTCATTGCTATACGGACCTTGGATGCTGCTGCCCTGAACTGAGACGTGGAATTTACTCCATCTTTTTTTTCTTCAGCCTGTTCGCATCCACTCCTGGATATAGTGGAGCGGTTCTCCGCTTTCCGGAACCAACTCCTTCCTGCAGTTTGAATGATATCGTCGAGCCACCTTTTTTGAGGTCTTCCTCTATTTCTAGATGTTAAACTCAGCCTCCATTGGGTTAATGCTACTGCCCACTGTTCGTGGTCCTGCCTGGCCACATGTCCTACTCACTGTTATTTAAACTCTGCAACACGCCTTACTGCGTCCATCACTCTCGTCTGCCGTTTCATTTCTGATCCGATCTCGCTGCCTAAAAGGGATTTCTCCATATTGGAGCTGTTGTCGCTTAATTTTAAAGAGCACCTCCACTTCCTTGCCCATTCGGTTTAGAGTTCTCACTTTGGATTCGGAGAATGCCACATCTCGAATGCCGCAAACATTTCTTCTGGCGCCTTCTACTTTTCAAGTCCATGAAAAATTACGGGGAGAACATAACAAGCATCCGCATCCGATCTTCAGCCATAAGGTCTTCCTCCGACCAAATCTGGGAAAAAACCTGGCAAGCCCAAGCTTATGATTTGCAAACTGACTTAAATCATCATAGTCTTCACCCACGCTATCACAAATCCTACTACTACTATGGCTTTACAGGGCCTGTAGCCCTATCGCCGCATCGCAGATATTTTTCCACACCGATTTTTCTTGGCAGGTGTCTCGCCAATCGGGGACTCCCAACCGACCCGCATCTCTAGATACGTTGTCTTCCCAACGAAGCCGATGTCTGCCATGAGGCCTTGGGTTTGTAGGGCGTCCATCAAGTACCTGTCTTATAGTCCGCGACGGGGGTGCCCGCGCTACGTGCCCGGCCCACTGAAGCCGACGAGCCTCGATCACACTACTGATCAGCGGCTGTCCCGTGAGCCTTCGGATCTCCTCATTCGAGAGCTATCACAAATATAATAATATTCTGTATTTACAATACCTGACATACTCCATTAGGTGCGATTCCTATTCAGTTTTTACAATCTCCTCACATAAACTTCATATAGCAAGTTATGCATACTGATCGATGGTTAACAATTGACGTCTTTACAAAGATGAAGCAACTCACACAAAAAAAAATGATTTACGAGAAGATAATCAGACCCTATGCACCTTTGAACAGAACACATATAGAAACCCTCAATATGTGGACAATACCTCAATCCTCAACTTATGTTTACCATATCTAATAAATAGGATGCGGTCAACGTGAACTCCGTTTTCGAAAAAATATTTCTCTCGACTTTTTTTTTCCTCTTCTCTCCTGGTATTGTTTTATCCTTTTTTGGATGGTCATTATTCCCGAAGGGTGTTACTTTCATAATAGCTATTCATTTCGAACATAAAGGATTTACAATATGATCATTACTAGGCGCGGTGCATACTAAATAACAGGATTATCGTTCTCTTTTTTTTACGTGCATGTGTGCGGGTATTAAGCTGACCGTGTTTTCTTTAGAAGGAAGAGATGTAGATTTTTTTTTTGGACGTTGAATAGTGGCTAGTTAATGATGTAGGGATGTAAAAATTAACGGAAGAATTTTTTGTAAGGATCCGCTAATAGGACCGGTGCAATGGTCTGGGTCTTTGTTATGTTGCTAATGTTCTGGCCAGTACGTTAACCCTTATAGGAAGAAAGATATGTTTAGTTTGATGCTCACAATCAAAACCATGGTTGGTTAGGTTAACTAGTTCTTGCCTTCGGGGCAGGTTTGGGAGCCTTAAATCGGCAAATTCTCTGAGTCAGGTGATAGTGCAAGTCATTTTTGTAAAATCTAACTTTTAAAATTAATGCCAGTGAAGTTTTTTAGCCTGCGAGATGAGCTCAAGTCGGATCGTGCCTTTGATGAGCACATACTTGCAAACGGAATCTGCGGCGGCTTGAACCAAAATTTATAGCTGCCATCTTTGCATTTTTACTTTCGAGAGAGAGGGAAAATATAGCGGTCGCCTCGGAAAATTTACCCGTGAAATAATAAGAAGTAACTTTAAAAATGGTTTTTGGGCTGACGTCCGTTTGTTCGTTCGTCTGCTCGTGCATTCCGTTTTTCGACTGTATTTTCGAAACCGAACGAACCAGCGCTGGTAACCGCCTTCCTTATGCAGGGGAAAAAGTGTTCTATAGTCAAGAGCACCTGGCCAAATTTACAGCTTTGGCAAGACCAAATACGGCTAAATTTTGAGTTTCTGAGAATTTTCTCGAAAACGGCCCGAATGATTTTTCTTACTTTTTGTGTGAAGATACCTGACTTTATTAGGAACAACTTTTACCTTTGGAATTTTTTCGTGAAAATTTGGCCTCCCGAGAAAATCCGGAAAAATCGAAAATTTTGAAGTTTTACCAACAACACCGACATGGGACTCGACTTCGACTAAATAATGGTCGGGGATTTCAAATTTTCGATCCATTTTCTGATTTCAAGGCCACCCTGCCAAGTTTATGGTTTAGACAGGGCCAAATAAGGCAAAATGCTGAGTTTTTAATGATTTTCTCAATAACGGCTCAAACGATTTTTCTTATTTTTTGCGTGGAGATACCTGACCCTATTAGGAACAACTTTTTCCTTTGACAATTTTACCGGGAAAATTCGCCCTCCCCGGTAAATTCAGAAAATCGAGTTTTACGAACAGCGCTGATATGGGGCTCGATTTCGACTAAATATTGGTCGGGGATCTTAAATTGTCGGTCTATTTTCTGATTTCTAGTGGGCTAGTCTGTAGGAACATTAACAGCACCTGCCCTTGACGAGCTCCAGATTCCTTCTGGACTTCTGACCCTGGAGGTAGCAGTCCTACCAATACTGGTTTAAGGCTGAAGACGGTAAGAGTTTGCTAGGCTTAAGTCCAGAAAGCAGGAGGCAGAGTCGAGGATTGACGGTATGGCTCCTGTGCTGCGATGCGGAAGGTGTTGGGAAGCCACCGCATCAATCTCCCTAGTATAGCCATCATGGCCGAGGGTTTGCTATGCAAGACCCAAAACAGTCGATTCGACTAGGGTCTCTTGGGGGGCCGCAATAAGCTCTCTAACCATGATGGTCGCCAATTCCCGTCGCGGGAAGGCACTGTAAGAAGAAGAAGAAGAAGAAGAAGGCACCCCTTCCCCATTTTCTTTTCAGTGATGTCTCAAAACAACGAAGCTACGTTCCGACAGAGCGAAAAATTAAGCGGTCTCTTAAGGACTGCTATTCTCATATTTAAATTCGCAAGTTCGATTCTACATCAAATTATTTTAAGACATTGTCATCCTGACTAGGATCAGGCAACTGCTCTTCAAGCGTAGCCACATTAATCTACGCCTTATAAAAAACTAAAATAAATCGAGCATGTTTAAGTCACTTAACGGATGCCCTGAACAGTAATATCTACCAAATCTTGAATTATGCTCAAGGTAGAGGAATATTTCAGTTTAAGATAATCTCAGCTTATTAACATATAAATTCGATTTCAAACTCTTTTTTTTTCCCACTGAAAATATCGTTGACCATTACACCCCATTCGAAAAAAAAAACTCGTTTCATTCACCAACGCTTCACATCTTCGTTTAACTTTTACCGTGATCAGTTTTTTCCTTCCCCTCCCCACTTAAATTTTTATATATGGTTATTGGAGTTAAAAACTGGTAATCCGGCCGATGTATAGTAAAATAATTGTATGTAATTTACGACGAAAATATTTTGAAATATTATTTTGTCCATTAAACCGCTTGGACAGTGTGTGTGTCTTCCTCTCTCTTTTTTTTTTTTTGACTCCTATCTCCCCCGACAACCGGTTTTGCTTCCGTTTTGGTCAACTTCGATTTTTAAGATGTTCTCCTTGAAAGACGGTAAATCTTAAGTGATTCATCAAATGGCCCCAACTGACGACAGCTGCACGTCCATAACATATATCTTGTACACGGTGGAAGTTGAAACAAAAGAAAGAAACCGGGCGTAAGGAAACGAGATGTATGGTTATTACAACCAGGTTTGAGATAATAGAAAGGCTTGAAAAAACGATAATCATCACATTTATAGTTTTATTTTAAAAGTATACGGTAATCGAAATAATAAAAAAAAAAAAAGAAGGATCATATTATAAATGATTTAAATATATAGCCGGCTGAACAAATATAGTGGACGTAAATGTACGGGGTGAGATTTGAATAGAAATCAAGTATTCAATGGCTAGCTGATGGTCTTTCATATTTTTATAAAAAGGACATGTGTGATGCAATACCTTCTTTTTGGTGGATTTAATGTCTGAGGCAAGAGCGTCTTTTTTTAAGTCGGGTTTCAATATCAATTTTTTATCGAGTGATTTTCTTAAGAATCTTTTTATTGATGATTTCGACATGTTTTTTTTTTAATAGATTGATCACACACGGATGGGGCTTTTATTAGAAAAGGATAGAAGATGAGGATTAGACAAAGGAGGGTAAGATTTTGCGAGGATAAGAGATTATATAATCTCTTGATATGATTATATTGGAGTATTAAAGATTTGGATAAGAGGAGAGGAGGAAGATGAGGATGAAAATTACAAGGTTTAGGAAAAATGAGAATGTTAGCAGAGAAAGTAAGGACAAGAAGATAAGGAAAAGTAACAAAGTTGAAAGATGAGGGCAAGAAGATGAAGATAAGAACACGGAGGGCAAGAAGATGAAGATGGGAAGACAAACGGTAAGAAGGTAAGGATGAGGAAGAAGATGAGGATGAGGAAGAAGAATGCGAAGATGAGGATGAAGAATTTGAAGATGAGGGTGAGGAAGAAGAATGAGAAGATCCGGATGAGGAAGAAAAACGTGAGGATGAGGAAGAAGAATGCGAAGATGAGGATGAAGAATTCGAAGGTGAGGATGAGGAAGAAGAATGAGAAGATCAGGATGAGGAAGAAGAATAACAAGATTAGGATGAGGAAGAAGAATGAGAAGATGAGGATGTGGAAGAAGAATAAGGAGATGAGAATGAGGAAGAAGGACAAGAATACGAAGGATGACAAGATGAAGATGAGGAAGAAGAATAACAAGATGAGGATGAGGAAGAAGGATAAGAAGACGGAGGATGACAAGATGTGGATGAGGAAGAAGGACAAGAATACGGAGGATGAGGTAGAAGAATAACAAGATGAGGATGAGGAAGAAGAAGGATAAGAAGACGGAGGATGACAAGATGAGGATGACAAGATGAGGATGACAAGATGAGGATGAGGAAGAAGAAGGATAAGAAGACGGAGGATGGCAAGATGAGGATGAGGAAGAAGAAGGACAAGAAGACGGAGGATGGGGAAAAAGGACAAGAAGATGGAGGATGAGGAAGAAGGATAAGAAGACCGAGGATGAGGAAGAAGAATAACAAGATGAGGATGAGGAAGAAGAATAACAAGATGAGGATGAGGAAGAAGAATAACAAGATGAGGATGAGGAAGAAGAATAACAAGATGAGGATGAGGAAGAAGAATAACAAGATGAGGATGAGGAAGAAGGACAAGAAGACGGAGGATGAGGAAGAAGGATAAGAAGACCGAGGATGAGGAAGAAGAATAACAAGATGAGGATGAGGAAGAAGAATAACAAGATGAGGATGAGGAAGAAGAAGAATAAGAAGCCGGAGGATGACAAGATGAGGATGAGTAAGAAGAAGGATAAGAAGACGCAGGATGACAAGATGAGGATGAGGAAGAAGAAGGATAAGAAGACCAAGGATGAGAATGAGGAAGAAGAATGAGAAGATAAGGACTAGAAAGAAGGATGAGAAGTTGAGGATGAGGAAGAAGGATAAGAAGACCGAGGATGAGGAAGAAGGATAAGAAGACCGAGGATGAGGAAGAAGGATAAGAAGACCGAGGATGAGGAAGAAGGATAAGAAGACCAAGGATGAGAATGAGGAAGAAGAATGAGTAGATAAGGACTAGAAAGAAGGGTGAGAAGTTGAGGTTGAGGAAGGAGGACAAGAATATGGAGGATGACAAAATGAGGATGAGGAAGAAGGACAAGAAGACGGAGGATGAGAAAGAAGGATTGCAGATGAAAAATAAAAGATTTTCAGGGGTTCTAGAATTCGACGCAGGGTATAGAAACTTAGTAGGGAATGGACACTTTGGTGAGTTTTCAGGTACACACGAGGATGCTATGTTCTTAAATTAGAGTCAGCCATGATGACTCAGTAGAAAGCTTAAGGGGCACGTCCACTTCGAGATTATAGCTCTCCCGTGTGGAGCTCTGGATTCATCAAAATGTTCACTTCCTGTTAAGATTCTTATTTCAGCCTGGAACAATCAAATTCCACTTTCCACGACCACGGGAAACCGTTGAGTTTATAACTTCCAGCTCGAAATTAAACGGCCACAACGCAACTGAACCAGTAAACAGTCGACATCCAGAAGTTGTCTGATGGCATTTTTAATTTGATGCACCTTTTTCTTTTCTTCTCTTTTGTTTCTTTTTATACTGTCCCTCGATTTATTATAAAACAATAAAAGTATTTCTTCTTGCGCTTATAAAAAAAAAAAACAAATTCACTCGGGTGTTCTTCCAGACGCATTTAAAATTCTCAGGAAGTTCTCTTTTGTTTTTACTTGGTAAAAAAAATAGAAATGGTTTTCTTGTTAAAAGGGGTGCTTGATGACAGGTATTTTGCATAAATTAACCGACCCTGTTATGATTGATTAATATTCATCCCGAGTACTGCATTGTAGTTGACATGAAGTTTTTTATAAAATATTGGTCAGCGATGGCCATCCTTCTTTAAAATAATTACCCAGTACACGTATCCGAGTTTAGTAATTACAAAATTTATTTAAAACTCATCGAAACAAAAATTTTCTTATCCTTTTACAAAAAAAATTATAATCTGTAGCAAAAAATTACTCAACATTGCTGTCAACAAGTTTTCAGACTGGTTATACCCAGTATACAAAAGCCGCGACCCTTAACGCATTTTAGACTATTGCATTTTGAAACAATAATAATAAAAACTCGGGAGTTTCCCATCTCGATAAAACAATACAACTTGCATAAAAAATGGAATCCTTTATTTTCGAATTAAATTTTTGTTACGGTCTTCTCTTCTTTTTTTTAAAGGGATGGACCATCCATCCCTTAAAACTGGTTACTCTTTCAATTCTTACTTGGGAAGAGGATGAGGTGTTCTTTGTTTCACACCTTTATTTAATTTTTTTTAATCGTTTTATTAAAATAATTTAGATACCCTTCCTTGTCAAAAATCTTTTGTTTTTAGATATTACATATAAAAATTTTTTTTTTTTCTTTCTTTTATTTCATTTCATCGTTCTCCTGAGAACCAAAATTTTTTTGGTTAACGTTTTTCTTTTTGTCATTGTGTATGAGGAATGATGTTTCAGTGAGAATATGTTCAATAAAAAATATCCCGTGGATTGAAACAAGGTGACAATTTAGCGGAATTTATAGCCCTGAAGTGTTTCAGGTGCTGCTCGGCCGTATCAGGTTGTAAATTCGCAGTTTGTTAGCGTCTCGAGTTTTGTGAATATTTTCAAGCTATTTCCGGTTTAGTATGTTTTTTTTTATTTTATCATTTGTGAATATCTTTTCGCGTGGCTGTTAATTTGGGTTTAAGGCCCGGTGGAGTATATTTTCAAGTCCCAGTTATGGATGACATTTGGGGAAAGTGACGATGAATTTATAATCGTGCTAATCGGCCATTTTTTTTTTAAAAACCATATTTTAATTTTGAGAGAGATGAATGTAGGGGGTTAAGTTCAGTCCGAAAGTTTCTTAATCATGTTTTAGTCGGTCGTGCTACGTTGACTGAGCTACTCAGTAAGGCGCACTCATTTTCAGCCATACAACTAAAGAACGGATTTGCTCATAAAGAAGAATTCACTTCATGCTAAGACCGAGATATATCGAACTTGATGAACTTGATCCTGTTTGACTTCTTAAGTCTTTTTCCCGAAAACAAAATTCTTGATTGTGCGTTCACCGAAGTTCGAGCACCAAGGCGCAAAAATTAACACCCTAAAAATGGAAGTTTCAATGCGATTAAATATTTAGATTACCTAGTGAAGCAAATCAAGTTTGATCCTTGGTCCACACACCATTTTTTTTTTTTCATCCATTCAATTTTTTTTCCATCCTTTTTTTAAAAGTAAATCATAATTTTAAGTTCAGTTTAATATAAAACATCATTGTGCGTTGTGTCCAGCTAGTGAAGATTTCGTTTTTTTAATTTAATTATATTGTTATATATTTTTTTATAATCTAATACCCTCCTTGTTTGGCGCCATTTATTAGTTATTCTTAGACGTGTGACAAATTATTATTGCTGATTATCATATCATCATCATCTTCTATATTAAAAGTGAAATCGATCGTACAAATAAAAATATCAGGGAAAATAAAAAAAAAATCTTTTTGAGAGAATTTTTTAAAAAAAAATTATTAATTCACTTTTTTTTGTTTATGTTTGCGTTTTTGAAATTATGAAATTAAATTAACAAGATGAAAAAGTTCTTTTTTGATTAATCAAAACAGCGAACTTTTTTGATCGCAAGGGAAAATTCAAAGGGGGATGTTTTTTTTTTTTATTTTATTCGGGAGGATTAAGCTTTGAGAGTATTTATTAGTCAACTGCGTTTAGGTGTACACAGCATCGCGTGCCGGGGACTTTTCCCCATTTTGCATGTCGAAACGTCATTTACATAGTCCCAAGCGACCTCAGACGATTTTTCTGACATTAATTTATGAGTAGGAAATTGGTCTCGCATTTCAAAATATAAATTTTTACCCGATTATTTTTTTTTTTAGCTAGGAAAAATTTTTCTGGAATATTAAATAGGATTTTGTTTTTATTAATTTTTTATCTTCGCCGAAATATTTTTTTAATATTTTTTATTACAGTCATCAACATCGTCCAAGGGTGTGCTTTAAGATAACGGAAGTAGCATAGTAAATATCACGCAGGCTAAATTTTTTAAAAAAAGGAAAATCCTCTCCTGAAGTTTTCTCATTTCCGCAGCGCAATTAAAATCCCAAGAATTTTTTAAAACCGTGTTTTTTTGTTGATTTTTTAATTTTTTTCAATTTAACCAAGAGAATCGAATCAAAATTAAGGGCGTATAATTATTTTTTTTTTAAATTTCCCTTTTTTTTTATTAATTAGGGACTAATAACTGTAATTTTTTTTTGTATCGACGTTAATTAATTTGTCTTCTTAATTTTGTTTAGCTTTTTTACACCTTGATTGTTCAAAAAAAAAAAAATCGGATTTTTTTAATAGATAAAACGTTAAAGAGACAAGTACGAGCTCCTGATGAGAGGATTTGATATCTATTTACAACGATTTCTTCTTTTTTTTTTGATAACCTAATCTTGATACTTAATTATCTTTATATGAAAAGGAAACGGATTTGGTGCCCGCCCCGTATAAGACAAAAAAAGGAATTTTTTTAACTGCCCGCCCATTTGTACTGTGTCAAGTTAATTATGATACTTTAGTTTTTTTTTTTTTTTTTTAAAGCTTCTTGGGAGTAGGTCGGGGATTCTGAGATAAGAGATCTTGGGTATTGGTTTTTTTTTTAGATCGAGGAGTAAGAATTGTTAATTTTTTCTTGTTAAAAGAAACACAATGAGAGAAAGATGAAAAATTACATGATTTAAATGGTTCAAGAAACCGTGAAAAACATTTTTAATGGTTGTAAATTGTATCTTTGACCAATTTTTTTCACGGTGTCTTTGTTTTTTATAATGAGAGTTGAAGAAATAATTGTTTTTGAAGGGGGAAAGTGGACAAAAGAAAGAAATTTTTTGCTTATTTTAAAATTAAAAGAAAAATCGTTGATAATTTTTTGTCAAAATTTTACTTACACGAGGTTTTTTATTAAAAATTAAAGGCTTTTTAGTGATAGATTTTTAGATGGGTGATAAAATACTCGAGGATTTTAATTAATCGCAAAATTGTTTTTTTAAAAAAATTGGGGCGCCGTGTTTGTTCATGGACATTCTCGAAAGCAGCCACAAAGTCTGGTTCGCTGAGATCAATTATGGATTATAAAAGCTGAGCCCACAAGCTCTGAGAGAAAATCAAAGGGCATAAATAAGGAAAACTGATCTGGCACACAAAAAACATTCTAAGAGAATAGTTTGCTTGCGGATTAAAGGTCAAGAGATTTGACCGTGATTGAATAGGATTTATTTAACATTGTAGGCATGTAGCTCCTTCTTTATTTCAAAGCTAACACGGATTTTATGGTCAAAGAGAAACGTGGCTCCGATAATAAATTATTGAGAGAAATTTGAACCCAAGTCTTGAAAGAATATCTAGGGAAAAAACTCTAAAAGAACTTACTTTGAAAAGAATTTTTGCACATTCATCAAGTTTTCTTGCTTAAAAAATTTTTAAGATTAAAAAAAAATGGAAAGGAAAGAGATTGAAAGAAATATTGTCTTTAAAGCTGAGAAATTTTTTATGAAATTGTAAATTAAGAAATTTTTATAGGAAAAATTAATAATAAAAGTAAAAGTCTTCAGGAAATTAAAAATTTTTCCATGAAAAATTAAAAAAATTGGTAAAGAAATTTTAGAAGGAAATAATTTTTTAAAATATTACAAGATTCAAAATTATGGAATTTTTGTCATGAATGAAAAAAATTTCTCAAAATTTTTTAATAGAAGAAATTTAATTTGATAATCAATTTAAGGAAAGGAAAGCTATCAAGAAAGAAATTTAAAAGAAAGAAATCAAAATTATCCTAAAAAGTTTTGTTTGGATTTTTTTTTGTCTCTTCCAGAATTTCCTAATTTTCCCTGATTTTTTCGACCTTTCAAGATTCCAAAATTATAATTGTAATCTACCATTTCTTTCCGAGGTCACGAGCCATTATTTAGTGTACCTGCTAATTTCTCAAAAATCAGAAAAAGTCAAAGCTATTATTTTTTCCGCTAGATGGTGCCTAAAAATAATTAATAAAATTAAAAAGCATTCAAGTACATTTTTCACGTGAATTAGCTCAATAATAATTACTTAAATTCAAAAAGTAGTCTAAGTCCTGTCGACATTAATGAAGAGATGCCTGCCCAATTTCATCAAGATTTTTTCATTGTTAAATTAGTAGCATCGAT